>JASAUF010000474.1:4467500-5667500 GCA_030180095.1 Magnolia changhungtana
CAATAGTAAAGTAATTTCTCTGGGCATCATTCAAAGTCCTTGAAGTATAATAAATGGCATGAGACGCTTTTCCAATGCTTTGACCCAAAACAGCGCCTACTGCATAATCACTTGCGTCGCACATTATCTCGAAAGGAACGTTCCAATCAGGGGACTAGATAACTGGGGTAGAAGTCAATAGTTCCTTCAGCTTATCAAACGCCTTTTTACATGCCTCATCGAGCTCAAAAGCCACATCTTTTTGTTGTAACTTGCATAGGGGTAATGCTATTTTGGAAAAGTCCTTGATGAATCTTCGGTAAAAACCTGCATGTCCAAGAAAAGAACGAACTTCCCACACACTAGTGGGATAAGGTAAAGATTGAATAACGTCAACTTTGGCTTTATCTACCTCAATTCCCCTAGATGAAACAACATGACCCAAAACTATTCCTTGTTCAACCATAAAATGACATTTTTCAGAATTTAACATAAGGTTAGTTTCTATGCATCTTTGAAGAACAAGTGTAAGGTTATGCAAACAATTATCAAAGGAGTCTCCATAAACTATGAAATCATCCATAAAGACTTCTATGATATGCTCAATATAATATAAAAATATGCTAACCATACACCTTTGGAAAGTGGCTGGGGCATTGCAAAGGCTAAAGGGCATGCGACGATATGCAAAAGTCCTGAATGGGCATGTAAAAGTCGTCTCATTTTTTACCCCACGTCCTAAAATGAGCTCACAAAACAGATGGACATGGTGGATTTCTCACAAACATCATGGTGGGCCTCACCTAAATTCCTCGCACAGGAACTTCCTAATGAAAGCCTTCTGCAGGAAATCCACGTCTCGAGCCCATCACTTGTCCTAAGTACCTTGGTTCAACACAATTTGAGCCACACTGCCAAGGGTACATGGTGCTCGTTGCTTGCATTTAAAAAGAGTTTATTGGTGTGTTGTCGCAGGCAACCAAAAATAAAACCTATACTCCTAAAAAAATACATGTAGTAGTGCGAGTAAGGATCGTTCCCACGGAGAGTGTCTAGCCTAGTTTTATGCTACGTGAACAAGGAAGGGGGGGGGGGGGGGGGGGGGGAGAGGGGCTAGGAAACAATTCAAATTAAAGTATCAAAATCAATCAAAAGAATAAACCTTGGTCTAAGTCAACATTCACCATCGGAATTTTACAACTGATCATCGATGCAAGTATATATCAATTCATACTTTGAATATTCACTGTTGGAACTATTTTCCTATCTCTCCTTAGTTACAGTTAATTAGAAAACAAGCAATCTAATTAATCTTAACTACTAAACAATCCAAGACAAGTGCTAAAGGTTTAATCTAGTAGCAGCCTTAAGAATTAGAAAGATCGATGAAACTAAACAACACATGCACAAGCAGTTGCATTTAATTCCGTGAAGCATTCTTCCTAAGATCTAATAATTTCTGACGTAGAAAATCATTAAATCTTAGTTGCTTCACAAATTAGAGGGATCGAACAATTACAGATTTGATATCTAACCTAGTAGTAGATTGCAACGAATAATAAACCAGTAGGCCTCCTAGTAATTAAACGAGACAATCATGAAGATAGGCACAGAAGAACAACCGATATTCAAAGCATGAATTGAACAATAAAAAAAAATTAGATCTCACCGTTTTATTGATTCCGAGGCTTCCGTTTCCTTCGACCGATTATGAAAGTTAGCCGCGTAGGGCCATGATGAAAATCGAAGGAGAAGTTGGAGAAGAGGGGAGGGAGAGGCCGTGTGAGTCCCCTGATTTCTCCCCCCTCTTAATACGTTCAATTTAATTTTTATTTTTTATTTTTTTAAGCCTACAAAATCTCTTAAAAATATTCTAAGTCTTATCCTAAAATAACAATATCCAAATCTGACTAATTTAAGGAAAATATTAAAAATAAAATAAAAGTCCTAATATAACTAGGAAAGTGGTATTTTCAGCTGGAATTTTCATGCACCAAATCTTGAAAAATTTCGAAAATAAACTGCATAAGATCCGCGTATTAGAATTTGCTAAGGAACGTTCCGGAACGCCAGCAGTGCAAGTGTGGCAACTTCAAGCCCGATTTCAACCTTGATGCAGCAAGTATCTCTCAAAACTCAAAACATGAAAGTTGTAGAACTTTTTCTTGGCGTTCCATAGCATTTTGAATCATCTCAATTGGAGCTCAGATGAGAGAATTATGCCCAGATTACGAAGCGATGTCAAAACTATCCAAAATCGCTCAATTAGCTTCGTTTTGCATTTAACGCCTCCATTTGCACCCTAAATCAAAATATAAGAATAATGAGTACATTTAGGCACCAAATAAGTATAAAAGACTAAACATTAAGGGAGAAAAATATGACATTTTGCATTCTCATCACTTATTGACAATGAATGGGGATGGCAAGACAATCCACATAGAGGAATACATAAGAGGGAAGGATAACTATGCGAGAGGGTTTGACCGAAGAGAGTGGAACTATCCGAATTGCTCAAACGATAATTAATTTTAATTTTTTATTACTTCAGAAATAGTGCCGGCCTAATTCTCTATTTTCTCTTAAATATTCCTCTTGTTAAGTTTTTTTTTGTCAGTCAAAATTTAAAATCAAAGAAGATATTAAAGTAAAAAAGTAGGGTTGAAATCCGGGACATCCGACCATCCTTTGATAAAAAATGGTGTCTAGTTTTTTCTTTTCTCTCTTACATCTCAAAATTAAGTTGTATTCTGTTCCGTACATACCCTAAACATCCTCATTCCTAGCACACATTTACATTTCCTATTTCTTTTGTTTTTCTTATTTTTACCTACCCAAGTTCCTTAAAAACTTGCACAGTAATGTGGCTTAATACTCTTCTAACTTGTAGTTGCTCATATTTTCTCTTATTTTCATCTACCGGAGTTCTAAAAACTTGTGTAGTAAGGCTTAATACTATACATGTCACTACTGCTTTTCTTTTTCTTTTTTACTTTACCTTACCTACCCTGACTTTAAATCATAATCTAGTATGGCTTAACTCTATGACATTAGAAGTTACTCTGAATAAATAAAAAATTATACAGTTTTGTAAAGTAGAGACCATGCTCCTCATGGGCGGAAAAAGGTGCCTAATCCCTTTATTTTTCGTAACTGAGACCCTTACCCAAAATCTAAGGCCGCAGACTTGTTAGTGCACTGATTTTGATACCATATTTGTCAATCACATGAGTCCTTGTGTCACGTAGTCAGTTGAGCCTTTAGAAAGTTATGACTAAAGACATAATCTAAGACAAAGCATCAATGAATAAAGAACATATAAATGAGGTGCCTTGGTGACCTTAACCCTTGACTCAAAACAACCTTAGACATTTAGATGATCTAGGCTTAATAGGAATACCTAATTGATCATCCCTTAGCCTTAGAAAACCAAGTGAAACATGATAAAAATGCTAGAAGAGGTGCGGAGCTGTTATGTAAAAGATAGCCCAAAACAACAGTTTTCGATGTTTGTTCGATGGCATCGAGTTGCCATCGAAGTGCTTTCGATGAAATCGAAGGTTTGCTCGATGGCATTGATCAAGAGTTAGAATTGTCTAACAACAACATGACATTTGTTTTGATTTTCTCGATGACATCGAGGCCACCTTCGATGGCATCAAAGAGTCAGTTAGATGACATCGAAGGACCCCTCAATGGCATTGATCGAGAGTTAGAATTGTCCAGCAAGAAATCAGATTTATTTTTTACTTTCTCGATGGCGTCAAGGACACCTTCGATAACATCGAAGATTGAGTTCGATGGCATCGAAGGACCTTTCGATGACATCGAAGATACCCCAAATATGTCCAGCGAGAAATTAACATAAATGTCTTGATTTATCGATGACATCGAGGAAACTTTTAATGGCATCGACAGAGCCATTTTCTGTCCATTTTTTTTTTTACTGTTGAAGCTCGAACTTGTTATAAAGGGCATTCGGTTCTTGGACAATTTTGTGAATTTTTGGTACAATAGAAGCTTAGATGAATCCATGTTCATATTCCTCATCCCAAGCTTCTATTCTATTGAGTTCTAAACAATATTCTTTGATATTAACACTCTTCTTATGAGTATTCAAACCTCCACATTGAAGATGTGCTTGAATTCTTCCATTTTCTAAAAAGTGGACTTAAGCTATCTTGGCATACCATTGTTCAAATTGTTTAGAAGACCCATCTAGGTGAATCCCCTAGAAAAAATAACTTCCAACTAGTTGTAGCAGATTTAACCAACCTCCCATCACCTTGGTCACCTTGGAGGAGCATCATATGCAAAATGTATGATCTTGGAGTTGAAGCCTTGGAAAAGCAGTGGCTTCAAGCAACCCAAAAAGATGCTATAAAAGAGGCTTACTTCGACAAGTAAGTTATCAATTGTAAGAGTCCAAGTTTACTTTATTTCCTTGTGTAGGATTGAGGGTAAGAGTCTGCAAATCCAAACTCGACTAGATTCTTGTGTAGGGCCTAAATCCTAGGTTCTTGTATTGGACCTTGGCTCTTGTGTAGGGCCTAAATCTTCAAGTTCTTAGTAGGACCTTGACCTTTATGTAGAGCCTAAATCCTAGGTTCTTGTATACGACATTGGCTCTTGTGTAGGTTCTAAATCTAAATCTCTGGGTTCTTGTGTAGGACCTTGGCCTTTAGGTAAGGATTAAAATCTTGGGTTCTTATGGATGACATTGACTCTTGTGTAGAGCCTAAATCTAGAGTCCTTGTATGGGGCTGTAAAAGGTTAGAAGTGAACTGATTTTAAACCTCCGATAGTGAAATCTGGTACACTCATGAGTTGAGTGCATCCGCCGGGAGTGGAGTAGGCAAGTAGTCAAAGTACTATATATGATTGTGTTTGGGATTGTCATTTGCGCATTTATTTAATTATGCTTATGTGTTTGAATTTTTAATTATGTATGTATGATTAGATGAATGACTAGTGTTGATAGGTAGCACATCCCACACACATATACATTATCTTGATATAGACTAGTTGCTTATTTGCAAATCATTTGTAGTCTATGTGATGGATCCTTTATTATATTAAAAACCTTAGAGTTATTGTCTTGCTTAGTTTAATTGTTAATTAGTTTAAGTTTGGGCAATTATTGTTTTAAAAATGTGAAAATTTTAAATAGGTCCTAATCACCCCCCTCTAAGATATAGCCTTCATTCCTTAAGCTCTGCCAAGCTTTCGTAAGTGTAGCTGTGGTAATCCTATTACACTACAGGGACAATTTCAAGACCAACAGGAGGAGTCACTTGAGTTGAGAAATCTTATAATTCCCTGACCGTTAAGCTATTCTATGGTTTCTAGCCGGTCGTAGATTTTGAGCTTCTTTTGGCTAGTGGCGACTCCAAGTCAAACACATTTTTACTTTGAGTTAACACTATATTTTAATCAAATAAAAACCATAACCGACGGACGGAAAAAGCCAAGAAAGTGTGGGCATCGTTCCACCATGTGTGTGCCCGCGGGAGGGTGTTGGTAGAATGTAATGCCCCGAAAATCGGCACCCGAGTACATAAACTCCGATCCTGAGTTCTCGGGTTTTAACCAAATGAAACACGTGTGATCTCGTTAAGATTCACATTTATTCACATACTAACAATCAGAGTAGTGTAATTTAATTTAGCGGATCAAAAGTAAGGTAGAGATAACAGAAATCAGAAATATAAGGCTAACAGTAAAAAAAATACAATTCCAATAGTAGTAATCACCCAAAATGGAAATTACACAAGCCACAATGAACATACCCAAGACCATTAAAGTGTAAAGTTTTCGGTTTTCGCTCAATCCTCCAAAACATGACGGAGGTGGCACAAGCTGATATATGCCTATTGTTGAGTATGAAATATTGCATATTTTCCCTTATTTATACCTTGATTTTATAAACATGATAGTGCTTAATCGATTTAATTATACATGTTTTCATGTGCGAGGTGATTTCAAGAGCTTAAGGTGAAATTGATGCCAAAAGAAAGATTTATGCTTAAAAGATTACTAAATGAAGGTTTGGAGATTTAGAAGTCATTAATGAAGAATTCACATGCTAAGGATCTAAGAAAACCAAGTGAGGAATAAAAAGAATCAAAGATTTGAAGTGAAGAAAATGAATCTTGAAATTGTCCTGAAAACAAACATATTCCTGAAAAAGCATAGTTTGAAACTCCATGTCCATTTTAAGAAATTGCATAGATTGCGTAAATTTGAGGCAGTTTAAACTCCGAGTCTATTTTGAAAAACTGTACAGAGTGCATAAATTTGAGGCAGTTTAAACTCCGAGTCTATTTTGAAAAACTGCGCAGAGTGTGTAAATTTGAGGCAGTTTAAACTCTGAGTCTATTTTGGAAAACTACGCAGAGTGCGTAAATTTGAGGCAGTTTCTAGATTTTTCCAACTCAATGTGAAAGTCGGAGTTCCATAACTATAAATAGGACTTCCTAGGATGCTCCAAAGTATCTACTAAGGTTTGGAAAGGTCTCAAGGAGTATACACAAGGGTGGAGTAGCCGCCAAAGAGTTTTTCTTCTTCCCTAGTTTATTTTTCATGCTCTGTTTAAGAGATTTGGTTCCAATCATGACTATGATTGGCTAAACCTCTTAGCTAGGGTTTGTTTGGATGTTTATTTTGCTTTGATTCTTGTTTTTATTGAACTTCATTGATTTCTAGTTTGATATTAAGGGAATATTTTCTGTTTTTTATGATTTATTGTGACTCAAATTACAATAGATGTTGTGATAGCTTTGAATATCTTCTTTTCCTGTTTTGAGATAGTGAGATTGATAAATCCCGTTATTCACCATCGTCTCCTGGGCATGGTAGGGTGATGGAATCCTTTCCAATCATCACAATTCTCCTCCATTGATAATTAAGTTAATGAAAAGTTTAGATTTGATTTAAATTGTTTTATCTTTCAATTGTATAGGATATGACTCCAATTCCAATTGTGTTCTTTGAATCAAGTAAGGTATTATCTTGATAGCTACAAGTGGGTCCTTGACACCCTAGTTCCCACCTTTAAATTCATAAGTTTTAATCAACATTATTCACCATTACTTTCAATTATTCAGATTTCAATTTAGATTTTTTTCTTGTTCTAGTTCTAGTTATTTTCAGAATACGTACAAGTTTAGTACCCGTGGGTCGACCTTGGTCTTACCGAGTATTACTACATCGTGACCCTACACTTGGGGTTGTGAATAAGTTTTTAACGTCGTTGCTTGGGACTACGGCTGTGTTTTTCTAAGATTAATTAGTTTTGGAATTAGGTTAACATTAAGGTTAATTTCTTCTTTGTTTTTAGGTTATGATTTTTTTCTGAAATTATTTTTAGAAACTAACATTATTTTTTGTTTTGTAGGATCTTAACATAGCTACTCCAATCTAGTAACCTCTTTCTAATTCTTTCTTTTCTAAATTTCTTATTTGTTGTAGGTTTTATTTATTTATTCTTAGGTTTAGGTTGTTTAGTTACTTGAGAGCTGCGAGTGTTTCATGCCCAAGTGGGTTCATGACAACACTCGACGTCTCTTAAGTGAATGAGGATTAGTCGAAGGGTTGTCTATCCATCATAGGATTAGACACCACTTGAGACCCTCTAAGTCAATAGAAGTGATGGCAACAAATCAACCTCAACCTCTAGTTGAGGAAGTTCAAGATGAAAACGAGGTGCAGAATGCACCCCCACCCTCGTATTTACAACCGACGAGGGTGAGTGTACCTTCCTAAATGATATTTCCATTGAATGCAAGAACTGTGGATATTAAACTAGGGGTAATTCAACTCCTCCCTAAGTTTCATAGACTAGAACTTGAAAGTTCATACTTGCATATGAAAGAGTTCGATGAAATCATATCTACATTACACTTCCCAAATGTGTCTGAGGACACAATTAGACTGAAATTGTTTCCTTTATCTTTGAAAGAAAATGCTAAGTCGTGGTTACATTTTTTAAGATTAAGGTCCATTGGCACGTGGGCTAAGATGACAAGGAAGTTCCTCAAAAAGTTCTTCCCCTATCATAAAACAAATACCTTAAGGAAAGCAATCATGAATTTTGCGCAAACAAAGGATGAGACTTTCTTCCAATGTTGGGAGCGATTTAAGGATCTTATAAATTCATGTCCACAACATGGCTATGAAACATGGCGTATAACAAGTTTTTTCTATGACGGATTGACTTCACCCATGCGCCAATTTGTAGAGATGATGTGTAATGGGGAATTCATGAATAACGGTGCTGATGATGCGTGGGATTTTTTGATAAACTTGCTGAAAACGCGCAATCATGGGATATCTCTTCAAGAATTACCACTTCTAAGCCTACTAAATCAAAGGAAAGGAGAGGAATATATGTTCTAAAAGAGGAAGATGACATAAATGCAAGAGTGGCCAAACTCACAAGAAAAGTCGAGGCCATGGAACTTAAGAAGGTAGAACCCGAAAAGACTGCGAAAATTGTTTGTGGTATTTGTGTTTGTAACATACATACAACTGAGAACTGCCCAACAATTTTTGATTTTCAAGAGATATTGAATGAGCAATCAAATGCCGTAAACAACTACCAAAAACCTTTCAGTGGACCCACCTTAAATACATATAACTCAAGCTGGAGGAACCATCCAAACTTCAGTTGGAGGAACGGACAAACGGCTACTCCTCAAAGGATCCTTAACCAATTTCTGAATCAATGGAAACCTCAAGAGGATCTAGTCTTAAAACATATACAAAACCAAGAGCTTTTCAATCAGGGTATGCTGCAAACCTTTCAAGACCTTACAAAAGCCATACAAGGGCTTGAAACAAAAAATTTGATTTGGGAGAAATGGATCCTTCCGGCTCAGCCTCTCCCCAACCCAAAACAGCAATATGAAATCAATGACCCAAGCTCTTCAAAACAGATGAAGCAGGCTAAGTCTATCACCACTCTTTAGGAGTGGGAAGATAATTGACAAATCTACTACGGTGAGGGCTGAAAAGCCTAAGGACCCAAAAATAGATGAGAATGATAGACCTAGAAATGCTCCACATGGGTTAGAACTGGAACCTCAAAGTAAGCCGATTGCACCATTCCCTCAATGGTTGATTGCACCAAAATCTCTCTCTAACTCTCAGGATATTCTAGAGGTGCTTAAGCAAGTGAAGTCAACATCCATCTACTGGATGTCATTAAACAAATCCCTTCAAATGCCAAATTTCTAAAAGATTTATGTACAACTAAAAGACGACGAAACATACAAAAGAAAATCTTTTTGACAGAAAAAGTGAGTACCATACACAAAAATACAAAAATCTCTTTAGCCCAACCATCACTTGTGTAATTGGGAACCACCGAATTGATCACACACTTCTTGACTTAGGAGCGAGGGTAAATCTAATCCCTTATTCAGTTTATGAACAATTGGGTTTATGTGATTTAAAACCCACCCGGACCATATTACAACTTGTCGATCGCTCTGTTCGTGTACCGAGAGGGATGATTAAGGATGTGTTGGACTAAGTTGATAAATTCTACTATCTAGTAGATTTTATTGTCATGGATATTTAACCCATCATAGATGTGAGTACTCAAATACTCGTCATTCTTGGTCACCAATTCCTTACTACATCAAATGCTATCATTAATTATAGGAATGAAATTATGAATTTATCTTTCAGAAATATAAAATTGGAGCTCAACATCTTTTTCAATATAAACAAACAACCAGAGGATGATGATGATACCCATGACATTAACATGATCGATTCTTTCGTGGAAGATAGAGTACTCCTGACTCCATACTTTGACACTCTAAATACTTGCTTGGCCCACTCCCCTGATTTAGATGATGACATAATTAGGGAGATGAATGTCTTGCTTGATGTTATGCCGGTACTTGAAGTTAACCGGTGGAGGCCACACTTTAAAAAATTGCCCCAAACCGATGTAGTGCCTCACCGTCTAACCTCAAAGCACCAAAGCTAACCTAAAACATTTGTCTGCCAATCTTAAATATGTCTATTTAGGTCAAGATGATACATACCTGGTGGTGATCTCTTCCCACCTTGAGAAAGAATAAGAGAGTGTACTCATTTCCACTCTCATTGAGCATAAAGGAAATCTTGAATGGTCGATTGCGGACTCAAGAGAATTGACCCTTTGATTTATACTTGCCGCATCCATCTTGAGGATAATGCGAAAACCTCCCAACAACCACAACGTTGACTCAATCCAAATATGAAAGAAGTGGTTAAGGCTAAGATACTTAAGTTGTTAGATGTGGGTATCATATACTTTATATCTGACAGTCAATGGGTGAGTCCAACTCAAGTAGTTCCTAAGAAGTCCGGAATCACCATCGTAGCCAATGTCGATAATGAACTCATGCTAACTAGAGTTACTACTGGTTGAAGAATGTGCATTGACTACAGGAAGTTCAATACCGTTACAAGGAAGGACCAATTTCCTTTACCCTTCATTGATTAAATTTTAGAAAGGCTAGCCGGTTACTCTTACTATTGCTTCCTTGATGAATATTCGGGCTACAATCAGATAGAGATAGCCCTTGAAGATCAAGAGAAGACAACATTCACATGTCCCTTAGCACCTTTGCTTATTAAAGGATGCCATTTGGATTATTAATGCCTTCGTCACTTTTCAGCGATGCGTGTTAAGCATTTTTTTGACATAGTGGGGCAGTATTTAGAGGTCTTCATGGACGACTTTTCTGTCTTTGGTCCATCCTTTAGCGAGTGTTTGAAAAATCTTAAATGTGTAATGAAGCGATGCGAGGAAAAGAATTTAGCTTTGAATTGGGAGAAATGTTATTTCATGGTCCCCAAGGAAATTTTGGTTGGACACGTAATTTCATCTAAGGGAATTGAGGTAGATAATGTAAAAATTGATCTTATCTCTAACTTACCTCCACCCAAGAGCGTACATGACATGCAATCCTTCCTAGGACACGCCGGATTCTATAAACAATTCATAAAGGACTTTAGTCATCTCTCTCGTCCTTTATGCAATCTACTTCAAAAGGATGTACCATATGAGTGGACTGAACAATGCTAAAAAGCTTTCACTAAGCTCAAGGGCATGTTAACTGTCGCACCTATCATGCAGCCACCCGATTGGAGCATCCCTTTTGATATTATGTGCGATGCATTTGACTATGCTATTAGGGCGGTGTTAGGCCAGAGAAAAGAAAATAAGCCCTACATTATTCATTATATAAGTAGAGCTCTAAATTCTGCCCAAGTGAACTACTTTACTATGGAGAATGAACTCTTAGCCGTAGTGTTCACTTTAGACGAATTTATGTCATACTTGATTGGATCTAAGATCATCATCTACACGGACCATGCGATACTAAAGTATCTTTTTTTTAAGATGGATGCCAAGCCCCGCCTGATAAAATGGATCCTCTTACTCCAAGAATTTGATATTGAAATATGAGACAAAAAAAAGTAAAAAACGTAGTGGCTGACCACCTTTCTCGACTTGACCTCCTTAATTCCCTTGACCCGATACTGATAAACGATATATTCCCTGACGAACAATTGTTTAAACTCTCCTAACTATCTTGGTTTGCTGACATTGCAAATTATCTTGCTAAAGGTTTCACGCCAACATATTGGACTGCTCAAGATAAGAAAAAATTCTTCGCCGATGTACGTAAGTTTTTCAAGGGTGATCCTTATTTATTTAAATATTACCTAGACCAAATTCTAAGGAGATGTGTACCAAACAATGAACACCAGAGTGTCATCTCCTTTTATCATTCTCAGGCCTGTGGTGGTCACTTTTATGCTAAAAAGACCACGACCAAAATTTTGCAGTGCGGCTTTTACTGGCCCACAATGGTTAGAGATACTCATGAGTTTTGTAAAGCTTGTGAGCGTTGTTAAAAATTGGAAGGGTTGTCCCGTTGAAATATGATGCCTCCGAACCCCGTTCTTATCATTGAAGCATTTGATTGCTGGGGCATCGATTTCATGGGACCATTCCCTCAATCCTTTGGGAATATTTATTTTTTGTTAGTTGTAGACGGTTGAGGGTCAAATATTGCATATTGGACCTCACTTATTACTTGGTTTTATGAACATGATAATGCTTAAAGTTCTATTTTAATCATGTTTGTGTTGCAAGGTGAATTCAAAAGCTTGGATTGAAAAGGATGCTAAAGGCGTAGATTTAACGCTCAAGAATCACCAAAACCAGTGGACGGATCAACCAATTAGCCGTTAATCACTAACTTGTGACCCACCTGATCTTTGGATGGGCCTCAACTTTGGGGGCAACCCCTTAAATTAGATGGAAAAATGGATGGACGGAGGAGATTTCTCAAAAATGGTGTGGTGGGCCCCACTCCAAGTGGCGAGCGCACACAACAGGTGTACACATGCGTTGCGCCCAATCTAAGAAATGGTCAAACCTGTTTTGACCTGCAAGAAGAAAGAAACTCCTGCTTCCCAGATCTTTTGCCGTAGGGTGTCTTGCGAACAGTTTTCATGGGCCACCATCTCAATCTACATGATCGATCTAAACCGTTCATTTGAATCAGACTAAAGGTCTGACCTAGATCACGTAAACTACGCCAAGAATGCAACTAGAAACCGCCCTCGCCATGCTAAATGTCTGGACCATCACTGTATGATCGTCTCGGTAGGTCACGCCCATAGAAAATCAAAGCACTCCCTCCTAAGCTAAGATCTCTCAATGGAACTAATGGACGGGGTGGATTTCTCAAACGTTGGAGTATGTGGACCCCACTGATACCACTGAAACCTTTTGTCCATAATGATTCGCAGGCAGCAGGAAACCAGGAATGAACCGGGCACCGCTACACATTGGACAGTCCAATCTGGAATCAAGAACCCGATCCGAACTGTCCAAACTTCTGCAAAGAAGGTCCCAACTTTGTCCAAGAAGTTAGATTTAAAGATCTGGATGGTCAGCTAATAGAAATCGGATTGTGCGCAAGTTGGCTTCCATAGTTTCGCTACAACAAAACAGAGCTTGCGCAAAAATCAGGTTCTGCGAAAGAGATTTGTTGGAATGCTATGGAAAATATACAACACCCTATAAATAGGGTGCTGTCCAATGGCTGAAGAATAAAAGGAGAGAACGTGAGGGGAGCAAGGAAAGGAGAACGTGAGCAGGAGTAGGGAGGACAGTGTGAAGAAGCCATCACTTTAAGTTTTTTTTTTTTCTTCCTTTCCTTGTTTTTTTTTTTTTAAATTTTTATTTTTAATATATGCTTTTCCTAAGAGACTCTAGCTCAATCATGTCCATGGTTGGCTAAACCTCTTAGCCAGGGCTAGGGGGTGAAGCTTGTAGCATGATGGGTTATTCTCTATTACTTTGATTCATGTTGTTGAACTTTCTTTGATTTTAGTTTGATTATAAGAAATACTTTTAGTTCTTAATGATTTGTTGTGACTTAAATTACAATGGATCTATGATAGCTTTGAGTATGTTCTTTTTATTGAGATTGTGATTTTAGAAAATCCTATTGTTCACCATCGTCCCCTGAGCATGGTTGGATGATGAAAACCCTCCCTAACTCTTACAATTCTCTCAGATTAGTTGTGGATTGGTAAATTCTGTTGTTTGCTTTGTCTCATGGGCATGGTTTTGTGATGGAATCAATTCTAGTTCTCCTACCTCTCATCCATTGAGAACTAGATCAAAGGAAGTTCATATTTGATTTTTAATGAGATATATTCCAATTGGATAAAGATGGGATTCTGATTCCAATTGTGTTCATGAATCAAGCATAGATCTCCCTGATCTCTATAAGTGGATCCTTGGAAACCCTAGTTTACCACTTTTGAGTTTCACACGTTTTTCATTAAGTTTTTCACAATTATTCTCTCACATATTCCAGATTTAGTGTTTCATCTTCTTCTAGTTGTAGTTCTAGTTGCTTTCAGAAGACACACTAGATTAGTTCCTGTGGATTCGACTTTGGTCTCACCGAGATTATTACTACATTGCGACCCTACACTTGGGGTTGTGAACAAGTTTTTGGCACTGTTGCCAGGGACTAATGATTGCGTTTTTCTGAGATTAACTAGTTTTGGGATTAGTTTAAGATTAAGTTTTTATATTTTCTAATTTTAGGATTAGGTTCTTTTGTTTGATTTTAGAAACTAACTTAACTTTCCTGTTTTGTAGGATCTTGATATAGACTTTCTAAATTGGTAATCTCTTTCTAATTCTTCTGTTTTCTGTTAGGGTTTGTTTTCTATTTTTAGAAACTTTCTAATTCTAGAATTTATTTTATTTTTTTTAGAAACTTCCTATTTTATGTTGTTAGAAACTGATTAATTTAATTTTGTTTTGTAGGATTTTAATTAGGAACTTCTAATGTGGTAATTTCTTTCTAATTCCCTTTCTCTTTCCATTTTTAGATTTCTATTTCCTTTATTTCTTTTAGGTTTAGGTTAGAATCTGAATTTGAGGGCTGAGAGTGTTTCATGCCCAAGCAGGTCCATGACAACACTCGACGTCTTTTGAGTGAAGGAGGATTGGTTGAGGGGTTATCTATCCATCGCAGGATTAGACACCACTCAAGATCCTCAGAGTTAATTGAAGTAATAGCTGCAAATCAACCGGTAAATCAACAACCTTAACCTAGGGCTGAGGAAGTTCAAGATAAGAATGAGGTGTATTAAGCACCCCTGCCGTGTACTTTATGAGATTATTTACAATCGGCGGGGTGAGTACACCCTCATGCATATTTTTCTAGAAAATACATGACATATGGATATCAAGCCAGGGGTAATCCAACTCCTTCCAAAATTTTATAGACTTGAATATGAAAATCTATATCTACACTTGAAAGAGTTTGATGAAATCATAGCCACTCTATATTTTCCTAACGTGTCTAACGATACGGTCAGGCTGAAACTCTTCCCTTTTTCTTTGAAAGAGAAAGCTAAGACGTGGTTGCATTCACTGCGTCCTCGATTTATTGGTAGATGGAGTGACATGACAATGAAGTTTATAAAGAAAAATTTTCCATACCATAAGACGAACACCCTTAGAAAGTTGATCATGAACTTCGCCTAAAAGGAAGATGAAACATTCTTCCAATGTTGGGAACGGTTCAAGGATCTTGTCAGTTCATGCCCACAACATGGTTTTGAAACGTGGCTCATCACGAACTTTTTCTATGATGGACTGAGATCTCCCATGCCCCAATTAGTCGAGACAATGTGTAATGGGGAATTCATAAATAAAAGTGTCAATGATGTGTGGGACTACTTTGATAAACTTGCTGAAAACACACAATCATGGGACATCTCCCCAAAATCAAGTACTATGTCTAGACTGACTCAATCTAAAGAGCGGGGTGGAATGTATGTCTTGAAAGAGGATGATGATATCAATACTAAAGTGGCTAATCTCACCAGAAAACTCGAGGCCATGGAATTAAAGAAGGATAAGGTTAAGGAAACTATGTGAAAATTGTCCAATGATACATACATTTCAAGAGGTGTTGAATGAGCAATCCCATGCCGTGAATAATTACTAAAGACCTTTCAATAGACCTACCTCCAATACATACAATCCTAGTTAGAGAAATCATCCAAACTTCAGTTGGAAGAATGGACAAACTGATACCCTTTAAGGTTTCTTAAACCAAATTCCAAATCAAGAGAAACCTCAAGAGGATTCGGTTTTAAAACATCTTCAAAAGCAAGAGCTTTTCAATCAAGGGATGATACAAGCCTTTCAAGATCTCACAAAATCCATACATGGGCTTGACACAAGGAATACAATTGGGAATAAGGGGAGCCTTCTAGCTCAACCTCTTCCCAATCCAAAACCACAATATGAAGTTAGTAACCCGAGCTCTTCAAACCAAATGGAGTAAGCTAAATCTATCACCACTCTTAGGAGTGGGAAGACCATTGACAAGACCATTCCAGTTAGGGCTGAAAAGCCTAAGGACCCAGAAGAGGATAACAATGATAGACCTAGCATTGCTCCACAAGAATTAGAACCGAAACTTCAAGACAAGGCAATTGCCCCATTCCCCCAATGGTTGGTTGCACCAAAACCTCTCTCCAACTCTTAAGACATTCTAGAGGTGTTGAAACAAGTGAAGGTCAATATTCCTCTACTGGATGCGGTTAAACAAATACCTTCATATGCCAAATTTCTGAAAGACTTGTGTACGATCAAAAGTCGACAAATATTTCAAAGAAAATCTTCTTAACTGAAAATGTGAGTGCCATCCTAAAGCAAGATGTGCCACAGAAATTCAAAGATCCTGGTAGCCCAACCATACCTTGTGTAATTGGGAGCTACCAAATTGAGCACGCACTTCTTGACTTAGGAGCAAGCGTAAATTTGATTCCCTACTCGGACTACAAACAGTTATGTTTGGGTGAATTGAAACACACCCTAATCACGTTACAACTTGTTGATCGCTCAGTTCGTGTACCGAGATAGATAATTGAGGATTTATTGGTCCAGGTTGACAGATTCTACTACCCGGTAGATTTTATCGTCCTGAATACGGAACCCATCAGTAATATGAGCACTCAAATTCCCATCATTCTTGGTTGCCCATTCCTTGCCACTTCAAACACAATCATCAATTGCAGGAATGGAGTCATGTGTATGTCTTTCGAGAATATGACATTGGAGTTGGATATCTTTTTCAACACAGGCAAACGGTTAGAGGATGATGACGATTTCCACGACATTAATGACTTTTTCGTGGAAGATAGAACACTTTTGACATATTCCTCTGACCCTCTAGAGACGTGCTTGGTCCACTCCCATGATTTAGATGATGATATAATTAGGGAGACAAGTGTCATGCTTGATACCGTGCCGGTACTTGAAGTTAACCGGTGGAGGTCATAATTTGAAGAATTGCCCCAAACCAATATAGTACCTTTACCTTCTAGCCTTAAGGCACCGAAGCTTGACCTAAAACCGTTACCCTCTGATTTGAAATATGTCTACTTAGGTCAAGATAAGACATACCCAATGGTGATTTCATCTCAACTTGAGTAAGAACAAGAGAGTATGCTCATATCTACTCTCATTGAGCATAAGGGAGCCCTTAGATGGGTGATTGCGAAGACCTCTCGGTAACCACAATGTAGACTAAATCCGAATATGAAGGAAGTGGTTAAGGTCGAGGTTCTTAAGCTGCTGGATATGGGTATCATATACCCTATATCCGATAGCCAATGGGTGAGTCCAACTCAGGTGGTTCCTAAGAAGTCCGAAATCACCATTGTAACCAATGACAACAATGAACTCATGCCAACTAGAGTTACTACTGGTTGGAGAATATGTATTGACTATAGGAAGTTGAATACCGTCACAAAGAAGGACCACTTCCCTTTGCCCTTCATTGATCAAATTTTGAAAAAGCTAGCTGGTCATTCCTATTACTGTTTCCTTGACGGGTATTATGGCTACAACCAGATAGAGATAGCCTCTGAATATCAGGAAAAGACTACATTCACATGTCCTTTTGACACCTTTGCTTACCGAAGGATACCATTCGGACTATGTAATGCCCCCGTTACTTTTCAGCGATGCATGATGAGTATTTTTTCTGACATGGTGGGGCAATATCTAGAGGTCTTCATGGATGACTTCTCTATTTTTGGACCATCCTTCAGTGATTGTTTGGAGAATCTTAAATCTGTGCTGAAGCGATGTGAAGAAAAGAATTTGATACTCAACTGGGAGAAGTGTCATTTCATGGTTCGTAAGAGAATTGTCCTTAGACATATCATCTCGTCTAAGGGAATTGAGGTAGATAAGGCTAAAATTGATCTTATCTCTAACCTACCGCCACCCAAGAACATACGAGACGTGCGATCCTTCTTAGGACACACTAGCTTTTATAGGAGATTCATAAAAGACTTTAGTCATCCCTCTCATCCTTTATGTAATCTACTTCAAAAGGATGCACCATATGAGTGGACCGAGCAATGCCAGGAAGCTTTCACTAAGCTGAAGAGAATGTTAACCAATGCACCTATCATGTAGCCACCCGATTGGAGCCTTCCTTTTAAACTTATGTGCGACGCGTCTGAATATGCTCTTGGGGTGGTTCTAGGTCAGAGAAAAGAAAAGAAGCCCTACATTATTCATTACGCAAGTAGAACTCTAAATCCTGCCCAAGTGAACTACTCGACTACAGAAAAGGAACTCTTAGCTGTAGTGTTCGCTTTGGACAAATTTAAGTCCTACTTGATTGGATCTAAGATCGTCATTTACATAGATCATGCGGTGCTCAAGTATCTTCTTTCTAAGAATGATGCTAAGCCCCGCCTGATTAGATGGATCCTCCGACTCCAAGAATTTGATTTGGAAATAAAAGATAAAAAAGGAGTAGAGAACGTAGTGGCTGACCATCTTTCCTGCCTTGATCTCCCTAATTTCCTTAAGACGACACATATCAATGACATGTTCTCTGATGAACAACTATTCAAAGTCTCTCATTCACCTTGGTTTGCTGATATTGCTAATTATCTTGCTACAGGTTTCACATCGACACATTGAACTGTGCAAGATAAGAAAAAAATTCTTCGCAGAGGTGCGTAAGTTCTTCTAGGATGATCCATATTTGTTTAAATATTACTCAGACCAAATCTTAAGGAGATGTGTGCCAGACAATGAACATCAAAGTGTTATCTCCTTCTGTCAATCTTAGGTCTGTGGTGGTCAATTTTCTGTTAAAAAGATCATGACCAAAATTCTGCAGTGTGGCTTTTACTGGCCCACTATGTTCAAGGACACTCATGAGTTTTGCAAAGCTTGTGAGCGTTGTTAGAAATTAGGAGCATTATTTCGTCGAAATATGATGTCCTTGAACCCCATTCTTATCATAGAAGCATTTGATTGATGGGGCATCGATTTTATGGGACCATTTCCCTAATCCTTTAGAAATTTATACATTTTGCTAGCCGTCGACTATGTCACTAAATGGGTCGAAGTGATTCCATGCCGGAACAATGACTATTGAACGGTCATTAAGTTTTTAAAAGAGAACATCCTTTCCCGGTTCAGAATGCCTCGAGCCATCATTAGTGATGAGGGCTCACATTTTTGTAATAAGTCATTTGCGAACTTAATGAAGAAATATGACATTTCCCATAAAGTGAGCACTTCATACCACCCACAAACAAGTGAGCAAGCTGAGATTTCCAATAGGGAAATTAAATACATCTTGGAAAAGACGGTTAACCCTGACCTTAAGGATTGGTCAATCCGATTGATCGATGGCCTTATGGGCTTACCGTACCGCATTTAAAACCCCTATTGGAATGTCTCTCTTTAGACTTGTTTATGGGAAGGTTTGCCACTTGCCTGTGGAGTTGGAACATAGAGTTTACTGGGTGATCAAAAATTTAAATTTCAATCTTGACAACACTGGCTCGCTACGTAAACTTCAGTTGAATAAACTCGAAGAAATCCGAAATGATGCGTATGAGAATTCGAGAATTTACAAGGACAGGATGAATACATTTCATGACCAACACATTCTTCAAAAATCATTTACACAAGGTCAAAAGGTCCTCTTATACAATTCTCGGTTACATCTCTTTTCGGGTAAGCTTCGATCTCGTTGGACAGGCCCTTTCACTGTTACCAGTGTTTATCCTCATGGGGCTGTCGAGATTTAGAATCCAAATAATAGCAATGAATTCAAAGTGATTGGACATCGATTAAAGCCATTTGTTGAGCAATTTGATTCAAAGGACATGTCCATACCTTTGAATGATCCTGTTTATCAGGATTGATCTCCTAGTGTGACAGAGGTATAGTTAGGTTTTCTGTTTTCCATTCTAGGATAGTTTACTTTCATGTTTTGTCTAGGATAGTCAATTTTATGCTGTTTAGGATAGTTTACTTCCACCGTTTTAGGATAGTTTGTTTTTGGTTGATAAACTCTTGTGCTAACCCACCTTCACGCTGAGATCATTTGGAAAAAGCTGCAAAATTTCTTCATCAGGTACTTTCTCTCCATCACTCTTCTTTCAATTACATTGTCTCTTTTGTAAATCTTGCGGATTTCTTTTACATTGAGGATAATGTAGATTTTAGGTTGGGGATGGGAGATTAGGTAACCTAATCAGTGTTTTCTTAGTTTTGAGCATGGGATATTAGGTAACCTAATCAATGTTTTCTCAGTTTTGAGCATGCTCAAGATTTGCAAAATTTTTGAGAAATTTTCAATGCTCATCTGTTTGAAAAGCAATAAGTTGTGTATTTAAGATTGTTTTGAGTTTGACAATATGATAAAAATCGAGTTTTGAAATTGTTGGAGTGGAGCAACTAAGTAATTTATCACTTATGGTTCTTATAATCACTTGGTTAAGAGGATGTTCGACTATTATTTCATTCAAATTGTTCTCTGTGAATAGTATTAGATTTTCTAGTTGTTAGTATGGTGATCATTGATAGATATGGAGACCCGAGTCTGGAGAATTTTATCCACCTTAAAAGAATAAAAGAACTAGTTTAAAAAAAATAGGAGATCGATAAAGAGGTCATAAAGAATGAGAATGACAACATCTTTGAGGGGAAAGAAAAATGTCTTTGAAAAGAATATAATGTTTTTAAAAAAGGAGGAATGAATGAATATAAATGACCGTCGATATAAAATCAAAAACTGAACAAAGAAGGAAAGGGGGGTAAGTTCGAATCAGTATTTGGGTTTTCAACCAATCTTGAAGTGATGAGCATTGCTAACATTATAAACAGATAGTATATTCACTGAGCACGTTGAAAAACTTGATATGCAAACTATGCTTTGACCTAATGAATAAAGGATTTATTTGATTGGTTGCTTATGTGGTTTGGCTGTAAGTTTTCAAAAACTTACTTTCTCATCTTGAGTCTACTCATGCATACTTAATACACGAAAGATTGTTTTCTGAAACAGGTTGAACATTATGCATTAAACTTATTTTTTGCATTCTTTGATCGGGACTAGCAAAATGCTAGTTGGGGATTGTGTTGAGGGTTAAATATTGCATATTGGACCCCACTTATTACTTGGTTTTATGAACATGATAATGCTTAATGTTTTGTTTTAATCATGTTTGTGTTGCAAGGTGAATTCAAGAGCTTGGATTGAAAAGGATTGTAAAGGCATGGATTTAACGCTCAAGAATCACCAAAACTAGTAGATAGATCAACCAATCAGCCGTTAATCACTGACTTGGGACCCACCTGATCTTTGGATGGGCCTCAACGTTGGGGGCAACCCCTTAAATTATATGGGAAAGCGGATGGACGGAGGAGATTTCTCAAAAATGGTGTGGTGGGCCCCACTCCAAGTGGTGAGTGCATATGACAGGTGTACACTTGCGTTGCGTCCAATCCAAGAAACGGTCAAACCTGTATTGACCCGCAAGAAGAAAGAAACTCCTTCCTGGATCTTTTGCTGTAGGGTATCTTGTGGACGGTTTCTGTGGGCCACCTTCTCGATCTACATGATCGATCTGAACCGTTAATTTGAATCAGACAAAAGATCTGACCTAGATCACGTAAACTATGCCAAGAATGCAAGCAAAAACTGCCTTCGCCATGCTGAATGTCTGGACCATCACCATATGATCGTCTCGATAAGCCACGCCCATATAAAACCAAAACACTCCCTCCTACGCTAAGATCTCTTAACGGAACTAATGGACAGAGAGGATTTCTTAGACGTTGGAGTATGTGGACCCCACTGATATCACCGAAACCTCTCGTCCGCAATGATTCGCAGGTGGCAGGAAACCAAGAAATTAGATTTGAAGAGCTGGACGGTCAGCTAATAAAATTCAGATCGTGAGCAAGTCGGCTTCCATAGTTTCGCTGCAACAATACAAAGCTTGCGGAAAAATCAGGTTTTGCGAAATAGATTTGTTGGAATGCTCTGGAAAATATGCAGTACCCTATAAATAGGGTGTTGTCCAACGGCTGAAGAATGAAAGGAGAGAACATGAGGGGAGCAAGGAAAGGAGAACGTGAGCAGGAGCAGGGAGGACAACGTGGAGAAGCCATCACTTTAAGTTTTTTTTTTTCTTCATTTCCTTAGTTTTTTTAATATATGCTTTTCCTAAGAGACTCTATCTCAATCATGTCCATGGTTGGCTAAACCTCTTAGCTAGGGTTAAGGGGTGAAGCTTGTAGCTTGATGGGTTATTTTCTATTGCTTTGATTCATGCTGTTGAACTCTCTTTGATTTTAGTTTGATTATAAGAAATACTTTTAGTTCTTAATGATTTGTTGTGACTTAAATTACAATGGATCTGCGATAGCTTTGAGTATGTTCTTTTTATTTAGATTGTGATTTTAGGAAATCCTGTTGTTCACCATCATCCCCTGGGAATGGTTGGATGATGAAATCCTCCCTAACTCTCACAATTCTCTCAGATTGGCTGTGGATTGGTAAATTCTGTTATTTGCTTTATCTCATGGGCATGGTTTTGTGATGGAATCAATTCTAGTTCTCCTACCTCTCATCCATTGAGAACTAGATCAAAGGAAGTTCATATTTGATTTTTAATGAGATATATTCCAATTGGAAAAAGATGGGACTTTGATTCCAGTTGTGTTCGTGAATGAAGCATAGATCTCCCTGATCTCTATAAGTGGATCCTTGGAAACTCTAGTTTCACTTTAGAGTTTCACATGTTTTTCATTAAGTTTTTCACAATTATTCTCTCACATATTCCAGATTTAGTTTTTCATCTTCTTCTACTTCTAGTTCTAGTTGCTTTCAGAAGACATATTGGATTAGTCCCTGTGGATTCGAGCTTGGTCTCACCGAGATTATTTTTACATCGCGACCCTACAGTTGGGGTTGTGAACATAGACTATGTCACTAAATGGGTCAAAGCGATCCCGCACCGGAATAATAATCATAAAACGATCATTCGATTTTTAAAAGAAAATATCATTTTCCGGTTTAGAACGCCTTAGGCCATCATTAGTGATGGAGGTTCACACTTTTGTAATAGGCCATTTGAGAACTTAATGAAGAAATATGACATCTCTCATAAAGTGAGCACTCCATACCACC
Source organism: Magnolia changhungtana (assembly GCA_030180095.1). NCBI lineage: Eukaryota > Viridiplantae > Streptophyta > Magnoliopsida > Magnoliales > Magnoliaceae > Magnolia > Magnolia changhungtana. The sequence goes on from JASAUF010000474.1 coordinate 4,490,558, forward strand.
CGCAGACAATCAGGTAAGTTGAGATTTTCAATAAGGAAATTAAACAAATTCTGGAAAAAACGGTTAACCGTAACTGTAAGGATTGGTTAATTCGTTTGATCGATGCTTTATGGGCTTACCGTACAACTTTTAAGACCCCCATTGGAATGTTTCCCTTTAGACTTGTCTATGGGAAAGCCTGCCAGTTGCCTATGGAGCTAGAGCATAAAGCCTACTAAGCTATCAAAAATCTAAACTTTAACTTGGACAATGCTGGCTCACTGCGCAAGCTCCAACTAAATGAACTTGAGGAAATCCAGAATGAAACTTATGAGAACTCAAGAATTTACAAGGACAGGATGAAGGTGTTCCATGACTGAAATATCCTTTGGAAATCATTCATAACCGGTCAAAAAATCCTTCTGTATAATTCTCGATTACATCTTTTTCCGAAAAAACTTAGATCTCGTTAGACCAGCCCCACTGTTACTGATCTCTATCCTCATTGGGCCGTCAAGATAAATAATCTAACAAATGACAATGTTTTCAAACTAAATGGACATCGTCTTAAGCCATTTGTTGAGAAGTTTGATTCAGAGGACATGTCCATGCCTCTGACTGATCCTGTGTACCAGGATTGACCTCCTAGTCTGATGGAGATGTAGTTAGGTTTATTGCTTTCATAGGATTTAGGATTAGATAGTTTGATTTCAGTTTGTTTAGTCTTCGTGCTAACCCATTTATATGTTAAGAACTTTGGAAAAGCTTCAATTCTCATTCTTCAGGTATTATCTTCCCATCACCTCCCATTTATTTTCATTGTATCATGTGCATTGCATGCTCATATCTTTTACATCGAGGACAATATAAGTTTTAGGTTGAGGGGTGTGGATTAGGTAAACTAATCAGTGTTTTCTTAGTTTTGAGCAAAAATTGTGAAAAATTTCAAATTTTCAAGTTAAAAACATGTTTGGCAAATGATAATTTGTGGAATTAAGAATGTTTTGAGTATGATTACAAGATGGAAATTGAACTTTGAATTGTTGAAGTTTGATCAACTGACTAGACTATCATCTAAATTCTTACATTTAATTGATTAAGAGAAAGTTTGAATATCATGTTAATCTAAGTCACAAGCCACATTCAAATTGCTTTCTTTGAATCGTACTAGAATTTCTAATTGTTAGTATGTGTATCATTGATAGATATTAAGAATTAAGTTTGGGGAATTTTATCCACCTTAAAAAGATGAAAAGAACCAGTTAAAAAACAGAGAGATCGACAAAAAGGTTATGTATGATGAAAACTGGAAAGGAATGAAAAGTCTGAACATAATGAATAAATAAAAGGGATCGTCGATATAAAATAAAAAACTAGAAAAAGAAGGAAAATGTGATAAGCTCATAATCAATACTTGATTATTCAATAAAACTTGAGGTGATTAGCATGGTTAACATTATGAAATAGTAGTGTGTTATGGAAAGTAAATAGAATTCACTAAGCACATTGAAAATTTTTGATATATGAACTTATGCTCTTAAATGATTGATAATGAAACTTTTTGATTGATTGCTCATGTCATTCGGCTCTAGGTTTTTAAATTGCACTCTTGCTTCTTTAGATTGTACTCCTTCATACTTGATTGTACAAAAGATTGTTTTCTAAAAGTGATTGAAACATTGAAGATTGAAGATCACTTCACCCATGTTTTTCTCGAGACTAGCAAAATGCTAGTTGGGGGGGTGTGTCGAGTGTGAAATATTGCATATTTTCCCTATTTATACCTTTGTTGTATAAGCATATAGTGTTTAATTGATTTAATTATGCATATTTTCATGTGTGATGTAATTTCGAGAGCTTAAGGTGAAATTGATGTCAAAAGGAAGATTTGTGTTCAAAAAATTACTAAATGAAGATTTGGAGATTTGAAAGTCATTAATGAAGAATTCACATGCCAAAGATATAAGAAAATCAAGTGAAGAATGAAGAGAATCAAAGATTTGAAGTGAAGAAAAGGAATCCTGAAATTGTCTTGAAAACAAACATATTCCTTAAATTGTCCTGAAAAAGCATATTCTAAAACTCTGAGTTTATTTTGAAAAACTAGGCAGAGTGCGTAAATTTGAGGCGGTTTAAACTCTGAGTCTATTTTGAAAAACTGCGCGAAGTGCGTAAATTTGAGGCGGTTTCTAGATTTTTTCAACTCAGTGCAAAAGTTGGAGTTCTACAACTATAAATAGGACTCCCTAGGATGCTTCAAAGTATCTTCTAGGGTTTGGAAAGGTCTTAAGGAGTATGCACAAGGGTGGAGCAGCTGCCAAAGAGTTTTTCTTATTCCCTAGTTTATTTCTCATGCTTTGTTTAAAATATTTGGTTCAAATCATGTCTATGGTTGGCTAAACCTCTTAGATAGGGCTAAGGGATGAAGCTTGTAGCGTGTTTGGATGTTTATTTTTCTTTGATTCTTATTCTTATTGAACTTTATTGATTTCTAGTTTGATATTAAGGAAAAATTTTTAGTTTTTATAATTTATTGTGACTCAAATTACAATAGGTGCTGTGATAGCTTTGGATATCTTCTTTTCTTATTTTGAGATAGTGAGATTGGTAAATCTCGTTGTTCACCATCATTTCCTGGGCATAGTAGGGTGATGGAATCCCTTCCAATCATCACAATTCTCCTCCATTGAGAATTAAGTCAATGAAAAGTTCATATTGGATTTAAATTGCTTTATCTTCCAATTGGATAGGATAAGACTCCAATTCTAATTATTTTGCTTGAATCAAGTAAGGTAGCATCTTAATAACTACAAGTGGATCCTTGGCACCCTAGTTCCCACCTTTAAATTCATAAGTTTTAATCAACATTATTCATCATTACTCTCAATTATTCAGATTTCAATTTAAATATTTTTCTAGTTCTATTTCTAGTTATTTTTAGAATACGTACATGTTTAGTCCCTGTGGATTCGATCTCGGTCTTATTGAGTTATTACTACATCACGACCCTACACTTGGGGTCGTGAACACCTACTCGTCTGAGGTCTTGCAAATACTTGCATTAATAATATGCCTGGTTGCTGTTTTAAAACATCGTTCCAGGCGGGAGTGAGTAACTAACTCAGTGGTTCCATTACTTCTAAGTCACACATGTTATCAACTCAATCGGCGCAATTAATGATAAAACAAGAAATCAAGCACTTCCTAAATACTCTCGTTAAATGCATGAGAGAGATTAAGAAATGATGTGTGCACCTCACAATCCAACACTCCATCATAAGGGACTTCAACACCTATTTCGCAAATGCCAACACTCCCTCATCACGCGACTCCAATGCCAAATAGACACATCTTATCTAATGCAATGTGATTGATGCGTATGTTAGCCGAGTAATTATTATATTCCATTCATCTAGCATATTGACGAGCTAGGATACTGATGTTATACTATGAGTCCCTATCCGGATCACTGTTGAATGTCAAATATTGCATATTCTCCCATATTTATATCTTGGTTTTATGAACATAATAATACTTAATGATATATTTTATACATGTTTGTGTTACAAGGTGAATCTGAGGTTTGGATTGAAAAAAATGTTAAAAACATAGATTTGATGCTCAAGAATCACCAAGGTAGGGGATGGATCTTATGAGACCAAGATTGAAGAATTCACATGCCAATGATCCAAGAAAACCAAGTGAGGAATGAAGAGAATCGAAAACTTGAAGTGAAGAAAAGGAATCCTAAAAATTCAAGTGAAATTCGACTAGCCCGAGAAAATTTGGCTCGAACTCCAACAACATTATCTTTTCCAACTGGGTGCGAAAGTTGAAGTTTCCCAACTATAAATAGGAGTTCCTAAGATGCTCCAAATCATCTTCTAGGGTTTAAGGAGTGGAGAAAAAGGGTGGAGAGCTGCCGTAAAGAGTTTTCTTCTTCTTCCTGAGTTTGTTTTTATGCTTTCCTTAAGAGATTTTTGTTTAATCATGTTTATGGTTAATTAAACCTCTTAGCGAGGGCTAAGAGGTGAAGCTTGTAGGGTGATTGGGATGTTTACTTTGCTTTAATTCATGTTTATATTAAATTTCATTGATTTCTAGTTGATTTTAACTAATATTTTCAGTTTTCTATGGTTTGTTGTGACTCAAATTACAATAGACGCTGTGATAGCTTTGAATATCTTCTTTTTTTATTTGAGATTGTGAGATTGGTAAATTCTATTGCTTACCATAGTCTCCTGGGCATGGTTAGGTGACGGAATCCCTTCCAAATCTTCATAATTCTCATCTCTTGAAATTGATTCAATGAAAGTTCAGAGATTTGATCATCTCTTCTTCCAACTGGATAAGATAGGACTCTGATTCCACTTATGTCTCTTGAATTAAGTAAGGTAGCATCTTGATAGCTACAAGTGGATCCTTGGCACCCTAATTCCCACCTTTAAATTCACAAGTTTTAATCTACACTATTCACAATTACTCCCTTTATTCCAGATTTCTAATTTAGATCTTCTTCTAACTCTAGTTCTAATTACTTTCAGAAACGTACAAGATTAGTCCATGTGGATTTGACCTCGCTCTCATCGAGATTATTACTACATCGCGACCCTACACTTGGGGTTGTGAACAAGTTTTTGGCGTCATTGCCGGAGCCTATGGTTGCATTTTTCTGAATTTAATTAGTATTAGAATTAGGTTAAGATTAGGATTAACTTTTTGTTTTGTTTCTAGTTTAGGATTTTTCTAAACTTGTTTTTAAAATCTAACTTGGTTTTCTGTTTTGTAGGATTCTAACATAGCAATCTCCAATCCGGTAACCTCTTTCTAATTCTCTCTCTTATTTTTTTAGATATCTTATTTGTTTTAGTTTTATTTCTTAGGTTTAAGTTTAATTACTTAAAGGATGAGAGTGTTTCCTAGCCAAGTGGGTTCGTGACAAAACTCGATGTCTCTTAAGTGAAGGAGGATTGGTCGAAGGGCTGCCTATCCATCACAGGATTAGACACCACCAAAGATCCTTAGAGTTAATAGAAGTAATGGCTACAAATTGACCTCAACCTCTGGTTGAAGAAATTCAGGATGAAAATGAATTGCATAATGCACCCCGACTCATACCTTATATAAGGCTTGATCCTAGACTATACCATTCCTTAGACTCCCGTGATCCTCCCGATGATTTCCGGCAACCTGCGACCTGTAGGCAGCGTTTGCGCCCAACCTTGAGTCACACCCTGTCAATTCGAGTCGACTCAACCAGAGACTTGTACTCTTGTGACCGCGTCGTCGCTGCGGTTCTAACGCCGCGTCTTGTGCACCGATGCAATACCCAGGCCAGGAGTTGTGGGGTTGCGCATTGTCAGAAAAATGCCGCGCATTTACAAAATCCAACAGAATCTATCAAATCAATCATATCAATCAAGTCAAGTACATCCCATCACAACCCATCACTCACCCATACCACTCTTTCACCAAGTCAAAGAAACCCATGCTTAGCCCACTCCTCTCATCCCAAAAGTCAACAAGCACTATAGCCTTCATGTCATCTCTCCTTACAACACCACCCCTCTCTCTCTCTCTCTCTCTCATTTCTCACTCCATTCCAAGCTACCAAAGAGAGGAAACATCCAAGCTCTCCATGAGAAAGCCTAGTGTGTGGCCCACTCCCTACCCCTAAATCTTCATCTCCACCCTTCAATCTTCATCATCTTCCATTAAAGAAGAAGCTTATGAGCTAAGGAAGCCAAGGGACCGAGTAGAAGGCCAATCGGTGGGTGATCGTAGCATAAGATCTTGATTTTTTGTATGTAAGGCCCATTTATGATGGGACCCATCTTGATGTTTGTGTTGTATCCAAGAGGGGCCCATAGTGGCGGGGTGCCTCCAATATGTCGTCTCTCTCTCTCTCTCTCTCTCCCCCCTGTTTGTGGCCCACCATGATGCATGTATCTCTATCCAAATCTTCCATTAGTGGCAGCCACCTTGCTGCCCACAATGGGACCCACCTGATGTATGTTCCTTACGTCTCCACCGTCCAGACCTTGGACAATGGAGGGACCGGTTGACGTATGTGTTTTACCCACGCTGGTCAGCGACAATGGGGGGCTCACATGCCTTGTGCATAAAATTCGAACCGTCCATCTACTGGACACTGGGCCAACAACCCAGTAGTCCAACAGTCAGGTTGCTGATCACGTTAGCAAGTTTTGAGGGGCCCCACCGTGAGGCATGTGTTAGATCCAGACCATCCATTTGGACGTGGCCCTCCAGCAGCATATCAGCAAGTTCTACGGGCCCCATCATGCAGTATATGTTATATCCCAACCGTCCATCAGTGGGTCTCACCACCACTGTACTGACATTAACAAGTTCTGTGGGCCTTGATCATGGGGTATGTTTTATATCCAAACCGTTCATCCGTGTGGGACCCACACATGATGCATATGTTTATCCACACCGTCCTTTTTTGGACAGGTGGGAGTCCACCGTGATGTATCCGATTATCCAGGCCGGTCCATCCCTGGACGGTCCGGTGGGACACACCATGAGATATGTGTTATATCATTACCATCCATTTGCCAAGGACGGTGGGACCCCACATGAGATATGTGTTTTATACACACCATCTTGTCTGTTTTGGACGTGGGCCCACCCCACACGTGTGGCACGTGTGGGGGTGGGACCCACCTTGCTGTATATATTATATATCCACACCGTCCATTTGGACAGTGTGCTGTGGGACTGCCATGATATATGTGTTTAATCTCCACCGTCCAGATTGTTGGACGGTGGGTTGCACCATGATATATGTGTTTAATCTCCACCGTCCAGATTGTTTTATCACCACTGTCCATTTGACGGTGGACCCCACCTATGATGTACATGTTCCATCCGTTCATCCCGGGCCTGGACGTTAGCAGCAAATATAATAATAATAATAATAATAATAATAATAATAATAATAATAATGAAATATTATAGTATGTGTGGTAGGCCATACGTGGGACCCACTTGATATGGAAGTTGATTGGCTGGGGTACTTCATACCAACTATATAGTTGCTGTAGTGATGACAGCAAGTTCCCTGGGTCCGACCCTGATGTAAGGATCTTATCCACACCATCCAGATGGCTGGACAGTGGGACCCACCGTTGATGTATATGATCTATATCCACATCGTCTATCAGATGGACCACACTACAAAAATCAGTGGAGATGATCGTCTACCATTGAAATCCGTTTGGGATCACAGAAGTTCTGGATCAAAATGGAAATTATTTTTCCTCTTAATCTAGGTCCTTGTGACCTTATGATCAGATTGGATGGAAAATAAACGTTATGGCAGGTCCTGTGATTTGTTTAATAGTGAAAATCATTATCTCCACTGTTATTTGTGTTATGGTCCAGATGATTTTCGATATGATTCATATTTTTGGGTAATGCTCTAAATGATCTCTAAAAATAGATGTATGGTGGAGATATAATAAAATGAAAATATAGTGTGTATATTGGGCCCGTATGAGAGGCCCATTATGATGTGTTTAAGGCCCATATATTGCGGCTCATATGATGTATATGAGGCCCATTGGTGCGACCCATGTGATGCGGCCCACTTGATGTATATGAGGCCCATTGGTGTGACCCATTGATGCGGCCCACTTGATGTATATAAGGCCCATTGGTGCGGCCCACTTGGTGTATATGAGGCTCATTGGTGCGGCCCATGTGATGCAGCCCACTTGATGTATATGAGGCCCATTGGTGCGACCCATGTGATACTGCCCACTTGCTGTATATGAGGCCTATTGGTGCGGCCCACTTGATGTATATGAGGCCCATTGGTGCAGCCCATGTGATGTGGCCCACTTGATATATATGAGGCCCATTGGTGTGACCCATGTGATGAGGCCCACTTGATGTACATGAGGCCCATGGGATGTGGCCCATTATGATGTATATGTGGTCCATGAGTGAGGCCCATGTGATGCGGCCCATTGTGATGTGTGATTCCACTAGGATGTATGTAATGATGTTTATGATGCCCATCCATGTTCCTGGTTGATATTAAATGGGCCATGCCTTGAGAGTAATGATGGTTTAATGTCCACGTTGTATGATCAATGATGGTTAGATGTCCATATTGTAACTCTTCCTAGGGCCCGTTGTTAGGCCCATTCTCATTTCCCCTTAATGGGCTAACCCAAACCGTTGGGCCCCCATTGATGATTATATTACCCATCTTTCCCTTGATTAGGATATCCCAATTTGTTGGGCCCCCATTTGATAATGCTGCTTTCCACCATACCCTGTAGGACCACCCAAGCCTTAGAGCCTATCTTGTGTTCGTACCGAGCATTCCATAGGGAATGTGGTCCACCTTGTGCTTTTTGGGCCGTTAGGAAGCCTAGATTGCTACGTGATGGAGCGGGCAAGGAAGCCCACTCCTTGTTCTTAGGCCCATTCTTGATAAGAGTAGGCCATCTAGGCCCATCCTTGATATGAGGAGAGAACATCGTCACCGTAGATGGAAAGATTGGTGGTATCAAGTTTGGTACCTCCACTATTGAGGACCGACCCTCATGTTATGGATTAGATTTACTGTCCTTCTATGAACCCCGCCGCCATATATATAGGCCGATTATCGATTATGACTATGATTGGTATACACACTGAGTATGTGTTAGCATAACATTGTGATTATATGAGGCCCATTGTGATTATATGGGGCTCATTATGATTATATGAGGTCCATTATGATTGTGTGAAACCCCTTATATATGTGAGGCCCAATTGTGATGTGTGAGACCCACCATTTGTATGTGATTGTGTTCACGTCACTCGTTCATTATTACGGGCCATGAGCCGCCTTATACAAGTCCACTATGATGTATGTGATTATAATCATGCTTAGTATACTTCATGATACATGCTCATACGCATCATTCACATGCTTGTTATGAGGAGTGATTGAACATAGCATGTGCTAATGGGCTGATTGTTTATGAGACTCCCCGAAAGACGGAGTTGCCCCACATGAGCGCGTGGTACGCGCAGGTTTGATGCATGACTGGATGGTATGGCTCATGCGTATCACATTTTGTGACATGATCATTTGGCGCCATAATGACATTAGGGTTGTGGCCTCCACAGGCATATCGTGGATGGCCAGATGAGACACCGAAATGTTTGGTTTGATTATATGGGCACTTTGGATGTCCGTGGGTGAAAGTCTCTAAACTCCCGTGGCCAGGGGATGCTCTAATGTCTAGACCGAGTAGAAGACATGAGCGCTGAGTACCGAATACCAAGAGGCCGCTCTTCCCACTGTGTCGTGGTCAGTTGGGAGGGGTGTGACCTTATCCGCCCGAGTGAGGAGGCTGTAAGCTAGGCTGAGTTTGACCAGCTCATAAATGGGTCCGTTATCGACGAGCTCGGCCGATATTAGCAGGCGGGTAGTGAGGTATTTTCCACTCGCTGGACTGCGCGGCCGACAAGAGTGGTAGCCAGCTTGGAGTGTACTAGACCCCGGTGATGATCCTAGAGATATACGATACTGATATGTGGAGTTACTAAGCAGCAGTTGCATACTCAACATTTAATTAATTCATTCATTCACTATCCACTTGAGCTGGTGGTGCGCAACTAATTGTTGTATACTTTTGCAATGGCTAAGATTTCGATTAGGGCACACAACTAACTTGAGATCAGGAGTTTATCACATTGAGTTTGACTATCTAAATTTATGTACGAGACTGGTTTGGATAGAAGTCCCTTGTGATGAACCCTATAGCCTGCGATACTACGTACTATCATCCCAACTTCACACTCTAGCTTGGTCATTTCATTTGCACTGCATATTGTATTACATCCGTGACATATGGCATTTTGGGTTGTTATGTCTCCGCATTGTATAGCTGATTTACATTACATCCTCAACATATGATAGTTGGTTACTATGTCTCTGCATTGTATAGTTGATCTACATTGCATTCTCGGTATATGATATTTAGCATACTATATCTCTGCATTGTATAGCTGATTTACATTGCTTCCTTAGTATATGATATTGGCTTATAATGTTTTTGCATAGCCTGAATAAGGCTAATGATATTTACGGACTTACCAACATATTTTCGCATTGCTCTCATATTACATCCTGAGCACGCTTATATTGCGCACACACTTACACCACCCTCTAAGCTTTCTATAAGCTTATGCAAGATAGATGCGTGCAGGTGGCGTTAGGTCGCAGAAGTGTCGAGCTTAGATCGTGCAGCTGTCTTCTAGAGCTTTGATAATTGATATATGTATTTCCCTTTCAGCATTGTATTCAACTGTTTATATTAGCGGATATGTGATGATGATGTTGCCTTTATGATTTGGGTAAACTTATGGTTATGCTTTTTACGAGATAAATGTACATTGAAAAATCCTCCTTGTAGGATCTCAGGATCGAAATTTGGTGTATGGGCGCTGGAAGCCGAGAATGGGGTACTATGGAGGCTGTCGGCACCGGATTCGGCGATCGAGAATTTTGTAAGCCCGGTTTCCGAGTTTGGGACATGACACCTTATAAGATTATTTACAACCGGCGGGGGTGAGCACACCTTCCTATATGATTTTTTCAGAAAATACAGGAAATATGGATATTAAGCCACGGGTAATCCAACTCCTTCCAAAGTTACATGGACTTGAATCTGAAAGTCTATATCTACACATGAAAGAGTTTGATGAGATCATAACCACTTTATACATTCCTAATGTGTCTGAGGACACAATTAGGCTAAAACTATTTCCCTTCTCCTTAAAAGAAAAGGTTAAGACGTGGTTTCATTCACTACGTCCACGATCCATTGGCAGATGGAACAACATGACAAGGGAGTTCACAAAGAAATTCTTCCCATACCATAAGACAAACACCATCAGAAAGTCAATCATGAACTTCACGTAAAAGGAAGATGAGACATTCTTCCAATGTTGGGAGCGATTCAAGGATCTTGTCAGTTCATGCTCTCAACATGGCTTTAAAACATGGCGCATAACAAACTTTTTCTATGATGGACTGACATCTTCCATGCGTCAAATGGTCGAGATAATGTGCAATAGGGAATTCATGAACAAAGATGTCGATGATGTGTGGAATTATTTTGACAAACTTGCTGAAAACACACAATCATGGAACATCTCCCCAAGACCAAACACCTCCTCAAAGCATACTCAATCAAAGGAAAAGGGCAAAATATACTTGTTGAAAGAGGAAGACGATCTAAATGCTAAGGTGGCTAATCTCACAAGAAAAATTGAGGCTATGAAACTTAAGAAGGATAAGGCTAAGGAAATTATTTGCCGTATTTGTGCTTGCAATGTACATACAACTAAAAATTGTCCAACAATACTTGCTTTTCAAGAGGTATTGAATGAGGAATCAAATGCCTTAAACAATTACCAAAGACCTTTCAATGGATCCATCTCAAATACATACAATTCTAGCTGGAGAAATCATCCAAACTTCACATAGAGGAATGGACAAACTATTATGCCTTAAGGATTCCCTAACCAATTCCTAAATCAAGGGAAACCTTAAGAGGATCCGATCCTAAAACACATCCAAAACCAAGAGCTATTCAACCAGAATACGACACAAACATTCCAGGATCTCAAAACGACAATGGGAATGCTTGCATCATCCATTCAACAGATGGAGTCACACTTAATGAGTGGGGAGAAAGGGATGCTTCCAGCCCAGCCTCTCCCCAATCCAAAACCACAATACGAAATTAGGGACCCAAGCTCTTCAAATCAAATGGAGCAAGCCAAGTCTATCAGCACTCTTAGGAGTGGAAAAACAATTGACAAAACTATTTCGGTAAGGGCTGAAAAGTCTAAGGACCTGGAAGAAGACATTAACGATAGACCTAGCATTGCTCCACATGGATTAGAACTGAAACATCAAAGCAAACTGATTACTCCATTCCCCGAGCAATTGATTACACCAAAACCTCTATCCAACTCACAAGATATTCTAAAGGTGTTGAAACAAGTGAAGGTCAACATCCCTCTTCTGGATGTTGTGAAACAAAATCCTTCATATGCCAAATTTTTAAAAGACTTATGCATAACCAAGAGGCAACAAAGTGTATATATATATAAATATTTCCTGACAGAAAAAGTGAGTGTCATCCTTAAGCAAAATGTGCCACAAAAATATAAAGATCCTGGTAGCCCAACTATCACTTGTATAATTGGGAATCACCAAATTGAGAATGCACTTCTTAACTTGGGGGCGAGCGTAAATCTGATCCCTTACTCGGTCTATGAACAACTGGGTTTAGGTGAATTAAAACCCACCTGGACCACATTACAACTTGCTGATCGCTCAGTTCGTGTACTAAGAGGGATGATTGGTCCAAGTTGATAAATTCTACTATCCAGTAGATTTTATCATCCTGGATACTTAGCTCATCGCAGATATGAGCGCTCAAATTCCTGTTATACTAGGCTGCCCGTTCCTTGCTACACCTAACGCTATCATCAATTGTAGGAACGGGGTCATGAATTTATCTTTTGGAAATATGACATTGAGCTCAAAATCTTCTTCAACATGAGCAGATAGGCAGAGGATGATGACGAGGCCCACGACATTAATATAATAGACTCTTTCATGGAAAATAGAGCTCTGATGACCTAATCCTCTAACCCTCTGGAGACATGCTTGGCATACTCCCCCAATTTAGATGATGACACGATTAGGGAGATAGATGTCATGCTCGATACTGTACCGGTATTTGAAGTTAACTGGTAGAGGTCACAATTTGAGAAATTGCCCCAAACTGATGTAGTGCCTCTACCGTCTAGCCTCAAAGCCCCGAAGCTTGACCCAAAACCTTTGCCCATTAATCTCAAATATATTTACTTAGGTCAAAATGAGACATACCTGGTGGTATTTCTTCCCACCTTGAGCAAGAGCAGGAGAGCATGCTTATCGCTACTCTCATTGAACATAAAGGAGCCCTTGGATGGTCGATTGCAGATCTCAAGGGAATCGATCATTTAATTTGTACTCACCGCATTCATTTTGAGGATAATGCGAAAACCTCCTAACAACCACAACGTCGAATCAATCCAAATATGAAAGAAGTGGTTAAAGGAGAGGTACTTAAATTGTTGGATGTGGGTATTATATACCTTATATCCAACAGTTAATGGGTGAGTCCAACTCAGGTGGTTCCTAAGAAATTTGGAATCATCATAGTAGCCAATGCCAATAATGAACTCGTACCAACTAGAGTTACTACTGTTTGGAGAATGTGCATTGACTATAAAAAATTGAATACCATCACGAGGAAGGACCACTTCCTCTTGCTCTTTATCGACCAAATCTTGGAAAGGTTAGCTAATCATTTTTATTACTACTTCCTTGAGGGGTATTCAGGCTACAATTAGATAAAGATAGCCCTTGAAGATTAAGAGAAGATAATGTTCACATGTCCCTATGGCACCTTTGCTTATCGAAAAATGTTATTTGGACTGTGTAATGCCCTTGCCACATTTCAGTGATGCATGTTGAGTATTTTTGTTGACATGGTAGGGGAATATTTATAGGTCTTCATGGATGCCTTCTCTATTTTTGGTCCATCTTTCAACGAGTGCTTGAAAAATCTTTAAATGTGTTGAAGCTATGTGAGGAGAAGAATTTAGTTTTGAATTGAGAGAAATGTCATTTCATAGTTCCCAAGGAAATTGTTCTCAGACATATAATTTCATCCAAAGGAATTGAGGTGGACAAGGCCTAAATCAACTTATCTCTAACCTACCACTTCCCAAAAGCATACGCGACATGAGATTCTTCTTAGGACACGCCGGATTCTACAGAAGATTCATAAAGGACTTTAGTCACCTGTCTCATCCTTTATGTAATCTACTTCAAAAGGATGTATCATACGAGTGGACTAAACATGTCAGGAAGCTTTTATTAAGCTCAAGGGCATGTTAACTACCATTCCTATCATACAGCCACCTGATTGGAGCATCCCTTTTAAGATCATGTGTGACACATTCGACTATGCTATTGGGACAGTGTTAGGCCAGAGAAAAGAGAAGAAGCCCTACGTTATTCATTATGCAAGTAGAACTTTAGACTATGCCCAAATGAACTACTCTACTACAGAAAATGAACTCTTAGCCATAAAGTTCACTTTGGACAAATTGAGGTCCTATTTGATCGGTTCTAAGATCATTATCTACATTGATCATGCGGTGCTAAAATACCTTCTTTCTAAGAATGATGCTAAGCCCCACTTGATAAGGTGGATCCTTCTACTTTAGGAATTTGATTTAGAAATAAAAGACAAAAAGGGGGTAGAGAACGTAGTGGTTAACCATCTCTTGAGACTCGATCTCCCCAATCCCCTTGAGACGACACCCATAAACGACATGTTCCCTGACGAATAGTTGTTCAAACTCTCCCAACTACCTTGGTTTGCTGATATTGTAAATTATTTTGCTACAAGTTTCACGCTGACACATTAGACTGCGCAAGATAAAAGACGATTCTTCACCGAGGTACGTAAATTCTTCTTGGATGATCTATATTTACTCAAATATTGCCCAGACCAAATTCTAAGGAATTGTGTACTAGAAAATGAACACCAAAGTGTTATCTCCTTTTGTCACTCCCAGGCCTATGGTGGTCACTTTTTCGCTAAAAAGACTATGGCCAAAATTCTGCAGTGCGGCTTTTACTAGTCCACTATGTTCATTGACACTCATGAGTTCTGCAAGGCTTGTGAGCATTGTAAAAAATTAGGAGCATTGTCCTGTCAAAATATAATGCCGCTGAATCCCATTTTGGTGATTGAAGCATTTGATTGTTAGGTCATCGATGTCATGAGACCATTCCCTCAATCCTTTGGGACTTTATATATTCTACTAGCAGTAGACTATGTCACTAAATGGGTTGAAGCGATTCCATGACGGAACAATAACCATCAAACAGTCATTCAATTCCTAAAAGAAAACATCATTTTCCGATTTGAAACGCCCCAAACCATCATTAGTGATGGACGTTCATACTTCTGTAATAGGCCATTTGAGAATTTAATGAAGAAATATGGCATCTTTCATAAAGTAAGCACTCCATACCACCCACAGACAAGCGGGCAAGCTGAGATTTCCAATAGGAAAATTAAACAAATACAAGAAAAGATGGTTAACCCTAACTGCAAGGATTGGTCAATCCGTTTGACTAATGCTTTATGGGCATATCGTATAACATTTAAGACCCCCATTGGAATGTCTTCCTTTAGACTCGTCTATGAGAAGGCTTGCTACTTGCCTATAGAGTTGGAACATAGAGCCTACTGGGCTATAAAAAAATCTAAACTTTAACTTGGACAATGCTGGCTTGCTGTGCAAACTTCAGTTGAATGAACTCGAGGAAATCCGGAATGACGCTTACGAGAACTCGAGAATTTACAAAGACAAAATAAAAGTGTTCCATGACAAGAACATCCTTCGAAAATCATTCTTAACCGGTCAAAAAGTCCTCTTGTACAATTCTTGGTTACACCTTTTTCCAGGTAAACTCAGATCTTGTTGGACCAGCCCTTCAGTATTACTAATGTCTATCCACATAGGGCCGTCAGGATAAAGAATCCAATGAATAGCAATGTTTTCAAACTAAACGGACATCATCTCAAGCCATTTGTTGAGAAATTTGATACAGAGGACATGTCCATATCTTTAATTGATCCTGTATATGAGGATTAACCACCTATTTTGATGGAGGTATACTTAAGTTTATTGCTTTAATATGATTTAGGATTATGATAGTTTTCTTTCAATGTTTAGTCGTTGTGCTAACCCATTTTCACCTTGAGAACTTTGGAAGAGCCGCAATTCGCCTTCTTCAGGTACTACATTTCCATCACTTATCCATTATTTTCGTTGTCTCATTTATATTTCATGCTTATATCTTTTACATTAAGGACAACGTAGATTTTAGATTGAGGGTGCGGATTTGGTAAACTAATCAGTATTTTCTTAGTCTTTGAGCAAAAATTTTGGTAATTTTTAAATTTTTCAAATTCAAAACTTATTTGGAAGATGATAGTTTGTGCACTTAAGAATGTTTTGAGTATGATAAGATTGAGATTGAACTTTGAATTATTGGAGTTTGATCAACCAAGCATACTATCACCTAAGTTCTTGCGCTCAATTGATTAAGAGGAAGTTTTGAATATCATGACTAATCTAAATCACAAAACACATTCAAACTGCTTTCTGTGATTATGCTAAAATTTCTAATTGTTAGTATGTAAATCATTAATAGATGTTGAGAATTCAGTCTGGAGAATTTTATCCACCTTAAAAGATGAAAAGAACTAGTTAAAAAATAGTGAGATTGACGTAAAGGTCATGTATGAGGAAAAGACTGGAAAAAGTTTGAAAAAGAATGAAAAATTCTGAAAAGAATGAATAGTAATTTTAAAAAAAGACCGTCGATATAAAATCAAAAAGTGGAAAAAGAAGGAGAAGGGGATAAGTTTAGAATCAACACTTGAGTTTTTAACTATTCTTAATATGATGAACATGTCTAATATTATGAAATGATAGTATTCTCATGGGAAGTAATTTGATTTTCAATGAGCACATTGAAAAACATGCTATAGGAAGTTATGCTCTGAAGAAATAGATAAAGAACTGATTTAATTGACTGTTTATATGATTCGGATCTAGGTTTTCAAAGTCCCGCTTTCTCATCTTAATTCTACTCATTCATACCCAATTGTATAAAAGATTATTTTCTGAAAAAGTTTTGAACATTGAGAATTGAGGTTCACTTCGCTCATGTTTTCTCAGGACTAGAAAAATCTGGTTGGGGAGTGTGTTGAGTGTCAAATATTGCATATCCTCCCCTATTTATATCTTGGTTTTATGAACATGATAATGCTTAATGGTATATTTTATACATGTTTGTGTTGTAAGGTTAATTTGAGAGTTTAGATTGAAAAAAATGTTAAAAACATGGATTTGATACTCAAGAATTACCGAGGCACGGGATGGATCTTACGAGACTAAGATTGAAGAATTCATATACCAAAGATCCAAGAAAACCAAGTGAGGAATGAAGAAAATCGAAGACTTTGAATATCTTCTTTTCTTATTTGAGATTGTGGGATTGGTAAATCCTATTGTTTACCATACTCTCTTTGGCATAGTTGGGTGATGGAATCCCTTCCAAATCTTCACAATTCTCATCTCTTGAAACTGATTCAATGAAAGTTCAGAGATTTGATCATCTCTTCTTCCAACTGGATAAGTTATGACTCTGATTCCAGTTGTGTCTCTTGAATCAAGTAAGGTAGCATCTTAATAGCTACAAGTGGATCCTTGGCACCCTAGTTCCCACCTTTAAATTCACAAATTTTAATCTACAATATTCACAATTACTCCCTTTATTCCAGATTTCTAATTTAGATCTTCTTCTAGCTCTAGTTTTAATTACTTTTAGAAACGTACACGATTAGTCCCTATGGATTCGACCTCGTTCTCACCGAGATTATTATTACATCGCGACCCTACACTTGGGGTTGTGAATAATCACGTGGCACGTTATCGAATGCAATGGCTCCTTACCAGGGTCCCTTAATCCAACTTTAGGTATCATTCATTTATCTTACCAATCAATAATTTTAAATGTACGACATGATACCAAAAGGTATGAGGATCAACCCGGTGTGAGTCATCACCCAAACACCGAGTATGATCACTCGGTTATGAGGTGTGGACTCGTCATATAAAACTAGACCACCACAAAGGAAAGGGCTCCTCACCCAATTCCATTCACACCCGAGTCGTTCAAATGGTACGCTGACACGGAACCATCGACCGGATAATTTAATAGGGACCGTTCAAACAACCATCTTTCACCTCCATTAGTGCTCATAGGTCTCTATGGGGAGGCTCATTAGCCCAACATAGGCCGACAGCTCGGATACAATATCTCATACCACCATACCCAGCTCATGAGTCTTAGTGGGATCATATCGCACTAACGATTATGAATGGACACATCTATTTGGAATGGGATATCCTAGATTCTATTTGGTCGTGTCATTCATTTTAAACATACATAATAAATTGTCTAATGGACTAATTCGATTAACATGGGAAAACTCCGACGCAACCAGCATTGGGTGCAAGCATCCTGTGTAGTCCAGCGATTGTCGGTCGCCCGTGTTCAACCCGAGTTGTTCGAATAAGCCTAGGGTGGTCGTCCTAACTTGGCCCACCCCTTTAGTTCAGGCGGTTAGCCAACTGACACAACATCGTAGGAAATTCTAATATCATTATGGACCTTGTGAGACCCGTATCCTAGCCCGTACCATTTTGTAGGCTTCCGCGGTCCTCCCAGTCGAGTTCCAGTAACCGGCGATGCGTGGATAGTAGTTGGGCGCGACCCTAAGTCGTACCTGGTATATCAGATTCAGCTTGACCCGAGACTTGTACCCTTGTGACCGTTCCATTGCCATGGTTCCGACGCCGCGTCTTGCACGCCGAGGTGATACCCAGGCCAGAAGTATGGGCCCGCGTTCGTTTTGAGGAAAATGTCGCATATTGCGAATTCCGAGAGAATCTCTACAACCCGTCACATCAATCAATGAAGTACACATCAATCACAAGTCAAGTACACCACCCATACCCTATGCCACCTCATCCCTCACAAGTTAAATCTCTCTCTCTCCACCCATCCCTCTTTCACCCAAATTTCAACCAAGCCCATACCTTCTCATCCCCATTCCTTACAATACCCATTCCACCATTCCTTATCAATCCATCACCCCTCTCTCTCATTTTCTCACTCTTTCCAAGCAACTCCCAAGAGAGAGCCAACGTCCATGGCTTCCAAGGAGAAAAGAGATCCATTAGTGGCCCACCTTCTACCCCTCTCATCTCCCATCTCCACCCTTCAAATTTCATCATCCACCCTTAAAGAAGGAGCTTAGGAGCCAAGGAGTCCAAGGAGCTAAAAGAGAAGGCCTATAGGTGAGTGAGCCACCGTTGATTCTTATTTTAAGGGCCCACTTGTTGTGTGGCCCACTTGATGTATGCATTGTATAAGTGAGGGCCCAATATTAGTGGCGGGGTCCCTCCCCTTCACGTTTCTCTCTCTCTCTCTCTCTCTCTCTCTCTCTCCTTTATGATGGAGTGGGCCCCACCAATATATGTGTTATATCTACTCCGTCCATCTGATGGTGTGGCCCATCGTACTGCATGGGATGATCCTCACCGTCCACTGTTGGATGGAACGGTGGGAATCCTCCTGGACGCTGGCAGTTTGTAAAAAAATATATATAATAAATAAATATATCTACATAATGAAATATAATATATATACGTATATAAAATATATACAGGAGGTGGGCCCACGTGGGGACTCACCTTATGAAGAAATGGATGGTCTGGTGTATCTCACACCCGCTATATAGCTGACCTGAGACGTCAGCAAATTCTGTGAGACCTACCTTAAATGTATGTGCCATGTACGGCCCCACCATGATGCAGTGTTACATCTGCACCGTCTGTACAGTGGCCCACCTTGATGTTTGTGTTTATCCAAACCGCCCATCCATCTGAGGAAACCCACCTTGATGTACGTGCTTTTCATCCTAACCGTCCATTTATCTGGACTTGCTGGCAGCGGCTTAGTTTTAAAAAAATGAATAATATAATACTAAAAGTATTATAATAATATAATATATTATATATATGGTGGGCCCTACGTGGTTCCCACCAGTTATGAAAGCTGATTGGCTGACGTGCCTCACATCAGCTTATATAGCCGGTGTATTGACATCACCTAGTTATGTGGGTCGCATGATATATGTATGTCGTCCATCCAGTTTCATCTGGACCACCCATTTATGTGGACCCCACCAGCAGCTGAGGTATTGACGTCAGCAAATTTTGTGGGGCCCACACATGATATATGTATTTTATCCATGCTGTTTAAAGCCATCGTGATGCATATGGTTTACCTGCACCATCTAGTTCGCTGGATGGTGGGAACCGTCTGTGATGTATGTTTTGTATTCCACGCCATCCATCTGGACTAGTGTGACCCACATGATGGATGTGTTCCATCCAAACCGTTCGTCCATTTGGTGAGCTCATCTTAGGGCTTGAGAAGAAAAGTAAGACAGATATAGTTATCAAGTAGACCACACTGCTATAGACAATGGGGATTGCAAGTCCAACATTGAAATTTTTTGGGTCACAGAAGTTTTGGATCAGTATGAAATTTGTTTTTCCTCTTAAGTCAGGTCCATATGACCTGATGAACAGACTGGATGGAAAATAAACATTATGATGGCTCCTGGGATTTCTAACAGTGAAAATCACTATCTCCACTATTTTTGTGGTATGATCCAGATGATCTTTTAATATGATACATTGTGTAATACTCTATAATGATCTCTAAAAACAGATGTATGGCATATATGGTGAGGCCCATTTGATGTATATTCGAGGCCCAAATACGTGGCCCATTCGATGTATATGAGGCCCATTGGTGCGGCCCATGTGATGTGGCCAACTTGATGTATATGAGGCCCATTAGTGCAACCCGTGGATGTGGCCCACTTGATATAAATGAGGCCCATTGGTGGCCCGTGGATGTAGCCCACTTGGCGTGTATGAGGCTCATTGTTACGGCCCATGTGATGCATCCTAATTTGATGTTTATATGAGGCCCAATGTGATATATTCGAGACCCAATGTGATTTATTCAAGGCCCATGGGCGAGGCCCATTGTAATGTATTCAAGGCCCATGGGTTGTGGCCTATTGAGATGTATTGAGGCCCATGGGTTATGACCATTGTGACGCATTCGAGGACCAGGTGTTGCGGCCCATTGTGATGTATTCGAGGCCCGTGGGATGTGGCCCATTGTGATATATTTTTGACCCATATGATGAGGTTGACTTGATGTATACAAGGCCCGTTGTGATTGTACGAGGTCTTCGTGTGAGGTCATGGGCCCACTTTATGTTTGACTATATGTGGGCCACTCCTTGGAGGCAATGTTAGTTAAATGTCCACATTGATGGGCAATGATGGTTGGATGTCCACATTGTGACCTTCCCTTAGGCCTTATTAGGCCCATTCATGCTGATTCCATTGTCGAGGCCGATTTTGTTTGTCGAGGCCGATTGTCGAGGCCGATTCTGATTATCGAGGCCGATTCCGATTGTCGAGGCCGATTCTGATTATCGAGGTCGATTATCGAGGCCAATTTCGATTGTTGAGACCGATTATATAGGCCGATTATCGAGGTTAATTCCGATTGTCGAGGCTGATTGTCGAGGCCGATTCTGATTTGTCGAGGCCAATTATCAAGGTCAATTCCGATTTGTCTTGGCCAATTTTGATTGTTGAGACCAATTATATAGGCCGATTCCGATTATCGAGGCCGATTCTGATTTGTCGAGGCCAATTGTCGAGGTTGATTCTAATTTATCGAGGCCAATTGTCGAGGTCGATTCTAATTTGTCGAGGGCGATTATTGAGACCGATTCTAATTGTCGAGGTCGATTGTCGAGGCTGATTCCGATTGTAGAGGCCGATTCTGATTGTCGAAGCTGATTCCAATTGTCAAGGCCGATTGTCGAGGTCGATTCTGATTGTCGAGGTCGATTATCGAGGCCAATTTTGATTGTTGAGGTCGATTCCGATTATTGAGGCCAATTGTCTTTGTCGAGGCCAATTGTCGAGGTCGATTTTGATTTGTTAAGGCCGGTTTCGATTTGTCAAGGCCGATTCTGATTTGTTGACACTAATTATCGAGGCCAATTCCGATTGTCGATGTTGATTATCGAGGCTGATTCCGATTGTCAAGGCCGATTCTGATTTGTCGAGGCCGATTCTGATTTATCTTTGCTGATTATCGAAGTCGATTCTGATTGTCGAGGTTGATTCTGATAGTCGAGGCCAATTGTCGAGGTCAATTCCAATTGTTGAGGCCGATTGTATAGGCCGATTCCGATTGTTGATGTCAATTGTCGAGGCTGATTCTAATATGTCGAGGCCGAATATTAAGGCCAATTGTCGAGGTCTAATGTGATGTATATGAGGCCCGTATTTGAGGCCCATTGTGATGTGTATTTAGCCCATATTTAAGGCCCAATGTGATGTATATGAGGCCTATGTGATGAGGCCCATTGTGGTGCATTTGAGGGCAAGGCGATGGGGCCCGTTGTGATGTATATTAGGCTCATGTGAGAGACCCATCGTGATGTGTATTAAGCTCTTGAGTGAGGCCCATGGTGTTGTATATTAGGCCCTTGTGTGAGGCCATGGGTCCACTATATATTAAGCTCTATGTGGGTCATTCCTTGGGGGCAATGTTAGTTAAATGTCCGTATTGTCGAGGCCGATTGTCGATGACAGTTATTAATACTGATTATGAGTATGTGACAGCATAACATCATAATACAAGCCCATATGCATCATCTGCATGTTTATTATGAGATGTGATTAATCATTGTATATGTCATAACACAGATGGTTTATGGGACTCCCCGATAGGTGGAGTTATCCCACACGAGCGCATGGTATACGCAGGATTGATGCATTATTGGGCTACATGACTCATGAATCTTATGCATCTTGCATTGTGTGATTGTGATTACTGTACGCCCTAGTGACATTAGGGCTGTGACCTCCACAGGCATGTCGTGGATGGTCAGATGGGACACCGAAAATATTTGATTCGAGCATCTGGGCACTTTGGATGTCTGTGGGTAAAAGTCCCTAAACCTCCGAGGCCAAGAGACGTCCCAACGTCTAGACCAAGTGGATATATGAGTGCCTGAATGCCGGATACCAGTAGGTCACGTCTACCACTGTGTCGTGGTTGGTTGGGAGGGGTGTGGCCTTATCCACCTAAGTGAGGGGGCTGTAAATTAGGCTAAGTCTGACCAGCTCCCAAATGGGTCCGCTATCAACGAGCCGGGTAGGCATTGGTATACTACTGGTAGGAGGGTAGTGAGGTCTTTTCCACTCGCTGGGTTGCGCGACCGGCAGGGGCGGCAACCAACTTGGAGTGTACTAGACCTCGGTGATGATCCCAAAGATGCACGGTACTGATATGTGGACTTATTGAGTAGAAGTTGCATTTTCATTCATTCATTCCTTCACTATCCACTCGGGCTGGTGGTGCGCAACTAATTGTTGTGTACCTTCGTAATGATAAGGATTTCGGTTGAGGAGCGCGACTAACCTGAGATCAAGAGTCTACTACATTGAGTCTGGCTATCCAAATTTAGGTATAGGACTGGTTTGGATAGAAGTTCCTTGTGATGGACCCCATAGCCTGCGATAATACATACTATCATCCTGACTTTACTCCGGCTTGGTCATTTCATTCGCACCGCATATTGCATTGTATCTATAGCATTTAGTATTGATATGACTATTAGCATTCATGTCTTGCATCGCATAGCCTTGGTACGACTGATGGCACTCATGATCTTGCCAATATTTTTGACATTGTATGATTATAGTGTTGTATTTATGTGCTTGGCACTTATCTTGCGCACACACTTTCATCACCCTCTAAGATTTCTATAAGCTTATGCACGATAGATGCGTGCAGGTGGCATTAGGTTGCAACAACATGGAGCTTGGAGCATGTAGCTGACTTTTGGAGCTTTGATTTTGATATATGTATTTTTCTTTTAACACTGTATTCAAATGTTTACATTAGTGGATATGTGATGATGATGTTGTCTTTGTGATTTGGGTAAACTTGTGATTATGTTTATTATGAGTAAAATGTACATTGGAAAATCCTCCTTGTAGGATCTCAGGATCAGAACCTGGCATATGGACGTTGGGAGCCGAGATGGGGTATACAGAGGCTGTCGGCACCGGATTCGGTGATCGAAAATTTTATGAGCCCGGTTTCGGAGTTTAGGGCATGACTGACCTAGCAACTCATCATGCGATCATTGCGAGGTTTCATAAGAATTATAAATTCAACAACGCAAACACTTACGCATTTCATTAAACATGTGTGCCTCAATAGAGTATTACACTTAATGGAGCATTTAATCAAGCATGTGAGCATCAACAAATCAACACATTCAATCAAACATGTGAGTATCACTAGAATAACACATTTAATCACTTAGGCATTTTATCAAACATGTGAGCATGCATAGACAAATACTAACACATATTACAATCAAACATGAAATATGAACATGCTAGTTATTTACAAATCATCCACAATAAGAAATCATTAATTGAGACCCTTAAGGGTCGATAAATGGAACCTTAAGCATAATGGTCTGTACCTTTGCAATGATTCGCTTGACTCAAAGCGCTCTTAGGATTAGGGATTAGGGAAAAATCACAAATTCCTATACAAACACCAATAACTATGTGAGATCATGCAATTCATCCTAGAAAAACCTAGGTTGGGAAGTAGGATTTGTTTATTACCTCTCAATCGCGAGTGGGGTGGATTCGTCAGAGGAAAACAATTGAGATAGGGCTTTGATTGGAGGAAACCGATGAAGGGAGGCACCAAAACCTCCCCACTCCTACTCTCACTCTTCTTTCTCTTTCTCTTTCTCTTTTTCTCTATTTTTCTCTTGTTGAAATTCGTATGAGAGGAGGGGGTGCCCAAATAAAGGCTTTATATAATGCTAGAAGTAGTACAAATGGCCATAATGGCCCTTTATTCATTATATTAACCTTAAGGGAGGTTGTTTCCCACTAATGGGACCCGGCGGAAGGCATATGGGTCAATCTAAGCCATGGAATAGGTGTCCAACAATGCGATCTTTGTTTGGACACAATTATACGATCATCGGGAGTACAGATCAACTGAGAAGCCCTTAACTTAGATCAATAATCACCGATGATCAATCGGGGTCGTGGCTATACGGATATGTGTGGAGAAATATCTTTAGTTGGTACCCCGAATTTGGCCATGAACCGACGATCCGAAAGTTACAACTTTGTGAAAGAGGAATAGGCTAGTTTTACTTAAATTTCAGGTTTTCACTTAAGGCATTCACACATCTCATGCACTTAGTTCCGGGTCCAAGTTGAGCAATTCGAGATGTGACCTCGGCTCGATGTCTCGCGATAGACGTCAAGCCCACTAAGACGAATGTCTTTCTATAGTCTCCATTTTAATAGCCTATTAACGAGCGGTCTACAGCTTGTTTGGATAATCAAGGTATTTTTGAAATGAATTAGGTATCTAGATTTCTTGTAGCCAATGATTAGGGTTTGGATTAGCTAAGTTCATAATGTAGCATATTCGCAATTAGCAGAAATGATGATTTGATTATAATCATCATAAGCCATTGGTTCTTAAGCTAAAAAGATAAGTGGGTCAGTTTGGTTTGTTAATTAAGATCCGATCCCTACTTGTCTTGGCTTTTGGTAGGTTTTTATTTAGATGCGGTTGTCTTGATTACTCAGTGATAGGTCGGATAGATTTAGGCCATATATGACAAATCACGAGGCTAAGCCTGATGTTTAATTGATCGGACCGATTCGTTGGCTCATACAATTGATTAATTGGATTTGTACGGTTCTTTACTAGTACCACTCACGTATAGGCTCACCTCGAGCATTAAGGATAAGTGACAATGTAGGTTAGTTATATTGAAAATTTTTAAGAATTTTTGGAAATTCAAAATAGTGAAAATCCTGGACATTACATAGAATAACGACTCCGATGGGGAAAGCTAGCCACTAGCTAATGCCCAACTTGAAACACATGACATTACAGTTTTGCTGGGAATTCTTTTAACTTCCACCATTCCAGTCTTTACTCATCCGATGCTAACTTACTAATAGACTAATCGGCTAACTTTCCTATTTACACCGGTCCTTCTAATTTCCTTCCTATATTTTGCATTCCAATGCAAACTAGTCCTTTTACTTTTCTGCGAGCATCCTGCATTCGGGTACAAACTGGTCCATTTTACTTTCTTGCTTATTATATCCTCAATTCCAGTGTAAACTAATCCTTTTACTTTACTGTGAGCATCCTGTATTCCAGTGTAAACTTATCCTTTTACTTTCCTTCAAGCATCTGCATTTCAGTATATATTGGTCTCCTTGTATGTTTCTGCCATTTACATTTTGTATATTTGCTTTCCACAAGTAAAAAAAAAAAAAAGAAAAAGAAAAAAAAGAAGATGTGCAATGAACCAAATCAACAGATATTAAGCCAGTTTGCAACCATTACGCCCAAAAATCAGTTATGGGTCCATCGCCCTGCCAACACAACAAGCATATAACAAAGCATTGTCTGAATTCGTGCATAGGTAGCCATGTCGGTCTAAGGAGACACCTCGGCATCCCCTCTAGATTCGACTAGATGACAGACCTCACCACTCATGGTCGTCCCGTCGGTAGTCGATCTAGCTCTCAACATGAGTAGGCTAGAAAATCTGGTGGCCTGCCTTCTTCGCGAAAGGATTGCCCATTCCATTCACAACACGCAAAAAAAAGCACCCACATGGGTCTTTCTAACCTCACTAGTGGTCGGTTCCAGTCCATTTCCCTTGATGGGAATCAAGCTCACTTTCAATACCCTCCAATCACGACATCTCAAACTCTGGCACATCCTCCCCTTAATGAGAGTCAGCCAGCACCTCAACTGGCCCACTCTGGTCAACTTCAATCCAGTCAATTCTGGCAACCTCCCCCCAATAGGAGTACTGATCAAATCCAAGGAGAACAACAACACCAATCACTTTTCAACCAGTCATATCTTCCTGGTCAAGTTCATCCTTTGTCACGCATATATATCCTGATGGTCAATCTCACCCCATGGTAGGGATTTCTCTCTAACCCCCACATCTGATTGTCCCCTTTCAATAGAATCCCCCCATCAGGGATCATAGGAAATGCTGAAGAGATCGATCACTATGAGGAAGAAGCCAGTCGAGTTCCAAGGGGCACGACCACTTCCTCAGCAATCATCTGAAAATAGATCAACTCTAAGAGCATTTCCAGGACCAACTAAGGCAATGATAAATGAGCTCTAGAAGTAGCATGGGGTAGAACTCCCTTCCACCAAGTTTAAGGACTTTGTCTCTTCTCGGATGCCAGAGTACCAACAAATTTTGAAATACCCAAGTTCCAAAGATACGACGGCATGGGATGTCCCACCGATCATTTGAAAGCTTTTTATGATGAACTCGATGTCGTGGCAGGAGACGACGGATCCTTAGTATGACTATTTCAAAAGTCCTTAAGAGGTAATGCACTCGAATGGTATACATTGCTCGATTATTACAGGATTGGGACTTGGTAAGACCTATCCTAAGCAGTCATATATAGTTTTACGTACAATTTGAATGCGGCACCTCGAAGGGCATATTTGGCTGGCCTTAGACAAAGAAACGGCAAATCATTATCAGTATATGGTGGGTGGTGGAGAGCCATGGCCGTAAGAATGAAAATACCCATCAATGAAGATGTGAAAATATGAAATTGTGACTACACCACTAATTGAAGTATGGAATTATACCCAAGTATCCTTGGGGGGAGAGCCATGGCCGTAAGAATGAAAATACCCATCAATGAAGATGTGGAAATATGAAATTGTGACTACACCACTAATTGAAGTATGGAATTATACCCAAGTGTCCTTGGGGGGGGGGGGGGGGGGGGGGGTTAAAACCTTAATCCTAAAAAACAAGATTAACATGAACCATTCACAAGCAAGGATAGTGAATTGTATTAAACATGTGGTGTGCATTTATAAAGCATAGAGTGAATCAATACATATAAACAAGAACAAACATCACAAACACAGCGATATATAGTGGTTTGGTTACGTGCCTACTCTACTCCGCGGAAGCACTCAACCCATAAGTGTACCAGATTTCACTATCCATTGGTTTTAAATCAGGTTAATGATGAACCTTTAAAACTTACACAAGGTTAAACTAAGGAGTATACACAAAGCAACCTTAGGTGCCTACACAAGGCAACAGGTCCTACACAAAGATACTTTTAGAAGCCTATACAAGGCAACCTATGCCTACACGAGACAACTTCTAGGAGCCTACAAAAGGCAACCTATATGCTTACACCCATTGGAGGCCTACGAAAGGTCTTAGTGAGTTTGTCAACTCAAACTCTGAATCCCAATTTTACACAAGGAAAGGGCTTCAGACTCAATGGACTCTAGATACTTACTTGTAAGTGAGTGAGCCCCATTTTAACACATGTTGTTAAAGATCTTCCTAGTGGTGAAGAGTTTTCAGCTCCCTTGAACCGTAACTACTTGTAGATGCTCCAATCGAGGTACTGAGGTTGTTGGGTTTAGGGTACGATTAATCTACTCTAGTTAATGATATGCATTTAAGATCTAAAGAAGATTCTCATGAATAAAGCCTTTAAGGATTCCAGTACAATGATTTGCCATTAAAGAGTTCTGTTGGATGATCAATAAAGGTTTGAGTTCATTCTTCAATCCACACTATGGATATACCAATACATGCCTTTAAGACATGGATTGAAAGATGAACTCCTATAGGAAAGAGAGCTTGAGAGGAAGGATAATAACTCTCTTAAAGCACTCTTTAATACTTGCTCAAAAATCCAAGAAGTAACCCAAGTGTTTATATAGAGTCAAATCCCAACGGTAAAACAAATGGGTAAAAATCTTTCGTTGTCGATGCCATCAAAGAGTCTTTGATTGCATCAATTCTCCACACTATGATTTTTAAATAAGTGTAGTACAGATTCTGTCCGATGCCATCAAACATCCTTTAATGCCATCGAAGGGCCCTTTGATGTCATCAAGAGATGGCTAGATGCCATCGGGATTTTCCTTTGAAAGTTTCACTTGGTTGCTGGACATATAATGCATATTTTCGATGCCATCAAACATGTTTCAATGCCATCAAGTGAAAAATAGATTTTCCTATAAAAACACTCTGGACAGTTTAGTCCATATTTTGATGTCATTGCACAGTCTTTCGATGTCATCGAAATTTGAATTTCGATGTCATCGAATGACTTCTGATACCATCGAGAATATATCATCGAATGACTTCTGATACCATCGAGAATATATCATCGAATGACTTCTGATACCATCGAGAATATATGATTTTCCTTGAAAGTTTGTTGGACAAACTGGTCCTCTTTTCGATGCTATTGAACTGCGTTCGATGTCATCGACTGACTTACTTTGATGTCATCAAAAGTAGTTCGATTGCATTAAGTATACTTAGAGTATTTCAAAGCTTGCTAGAGATATTAAGCCTCATATCGATGTTATCGAAGTGGATTCGATGACATCGAACTTATCTAGGATTTTCATAGTTGGTTATTGGACTTGCAAGGCCTTGTTTCGATGCCATCGAAGCTGCTAGATTGCACTTCAATTGCAATCAACAGAACATGAAATTTTCCTATTTTGCTTTTATCTCCATAGGCTTTAATCAAACTCTAATCTAAGCTTAACAAGGGTTTTACAAAGATGGTTTTGGGCAAGTTTATATGTATTCTAAAAGGGTCTTTTACTTGATAGGGTTTGGTTTGGAAAGTGAGGCTTAATATACCTGTAAAGCGCACTCAAACTTCTTCAACTTGATGAGTCTTGGCCTTTGTAGTCTTCATATGTGGCTCACTTGACAGACAGACTCAACATTCACGTATATTGATAAACAATAACACTTTCAAAATCTCCATGATCTCGTCCACTTAGCCAATCCAAACATATCGGGATATTTGATTTCGTACTTGTATGCCAACTTCACCCAGCTAATCCATGGAGGGGAATAGGTGGAAGCCAGAATAATAGTTAGCACAATTGCATAGTGGCCCACCAATACACACCTGCATAGAAAGCAAAGGCCAAAGAAAAGACAGGCATGCATGGAACTAAAAATAAGGATACAACCACTCCTCGTCCAATGAAAACCAATAATCTTGTCGCTTTGATGCAAGGGGCACCGATCGCTCCTCAACAGGATAACAAAGACAATAACAACAACATAGGTGGCACCCGTGATATCCGTATCAAAATAGGCACACATGTATAACACAAGTACCTAGGTAGTTCACTCGACTGACCCAATCATACACTGACTTTTTGGACACCTGACTTTAGAGGCAGCTTATGGCTCCTTTGCGGTCTAGGCCTCTATCAACCCACTGCCTCCAAACTACAATGAAAGTGAATATTGTTCATTCCATTAAGGAATGTGTCATACTAAGAAATTTTGTTTTTCTTTGAAACACATGGTCCATGATCTAATTGATCAAGGGAGAATTACAATCGTGACCCATAATCCTATCGCCACTAACAACAATAACGTATTCAAGAATCCTTACCACAACATCAAGCAGGTCCCAACATATCGGGAACCCCCACCGTTAAATCCATCAAGGGAGATTATCCACCCCATGTCTTTTAGGCAAATTTGGCCCTAAGTTAAGGCCAAGATTTTCCTATAGGGGTGTACACGAACCGAGTTAACTTAGTTAGCTCTCTCAACTTGACTCGAAAAATCTCGATTCGACTCGGTTCGAAGCTGAGTTTGAGTCGAGTCGAGCTGATTTTTTAAGCTCGAAAAAAATTTGAACCGATTTCAAGCTTGCCCGAGCTCGAATCGACTCGAATCGAACCCCAACTTGAATCAAACTCGAATCGAACCAGTTTGGTGACTCAATTACTCTGATATTGATGTTGCTCACCAAGTGTTTGATGAAATGACTCAATGAAGTGTTGGCTAGTGGCAAGGAAGGTATGTATATGAAACAAATACCATTTTTCCTTGATTTTGATGTTGCCTATAAGGTGTTGAATAAAATACATGTAAACAGCTACTGCTGTTTTACGTAAGTGAGAAATTAAAAATGCATTGCATGTGTTTGTGAAAATGCCGCAGAGGCTCGATTTTGGCTCGAACTCAACTCAAATTGGCCCAAGCTGCTGACCGAGCCGAGCCGAGTTCGAGCTAGGGTCAACTAGTGGTGGAGCCGAGTCGAGCTAAAGCTAGCTCAACTCGGTGTACACCCCTATAAGGGGAACCACTCCCTTCTCCACTAGTCCTCAAAGGAAAAGCCCTTAAACCATCCTGTCATCGAGTCTACAATTCACATCAATTGTGGGACCAACCACTAGTTCTACAAGGGCGCGTCCCAACAACTAATTTAGTCACTAATCATAGCCAATATTGGACTCACCAACCAGTTGTTTTCATGGGGAGAGCCCTGGAGCCACCACTCATTGTTAGCCATCCACCGGTCACCTTGCAAGGAGGATATTCCTCTCCATTCTGCATGCCACATGAATTGGCCAAATTAGCTCAAATGGTCCCTATCCATGAAAATCCACCCGCACAACCTCATGTTCTCCTAGGGGCAAGCCCAACACCTCAGCAGAATCACCTTCCCCCCATCCCCTACCAACCATCACCTCCAGTATCACAGCCTCATCTGGTTCCTAGGGAAGGGTAGTGCCGGTTTCGATAATAAGGCCGTCCCGTGACATTATCTAGAGTACTCGAAAGTAGGAAACACTAACCAATCTTGGATATAAGATGCCCTAAGTTTGATGTTCCGGATTGATTCTGGAGAGTTTCTAAAAGGTGAGGAATGGCTAGGATCGATCCAGCGGAAAGAGAGAAAAGATTCTTTCCGACGCTTCTAGGTTGAGGAGAAGAAACCCTAAAATGTATGGTTCTAATGCCCTTGCATCCCATGCCTAAAATGTAATGGAATGAATCTCTCTGGATTGCCAGTTGTGCCAAGGAAACATGTTTCCATTTCCAACAAGACAATCCCACATATCCCATTATTTGGGTTCAAATTGTGCATCCGCACATGATGATAATCATGTGGGCTCCACGGAGTTCTAATGGGAAATCAACTTTGGATGGGATGGACGGTCCAGATCATTCGTCTAAGGGTTGGAAGTGGGCCATCTTAGATCGCGCGGATGACAAAGTTCAAACGCCCCAAAGGTGGGACGAAAAAGGGAGGAAACCCTCCAATTTCGAGTTCGGTTGGGTCAATGCGATTTGACTGGGTTAGCTATACGGTGCAGACAGGTGCACGCACGTTGTGCACTCGCAACGACTGTGTGGGGTCCAGTTTGATGAGTTGTGATATGCCATCCATCAATCTCATCAACTCAAAATAGGACCATAGTCCATGAATGAGGTAAATCTATAGCTCATGTGAACCATACCAAGTGAATCTTTAAGTTTCAACGATAAATTTCGATAATTTGACGGTCAGATTGGTCCTAAATTTGATTATGATTGGTTCTTAGTGTCCCAAGGCATGTTTAAGCAGAAACGAATGGTAGATTAAACTACCGGTGATAATCAAGTGAGGGATTATGAAATTAGGTGTTGTGGCCCTGATGGATGGTGGATTTTGAGATTTAGGTTCCTATTTTGAATTTGTACAGCTAGAGTGTAGATGAACGATTAAGACATCTTATACATGTATGTACCCAATTAAGTTCCTATGGTTATACCTAGAGTACTGAAAAATGCGGGACGTTATAAACCACCCACAATCCAAACTCGCAGACTTCCTTGATGCACACATGTCGATCACGAAGCAAAAGGGTTGCAATTTAATGCCCTGTAAAGCTGCTGAATGCATATAGACAAATTGCAACGTTTTCCCCAACCCTTGTGAAACGTCCGGGTTAAACTTTAACCACGTGAACCTCTCGACAAATGACACTCTAGTAAGAAATAGACCAAATTGTGTCTACATCTAATCTAGGGTGGAGTGTCCACTTACTTTAGCATTCAGTTGTATTTCAACCTCTGCTAAAGAGGTGCATCTGTAGACACCCCACTTTAAAATGAGATCTAATCTCACCCATTGAATTCAGTGTGACCCAACCAAGCTAGTTTGATGGTTAAAAGTACGCCCTGAAAGTGTCTCATGGATCGGATCAGCCTAGATCTAGGTGTATAAGCGACATGCCAAGTGAGGGAGCATGGCCTCTGGTGTGTCCATGAAACATCGAATTAAATAAAAACTAACTTTACATGGATAGGGTGGTGTGAAATCCGCATCCATGGATTCAAATTTTTGGCCACCGTATCCGGGCCCATTTACTCTCACATTCGCCATGTCGCGCCTCGACTGTAACAATGGCTAATTAGGGCCGACATGACTTTGCCCAACCGCCCCACACACCAATCAAAGCAACCCCAAGCCCATATCCTCTTCTAAGCCTACCACTTGTTTGAAATACCTTAGTTTAGCTCAATTCGAGCCACATTGTCAAGGGTACGTGGTACCACTCGCTTGCTGCCAATGAACAGGGGATGACGAGACAATCTAGAGAGAGGAAAACGTTGAGAGAGAAGGACCGAGCGGAGAGAGAAATAGGGAGAGAAGGAGAATGTCACTAGAGGGTTTGGTCGAAGAGAGCAGGCTTTGTTCGAATATGCTCAAATGATAGTTGACTTTCATTATTTCGGAAATACCACGTGCCTAACACTCTTCTATAGGAAATATTACCAGGTCTTCCTGTCAGTCAAAGTCTAAAGATGACTGAGTTACTAATGTCAGCAAATAGGGTAGGAATCTGAGATATTGGACCATCCCTTTGACTAAAAAAGATGTCTGGTTTCCCCTTTTCTCACCCACATCTCAAAATCAAGTTGTATTTTGCTCTGCACATACCCTAACTTCC
Source organism: Magnolia changhungtana (assembly GCA_030180095.1). Lineage (NCBI taxonomy): Eukaryota > Viridiplantae > Streptophyta > Magnoliopsida > Magnoliales > Magnoliaceae > Magnolia > Magnolia changhungtana. Next base: position 4,524,261 of record JASAUF010000474.1, read on the forward strand.
TCAACAGTAGCACACATCCACATTTCCTACTACTTTTATTTTTCTTATTTTCACCTATCTAGGTTCTCCAAAAACCTACATAGCATGGTTTAATAATATTCTAACTTGCAGTTGCTCATATTTTCTTTTATTTTCACCCATTCGGGGTTTTAAAAACCCGCATAGTTAGATTTAATACTGTACATGCTGCTACTACTTTCCTTTTTATTTTGCATTGCCTATCCTGGCCCAAGGGCGTAATATAGTATGGCCTAACTCTATGACAATGGAAGTTACTCTAAATCCCCCAAAAAACTGTACAGTTCCATAAAGTAGAGACTATGCTTTACATGGGTCGAAGATGGTGCCTAACACCTTCCTTTTTTCATAACCGAGGCCCTTGCATAAAATCGAAGGCTACGGACTAACTGTAGGAGTTATTTGAGTTGAGGAATTTTATAATTTTCTGACCATTAAGTGATTCTATGGTTTCTAACCTATCATAGATTCTAAGCTTCTTTTAGGTATTAACAACTTTAACTTAAACACATTTTAACTCTAAATCAACTCCACATTTCAATCAAATCAAAACTGGAAATGAATGATGGAAAGAGTAAAAAAAAAAATGGTCATCATTGCATGTGCGTGCTAGGGAGGACTTCCAACCTCCCATAAAATTTCTAATGATATGCGTTCAATCCACTCTGTCCCCTATCTCATGGCCCACATGAGATTTGAATTTGCCTGATTTTTTTTTTAGTCCTATCCAATTGTGAGGTTAAAAACTAATGGACCGAGTGGATTTCTCACGAGCATATCTTTGGGCCCCACATAGCTTCCAATAGGGGTGCACATGGGTCGGTTCAGTCCAGTTCTGGGGTGAAACCGGAACCGAACCGTTCCTAACGGTTCTAGGATTTTCGGAACCGGAACTGGACTGTTAAAACCGGTTCGGTTTCGGATGGATTCCATAGTTTTGAAAGAGAGAGAGAGAGAGAGAGAGAGAGAGAGAGAGAGAGAGAGAGAGAGAGAGAGAGAGAGAGAGAGAGAGAGAGGAGCAGCGAGAGAGATAGTAGCATCGAGAGAGAGGACCGGCGAGAGAGAGAGAGAGAGAGAGAGAGAGAGAGAGAGAGGTTCAAATCCATGATTCGATTCTATGGATTGGTTCACAGTTTAGTTCGGTTCTACATACCTCCAAACCGAAAACCGAACTAAATGGTTCTTTGATTTTTTGAATTGGAATCAAAACCTGTGCACTCTAGAACAGGACCAAACCAAACCGTTTGGTCGGTTCCGGTCCGGTTCCCCATTCTACCCATTCTATGTGCACCCCTAGCTTTCGACCACAGAAACTCTGTGGCCGGGGCATAGGCAATTTGCGTCATTGCTCCGGTAGCATAAATGTTACGGTGTTCCCGATGACATTGGGTTATTTGGACAGTCGAATCGAACGATCCAGACTGTTCGCTGGGTGGGCCACACAATTTTCATGGCTACGATGACAAAATCACACCTGAGTAAATGGTTCAACCCATCATCAAGTTCTGCTTTTCGTTTATAGCCATTCACTTTCGAGCATGGATAAGATGGTTAGGATTTCCCGATTAAAGGGTTTCTTTAGAGCAATGAATGGTTAGGATTGTCTATCAAAAGAGATTCTTTAGACCATGAAGGCCATCCATGTGGTCCTCTCAAATAGACGGCTAAAATTGTTGAGTGGACCAATTTTTACGTAACAAACTTAAGGAAAGCAAGCCATCGGATGGTTAGAATTGTCAAATCGGGAGTTCTTTCAACGGAGTCATGACATCAGCTACAGCTGGATTGGTGTACTAGACTCTTAGACTCTGCAAGTTTCCTGGTGCAATCAGGAGCACCATAACTCGCGGTGCGCTGAGAGAGCTCCTCAAGTGGGGGGCGCGGATTGGTACCACCCCACCAGGACCTAGCGAGACTGGCGGTCCCGTCAGGAAGCGGATTGGCTGGTGTGCCACACATCAGCTATATAGCTGTTGTAGGTACGTGTCGTGCGAAGATGAGCGATGACGCTCTTCAAGCTCCGAGTTGTACGAACGGTTCAAAGGAGATCAAAGCTAAATAGCCTTACAATGATATATTTATTATATCTACACCGCTTCATCTATTTTTAGGAATCATTTTAAAGTAATATCTAAAAAATAATCGTATCTAAAGATCAAGTGGACCACACCATAAATAGCAGCGAAGGTAATGATTTTCACCCTTAAAAACATTCATACGGCCCACATAACGTTTATTTTCCATCCAATCTGTTTATAAGGTCAATAAGACCTGAATGAAGTGGAAAAACAAATTTCATATTAATCCAAAACTACTGTGACGCCAAAAAAGGTTTCAATGGTAGATGTCCAGTCCCCACTGCTTTTTTCACTATGGTCCACTTGACAGTTAGACCTGTCTTATTTTTTATCTCAAGCCTTGAGATGAGCTTGCCAAATGGATGGACGATGGGGGATCTGTGGGGCCCACTATGATCTATATGTTTTATCCACTCAGTCCAACCATGTTTACATATCATTTTAGGGCATGAGCCCAAAAAGGAGATAGATGGAAGGCTCAAGTGGACCACACCACAAGAAGCAGTGGGGATTGAACTCCGCAGAGAAGTTTCTAAGGCCCACCGTGATGTTTACTTGACATATAACCTGTTCATAAAGTCATTATAGGCTTTTGTGAAGGTAAAAGATAAATATTAGGCTGATCCAAAACTTCCGTGGCTCCCAAGAAATTTTCAACAGTAAGATTTCAATCCCCACTGCTTTCTGTTTTATGGTCCACTTGATCCTTCAATCTGTATCATTTTTGGCATCATGCTCTAAAATGAACTTTCAAAATAGATAAACGGCGTAGGTAAAACATATACATCACGGTGGGCTCCACAATGCCCTGACTGGACGGTGGGGTAGTACCCAATCCGTGCCCCTCGTGTGGGTGGAGTGGATACGTGTCATATATGGAGGAGGACGGCATAGGTGTCAGGTATCAGGGCCATTGATCAGGTACCGCGTACTGTGAACAAGCATTTACAAAATAAAAAAGGATTATAGTAAATACCTCTCCTCTACTAGTGTGTGTGTGTGTGTGTATATATATATATATATATATATATATATATATATATATATATATATATATATATATATAAAAAAACACTTTGAGGGGGTGTTTGGCACACAGAATTAGATGGTATTGGGTAGGAATTAGATGGTATTAGGTAGGATGGAACTTTAAATATTTGAATTTGAACAATCATCCATGTTTGGTTCATCATAGATTTTTAAATTGGATCTTATGCATAGAGTAGGACGTGTTACGAAGGGCTTTGGGCAACTCAACCAAGATTCGCAGAATTCACGAGATTTCCTCCACAAAGCATGAGCTAAGAAGTTCTTATGTGGGGAAGGGAGGTGGGGCCCACCTTAATATTTGTGAGGAATCCACCCCATCACATCTATTTTACAAGATCATTTGTGTATGCGACAAAATATGAGGTAGATTTAAAACTCAAGTGGGCCACACAAGAGAAAACAATGGGGATTGAGTGACCACCATTGAAACATTCATATGGCTTCAAAAGTTTTGTATCACGATAAAGTTTTCCATGTTGTCAGTTCATCCCGGTAGGAATGAACTTATAAATGGTTGGGATGCATGACATATAAACATTAAAGTGGAGCTTGGGAAGGTTTCAATGGTAAGAAATTCTTTCTCCACTCTTTACTCTCGTATGGCTCACTTGAATTTTGGATCTGCTTGACTTTTGGTAGCATGTCCTAAAATGATCTTACAAAACGGATGGCCGAGTGGATTACTCACTAACATCAAGGTGGGTCCCACTTTACTTCTCCCTATAATTTTCAAACACGATTTGCGAGATTAGTAGTTGTTTTTCATGTACAACCAAATGCTACATAAATCAAAACATGTATTTAAGTCATACATCATACATGATCCAACACGAAAGTGAATAGGCTCACTCTCATTGCATTAAGAGGCAATCCACCGATAAGTGCATTTATTGCAAAAAGCATTTCCATCCTGCCTAATGCCATCTAATTCCATGCGCCAAACGCCCCCTAATGAATTTGACATTGATCTTCTAACTTAAAAATTCTCCCTTGAGCTTATTACAAATGAGAGAGGTGAGAGCATACACACTAGCCTTCAAAAATACCACTGAAAAGATGCTAGAGCTGTCCGTGTTGAATGTATTACATTGAACACTAGGGGTGCACACGGTTCAGTTCGGTCTCCTTTTGTAGTGAAACCGGAGTTGAATCATTCCCAATGGTTTTAGGAAAACTAGAACCAAAATCGGACCATTTGCACCATAGAATCGAATTGGAATTGGACCGTAAAAAAACCGATTTGGCTCCGGTTCAGTTCTACAGTTATAGGCTTTTTATAATCCAACCCAATTGCATGGTTTGTTTTTATAATCTGACTTAATTGCATAGTTTTTTTTTTTTTTTTTAATAATCTAGCCCAAGCTCCTCTACTGAAAATTTTCACATTGAGTAATCTTGTCATGGTTTGTTTCCATGACCCTTTCATGCTCCCAAAATAATTTTGCTGTCAATGTCTATTTATGTTGTGATCCATTTGATGGATGGTATAGTTTTTTATGTTTTAAAAAAATAAATATTTATTGACCAAGGGGTTCGGTTCTAGGTTCAGTTCTACGGTTCGGTTCATGGTCCAGTTCGGTTATACAAAACCCTAAACCGAGAACTGAACCGAACTAACCGATTCTTTGATTTTCTGAACTAGAATTGGAACCAATGCACTTTTGAATCGAACCAAACCATGTGGTCTAGTCGGTTCCGGTCTAGTTTACTGGTTCTATGGATTCCATGTGCACCCCTAGAATGTATAATGGAGGGAAGGAGGGAAGGATCTATTTCTTCTCTCTATCTTTTCCATGACACCCAAGGAGAGGGGCATCCAAGGCTCTCTCTCTCTCTCTCTCTCTCTCTCTCTCTCTCTCCACAGGCATTTCTCTCTGAGTAAAACAAGGCTCTACTTATGAGTTAGGTTTAAAGAGACATGAGTTGTGGTACTTTATTACTCTAGTTTTTCATATGCTAACTGCATTGAAATTAAGCACTTCCACATATTAATCCAGGAGTAATTACATATCCATCTAGAACCATGTTCATCATGATTTATAGCAAAGATCATCAATATCACATCCACATCACCTGTGGATAAAGTCCCCGTTAGTTTCCATGACACAATTCTAATAAATACCTCTCCTCAATTTTAGAGATTAATTTCAAATTCACACACTTTTAACACCCTCATAGTTGACCAACTATGACCAACCATTTTACCCCCAACTTATATGCTGCTATTTATAGATGCGTGGGCCTACTGTATCAAGCGCATGTCATCCAATTAGTTCAGCATGGTCATTCCATCATGAAAATAAGATATGCCAAAATTCTAGCTGATCCAACCATCGAGCTGCACATGACGTGAATTTGAAAGTTTTTGGATGGTTCTCTATTATTTTCTATGGTTTGGCCTACTTAATAATTAGATTAACCTAACTTTTGTAGAGCATCTAATATTTATGCTAAAGGGATCTTGATGTACGGATTGGACAGCATTTACATACAATGGTGAGCTCCACATTCAAGTAAAGAAAACTCCTCAAATGATGGTATTTTCGTCATTTGTAATGTCTCTAAGGGAGGAGACATGCTTACAATAATTCAAACTAGAGAAACAGTCTTTACAATTGTCACAAGGCATAGGAGGTGTTCATAATTATCTCATATGATATTTGTCCATGAAGATGCAGGTCAAACTTGTGCAAGGAAAAGGAGCAGTTAGGAAATAAAATAAAATCCAACAGAGGAAAACTGGAATACAGTAGATCCATCTCACTACTGGACACGAGGCAAGGTGATGTATTGATCCGATCCGCCCATATACTGGCCTTTTCTTCCAAATCAGAGCCACTCATTATGCAATCCCAGCAATTCAGATGGCAAACCCAGGCTTATGTGGCATCAGGTGTGTGTGTACATATATATACACACGGTACTATAAGGGGCCCACCATGATGTTTGTTGAACATCAACACCGTGCATTTGATGGGTCCCCTTTAGATTACGGGATATCCAAAAATCAGCCGTATACAGAACTTAGGTGGGCCATACTATCTAAAATCATGAGAAGATATGCTAAAATATATAAAAAGCACTTGGTGGGGCCCACCTGAAATTTGGATGCATCTGAAACCTGGTCTAACCCCTCATCCAAGTGGGACACACATAATGGATTGGCTGGATTTGTGAACCACATCTAGGTGGGCCCAAAAAAAAATTATGAATGTTTTAATGAGAGGGTAACCCCTCTCAATTGTTGTATATGGTGTGGCCCACCAAAGTCATGGATTGACTTGATTTTTAAGCCCGAGGCCCACCATGGAATGGTGCATCTGACTAATGGGGTAGATGTTCAACACGCACCACAGTGGGCCCCACACAGCTTGACCTCATAGGAACCTCATGAGGTCGGGAAATTCCCATATATATATATATATATATATATATATATATATATATATATATAGAATATATATAGGGAAATGGTACTAACTCAGGTGGGCCCGATCATCATATATATGAGTTAGGGCCTTCATTGTTGATCAGCACGCCCGATCATTGTATAGTTATGTCCAAACAAAGATCGCAATGTTAGACACTTATTCTATGGCTTAGATTGACTCATATGCCTTCTATCATGTCCCATTAGTGGGAAATAACCTCCCTTAGGATTAGAATAATGAACAAAGGACTATTTGGGCTATTTGTACACTTTCTGGCATTATAAATATCCATTAATTTCACACCCCCTCTCCCCATACGAATTTTCCTTTGCCAAAGGAGAGAAAGATAGAAAGAGAAAGAGAAAGAAGAAAAGAATAAGAGTGAGATTGATGTAGAGTAGGTCGCAGACAGTTTCATGGCCAAGATGGATTAGAAAAGAATCGGTCGACAACAGAAGTGATCCGGACCGTCAAACCTTAGATCGGGCGTATCTCACAATCCGGAATGAGTTATCGGGTGTAAAATATATGATTTTGGGGTAGAACAAGCTACTTCAACCAACCAACTCTGCTACGCCGGGTTATGCAAGCCGGATTTGCGAAATACCCCTAGATCGACGGTCATTTCCCTGTTTTAATTTCATTTTTACTATAAATAGTAAGTTTTAGTTTGATTATAGCTCTTCATCCGTCGGGCTTTAAGAGTTGTGTCCATCGTGAAAGAGCTTAGAATAATTAGGAGAACGATTCGGTGAAGCCAAATAGGACACTTACTATTTTCAGCCGAAAACATTGCGCACTAGTAGACATCACGACCGTCTATAAATAGTAAGTTTACTATTTATAGTATGTCACGAATTCTAGGAGTTTTAGTTGTAGTTTGCTTCTGATTTCTCTCCCATTGCTTGGTATTCCTATTTAAAGGGTTGTGAACTCATTTATTGAAATTAATTAATCAAATTCGAATTTATTAGAATTTATTTCTATTTTCTACTTTCTTTCCTCGTGGATTCAAGAAGTCTCTGTGAGGAGTCCAGATAAGCTCCGTGGATTTGGAGTAGTTATCCTCTTGAGGAAGACGGTGATCGACCTCGTCGCGTTCATCCCTGCATCAGAGATTAGGATTGAGGAGGTTTTGATGCTTCCTTTCACTGTTTCCTCCAATCAAAGCCCTAGCCTTGATCGTTTTCCTCCGCCGAATCTACCCCACTCGCAATTAAGAGGTAAGAAACAAATCCTACTTCTCAACCTAGATTTTTCTAGGATAAATTGCTCGAATCTCACATAGTTCTTGGTTTTTGTATAGAAATTTAAGATTTTTCCCTAATCCCTAAATTCTAAGAGCGCTTTGAGTCAAGCGAACCATTACAAAGGTGCGAACCATTATCTATAGGTTATCATTTATCGACCCCTGATGGTCTAGGTTAATGATTAGATGCTTGTAGATGAATTTGTGCATGCTAATATGTTAACATTTTGATTTGTCTATAATATATGCTATTGGTTGGATATTGATGCTCACATGTTTGATAAAATGTCTGAGTGGTGGAATGTGTTGCTTTATCGATGCTCACATGCTTGATTAAATTCTTAGATGGTTGTGTTACCTTATACATGCTCAATTTCATGTTAGGCTCGTTCGATTTCATTTGAAGCTTGCTCAATTTCATGTTCGGTTCGCTCAATTTCAAGTTAGCCTCACTCAATTTCATGTTATGCTCGTTCAATTTCATTTGGAGCTCACTCAATTTCATGTTTACCTCGCTCAAATTCATGTTAGGCTCGTTTAATTTCATTTAAAGCTCGATCAATATCATGTTTGCCTCGCTCAATTTCATGTTAGGCTCGTTTAATTTCATTTGAAGCTCGCTCAATTTCAAGTTTGCCTCGCTCAGTTTCATTATAGGATCGTTTAATGTCATTTGAAGCTCACTCAATTTTAAGTTAGGCTCATTCAATTTCAAGTTAGCCTCGCTCAATTTCATGTTAGGCTTGTTCAATTTCATTTGAAGCTCGCTTAATTTCATGTTTGCCTCGCTCAATTTCAAGTTTGCCTCGCTCAATTTCATATTAGGCTCGTTCAATTTCATTTGAAGCTCGCTCAATTTCATGTTTGGCTTGCTCAATTTCATGTTAGCCTCGTTCAATTTCCTTTGAGGCTCGTAGAATTTCATGTTTACCTCGCTCAATTTCCTTTAAAGCTAATAGAATTTCATGTTTGCCTCGCTTAATTTCATGTTTGCCTCGATCAGTTTCCCTTGAGGCTCGTTGAATTTCCTGTTAGCCTCGCTCAATTTCCTTTGAGGCTCATTGAATTTCATGTTTGCCTCAATCAATTTCCCTTAAGGCTCGTTGAATTTCATGTTAGCTTCGCTCAATTTCCTTTGAGCCTCATTAAATTTTATGTTCACCTCGCTCAATTTCATGTTAGTCTCGCTGAATTTCATGTTTGCCTTGCTCAATTTCCCTTGAGGCTCATTGAATTTCATATTTGCCTCACTCAATTTCCTTTAAGGCTCATTGAATTTCATGTTAGCCTCGCTCAATTTCCCTTGAGGCTCGTTGAATTTCATGTTAGCCTCACTCAATTTCCTTTGAGGCATGTTGCATTTCATGTTTGCCTCACTCAATTTCCTTTGAGACTCGTTGAATTTCATGTTTGCCTTGCTCAATTTCCCTTGAGGCTCATTGAATTTCATGTTGGCTGGCTCAATTTCCCTTAAGGCTCATTGAATTTCATGTTAGCCTCGCTCAATTTCCTTTGGGGCTCGTCGAATTTCATGTTCGCCTCACTCAATTTCATTTGAGGCTAGTTGAATTTCATGTTTGTCTTGCTCAATTTCATGTTTGCCTCGTTGAATTTCATAGTTTCCTCACTCAATTTACCTTGAGGCTCGTTGAATTTCATGTTAGTCTCACTCAATTTCATTTAAGGCTCGTTGAATTTCATGTTTGTCTCACTCAATTTCATGTTCGGTTCGCTCAATTATCTGTAGTTGTATGTACATTTCGCTATAAAAGCAATGACTATGGATTAGATCTATAGCCATAGAACTAATGGCTACAAATCTAATGAAACCATGACTACACCACCAATGGCTACAGTTATAATCCATAGCCATATATATTTAGCTACGTTCTATGGCCCTTTTTCCAGTATTGGACAATGGCACCAAACAAGATAGAGTTCCATGGTGCCATCGTGAATGCAAGAGTATTTTCGTCTGCAAATAATGTGTCGTACATAATAGTTTAGTTTTGGCAAATAAATTTTGAGAGCGTTTAGAAAAGTCGGTGAGTAAAAGGTGAGATTTACAGTCGGAAAAATCCCAATTGTAGGATTGGGAGATTTTTCAACGGAGCCCATGACGTCAGCCGCAGCTGGATTGGTGTACTAGACTCTGCAAGTTTCCGAATATAATCAGGAGCACCGTAACTTACAGTGCGCTAAGAGAGCCCCTCATGTGGGGGCGCGGATTGGAAACCACCCCCACAAGGACATGGCCAGAGACGAATAGTCCTGTTAGGGGATCTGTGGGACCCACCGTGATGTATCTGTTTTATCCTGTGCATTCAAAATATTTTTAATAATTAAAATAAAATTTTAATGGTTGAAAATATTTATAAAAATATAATTTTGAGTGTTGGGCCAACAGAAAACCAATTGAGCCTGGAAGAACCTTTATTTATGTACCCAGTTTCACTTATTTTTATTGACCAGTTGATGACTGTATAATCCTTGAATTCTCACATGTCTTGAGAGTCAATGTATCCTTAAGTCAATCACAATCCACCTATAATGAACCTCATGGTCTAGCGACTTGACCTCAACTACAAATGTTAAGTGCCTAACAAGTAAAACATCAATAGCTTATTTACACGTCACTTCACACTCCTACAAGGTAAGGAAAAGGCATACCGACTCGTCATCATGCATGGTGTGAAGTCCTTTCATCCAGCCCACTCATCAATCCCATTAGACAAGATAATCACATCTATTATCATAATGATGACAACAACCATATGTCTCACCTACAACCAATTAAGTGGTCATTGTACAATAAGTTATTGAAATCCATGGTACATAAAGTTTCTCTTGGTTCCCAATGATAACTAAAGGAATCGCTCCTTTTGACCAAATTTCATATATGTTTTAAAGCACTTCCACATATTAATCTAGGAGTAATTACATATCCATCTAGAACCATGTTCATCATGATTTATAGCTAAGATTATCAAGATCACATCCACATCACCAGTGGATAAAGTTCACGTTAGTTTTCCTTGACACAATTCTAATAAATACGTCTCCTTATTTTTAGAGACTGATTTCAAATTCGCACACACTTTTAACATCGTTATAGTTGACCAACTAACCGTTTTACCCCTATCTTATACGTTGCTATTTATAGATGTATGGGCTTACTGTATCAAGTGTATGTCATCCAATTAGTTCAGCATGGTCATTCCACCATGAAAATAAGATATGCCAAAATTTTAGCTGATCCAACCATCGAGCTGCACTGGACGTGAATTTGAAAGTTTTTGGATGGTTCTCTATTATTTTCTATGGTCTGGGCCTACTTAATGATTAGATTAACCTAACTTTTGTAGAGCATCTAATATTTATGATAAAGGGATCTTGATGTACGGATTGGATGGCATTTACACACAATGGTGAGCTCCACATTCAAGTAAAGAAAACTCCTCAAATGATGGTATTTTTCATCATTTATAATGTCTCTAATGGAGGTGACATCCTTAAAATAATTCAAACTAGAGGAAAAGTCTTTACAATTGTCACAGGGCATAGGAGGTGTTCATAATTATCTCATATGATATTTGTCCATGAAGATGCAGGTCAAACTTGTGCAAGGAAAAGGAGCAGTTAGGAAATAAAATAAAATCCAAACAGTCCAAATTCAACATGTATGTGAAATTGCGGTGAAGACCGATTTACTTGAAGTAGGAATAGGCCAATGTGTCCTAGAGGGGGGTGAATAGGACTTTTTAATAATTTTATGTCAATTTAAAACCCTATCACACTAATCATAACAATAAGCATATATTAGGATTACTCAAAAGTAACTCTACTAGCTTCCAAGCCCAGTAGAGGATCCAATCACAAACTATTTGAGAGATGAATAATATGCAGACTAGTTTATGATGGATATGACTGTGTGTGTGAGGTGTGATCTCAGATAATCAGATATGAAAATATAGAATGAAATTACAAAAACAAATGAATAGTATCTCAAACACAGTCATTTTTATAGTGGTTTAACTACTGGTCTACTCTACTCTTGATAACCGCACTCAACCCTTGAGTGTACCGGATTTCACTAAGGAGGTTTCACAGTGGTTCACCTCAAACCTAAGGTTTTAAATCAAGTTCACCTTCAACGTTTATAACTTACACATAGGCTGACTGTTTATGCTCCCTGAGCAAGGGTCAACACATAGCACCCGATTTTAGGCACATTGGCTAAGGATCCACACAAGAAACCTCTGTTTATGCTCCATGAGCAAGAGTCAACACATAGCACCCGATTTTAGGCACACTGGCCAAGGATCCACACAAGGAACCTAATTGTTTATGCTCTCCACAGAGCAAGGGTTAACACAACACACTCACCACGTACACTCCTGCCGAAGGCCTCCTACGAGGGCTTGCAAGGGTGAGAAACACCTAAGACCTAATCCTAAAAAGGAATGATCACAAGTGTCCTCTAGACTCTAATAACTTACAAATAAGTGGATGAGTCTCATTCAGCATATTGACAAAGATCTACTCCTTGTTGATGAAGAATCTTCAGCTTCCTTGATCCGTAATAAAGATGATGTACCAATATGAGGCTTCGGGTTGGGTCAAGGATAAGACGGAATCCTACTCTATAAAATGTTTTCCTATAAGGAAGATAGAGTGATTCCAATTATGCATTCAAGGCATCCCAGCTTAATGATCTGCCATTAAGGTAGTAGCTGGAGGATCCTTGAATGCGAAAGTTTATTCCCCAATCCACTCTATTGAAAATCAATGATGAGGGTGGATTGGAGGATGAACTTCCTTAAGAGAAAGGGCTTTGGGTATATGATCTAAGGTAAAACACTCAAAAGCACTCTCTTCTTTCTCTACCAGCAACAATAGACAAGTCTTCTTTATATAGGTAAAAGGTTCCAACGGATATAAAACAGTCACATTTATGACAGAGTTCGATATCATTGAGCAGGTTCGATATCATCGAGCGTATACTCTCAATAGCATCGATGGTCTACTCGATGACACAAACTCAAATGTCATACGCTTTTGAAACCTTTTGCCAGCTGGTCGATGGAATCAAAATAGGTATCGATGTCATCGGATTTTGTACTCCGATAATATCGATACTAGATTCGATTCATCGACATTTGAAAATGAGAGAGACTTGTATTGAAATATTTCAGGTTTACAAGAATGATCGAGGGACCTTCGAGATCATCGGAATTTGAATGTCGATGATATCGATACCCATGTCGATGCATCAATAAATCTAACGGATTTCTCATTAAGCTTGCTGGACAGTTTATGTCCTTGTTCGATGCCATCGAAACAGTACCGATATCATCGATATTTGAATATTAATTCTATCGAGTGACCCTCGATCATAGATAAACTATCCTGAAATATTTTGTTGGAAGACTTAGAGCCCATGACCGATATCATCGAGAGCCTTCCGATATCATCGAGATTTGAATTTTGATGGTATCGAGGAAGCTTCAATATATCGATGCACATAAGATATTCTTAAGAAAAACAGGGGCACCGGAGATCTGCCTGTCGATATTATTGAGTCACCTTCGATGGACTCAAGATTTGAATATCGATGATATCGATAGTATATCGATGCATCAATAATTCCGTCCGGATGAGTATGTGGTTGCTGGATGAATTTTGTCCTCATATCAATGATATTGTTTAGGTATTGAGGACATCGACAGCACAGGTCGATAATATCGAACAGTATATTGATAAAATCGACGGAGCAAGAAAACTTAGAGATTTTCTGAATTTTGAAAAAGTTTTCTAACTCAAAAACCCTATGATATTCTAATTGCTTTTAAGGGTTTTATGTACCTGGTGTTTTGGGACATGGAATGTGAGGCATAGATTTACTTATGGCGAGCTTGCACACGTCCGGTTGAGGCAGACGCTTTGAATTGATCTTCCTATGAGGCTCTACAAACTAGCTGACTTAACACTCACGCTAATTGACAAACCAGGGCACTTTTAATCTCCCCCTTTGTCGATTACGTGACAAAATACCAAAACACCCTAGAACAGTTTCTATACTGACATCCTAATTTGTGTGTACTTGTTCTTTACACAATTGTACAATGCTAATAATGTCATAAATACAACACATTCAGAAGCTGCTCCCCCTATCTGCAAACTCCATCTAGCTTGGTGCAGTTGCTCCCCCTAACACCTGTAATACCATACACAAGCAAATACCTATTTCCTGTCGGGGTGTTTGAACCGTTCTCCCCCCTTTTGTCAGTCATTGACGAAGATAAATATAACAGTTGATATTGACTGAAGTTTGAAGTATTTGGGAGAACCAACATTCAGAAAGCATACATTTATAAAAGATAGATGTATAATGATCAAAACAGTTTAACCAGACATCTCATGTTTGAATATTATGTATGTAGAGCAGACTAAGTAAGGTAGAGAGGAATAAACAAAACATTAAATGCATCACATACCATTTGGAAGAATCATCAGATAAAAGCAGGTCAATAAAGATGTGATCATAAAAATTTGCCTTGGCCCACAAAAATACTGCCCAAGGTTGGTAGAAAAAAACACAGAGCCCCAACATGGGCATACACAAAGAAAGTATATTCCTCACTCAGAGGATATTGTCATAAAAACTGTGTCAAGGTCTGTAAGTCAGTAATTCATCACATACACAAATGATCATAAGGCATTCAAAAAGATATTTATGCCCTAGGCATTCAGGAAGACTTCAGGAATGTGATGAATGGAAGGATGCTCTATAAGGAACAAGAGCCTGGGTAAGCTTATGGAGTAGGTAGGAAATCCAGAACTTGTTTTGTAGCATGTTGCAACTCTTCCATCATGTTTTTGATCTCCGAAAGACAGGCTTTACAGTTATCAAGTTGCTTCATTATATGAGATTGTCTGACCAGAAGATCTGCTACAATGTTTTGTTCTGAGAAAGCCTTTAAATTTATGAAGTCGGGGTTGCGCACCGGAACGTCCTTGCCTAAGGTTGGATCAGTTCTTCCTTCACGAAACACATTGTCAATGATGTTCAATTTGCAGATGTCCTCGTAATTGAACCAGGCACACGGGTGCGGGGGATCATTTGTAGGAGGCAACCCAAATTGACGTGAAAGCTTGGACAACAGACATGGGAAAGGAAGTGTAGTGATGGATTCTCACACGGATTATCTGTTGTAAGAGTAGAGTGGGTAAACATACTGGGATACCTAGTTGAACATCATATAGTATATTGAGAGTGTATGGAGAGAGCTGGTTGCCAGAAACATCACATGAATAGAAATTTGTGCTTAAGATGCTATGAAGAGCTTTGTAGGCAGAATTGAGATGCTTAACATGAAGAACATTTTTTGCATTTCTGGGAATTGCAGCACCGTTACATAAAGCTCGAGTAACTTCTCCCCATACACCAAGACCGTTCATATTTTGTTCTGATACAGATATCCTAGTAGCTTCTACACCAACCAGACAACTTATCAATCTAGGGGTGATATCCTCAGTTCGATATATCACAGCGACTAAAATGAGAGGAGGAACCTTTTCAACATTGTAGATTAAGCTGAGGAACTGATGCACCTGGAATCCTCTTCCAAAATTCAGGATATTTCTCCACCCAATTTGTTCCAAGACATTGATGATCCCAAAAGGTTCAATGCATTTACTGTGAATGGCTCGTTCTGCCGCAATCTCTAAGTTGGAAAATGAAGAAGAGGTAGTTGCATGTTGCTTACCTTTCTTATTCTCAATTGAAGTGCTTTGAGGAAGAATTAGATCTTTGTCTTTAGGCATCTTGCAAAAAAGAAAACCAAATCTGGGAGATGAAAAGCCAAGTCTGAGATCAACTGTTGAGGCTCTTTTTCCTGTTCTTCTGATATTTACCAAGCAGTGACCTTTGATCTTATTGAACATGGTTTTGATGCCATCAATAGTCCCGAATTTTGATTTTCAATTAAGAGTTCTAGAGAGGATCAACATCCCGACGCTTCAGCTACTTAGAGGGACGTCAATGATATCGATTCATAGTCGATGTAATTGACATTCAAAATGACCAATCGACGGATATATCGAAAGTGAGTATTTTTCAAGTTTTTTTGCATTTCGACAATCTTTCATGCATAGGATAGTATATCTCTTATACCGCCAGTATTTTTAGCAAAATTTTGTACATGCTTTGTACAGAACAAAATATATAAACATTGAAATGTTTATATTCACAAAAAAAAAAAAAATTAAGGTGAGAAACCTCAGATTGTATATTTGGAAGCTCAGTAAAATTGTATCATTTCAGCAAGGATCCAGATCTTGATGCATGACCTAGACATGTTTCTTCATTCTCAGTATACCTAGACATTAGTCCTTTCTTTGCCTCTGATGATGTAGCATGGTTGTTTGTGCGATGACCCTTCATTACTGATTTTCCTGATTGGTTTAGGATTTCGCATTCTTGTTTGTCGAATTTGACCACATGCCCACTATCACAAATTTGAGATATGCTTAGAAGATTATGTGTCAAACCTTATATGTAGAAAACATTCTCATTTTTTAGCAAATTAATCCCTCTTATGATTCCCTGTCCAATTACTTTAGCAGTAGTTCCATCTTCGTAGGTGACTATCCCATTATAAAGATTCTTATAGTTTGAAAGAAGGGACTTGTCACCTGTGACATGTCTTGAGCAACCACTGTCTAGGTACCACTTAGTGTCATTGCCTGTTAAATGATTTAAGTGAGTAGCAAGACAATTTTTCTTATCTTTAATTACCCACTTTGAGACAAGATTCTTAGATTTAGTTTTCTTATTTGATTCAACCACTTGATTTAATGGCTCCTTCATTCTGTCAATCAATTTGAGTGGTGATGGTTGTACATTTCTTTTATTCAGCTTATAATGATCTAAATCACCACCTAAATGACAAGCTGCGTTAGTTCCTGTGTTGCTACTGGAGGCATCAGATTTTTCAAGTATTTATGTTCCATACCCAGTTTTTGTTCTAACTTTCTCATAGCCAAGTCCATTTTTGTTATTTCCAGATTTTCCCATGCTTAAAAGTTTTTCTAACTTCTCACCACTCTGGGAAAACTTACAGTTTAGTTTGGCTATGTTTCTAGATTCTTCTAACTCAACTAGGAGTGTATGATTTTCATTTTGAAGAATCATGTTTTTCTCATTTAATATTTTAATTTGTTTACTAAATTTTTCATACTCAGATTTAAGGGAAATGTTAATCCTTTCAAGTTTGTTGTTATCTGAATGATATTACTGCAAATCATTAATTAGATGAGTATTTATTTCTAAAGTTTTATCCAAATCTTTTTGCAGCAATTCCTTTTTATTTTCAGCCATTCCAAGTCTTCTGACTATGTTGATGCTATGGATATAAAGTTGATTGTATGCATCTTGTAGTTTATTCTGTTCTTCTTCTTCTTCTTTTTCGGATTCCTCATTGTCTGATGGAAATGATTCAGTGGCTTGCTGTTCTTCCTTGTTTTCAAATTCCATGGGAATGATTGGAGTAGTGGAGACCACAAGAATTTTCAAGGATTTCTGGTCTCCATCGCTTTCTGAGTCACTATATTTTGAGTTTGACTCCTCTGTATCATCCCATGTGGCGGCCATTGCTTTACTCTTTGTTTTTCTGTTTGGGCATTCAGTAGATAGGTGTTCATACTTCTGACAGGCATAGCATTGTGGTTCTTTAGTCTTTTTACCAAATTTACCTGTAGAAGGTTTGCTGTCCACCTTTCTACCTTTGGAGGAACGGCCACAATTCTTCTGAAAGAATTTCCTGAATCTTGGTGCCAGCAAAGCCACTTCCTCATCTTCATCTTCCTTTTCACTTCCACTATCCTCATTCATTGTTTTCTTTAAAGTTTTTAAGACAGTTATTTTGGATTTTTGGGTTTGTTTGAAGTGTAGTTCAAAAGTTTGTAGGGAACCTACTAGTTCTTCTACTTTCATTTCATCAATATTCCCCCACTCTTTAATAGTTGTTACTTTGGGATTAAACCGTTCCGGTAGTGATCTAAGTATTTTCCTACAGATTTTTGGAATCGGAACTTTTTCTCCCAATCCACCCATGGAGTTGCAAATGATATTCAACTTTATGAAGAACTCCATGAAGGTCTCATGCTCTTCCATTTTGAGACTTTCGAACTGAGAGGTCAGTAGTTGTAGTTTGGACCTCTTCATAGTGCTTGTGCCTTCATGGGTTGTTCCAAATAGATCCCATGCTTTTTTGAATGTCCCACACATACTTATTTAATTGAATATATCCTGGGACACGGCACAGTAGATGACGTTTATAGCTTTAGCTTCAGCAGTTTATCTTTCTTTATCGAACGTCGTCCACTTCTCTTTGGGTTTGGGTTTTGTAATGGTTGTGCCATTGTCAAGTACAATTTGTTTAGATGGTGGCACATATTCACTTTCAACTATATCCCAAACATCATGATCCAAAGATCTCAGAAATTACTACATCTTAGCCTTCCAGTATGTATAATTTGATCCATCAAAATACTGGAGGCCTAGTGACCGATGAGCCCTCTCCTTTGGCCATATTCCCAACTTCAATCAAGATCACTCTCTAGGCAATGAAGCCCTTAAAGAGAGACCCGCTCTGATACCAATTGAAATTGTAGTGAAGACCGCTTTACTTGAAGTAGGAATAGGTCAATGTGTCCTAAAGGGGGGTGAATAGGACTTTTTAATAATTTTATGTCAATTTAAAACCCTATCACACTAATCCTAACAACAAGCATATATTAGGATTACTCAAAAGTAACTCTATTGGCTTCCAAGCCTGGTAGAGGATCCAATCACAAACTATTTGAGAGATGAATAATATGCAGACTAGTTTATGATGGATATGAATGTGTGTGTGTGTGTGAGGTGTGATCTCAGATAATCAGATATGAAAATATAGAATGAAATCACACAAACAAACTCAAACACATTCATTTTTATAGTGGTTCACAAAGCAAGAAAACTTAGAGATTGCTATTCATTTGTTTGTGTGATTACCAAGAGTGGAGTAGACAAGTAGTCGAACCACTGTGAATGGCTCGTTCTACAGCAATTCATTTGTTTGTGTGATTACCGAGAGTGGAGTAGACAAGTAGTCAAATCATTAAGTTGGGATGCCTTCGATAATTCTGTCCGGATGAGTATGTGGTTCCTGGACGAATTTTGTCCTCATATCAATGATATCGTTTAGGTATCGAGGACATCGATAGCGCGGGTCGATAATATTGAACAGTATATCGATAAAATCGATAGAGCAAGAAAACTTAGAGATTTTCTGAATTTTGAAAATGTTTTCTAACTCAAACTTAACTTGATTTCAGATTGAATTGGCATTTTCCAACTTAGACCCAACCTAAGACCTTGATAACCCAACCCAATTCGGGTTGGGTTGGTCGGGTTGGGTTGACCTAAACCTAACTTGTAGCCCTAGTTTCCACATGTGAAGCCATTGCAATTAGCATTTCTTGTTTTTAAAAGGAGGAAGTATGAAGTCCTGAAGCATCACAACATGAATAGCGTCCAATTACACGAGTCCATACAAATGGTGCCCATGGTCTAGAAATCAAGACCATTGATTTGTTGAGGCCTATTTTCTACCGTGGATTCCCTTTTCATCTCCAAAATCTAATGTCATCAACCCTGAAATCAATGCATGAAACAGGAGGTTAAGAGAAAGATATAATTGGTTGTGTGGATGTGTTAAGAGTATGGGATATCTACGTACAGTTATATATGTATAATAGTCCAAATAATAGATAAGTATATACAAATCTCTAGAGATCTCTCATCTTTTCTAATCTCAATTCAATATAATACAGTTTCCACAATGTAGTCTCTTATGTATAACATCGTATCAAAGCCATAATTTAGCCCTGATCCAACCCATCTTCCCTCGTCTCTCTCTCTCTCTCTCTCTCTCTCTCTCTCTCTCTCTCTCTCTTGATCTTCACCATTCATCATCCCATGCCCCATCTTCATCTCTATTTCAAACTCATGTTCTCTGGCGCACCCACCACCAACCTTAACTAAATGTTGTTCCCATTGCAGGATTCGCCACATTATTCATTATGCTATTACTCAACCATCAATCGATTGCAGCCTCTGTGGACCATTCAACACTATACCCAACGGACTCGTCACCTATCACCTATTGATGCTAGTCTTTGGCAACTCTTAAGGAATTATATAAAGAGTACGAATGTTAAAATCATGTCTTATTTTTCTCTTTGCCTAAAATGTCCATAAGCTGAACATGGCTGAACATGGCCTAAAATAACATAATTTTCGTAGAAGTGCTTCAAAATATCATTGTTAGTGTTCAACATATCAGCATTGTCACACCCAAATCCGATATCCCTTGCATTGGTATCTTGGTCAGCAAATCGGTTTGTGTGTATAAAATCATTCACCATCGATATGGAGTCATATCGCCCAACATTGCTCCTGTATTGGGTCGTTTCAGGCCGATACTAACTGATACAGCCGTATCATTAATGTGCAATACTTGTATGTACCAATACTGCCACATCATTCATGCACAATACCGGTATGTGCCAATATTGTCATACCATTCATGCACGATAGGGATATGTATCGACAATACGTACCAATATCAAATGATCATATATCAAACCTTAATCTGTTGGAATATTTGGTTGAATTAAATAGACTATATAGAAAATCGAGAACCAAAAAAGAAAATAAAATTTTGAGAAAGAGGACTTATTGAATTGAGTCGAGGCATGACTGAGTCATTCGGCTTGAAATCGAATTTACTCCCCTTGGACAGCGTCCCAAGTGTAACAGGTTTCCAGAGCAATCGATCTCCAGGATACAAAGACTGTGACCTGATCCAAGCGGTGCACTCACTATACACGGGCTCAAACCACTTACAATTTAACCCAAAAGTGTTGAGTTGACTCAACGATGAACTCAGTAAAATTCTTAAACTAGAATATCAGAGAGAGTTTTATAAAAGAAAAGGATTTTCGTATTTACAAATATAAATCAAAAGTCTTTACATAGACTCCGAGTGGTGCATAAGCACCCTTTACAAAGGGTTAGGTCCGTTGGATTTAAACCCAACAGGTGCGACCGACCAACCGGAACGGATACATCTCTCTGGTTTAAAATGAAAAGGCACAAGTGCGAGTACACTCTCGAAAATAAAGTCCCGCGAGTAACCATATACACACACACATACGAGTACACTCACACCACACCCGCACCTGCGCCCAGCCCAGCCCGTCGCGTCGCGCACACGAACACGGACTTGCACTCGAACTTGGCTCAGCACGACACGGCTCGGCTCAGCTCAGCGCGCGCACGTATGTGGTCAATGGCATATATTAAAGCTATTGGCATAGTGTTCACTCCCCAAGTATAGGGTTGTGATGTAGTAATAACTCGGTAAGATCGAGGTCGAATCCCACGAGGACTGATCGTCACAATTCAAATCTGTGATTCTCCTTAACTAATTCAACAAACAATGGAGCAAATTTACTAACACAAATCTATAAAAAAAAACAATTGAGAATAAGGAAGAAAATCCAATCAGAGAGAGAGCACTAGGACTTTTGAATCCACCCCTAATTATCCTAACCATTGTTTTGTCTGTTAATTCACCTTAATTTAGATTGATCTAACTTATCTAGAGAAAGCACAATCTGTGTCCTTAATCGGGCATACAGATTGTCTAATTCCTTTAAGCAATGCCATGAAGAACATATCCCATGTCCAAATCGGGCATATGGAATATGCACAAGAAAGCACTGTTTCTTCCTCTACAGAACCTCGTTCATAATCGACACAAGTACCTAGCATAAGCATCCAGACCACATCCATGCATAGACTCTGATCAAAGTTGATAGATGGAGAAGTATGGAATTTAAAACAATCAAGCACACTAGGGAAAGAAACAAATCAATCTAATTAAAGTAAAATCAACATAGAACAATGGATATTCAAATTAAGGGTTTCATCTCAGCCCTAGCTGAGAGATTAGTTTCCCATAAAATCCATTAAACAGATGGATAAATAAAATTCATAAAAAAAATATCAAACCAATTTCTCTCTTTCTTCTCTCCTTTGCTCTAGATCTGGAATTCTCCACTTTTTCCATGCCCTTCCTCATGTTTTACAACTCTTTTTATAGCTGATGGAGTGGCTGGAGTGGCTGGAGTGGTGAAATTCGGATTTGGGAAGCTGTCGCAGCGCAGCAAAATTCCTTTTCGCAGCCAAGTTCAGGACCTCAAAACACCATACTTTCCTCGTTCAAATTCCAACAAACACCGTCCCTTAGGACTTTCTTGGGTCCTCTACATGATAGACGGTTCAGATCTGTCATATGATCAAAGATGGTGGCCCACAACCGCCTGAAAAACCGGATTTTCAAATTGTGCGAAACCTTTCGCACCCTTTCACCTGTCGTGATCGGTGGGCCCCATGGAAGTGTTTTCTCGGGAAATCCACCCCGTCCATTGGATTCAGGACGAAATTTCAGTCAAGAATAGGTAGTTTTGAACGTCCAATGATGCGGCCCAGAGAAGAAAATACAAAAAGATCAGATTTGGACGTTGCAGAGCAGCCCTTTTGTGGCCTCTGTACCGCACACGTGTGTACGCATGGGTATAAAGTAGAAACATGGTTTTGAAGTGCTCGCAGCTGTCTACACGGTGGACGGTACGGATTGGACGGATGGGACACGTGTGGGGCTCACAACCGGCCGCAAAAACGGACAGCGGTCCGTCCGTGAGACGTAAACGGCAACTGCCGTTGCTGGCGGTGGGAGCGGATTTGGAAGGCGCTGACGCGGTCAGCGCCTCTAGTGCACACGTGCCTTTGTTGCACACTCACATGCATGCGGGGTCCACTGAAATGTTCTGGAGAAATCTGATCCGTCCATCCTGCTTCCCGCATTATTTAAACCATCAAGACCAATTTTTAGGCAGTTCCAGATATCAGGTGGGCCCAGAATCAATGGTTTATGGACTGATCTGTCAGTTGGGACACTTTCCTAGTGATCCGAGGGCTGAAATTTGAAATGTACGGTTAATTTATGTCCCTAATCCCATGTATAAAGTTTCAAGCCAATTGGATGGAGGAAACCATGTGATCTTTCATTCTGGACCAGTTTCGGGCCTCTTTAAACATGAACGGCTTGATTTCCTCGGGTCCCTGGCATGTAAATTCTTCAATATTGGTCCTCTAGAGTCCGTCCCTTGCTCTGGTATCTTCGGAGTGTAAAATCCACGCTTTTAACATCATTTTTCAATACACGCTCCCGATTTCATCCTGTAATAAAAACACAATTAAAATATGGCATTAAGCATTATCATGTACGTAAAAGCAGGTAATAGTCGGGGTCTGATATGCAATATTCGACCCTCATCACAACCCCAACCAAAGATTTTGCTAGTCCCGAGCAAAACATGCGAAAAATAATTTTAAATAAAAGACAATTCCTGTAAACTCAAGTGACGGTGAATGATAATTGAGATGTGAAAATTCTAGGATTCATGCATGGTGAGTGGAATTTTTCTCCTGGAATGAAGTTCACTGTAAATTTCATAATCAAGTTCAAAATATTAAGACATGAATTAGAATAATCCTAAAACATTGAGTTTCATGAGTGTATAGTGTCATCTCAAACTTTCAACCATTAAGAGATTCAATTGTCAATTTCATGATATCATTGGTAATTAACAAATAGAGCTCATGTCACCCAAAACTGGAACCACACTTGCCTTACAGATTAACCTTTCATTCTACCATTTTTTTTTATTTTCTTTATGAATAATATGCCAAGGAGGAGAATCAAATCTGCACCTATAGGAAGCAAACCTATGGTGAAAACTTGTCGCCTAAATCTTTTCTCATGTCAATTATGAGGAATCGAATCTTCATCTATAGGGAGCAAACCTATGATGACGATTATGCGACTTATTCTTTCAATTCTTCTTTATAGACTAATGCTAAAAATTTTGTTTTTCAGGCTGGTTCCTTTCATGGTTAGTGATTACCATGTTATCAATTAATATCGAACTGAAAACTTAATGTGTAACCGAGATCTAATATGTGAAATCATGGCTCAATCAATGTTTACAACTTCTAATCATGGATTAACCATTCAAACTTTAGTGTGAAATCTGCCAGACAACCAAATCCAAGAGTCATAAATTTCTCACATTCTGAATCTTGTAATTTCAAAATCACAACTATCCTTCTAAATCACGTTGAATTCAATAGAAATTCTAGAAAAATTTTAAAAATTTTCACAATTTTCACAATTTTTCGCTTAAGACCAAGAAAATACTGATTAGATAACCTAATCTCCCACCCCCAACCTAAAATCTACATTGTCCTCAATGTAAAAGAAATAAGCATGCAATGCACATGAGACAACGAAAAAAAAAAGAGGAGTAGGGAAAGATAGTACCTGGATGGAGAATCAAGAAGCTCTCAAAAATATCAGCGTAAAAGCGAGTCAGAACAAGAGAGAAATCAGTAAAATAAAAGATCCTACCTATACCACTTTCGCAGGTGCTCTCGATTGCATTTAGCATATGCAACAAGCCTTTAAACCCCTAGGTTACCCCTAGTGGACGAGTTGTAGTCTCGTGAGGGTTTGCAGTAATGTTACCCACAAATATTGAACTAACTAACAAGGAAAAAGAAATCAAATGAAATGCTGGGTTGCCTCCCAGGAGCGCTAAGTTTAACGTCTTCAGCCAGACAAGAACGGACCATGAATTCATTAATCTTTAAGACCAGGGTCCGCCAAAGAACTTACCTCAACACGTGGTTAACCAATCCCAGACAAGTGATGCGAGTTCCCATAAACTGTGCTATCTGAAAGGAGGTAACTGACACTGTCGTCAAATAATTTCAGGACTTCTGCTCGAACGACTTCTTCCATGTTAAGATCATGCTTCCTTTGTATTTTACGTGATATTTCCACAGCATGATCCTTACATACAGTGGGGCATACTCCTTGTATTTCTGCTATCTTCCGTTCAATTGCTGCCTTATATGCTCTAAGAACATTAAGCAACCTGTTCTCTTTTGCCTTCTCAGAGTTAGAAACTGTGCTGTCAGGAAGAGTCTCAGAGGGATGAAGAGGTTCCACTTTCGCTCTCCATTTTTCAGTCTCCAATATAGGAGTAGAGTCGAGCAGTGCATTGACTTCGTGGATGGGACTATCGATGTCAAAATCCATGCCCGATTGTGCTAAGCAGGTCTCAAGGTTGTTGTCCTGCATTAAAAACATTGAGTTTAATATTCATGTTACCAAAGGACAATTTCATAACTCCATTCCGGCAGTTTATAATAGCATTAGATGTAGCCATAAATGGACGACCCAAGATGACTGGGATCTGACTATGAGGATTCGGACGGACGGTGAGTATCTATAACTATGAAATCCACTGGAAAATAGAATTTATCAACCTGGATTAGCACATCTTCAATAACACCCCGGGGAACCTTGACAGATCTATCAGCCAGTTGTAATGTTACCTTAGTCGGTTTCAACTCACCAAGTCCTAGCTGCTCATAAACCGAATAAGGTAACAAATTAACACTCGCCCCTAAATCAAGTAATGCCTTCCCGATCTTATGATCTCCTATGCCGCAAGAAATGGTGGGAGCTCCTGGATCCCTAAATTTAGGAGGGGTGTTATGTTGAATCATGGAGCTGAGCTGCTCTGCAAGGAAGACCTTCTTGTGAACATTCTGCTTACGCTTTTGAGTGCATAAATCTTTAAGAAACTTAGCGTAAGGAGGGACTTGCTTGATGGCGTCAAGCAACGGGATGTTGACTTGCACTTTTTTAAACACATCCAGGATTTCATCAAAGTTGTTTCTTTTCTTCATTGGTGCCAGACGTTGAGGAAAAGGTGCTTTGGGCACGTAAGGTGGCACGTCAGCGGCTCTTAGAGAGTCAGAGAGTTTTTGGACTTTGGATGCATTGGTGTGTCTCTCTGCTTCACCTTGATTTGATTCATCCTTAGGTATCTCTATTTTGTTGTCAATCTGTTTGCCTGACCTAAGGGTAGTGATTGATTTGGCTTGCTCGTGGTATTGCCCTTGGTTGGAATTAGAGCCAATCTCATACTGTCCCTTTGGATTAGCACACAGTTGACTAGGAACTGCCCTTCTCTCTCTCACTCAATGTGGCAGCTAGTTGACCCATTTGTACTTCTAGCTTGGCAATGGATTGCGCATTTGCATGTAAGCTTTGCTGGTTGGCTAGTAAGGTTTGTTGGGTGTCTTTTTGGAATTGGAGAGAACTCTACATAAAAAGATGGAGTGTATCCTCAAGAGATGGTTTCCTTGATTGTGTAGGGCGATTGTTGATATTGTGGAAACTGTTGAGGTTGCATAGGAGGATTTCCGAGAGATGGTCCTCCTTGTTGTGGTCCTTTGCCCAAGAGAAATTTGGATGCCTAGCCCACCCTGGGTTGTACGTGTTTGAGTAAGGATCATTCCCGGTGTTTCGAAAGGTGTTCAAAGCATGAACTTGTTCGAGATGAATTTCGGGAAATGTACCGGATGGGCAAGATTGCGTAGGATGGGTAGAACTAGAACATATGGCACAAGCCTCGGCTTGAGTTGTTTGTGGAGGTCCATTATGTAACATCAGAGCATCAACCTTCTTTGTCAAGCCATCAATCTTGGCATGGAGATCTGGTGTGACTCCTATCTCATATATGCCACCTCTCTTTTGTGGTTGGGAACTTCTTTCACCTCTATCTGAATAGTCCCATTCTTTGAGAGTTTTCACACAAGGTTTCAAAGAATTTCCATGCTTCGGATCGCTTTTGGTCATGAAGGACCCTCCACCGGTGGCATCAACCATGCGACGGTTGCCGGGGTGTCGGACCGTCATAAAAGTATTGCACTTGTTGCCACTTCTCAAAACCGTGGTGTGGACATTTAAGAAGCAAGTCCTTCCATCTTTCCCAACATTCATGAAAGTGCTCTCCTCTTTTTGTGTGAAATTAGTGATTTCTCTACGGAGAGCATTAGTTTTGTGAACGGGGAAGAACTTGTTTAAGAACTTTCTAGACAATTGGTCCCATGTAGTGATAGACCCAACTTCTAGAGAATTCAACCATGCTTTCGCCTTATCCTTCAAAGAAAAAGGAAACAAGGCGTAGGCGGATCGAATCGTCGTCGAGAAGTTTTGGAATTTAAAAGTGGAGCAAATGTCTCAGAAATTCTTTCACATGATGATATGGGTCCTCCTTGTCCAACCCATAAAAGGAAGGCAACAATTGTATGACCCCTGATCTTGAGTTCAAAGTGTCTTTGCCGTGGTGGTGGGCAACACTATGCATGAAGGCGCATTGAATTGGACAGAGCTGAATAATCTCTAAGAGTTTTAGTTCCATTCTCTTCTCGCCATTTCAAGCTGGGATGTCTTTCAATCTTCTATGGAATGTTCTTTCTATTTCAGGATCAAAAGGTGCTAGTTCTTTATCTAGAGATCTACGTCCTAGCATAAACTAAGTAACAACCTAAGAGAAAGAAAACTAGAACTAGAAACTATGAGATTCTAAAACAAGTTAAAACTATGTCAACAAGAATGGGAAGAAAGAACCCAGGAAAGGAGATGATTGATGTCAGAAGATTTAAGAAGCTCCTCCTTCACTCAGTAGTTTCCTTCCCCAATTCCTGTAAATAAAAACAAAAACAAATTAAGTTTCCTAAAATAATGATAGAAAAATCCTAAGCAATGGTTAATTTCTAAAAAAAAAAAGTTTCTAAAACTAGAAAATAGAAAGTTACCAAATCCAAAGTTGGAAAGTAGAAAATTCCTAAAAATTAAAAACCTAAATCTCAAAATAGAAAGTAGAGAGGACTGGAGAATTTAGAAAGATGTTACCAATTGGAGATCTATGTTAAAATCCTGCAAAAGAAAACAAAACAAGTTAGTTTCTAAAACAGAAAATCTAAAATTAGAAATTTTCTAAAGAACTAAAAAAAGAAGGGTTAGTTTCTAAAAAAAAAAAAAATCCTAGAATTAGAAAGTTACTAAAAATAAAAAGCTAAGTTAGTTTCTAAAAAGGAAAAAAAATTTCTAAAAGTAGAAAATAGAAAGTTACTTAAAAGAAGAATCTAAATCTAAAATTAGAAACTAAAAAATTTCTAAAAATAAAATCCTAATTCTAAAAATAGAAATTAGAAAAAGTAAGAAATTTAGAAAGGGATTACCAAATTAGAAATTTATGTCAGGATCCTACAAAATAGGAAATAGGTTAATTTCTAACAAAAACTCTAATCTAAAGTTAGTAAAATCCTATGACTATGAATTATGATAAGAGAGAATCTTAAATTCAATTTGGAACGAAACAGTCCCCGGCAATGGCGCCAAAAACTTGTTCACTCCCCAAGTATAGGGTTGTGATGTAGTAATAACTCGGTAAGATCGAGGTCGAATCCCACGAGGACTGATCGTCACAATTCAAATCTGTGATTCTCCTTAACTAATTCAACAAACAATGGAGCAAATTTACTAACACAAATCTATGAAAAAAAACAATTGAGAATAAGGAAGAAAATCCAATCAGAGAGAGAGCACTAGGACTTTTGAATCCACCCCTAATTATCCTAACCATTGTTTTGTCTGTTGATTCACCTTAATTTAGATTGATCTAACTTATCTAGAAAAAGCACAATCTGTGTCCTTAATCGGGTATACAGATTGTCTAATTCCTTTAAGCAATGCCATGAAGAACATATCCCATGTCCAAATCGGGCATATGGAATATGATTCAAGATAAAGCACCCTGTTTCTTCCTCTACAGAACTCGTTCATAATCGACACAAGTACCTAGCATAAGCATCCAGACCACATCCATGCATAGACTCTGATCAAAGTTGATAGATGGAGAAGTATGGAATTTAAAACAATCAAGCACACTAGGGAAAGAAACAAATCAATCTAATTAAAGTAAAATCAACATAGAACAATGGATGTTCAAATTAAGGGTTTCATCTCAGCCCTAGCTGAGAGATTAGTTTCCCATAAAATCCATTAAACAGATGGATAAATAAAA
Organism: Magnolia changhungtana; assembly: GCA_030180095.1. Classification (NCBI taxonomy): domain Eukaryota; kingdom Viridiplantae; phylum Streptophyta; class Magnoliopsida; order Magnoliales; family Magnoliaceae; genus Magnolia; species Magnolia changhungtana. Next base: position 4,553,210 of record JASAUF010000474.1, read on the forward strand.
TTCATAAAAAAAACATCAAACCAATTTCTCTCTTTCTTCTCTCCTTTGCTCTAAATCTGGAATTCTCCACTTTTTCCATGCCCTTCCTCATGTTTTGCAACTCTTTTTATAGCTGATGGAGTGGCTGGAGTGGTGAAATTCGGATTTGGGAAAGCTGTCGCCACGTGTAGTGCAAAATTCCTTTTCGCAGCCAAGTTCAGGACCTCAAAACACCATACTTTCCTCGTTCAAATTCCAACAAACACCGTCCCTTAGGACTTTCTTGGGTCCTCTACATGATAGACGGTTCAGATCTGTCATATGATCAAAGATGGTGGCCCACAACCGCCTGGAAAACCGGATTTTCAAATTGTGTGAAACCTTTCGCACCCTTTTACATTGTCGTGATCGGTGGGCCCCATGGAAGTGTTTTCGGGAAATCCACCCCGTCCATTGGATTCAGGACGAAATTTCAGTCAAGAATAGGTAGTTTTGAACGTCCAATGATGCGGCCCAGAGAAGAAAATACAAAAAGATCAGATTTGGACGTTGCAGAGCAGCCCTTTTGTGGCCTCTGTACCGCACACGTGTGTACGCATGGGTATAAAGTAGAAACATGGTTTTGAAGTGCTCGCAGTTGTATACACGGTGGACGGTACGGATTGGACGGATGGGACACGTGTGGGGCTCACAACCGGCCGCAAAAACGGACAGCGGTCCGTCCGTGAGACGTAAACGGCAACTGCCGTTGCTGGCGGGTGGGAGCGGATTTGGAAGGCGCTGACGCGGTCAGCGCCTCTAGTGCACACGTGCCTTTGTTGCACACTCACATGCATGCGGGGTCCACTGAAATGTTCTGGAGAAATCGATCCGTCCATCCTGCTTCCCGCATTATTTAAACCATCAAGACCAATTTTTAGGCAGTTCAGATATCGGGTGGGCCCAGAATCAATGGTTTATGGACTGATCTGTCGGTTGGGACACTTTCCTAGTGATCCGAGGGTGAAATTTGAAATGTACGGTTAATTTATGTCCCTAATCCCATGTATAAAGTTTCAAGCCAATTGGATGGAGGAAACCATGTGATCTTTCATTCGGACCAGATTTCGGGCCTCTTTAAATGTGAACGCTTGATTTCCTCGGGTCCCGGCATGTAAATTCTTCAATATTGGTCCTCTCGGAGTCCGTCCCTTGCTCTGGTATCTTTGAGTGTAAAATCCACGCTTTTAACATCATTTTTCAATACACGCTCCTGATTTCATCCTGCAATAAAAACACAATTAAAATATGGCATTAAGCATTATCATGTACGTAAAAGCAGGTAATAGTTGGGGTCTGATATGTAATATTCGACCCTCATCACATAGCCCCCTCACAAGATCAAATTCACATGCCCCTGAATGGGGTTCAAGCCTAAGGCAAAAAGCCTATCTTATACACAAGATATTATCCTTTGTCAAATTCGATGTTGAACAAAACTTATACCTCAAAAACACCAAAATTTAAATGTGGAGGAAAACCACCGAAAATTTAAAAATTAAATTTTAATATTATTTTTTAAAAAATACAACAATCCCCCACATGTTTTAAAATAAAACTCTTTCAGATTAAAGCATAATAGTTATGCAATGGTGCAGGTGCCACCATAGACTTGAACCGACATTAGAGTAAGTAAGACAGGTCTACAGGAATTAGGTGACACCATAGTCTTGAACCTGAATTCTTTTAATGTATATCGCAAGTACATGTCACTCACACAACTCTTCCTCTATAAGTGATTCTGCGGTTCAATGTGTTTTAGCCATACACCATTACCTGGATTTCATGAGTGCTTTAGAGAATTCGCCTAGATTCTCATAGGAATCGGCCTCCACCTCCACACCTATATAGGTGAATTCCATCAAGTGTATGCAGCAATTGTATACATCACCAAATATATGGCTATGGATCCATTAAGAATTCTAAAAACTCATCCTTCTGTGTTGCTACTCGTACTATACACCATAGAAGGGCTCATATAACATAGTGCAATCGTTTACCTCGTGTCTTGTTGTTTACCCATTGAACCTATCTCATGGGATCTCCACTTGTATATATTGGGTTGCCAATACTAGCAGCTCATATATTAGGCTCAGCCCATTCCCTTCTATGTATCATTGACTGACCTTTTAAATAGTCCTTTGGTCAGAGGATCTGTCAGATTCTTTTCTGACCTCACAAAGTCAATAGATATGACTTCATCACCCAACATATGTTTCATTATGTTGTGTCTGAGTCTAATATACATGCTCTTTTCATTATATGTTTTACTCTTTACTTTTGCTATAGTTGCTTGACAGTCATAATGAATAGACACAACCAATACAGGCTTTGGATACAATGGTATATCAGTTAAGAGATTTCTAAGTCACTCGGCTTCTGATCCAGCCTTTTCTAAGGCAATAAACTCAGATTCTATAGTCGACTGAGTGATACATATCTGTTTGGTAGACTTCCAAGAGACTACTCCTTCACCTAAAGTGAAGACATATCCACTAGTAGATTTTGTCTCATCTGAATCACTAATCCAGTTGGTATCACTGTATCCTTCTAATACAGCAGGGAAACCATTATAATGTAAACCATAGGTCATACTGCCTTTTAGGTATTTTAAAATTCTAGACAAGGCATTCCAATGCTCTTTTCCAGGGATATGTGTATATCTACTTAGCCTTCCTACTGCAAAAGCTATGTCTGGTCTAATGCAATTTGTTAGATACATGAGGCTACAAATTATTTTGGAATACTCCAATTGAGACACACTACTTTCTGTATTCTTCATGAGAGTTACACTATAATCATAAGGAGGTAAACAGTCAAAATGGTTAAACTTCCTCAATAGTTTCTCAACGTAATGAGATTGTCATAATATAATAACACCATCTTTCATGGTTACTTCAATACCCATGATTACACTAGCCTTTCCTAAGTCTTTCATGTCAAACTTAGATGACAAGAATTTCTTAGTTGTATTAACTAATTTAATATTAGTTTCAAAAATAAGTATGTTATCAACATAAAGGCGTGTAATAACATAATCATTTTCAGAAATTTTACAATATACATATTTATTTATATCATTTATATAATAACCATTTGATTTTAAAACACCATCAAAATTTTCATGCCATTATTTTGGAGCATGTTTTAGACCATATAGTGATTTAATTAGTCTACATACTTTTTTTCTTTACCTGATATCTTATAACCCTAAGGTTGCTCCATATATATTTCTTCTTCTAAGTCTCCATTTAGGAAAGCCGTTTTAACGTCTATCCAGTGTACCACCAGTTTATATATGGAGGTCATCGCTATTAAGACCTAATAGTTGTAATCCTAGTTACAGGGGAATATGTATTAAAATAATCTATTCTTTCCTTTTATTTAAAGTCTTTCGCTACCAACCTAACCTTAAATATATCAATAGTCCCATCTGATTTTAGTTTCTTTCTAAACACTCATTTATAGCATAATGGTTTGTTTCTAGATTGTAAGTCTATGAGTTCCGAAGTGTTATTAAATATAATAGATTTCAACTCATCATTTATTGCTTCTTTCCAAAAGGTTGCATCTAGAGAGTTAATCGCTTCTGTATAAGTTGTAGGATCGTCTTCTACTAAGAAGGTGAAAAAACCATCTCCTAGGTTAGTTTCTCTTCTAATTCTAGTACTTTTTCTTGGTTGTATCTCTTCTACTACTTGCTCACAAGCACTTTTACTGGTACACGCGATATTTGATTCATTAACTTCCTCTATTCCTATAGATTTAAATTTCATAGGGAGCTATAGTTTCGTGAACTATTTCACTCTTTCCACATAATTCTCTAAATTGAGAAGATTCATATTCACTTCCTCTATCTGTTCCAAGTCTTTTAATTTTTATATTTAACTAATTTTCAACTTCAGTTTTATACTTAGAAAAAGTATTTAAAGCTTCATCTTTATTCCTTAATAGATAGTGAACCTAGAGAAATCATCTACAAAAGTTATGTAATATCTTTTTCCACCTCTAGACATGTGATTTCTAGAATCACCTAAGTCACTATGTATTAACTCTAATAGAACAGATGATCTTTTTATTCGTTTAAAAGGTTTTCTAATGAATTTTGATTCTACACATGTTTCACATTTATCGAATTCCTCATTAGATATATTAGGTAATAAACCTAATCTTTGCATTTTCTTCAAAGATGCTATATTCACATGACCTAATCTACTATGTCATAGATAAAAAGGTTCAACGATATAAATAGAACTAGATATCTTCTTATTATTATCATTGGATATATTTACAATGAATAAATCATCACTATAGTATCCCTTCCCAACAAAAGTTCCATTTTTAGTCATTACAAGCTTATCTGAATCAAATACTAACTTGACACCAGCCTTATTGAGGATCGAACTAAAGACCAAGTTTCTTCTAATGTCAGGCATATGTAGGACATCATTCAACATTAGAGTCTTTCCAGAAGTGAGTTTCAGAAGTACTTTCTCTTTCCCTATAACTGAAGATGTTCTAGCATTATCCATGAACACCTGTTCATCATCTCCTGATACTTAGTAGGAGATAAACATGTTATGATCCTTGCACACGTGCCTAGTTGCACCAGTGTCTAGTACACATTCAGGTTGTTTATAAGGAAGACTTCTGACACAACAACTACTATCATGTCAAACTCATTGCCTGTTTCTGTAAGATTAACATGCAGCTTATCTTTGTTTTTCTTAAGCCTAAAGGTTTTAACATGATGCCCAGGCTTTCCACAGTTATAGCAATTTCATTTTTTCTTAAATTGATTATTTGCATTCTTCTTTTCGAGCCTGCATTCATTTGCATAATGTCTAGGTTTGCCACAGTTATGACATTTGCTATTTTTCTTATTATTTTTCTGACTTAATTCTACAAGATTCGCCATTGAATCTATCTCATTTCTATTTTCTTTTTGGTCTCTGATTCTATTGGCCTCCTCTATTCGTATATGTACGATAGTAGTTTCTAAAGAAACACCGTTCTTTTTATGTTTCATTCTATTCTTATATTCTTTCCAGGAGGGCGGTAGCTTTTCTATTAACGCTCCTAATAGAAAGACTTCATCCAATTTAATTCCTTCTATCGATAATTTGTGAACTAGATTTTGAAAATCGTGAATTTGCTTTGTGACAGGCTTATCATCTGTCATTTCATAATAAAGAAAATTAACAATTGCATATTTCTTAGCACCTGCATCTTCCAATATGTACTTCTTTTCTAAAGTAATCCATATGTCTTTAACAAATTCATAAGAAGTATACACATTATATAGTTCGTTGGACAAAGAGTTTAGAATATAGTTTTTACAATTATTTTCATCTGCTACTTCAGTTTGATTTGCTGGATCTATAGTAAATAATTTAGATAGTGTGTATGAAACTTTAAGGGTGGTCAATGCGAATATCAGTTTTTGTTTCCACCATTTAAAGTATTGTCCAGCGAACGGTTCGATTTTGGTTAACTCAGCAGAAGTACTGTTACTGTAGCCATAGTCTATGTAATTCAACAAATTTCGATTTCAAGATTGTTGGAATATTTGGTTGAATTAAATAGACTATAGAAAATCGAGAACCAAAAAAGAAAATAAAATTTTGAGAAAGAGGACTTATTGAATTGAGTCGAGGTGTGACTGACTCACTCGGCTTGAAATCGAATTTACTCCCCTTGGACAGCGTCCCAAGTGCAACAGGTTTCTAGAGCAATCGACCTCCAGGATACAACGACTATGACCCGATCCCAGCGGTGCACTCACTGTATACGGGCTGGAACCACTTGCAGTTTAACCCGAAAGTATTGAGTCGACTCAGCGATGAACTCAGTAAAATTCTTAAACCAGAATATCAGAGAGAGTTTTATAAAAGAAAAGGATTTTTGTATTTGCAAACATAAATCGGAAGTCTTTATATAGACTCTGAAGTAGTGCATAAGCACCCTTTATAAAGGGTTAGGTCCGTTGGGTTTAAACCCAACTGTGACTAACCGGAATGGATACATCTCTCTAGTTTAAAACGAAAAGGCATAAGTGTAAGTACACTCTGGCAAATAAAGTCCTGCGAGTACACACACACACACACACACATACACACCCCAGGATCAAATTCACATGCCCCTTGAATGGGGCTCAAGCCCAAGGAAAAAAACCTATCTTATATACAAGATATTATCCTTTGTCAAATCTGATGTGGGACAAAACCCATACCTCAAAAGCACCAAAATTTAAATGTGGAGGGAAACCACCGAAAATTTGAAAATCAAATTTTAATATTATTTTAAAACAAAATACACAATACGTACCAATATCAAATGATCATTTATCAAACCATGATCACCATCACTCTTAAGTGTCCGGAGATGTAATGCCACAGCATGTCATGCATTTGGAGTAGAATTATAATCCATTTGGAGTAGGATTTTACTACTATGGGTAAGGGGCACACTAAGAGCATGGGAGTGTATCGACCGATAAATGTAGGTTCTGGTGGTGGTGGATATTATTAATCCAACATCTTTAGATTTAGAAGTATTGTAGAGTTGGTGAATCAGAAATGATAATGCCTTAATGCTGTCATGATACACTCAATCTCTACAACTGGGCCCCATGTTTTTGTGATCTAGATCATTGATATGTGCTACATGCAATAGATGGAGGATGACTTGAACCTTTTCCAGATTAGAAGAATCTATAAGTCTTTGCACCTTTTAGGGCCTGTTTAGAATGTGGGATTAGGTGGTATGGAATTGCATTTGGTCCAATGTAAATTTTTTCTTGTGTTTGGAAAAGATGAAAAGGGTTGGATTAATCCAGGTGTCATATCATTCCGTCGAAGTAAAGATATGATGGGATTTCTAGTGGATTTCAAAATCTAGTAAATCTATGGGCCCTATGTGGATGCATGTGTTTTATCCGTGTCATTCGTCCATATGTGCCCTTTACACGTGATAATCGAGTTGTATATGCATTTAGGTGATCGGCAACAATTGTGAAATATATAGTCTGTCAATTACAATCCCATTGTCTATCCAACAAAAGTTTCACTCAATAGAGTGCTTTCCCAAAGGAAGAATTTCATCTCAAACGTTGAATTAGACGGTCAACATACCATGATATTTCTAGACATATGATCATGGTGCAATAAAGGTGTTGATTCCATCTAATGCAATTCAATGCCATTAAATGCCGTGTTGGAAACAACCCCTAAAAGACCACTACTGAAACAAGGATTCCTATGTTTTTTTTTTTTTTAATTCTTGTTTGAATAGAAAATGAAAATCCTTTGCTCCTCCCACAATAGACATCTAATTTTTTGCGCTAAAAATATTTAACCATCAAAATGTATGAATATTGCTTTGTGAAATTCACCATGCTTTGTTGTTAAAACAAGACAAAAGGTCACATAAATTTTATTTAAAAAAAAAAAAAAAAAACTTTCCATTTCCTTTCTTTCTCACAATCCAAATAGCCAATTTCCAAGGAGCCCCTCTTTAACTAAAAAATTCCCTACCAACTAATAGTGTAGAATTTCCTCTTTGTAAATATGTACAATATAATTCTTGGCAAATCTTCCCTTATACCAAGCACAATTTCTTGCTTCTACAAAATTAGATTTGTGATATCCAAACATTAGAAAAACATATTCTCAGGGGTTTTGTTTGATCACACACACATGTATATATGTATGTATACACACGCACACACGCGCGCGCGCGCACACACACACACACACACACACATAGAGTAATATTCTCCTACGAACCGCACAGAATTTATGTGCGAGCCTTTATGTACGCCGTAGGATGAGGAGAGCGGCTGGGATTCCACTGCGCTGCAAAAGAAAGAGTCTTCGAAAAAAAGACTCTCTCCTACACTCACGCCAAGGGAGGCGAATTAGCTACTGCCAAGTTGAGCAACTAGACTTAAGTGACATCACCAAGTTTTGTGGGCCCACCTTAATGTATTTGTTGTATCCACACCGTCCATCCAGTTTTAGAAATCATTCTAGGACATGAGAAAAAGAATGAGCATATCGAAAGCTGGAGTGGACCCCACCACAGAAAATAATAGGGAGAGAGACACCCACAGTTGAAACCTTCCTAAGGTCCACTCTAATGTTTATTTAAGATCTAACCTGTTTATAAGTTAACTTAGACATTAAAGAAGGGAAAACACTAATATCAGCTTGATCGAAAAACTTTTGTGGCCCTTAAAAGTTTTTAATGGTGAGCATCACTCTCTCTACTGTTTTGTGGTGGGGTCCACTCAAGCTTTTGATTTGATTCATTCTTTGCATCATGCTATAAAACGATCTCTACAAATGGATGGACGGTGTGGATACAACACATACATCATAGTGAGGCCCACATAATTAGGTGACATCACTTCAATAGCAAGTCTTCTCAACCAATCCCTTTTGGATTGGGACTGCGTCCTACCCCTGCCCATCCGGGCAGGGCTCTGCGAGGTGGACAGTAATGTTTACATGCCATACGCAGCCATTTACATGACATCCACACCGTTCATAACATCATTTCTACTGAGATAACTAAAAACAAAAATATTATGTTGATTCAAAACTTATGTGACCCCATGAATATTTAAATCGTGGACATTCAATCCTCATGTTTTCAGCACACTTGAGTATTGGATCCAGCTCATTTTTTACCCCATGTCCTAACATGATCTCAAAAATGGATGAATGAGGTGGATTTCTCAAAAATATCACGGTGCACCCCACCTAGGTTCTAGCATAGGAACTTGATGTGAAAGTCTTTGGCAGGAAATCGGGAAACGGATTGGCCGGTAACCGGCTAACCAATGGCTAGTGGTCGATGCTCCGTGAGCCCCACCATGATATGTGTGTTTCATCCATTCAGTCCACCCATTCTTTTATATCATTTTATGGTATGAGCCTAAAAATGAGGTTGATCCAAATCTCAAGTTGACTGCAGAGTGTTGATTAAACGCCCACCATTAAAAACTTCTTGGGGCCACAAGTTTTGGATCAAGATGATATATATTTTTTACTTCTTCCAAGTTTGTATGACCTAATCAATAGGTTATATGTCAAATAACCATTACAGAGGCCTAGGAGGTTTTTAATGGTGGACTTTCAATCAAATTTCTTTTCCATGGTGTGGTCCACCTGAGATTTAGATCCACCTCATTTTTGGTATCAAGATATAAAATTATCTTTAAAAATGGATGGACGGCATGAATAAAACTCATACATCATTGTGGGGTCCACATAGAACTGACCACTAGCCACCTGGCTAGTGGTAGCGTACTACCCAAACCACGTCCAGAAGTCTGGATTGGAAGCGGATCGTGTGCTGAGTAACTCAGTACCCTAGGTGTACTAAGTAAAATCTGTGGGGCCCACCGTGATTTATTTATTTTATCCACTCCATCCATCCATTTTATCATATAATTTTATTGCATGAGTTCAAAACTTAAGATTTTTAAAAGTGGACCACATCATAGGAAACAGTATGAATTGAACATCTACCATTGAAAAACTCTAGGAGGCCATAGAAGTTTTGGATCAAGTTGATATTTTAGTTTTCCCTTCATCCATGCATTTGTGATCTTGTGAATGGGTTGAATGACAAATAAATATCACTGTGGGCCATAAGAAGATTTCAAAGGTGGAAATCATTATTCCCACTGTTTCCTGTGGTATGGTCCACTTGAGCTTTGGATATGCTTTAATTTTGGGCTCAACCATTGTAATGATCTGGAAAAATGGATCAACGGTGGGGATAAACCAAATACATTCACCGTGGGCCAACAATAAGAGCGTATTGAGTAACTCAGTACGCAATCCGATTTCGTCTGGAACAGACATTGTACCACACACGAGTGGAAACGGATTGGCTACCCCCCTGCCACTAGCCATGTGGGCCCCACTATGAAGTATGTCTTTTATCCATGCCCTTCATCCATTTTTAAAGATCATTTTAAAGCTTGATACAAAAAATGAAACGGATATAAATCGAAGGTGGACCACACCATAAGAAAACAATAGTAATTGGATATCCACCATTAAAATCCTACTAAGGCCCACTATACTGTTTATTTGACATCCAATCTATTGATTAGGTCATACAAACCTGGATGAAAGGAAAAAAAACAAAGATCAACTTGATCCAAAACTTTTATGGCCCCCAAAAAGTTTTTGATAGTCGACGTTCAATCAACACTATTTCAATCTCTCCATATTGTTTTATGTGGTGGGGTCCACTCCAGCTTTCAATATGCTCATTCTTTTTCTTATGTCCTAAAATGATCTCTAAAATTGGATGGACGGTGTGGATACAACAAATACATTAAGGTGGGCCCACAAAACTTAGTAACATCACTTCAAGTCTCGCAACTCAACTTGGCAACAGCTAATCTGCCTCCCTCGGCGTGTATGTAAGAGAGAGTCAAAGACTCTCTCTTTCTCAATGCAGTGGAATCCCAGCCGCTCTCATCATCCTACAGTGTACATGAAGGCTCGCACATAAATTCCATGCGGTACGGTTCGTAAGAGACCGACACACTATATATATATATATATATATATATATATATATATATATATATAGGAAAAAGGTACTATGCGCTCGAGCGTAAAGCGGTCGTCCGTGAGGTCGAGCTGTGTGGGCCCCACCGTGATGCCTTTCGAACATCAACACCGTCCACCAGATGCACCATTCCATGGTGGGCCTGGACGGCCCAAAATCAAGTAATCCGTGACTTTAGTAGACCACACCACATACAGAAGTGCAGAGGGGTTGTGCACCATTAAAACATTCATAACCATTTTTGAGGGCCCACTGAGATGTGGTTTGCAAATCCAGCCCATCCATTATGTGTGTCCCACTTGAATGAGGGTTCAGACCAAATTTCAAGTGCATGGAAAACTCAGGTGGGCTCCACCAAGTGCTTTTATATGTTTTTGGCATGTATTCACATGATTTTAGATGGTATGGCCCACCTGAGTTCCGTATACGGATGATTTTGGGCCGTCCAGGCCCACTATGGAATGGTGCATCTAGTGGACGGTGTTGATGTTAGAAAGGCATCACGGTGGGGCCCACATAGCTCAACCTCACGACGACCGCTTTACGCTCGAGCGCATAGTACCTTTTCCCATATATATATATATATATATATATATATATATATATATATATATATATATATATATATATATATAGGAAAATCATGTGCGTATTGATGTCACGAACTTTTTGAGAACCTATCACACGTGATGAATCTCAAATCCGAGCAGTTCACATGAAGCAGTAACCTCATGAAACCCCATGGTATGAATTTTTACTTTGATCCAAAACTTTGGTGGACCGTGAAAAATGTAAACAGCTTCTTTCCTTGATTTTAATATTTCTTTGCTATGGACGGTATGGATAAAAGTTTTAGATAAAAGTAAAACTTGGTCCTAGGGGTTTCACTAGGTGTCGCTTCACATGAACGGTTCAGATTTTGGATCAACATCACGTGTGATAGGTTCTCAAAAAGCTCGTAAATACGCATACGAACCTGGTTCGATAGTGAGCGCTTTCTCTATATATATATATATATATATATATATATATATATATATATATATATATATAGAGAGAGAGAGAGAGAGAGAGGAATGCTCATGTGCACACCTTCTTACGTGACACCCGTGCGCACCTTTGCACATGTGTCTATATATATATATATATATATATAGAGAGAGAGAGAGAGAGAGAGAGAGAGAGAGAGAGAGAGAGAGAGAGGAATGCTCATGTGCGCACCTTCTTACGTGAGCACCCGTGCGCACCTTTGCATATGTGTCATGGGCACATAATCTGAACGGTCCACGTGATATGCAACCCTTGAAACCTCTCAAGCCCAACTTTCAGCATGGCGAAAGGAAATAGTTTCCTCCCTTGATTTGCATTTCTCTTTGTTATGGCCCACCAAAGTTTTGTATAGGCTGAAAATTGGGCTTATAGAATTTCAAGGGGTGCCACATCACGTGGACCGTTCAGATTCTGTGCCCATGACACGTGCAAACATGCACACGGGTGCTCACGTGAGAAGGTGTGCAGGTGAGCATTCTTCTATATGCACACACATACTTTAGGGCCCCATACATCCAAACAACCCCTTAAAACTTTTTCTTTACAGATTGGGTTGACCGTCCAAACACATGTAATTGATCAGACAATTTAGATCATCCAATCAATGCAACTTATGGCATATGGTCCGTCCTATATGTGGCCTACTGATTCCAGATCCTTGAAAATGTACAAGCACAAGATGGATTTTGCACCAAGTTTTCATATATAGCTTCAAAATCTTACAAAATTAATCTTGTGTGTATGTTAAAGGATTCTAATTTGAGATTTCTTACTTTTTGGAAATCTACCATTCAATGTGAGGTCCATCATATAAACAGTTTAGATCATTGAAAGATATCTAAAATCCAACTACTAAAGTTGTGACATATCCCATCGATATAATTTGGGATGTTTGACGTAAATAAGAAAAAAATGGCAATCACATCGCAAATCATGTCACTAAACTTGTACAACTGAAAACATTGTAGTAATCTAAGTTATTTCTTGAAAATAATTTCAAACAAGCGAAACTCAAAACTCTCATCAAGTTAATATCTGACTATGATCAGATGCCCAAGCAACAACTTCAAAACCCTCGAAAAGGTATTTTTATGGTATATTTTCCATCTTTCTTCCAGTCCATATTAATCTAAATATGTCTCTTACAAAAAATAAAAATAAAATAAAAAATCTAAATATGTCTCCAATACCTAACTGCATCAATTTTCCTAATGACCCTTATTTATAAAAATTAGGATTAACGGAAGCCGTCAAAACCCACGATGGGCTTGTATTAGATTTGGGTTCTATAAAACATAGGGCCCACCAAAGCATAGGGCTAACCCAAATGCAATGCAAGCACATTACTTTTTGTTCTGATCCATGCCTAAGATATGACAGAACTGAGTAAAGTAGTAGTGATATGGGCCCAATCATCAGGTGGAATCTTATTTTTGGTGGGCCACAGGCGGCATCCAAATCATTCTAAAAGAGCGGGGTCGCATGATGCTGGTTCTGCTTTAGCAAAAATCTATGAGGATTTGGTTAAGGTGTCTGTACTTGTAACAGCACCCTTCACTTTATAAAACTTTCATGGATTTTAGAGACTATATTAAAAAGACAAATCACCTAGTGGGCTAATGGAAACTTTCCAATGCAGCTATTGCATTTGCACATGTGGACAATCCAGACCATCACTCTGGACCGTCCATTTACTCTTCATAGCCTGCCTGAGAAAATCATACCGATCAGATGATACAAACCATCAATGGACGTAGAAGATGGGTCCATTCAAGGGGATGTTGGCTACCATCTAATTGCATTGATTTTTATGCAGCAGCGGATAAAAGGTGGGCCAGACCAAATGAATGCTCCAGATAAGTGATGTGGATGCCAACCAGTCCAACTGCAATTAGGTGCATGGGAAGGTTTCCATACACTTGCCTACTAAGAAAAAAGACAAGATAAAAAATGTAACTTTCACTAACAATACCTTAATCTATCTAAAGTAGCATGCAATTGTAATTATGAAAAAAATAATTGTTATTTTGATTTGATTTCTTCTTTCCTGTTGTCTCTTAGTTTTGAATATTCACATCATCCACGTGAAAAGTACAACCCATTGCTTGACTTTTATAGCTTTCTTTCACATTCACTTGCAAGTTGCAAGTTGCAATTATCAGATGAGGTTGGATAGTCTGCAATTGCTTTGTAGAAAATAAGCTTTTTAAACAATTGTTATAGTCCTGCCTATAAAGGCTATTTATTCGCATGCGTGTAAAAGCTACTAATATGCCATGTAAATGTTATTCAAATGTTTGTGTGGGGTCCAACTTGTTGTGTGTATGCCATCCAACACACTCTTCATGTGACTCCATTGTGACGATTGGATGACCAAAAATTCAGGTCTATATGAGATATAGAAAACAATTGATATCCACCCAAAAGCTTCCAAATTCATATGGTGGCCCACGTGATATGCGATGGTTGAATCAACCTTATTCATATGTTGGCCCACGCGATGGGTGATAGTTGAATCAACCTTATTCATATGGTGGCCCATGTGATGGTTGAATCAACCTTATTTTCGAGGTGTCAAACTTTTATGGTGGTCGACCCTTATGGATGGGTTGGATTCAATGTACCCCATGAGCAGAGTCGCAGGCTTTTTCTTCCAACGTTGCAGAGGATCTGGCCTCTTAGTGTTGGATAGGGGTTTATTTGATTCTCTAGCCAAGTATAACACTTGATAAACAAGTACTCACCAAATTATATGCACCGCGTTCATTAACTCAAATTTAATTGACTGAAGGACGTACTACAGCAAAGTCCCACCATTAGATTGGTTGAACGATTGTAATATCTTTTTCGTGTTGTAGATCGTGCGAGAGCAACTCCGAATTCAATCAAATAAGACGAAATAAAATGTAAACCAAACACGCAGAAAATACACAAATTTTACTCGAAAAAATTCTCACGTGAAAAAACCATGACACAAAGCGACAAACAATCCACTATTAAATGACATTACAAAAGTTGATACACTTACAATAATGATAACCCCCTTCGAATCTCCCAAAACCCTAACTTTTCTTCTCTAGAATCTTTTAGAACGTCTTAGAAACCATAATCCCAATTACACCAGATATATATCATCACAACTGGAATATGAAACAAATCGCGCACTTATGCAGATCCTCGCGCACCGTCGATTTAACTATCGATCAATCAATTGATTGAGCACCCTTCAATCAATCGAGCATACCAAAGCTCGAGCGATCTAACAAGTCCAAAACTATCTAGAGAGTAAAAAGGATTTATTTAAATTATTGTCGATCGATTGACCCAAAAATTCGATTGATCGAGCATGAACCAAAACTATCTAGCTAGCAATCTATCTAATTCAGGAGAGGTTTGATCAATCGAGCATGGTTGTCGATTGATTGATGTACCTTGATTCTACAGAGATTGAAGACATCCTTTCAACAATCTCTATCATGGATTCAATCTTCATACTTTATTGTTCTACTGCTATTACCATCTCTAATCATCTTTCATCATAGCTTCACTGTTGCTTCTCTTGCACACTCCACATTCATTAAGCCTTTGTCAAGCTCGGAGAAGTCGCATAGAACTTGAACTTCTTTGTAGGAACCACCTTAATAAGCATGTAAGTCAGATTCATGCTTGTGTGGATCTTCTCTAGAGTCACTGTAACGCCCCGAGTTTTCAGAACCCGAGTATATGACTCATTTCCCAAAAACTCAAGTGTTAACTTATAGAGAGCCAAATTCCATATATATATATATATATATATATATATATATATATATATATATATATATATTCTTTATCTTTCAAAGTTAGCAATTTAGTGAAAGATGGACAAATCAAACATAAAGGAAAATTCGCATTACATTAAGAATATACGAGCAACTACCCATAATGACTTATACAAACTAATGTCTCTATATTAACAAATACAAGATTTACAAAATTTAATACAAGAGA
The DNA here is from genome assembly GCA_030180095.1 of Magnolia changhungtana. NCBI lineage: Eukaryota > Viridiplantae > Streptophyta > Magnoliopsida > Magnoliales > Magnoliaceae > Magnolia > Magnolia changhungtana. Next base: position 4,568,864 of record JASAUF010000474.1, read on the forward strand.
AGTGTTAAAATGCATTTAAACGTAAGCCGCAAAATCGCGCAACTTCTCTTTGCAAATACGGTCATGCATCCCTGACACTTGTACCCTGCTCCTCATCAAGTCTGAACATGCATATCATTTACGCCACCTGTACTACCTGTACAGTTATATATTTAATGGATGAGTAACCAACTCAGTGTGAATTCTCCTCAAGATTACACACCGCCGCCTTAGCTAAGCATAGTTAAAAGCAACAAGCATTCAAAACAAAGAAGATGCAGTCTTATTTAAATGCATGAATGCGTGAATGCATCATCGACCTAAGGATGCTCATCCAGTCGAACTTGGGCTCATTACCCATGCAAAAAACTGGTCACTAGCATAACATATCTCATACAGCATAGTGATCAAGTCATCATACATATCTCGTACGTAGGTCGATAGTCAATGGTCTGGGAGCTAGCGAAATGATACCTCACTAAACCTAAGGGCACGTGCTATAGAATCCAGAATTAACCACCTATCATCACTAATATGCTATGAATGCATGATTAGCTCAACCATTATTATTCCAATTACAATCAGCCAGTTTGAGTAACTCAATGGTCACTACGGGGGGCTCGTCACCCAGCGTAGGCCGACAGCTCGGGCGTAGTGTCTCATGACCACCATCCCTGGCTCATGAGATTCCCCTATCCTAGGATGCTTAATAGACGCCTGTCGACCAGTGGCCAATCAAATTCGATAAGTAGGGATTACCATCGATAGTATAAGTCATTGAAGCCACATCAGGCAAACCTCAAAACATGGGACAGATGTCAAATCACAGCAACAAAAAAGGGTACACGAAACATCAAATCAATCAACAAAAAGAGTCAAGCAAGGCTAAATCAGAGCGGTTAAAAGAGATCATTTCTAAGCCACTCAAGCCATATACCCTGTGGATGGTAAATCCCACATTAATGTTCCATATCCCATATATCCTCTAAATCGATGGTCCATTTCTTACCACAACCCATTTTGTTACATCCTAAGTATGGGTTCAGTTACACAAGAGGGAATTACCCACTAGTAAGTGTAGTGAATAGAGATTCACAAGTGACTTACAACAATTCATGTGAAAGCATATAGATATAGCATGCCAGATGTATGTGAAGCACTTGATACATAATAATTGCAAAGATCATGGATTGAAATTTAAATGGAAGCCATTATGCAAATAACTATTGCATGCAATCATAAATCAAATATAAGTCATGTCTTAACAATTTATGACTAATGTAAGAGATCACATCCTATAAGATAACATGTGTGATTCCGATGAAGACTATTACTTAACCAATTTGGAAATGGAAAGCTTAAGGAGAAGAAATCATCACCTTATAGTTTGAATCGCCTACCAGCATTGCTAAGGAATGCGTGTTCCTTTAAAATCAAATCCTACCATAAATTGTAAAGTTGTATAGTTAGATCCAAGTTTTACACACTATTTAGGGTTAAGGTCTTAACCTAAGGTTTGGATTTTAGCTGGTGTACAATTAATTAAAATGTTGATTTAATAATTACCTTGTAATTATTAACATTTAATGATACAATTAATATTAGCTAAAATGGTAATCATAATCATTATGATGGTGATAACTAGTACAGTCTACTGTCAATGATAATATCTAAGAATAGTAGATAAAAGACTAATGTTTAAGACCGATATGAGAAATTAGCTTACAACTAATCATGCTTAGTAGTCGCAATACTCATGGTAATACAAATGATAATAATAAACCAAAATAATCTGCTTTGAGGAGAGAAGTTGACTTACGTTAGTCGGTCCAACAGCTCGAGTTGGTGTGCTTTAATGTGGCTTGGAGACAAACCTCGCCTCTTGATTCGATCCAAACTCAACAACAACTCACCTCCACACTCTTCTTTCCCTTCTTCTCTCTTTCCTAATCGTCTAGTTACTTAGCTAGTGACCCAAACCCAACTCAGACTCAATGTGTTGAGTCTACATGACCCACTAACAACCCATGACCCAAGCTCCCTCTCTCTCTTCTCCTCTGGCATGACCAGCGGTGTTACCAGGCCCAAAACTCAGCCAACAACTTGCCCCGGTTTAAGCACAGTAAGTCAACATCGAGTTAACTCGATCTCAAACCGAGTCAACTCAACGACTCTCCCTCCACCTTATCTTCTTCTTTTCTTTTCTTTTGCTCTCTCTTTTCTCCCTAGACTTCCCCAAAAGTTTGGACTGGACCAAATCAGACGTTTTCCCGACTTTAGTTGAGCTGAGTCGAGTCAACTTGGCAGCTACTCTACCCACCCGTCATTCTCCTCTCTCTCCCTCTCACTTACTGTTTCCTCTCTCTTCCTTTCTTTTATTTCTTTCCTTCCTTTGGGTGAGCTGGACCGAACCAGGCCCAACTCGGTTTGGGCTCGTCAGCAACCCATGCATGGGTCCAACGACTCGGTCGGGCCAAGTCAATGCAATGGACAACACCCACTCTCCTTCATCTCTCCTTCTTTCTATTTTCTTCTTCCTCATTTTCCTGGGATAACCTGGACCGATTGCTAGCCTGGACCAGACCCAACTCGGTCCGAAATCGGCCTGAGTTGCCTGCTGCACCGAGCAGTGCGGCACTAGCTCGAGTCCATTCTCTTGTCCTCTCTTCTTTCTTCTTCTTTCTTCTTTTTCTTCCAGTTTCTTTCTTTCTCCTCAGAGCTTCATGGAGCTCTAGACTCAGTCCTGGTTTGCCCAACAAGATCCAACTCAATCCAGACGCTTGGTGCAACAGAACGGTGGTGAAGGAGACGGCTGCCCTTAATGGTGTTTCTAGCTTCCTGGCTTCTTCCTCCGATCCAGGCCTTAGGGACAGTCTGTATGGGCCCTAGAAAGCTTACAGATAAGCTTCATTGAAGTTTGGAGGAGGCTGGAGCGACGGTTTAGACGTTTGGAGCTTACGGTGGGTTTTCGAGCGGGGCCGCTGTGAAGACTATTGCAGCTCGATCCCCTGTTTCTTATAGAAAACCCTAGCTCTCCTGAGATGTAGGATCAGAATCAAATGGCCAGGATTGCTCTAGTTTGCAATTGCTCCAAGTACAGGTGGTAAGGTAAAGAAACCGGCCGCTGGTTTCTTTCCCCAGTATTTGAGGGAGCCCTAAACCAGCTTCCTATGAATGGACGGCTAGGATTTCCCTAGTTTGAACGGTGAAGATGCAGAGATGAGATGTTACATGGATCTCCAAGTTAGCAACACAGAAGCTTTCCGTTTCTGGAAACCGCTGTGCTTGTAGGTCTTGTTTGGGTCGAAGATGGTGTGCATGCACACATGCGCCAACACGTGGAAAGGGATAGGTTTTGATTAGACCTACGTTGCGCACACGATGGACGGATCATATCTGGGAAGAGGACCCTCCCGATCACATGAGGTGGGCCACATTTCAAACGAACGCCCTACGTTCGGTGCTGGCGAGAAACCGAAGGTGAAGAAGAGAATTTCCTTCTTTGGAAATTGTCGGGTCAACCTAGCTTAATCGGGTTTCTTGGACTGGTGCACAGCAAGTAAACCACTCCTGGTGCACATGCAACATTTGCGTGGGGTCCACCGTGATGTTCTGGTGAAATCCACTTCATTCATCGAGTTTCTTGGGTCCCATTAGGACATTTGGTCGAAGGTGAGGCAGATCCAAGGTTGAGGTGGGCCATACATCTAGATTTCGCCCCTAAATTGTGGGTTCTCATTGATCTGACGATCAAATGGCCTCCTAGTTCGATATCAACAGTTGTAAAGGTACTTAGTCCATCAACCTCCATGACAACCTTATAGATTAGACTTCAAGTGTTAGTCAAAGGATGGATTAACTCCACACCAATTGTTAGTGGTCCACCAAGATGTTTATATGAAATATAGCATGTCCATCATCCTAAATAATTTAAGATGGGCCACTAATCTGACTATGAGGTAGATCCATAACTTAGGTGGGCCATTCCCAATCAATTTGAGCTATTTTGTTTATTCAAGTTAATTCGACGGTCGGATTTCTTTTGGTTGTTTAATAGTTTAGATTTTTAAGCCTAAGGTCCTATTTTAAGATGGATCATGTGAATAAGTGGGCCATAAATGATTTAATTATAATCCCTAGTAGCTAATTACAAGTCTTTAAAATCCCACAGTCTTATTGGTTTCAAATTGTTGACCTGTATAAATCATATGGTTGGATTGATCCCGATTTGAGTATTAATGGTCAAAAGGGCACTAGGGGTTTGTTTGAATGATTAAGACACTCATTAGTTGACTGTTATGTGGGTCATCCCACACGAATGTCACATTAACGATTCTCAATCTTTTACTCAAATGATTCGATGGTTGGATAGACTAGTATTTGACTATCAATGGTCCTAGGATCCTAACGGGCGTTTAGGTGTACTACGTGGATTGAATATGGACTAGAATAATCTGATTGCATTTTTGAATGATGGGCCTTACAATGGTAACCCTGATGGTCAGTTAGATTTATGTATCAATGAAATTAAAATCCTAAGAATAGGTCTTTCTAATGATGTGACGGTCCATCTCGAAGAATAACAGATGGATAGCCTGATATATGAATGGGAATCGCTTTCAACGGTCGGATTTTGACTGGAATGCACGTGAATGTTCTGTTAAGCTAGGTTTATACTTATACTAAGTAGGGTTACTCGGTAGCACCCGAGTACCGAAAGTACGGGGTGTTACAGTCATGCCACCTTCCTCAAGTACCTATCAAATAAAATGATGACGAACATCAATATGTTTAGTATGTGAGTGGTACACTGAGTTTTTAGTCAAATTAATTGCCCTTTCACTGTCTCAATTAACTAGCACAGCCTACTGTTAAAGCCCAAGCTGATTTATCAATCCTCTAAACCAAATACCTTCTTTTAATGCCTTTGTTACTGCCATATACTTTGCTTCGGTTGTGGAAAGAGTCACCATAGACTGAAGCTTCGATATCCAACTGATCGCACTACCCTTTAGAACAAATGAGCAATTGGAAGTCGACCTTCTATTATCCATGTTATTCGTGTAATCGGCATTCACATAGCTTATCAAATCGTCCACCGTACCTCGTATATACCAAAGTAATCATTTCACTACCTCCCAGTGTTGCTTGCTAGGGTTAGTCATGTATCTGTTCAAAACACCCACTGCATGTAAAATAACGGGTCTTGTAGAGACCAAGGCATACATCAAACTACCAATGACACTTGAATAGGGCACATAAGGCATCACTTGCTTTTCTTCATATGTAGTAGGACATTGTTATGAAGAAAGCCTAAAGTGAGCAGCATGAGGTGTGCTAACCGATTTTTCCTTATACATACCGAACTTAACCAATATTTTCTTAAGGTATTCTGTCTGTGATAACCGTAACCTGCTTCTCTGTCTGTCTCTATGAATATCTATACTGAGAATCTTCTTTGCAAACTTTAGATCTTTCATTTCAAATGTCCTTGATAACTGAGTTTTCAACGTATCGAACTCAAACATGTTATGGTTGGCGATAAGCATGTCATCTACGTATAATACCAGTATAATGAATTGTCCATCACTAGTGTCTTGTAATAGATACAATGATCATACTCACTAGACACAATGATCATACTCACTCCTGGTAAATCACTGAGTCATCATGAAAGTATCAAACCTTTTGTACCACTGCTTAGGTGACTGTTTCACGCCGTATAATGACATCCTTAAGCTGCAAACTTTATTCTCAGCATCTTAGACTTCAAACCCGTCTAGTTACTTCATGTAAATATGCTCTTCCAACTCTCCATGTAGGAAAGTAATCTTCACATCCATTTATTCTAATTATAGGTTGTATTGGGCAACTACTATCAATACAAATCTGATAGACACCTTCTTGACCACGAACGTAAAAATCTCACTGAAATCGACATACTCCTTCTACACATATCATTTCATGACCAATCTCGCCTTGTATTTATCCTACTTCTTGTAAATCCACTTATAACCAATCAATCTACGCCCCACTGGAAGCTCCACCTGCACCCATATCTCATTCTTATGCAGAGAGTCCATCTTATCATGCATAACCGACATCCACTTCTCGACATCAGAGCCATAAATTCTTCTAAAAAGGTAGACAGATCACTCTCATCTATAATGAGAGAAAATGCAATATTCAAGCCATCTCTGTATCTAACTGGTAATCTATGATCTCTTAGTAGATTTCTTCTAAGAAATGGTTGCTCCACCTTCTCCTGTACATCTGTCTGCAACTCAGCTTCAAACTATGTCTCACCCCTTTCGATTTCAACATCAATCATTGATGATTTTTTCAGTTTCTTGCTTTCATCTTTACAGAACAAAGAATCATCATCAAACCTGATGTCGTGACTCAAAGCAATTTTTCCAATGACCCCGTCGTATAGCCTATTCCCTTTCACACCATCACCATAGCCTACAAAGGTGAGTTTCTTCACTCTTCGTTCTAGCTTATGTCTCTCAACTGACGGTATATGAGAGTAAGTATTGCAACCAAATACATGCCACCCTGAGTAGTCAACATCATGATCACTCCACACTTCTTCTATAATTTTACAATCTACCAGTGTAAACAGGGACCTATTCACCAGATAATAAGCCCCATTCATGGCCTCAATCCATAGCTCTTTACTCAATCTAGCATTACTCAACATGCTTCAAGCTTTCTCCAAGAGAGTCTGATTCACACGTTCTACTACAAGATTTTGTTCAGTTGTGTGACTAACTGTATTGTGCCTTATAATCCCCCATCTTTATAAAACTGGTTAAATTCCTTTAAAGTGAATTCACAACTGTTGTCTGTCCTTAGAATCTTCGGTTTCTGTCATACCTAGTTCTCAACCATTGCCTTGCGCACCTTGAATGCGAATACAATGGATTTATTTTTCAGAAAATAAACCCACACTTTTCTAGAGTGGTCATCTATGATGAGACAAAAAATGATGACCCCTAGTAGAACAACAGCAACAAACCCCATACATCTGAATGCACATACTCAAACACTCCTTTACATATATGCTTTCCAGTGTTAAAAGTTAGCTGAGATTGTTTACTATATATACTACTCATATATATTTAAAAAAAAAACAACGCTTTTAAAAATAGGAATTAAGCTACGATCAAAAAGTACATTTATTTCGTGCTCACTCATGTAGCCTAGGCGTGCATGCCACAAACGTGTCAATGTAGACTCCGTTACAAATGTTACAGTTTCACCCGATATATCAACTTGTAAATATTGTTATTCCATTGTGCTTTCACCACTATGAGTGCCCCTTTAGAAACTTTAAGGACCTGATCAAAACCAGTAAATTTGCACCCAAGTGTCTTTAATGCCCCAAGAGAGATCAAATTCATCCTAAGGCTAGGAATGTGTCTCACATTCGTCTGAATACGCATCACCCCATCGAACATCTTGATGTTGTTCACAACCCCGAGTGTAGGGTCGCAATGTAGTAATAACTCGGTAAGACCGAGGTTGTATCCACAGGGACTAAACTTGTACATATTCTGAAAATAACTAGAATTAGAATTTAAAAAAGATCTAAATTGAAATCTGAATAATTGAGAGTAATGGCAAATAATGTTGATTAAACTTATAAATTTAAAGATGAGAACTAGAGTGTCAAGGATCCGCTTGTAGCTATCAAGAAACTACCTTACTTAATTCAAGGAACATAATTGGAATTAGAGTCTCATCCTATCCAATTGGAAGATCAAGCAATTTAAATCAAATCCGAACTTTTCATTGACCTAATTCTCAATAGAGGGGAATTGTGAAGATTGGAAGGGATTCCATCAGCCTACTATGCCCAGGAGACAATGGTGAACAACAGGATTTACAAATCTCACTATCTCAAAACAGGAAAAGAAGATATCTAAAGCTATCACAGCATCTATTGTAATTTAAGTCACAATAAATCATAGAAAATTAAAAATATTTCCTTAATATCAAACTAGAAATCAATGAAGTTTCAATAAGAACAAGAATCAAAGCAAAATAAACATTCAAACATGCTACAAGCTTCACCTCTTAACTATATCTAAGAGGCTTAGCTAACCATAGACATGATTGAAACCAAATCTCTTAAACAAAGCATGAAAAATAAACTATGAAAGAAAAATCTTTGGTGACTGCTTCACCCGTGTGTATGCTCCTTGAGACCTTTCTAAACCCTAGAAGATACTTTGGAGCATCCTAGGGAGTCTTATTTATAGTTGCGGAACTCCAACTTTCACACCGAGTTGGAAAAATCTAGAAGCCGCCTTAAATTTATGCACTCTGCGCAGTTTTTCAAAATAAACTTGAAGTTTAAACCGCCTCAAATTTACGCACTCTTCACAGTTTTCCAAAACAAACTCGGAGTTTCAGAATATATTTTTTCAGGATAATTTCAAGAATATGTTTGTTTTCAGGACAATTTCAGGATTCCTTTTCTTCACTTCAAATCTTTGATTCTCTTCATTCCTCACTTGATTTTCTTGGATTTTTGAAATGTGAATTCTTCATTAATGACTTTCAAATCTTTAAATCTTCATTCAGTAATCTTTTGAGCATAAATCTTCTTTTTGGCATCAAATTCACCTTAAGCTCTCGAAATTACCTCGCACATGAAAACATGCATAATTAAATTGATTAAGCACTATCATGTTGATAAAACCAAGGTATAAATAGGGAGAAATATGCAATATTTCACACTCAACAGATGTGCACTGAACTAATTCCAATAACTTTACAAGCAACGTCATTACCCATAAACACTTGTCCACCATCTCGCTCATTGTAACCGGTGAACTAATCTTGCTAAAAAGCCATGTGGTATGAGGCCCCTATATCCAAAACTCACTCATTACTGAGATACTCGAATTTGGATACAGCGAGAAAATCACCACCATCTACTTCCTCAATGGATTTCACTATGTTGGCTTCCTTCAGTGTTTTATCATATTTTTCTCTCTTTTGAGCTTTAGTATTCTGACAATCATTTTTCATGTGTCGTTTCATACCACAATTGTAACACTTCATTTTGTCATTCCCTTTTGATTTTGATCTATATAAAAAATTCCCTTTATCCCATTTAGAATTCTTTCACCTAACAGCCAACGCATCTGTAGAGGTACCATCAGCACTGTCTTTTCTTCTCAACTACTTCTCATGAAGGATTGAGTTGAGATAATAGTTTCAACATCGATAGTATCCCTACCTCGGATCAGAGTGTCTACGAGATTCATTGTAGGATGGTGGAAGCAAACTCAATATAATAATGCTTAATCTTCATCTCCGATCTTTACATCCACATTCATCAGTTTATAGAGCAATTCGTTGAACATGATCATATGTTCATTGATATTAGATCCTTTTGTCGTCTTAAAATTGTAGAACTATTGCTTAAGATACAATCGACTGCTTAAGAATTTTTTCATGTACAAATTATCAAGTTTCGTTCATACTCCTATGGTAGTCTTTTGATCTAGGACATTGTAGAGAAGGTTGACCACTAAACACAATTGGATCGAGATTGTAGCCCTCTCATCAAGTTCATTCCACTCTTCATCACTCATAGATGCAGAACGGTTCAATTTATCAAGGAAAGATGCTGCAATCCTTATTGAACTAAAATGCATCTCATCTTCACCTTCCATAGTTCAAAATTATTTCTACCGGTGAACTTTTCCGTTTTGTACTTCATGTTAAACCCTTTCATCGACATGTTTCAGATTAGAACTCGAAACTTTAATGTTATCTTTGGTACCACTTATTGGGGATCGTGCAGAAGTATACCCGAATTCAATCAAAGAAGATGAAATAAAACATAAACCAAACACGCAGAGAACATATGAATTTTACAAGAAAAAATCCTTGAGAGAAAAAACCACGACGCAAAGCAACAAACAATCTATTATAAAATGATATTATAAGAGATGATGCACTTACAATGATGAGAACCTCCTTCAAATCTCCCAAAACCCTAGCTTTTCTTCTCTATAACCCTTAAGAATGTCTTAGAATTACCCTAATCTCGATTACACCTGATACACATACACACACACATACATCACAACCAGAATTAAAATATATCGCACACTTTCGCAATTACGTGCGCGCCATCGATTGATCAACACTAATCAAGCACCCTTCAATTGATTGACACTAATTAAGCACCCTTCAATCGATCGAGCATACTAAAGCTCGAGTGATCGAACTAGTCCAAAACTATCTAAAGAGTAAAAATGATTTATTCAAATTACTAACAATCGATTGACTCAAAAGTTCGATCGATCGAACATGAACAAAAAGTGTCCAGTGAGTAATCTGTCTAATTTCGAAGAGATTTGATCGATCGAGCATGGCTTTTAATCGATTAATGTCCCCTGATTCTGTATAGATTGAAGACATCCTCAATATTGTGGATACCTTTTTATTGATATAAGACCATTGACTATTATTCATTTTTAGCCATCCAATATATGTCCCCAAATCCAATGATCATATAATAAAATACGAGTGATATTTAGTTTGAAATTGCATTCTAACTTTTACGATAGGAGCTAAAAAGTAAAATTAAGTCCTAGAGGGGTGTGAATATAACCTTTTAAAATTTTCTAAATTAATTTGCTAAGGTCCACCTCCAATTACTTAATCAATCACATAAGATATAAATTGATATACCAATTCAACTCAAATCTAAAACATGAATATAGTGAATCAATTCATCAAACATGTTGACTATAATAAGGATATACATTCACAAACATTCAGCAAAAATAAAAACAACAATAAATAAGATTTATTCAACCCATCGCATACTACGCATAGTAGTTCAGTCACTTGCCTACTCCACTCCATGCTACTCGCTCTCTCCTAGAGTGTACAAGATTTCACTATCATAATGGTTTTAAATCAAGTTTACCATAAACATTTACAACCTATACAAGGTCAACACATTTTCCATCCATTGATGGCCTACACAAGGTCTTAGAGAGTTTGGATCTCCAACTCAACAAAAGGTCCTACACAAGGACGACACACATATGCTCCGGTCGAAGGCCTACACAAAGACTTAACAAATTTAGTTTATCAAACTCTAAAATCCAATTCTACACAAGAATCGGTTTCCAAATAAATTAGACTCAAAAATAACTTTCTCACTCAAAGTGGTTGAGCACCCATTAAACGCACTTTGTTAAAGAGCTTTCTCTATCATGAAAGCTTCTTCTTCAGCTCAATTAGTCATCAAACCAACCATTGAATTAGTTACTCATTACTAGGGAAAGGCATCTAACTGTCCACTTCACTTTTGGATCACTTAATCATGGTAAACCAACTTTGAGTCACTATATTGGTTCGTATACACATCCATCCATAATTATGACTCGTTCATCTTATCCATTACCCATGTGTAAGCTCAACCGACTATCGACATTGTAATCTAATGACCCCACTCATGTGTACATGTACATACACACCCTCCTATACATTTTAGGCTTACAAATCATTGCATCAATATTTGATCATCAATCTAAACCATTGAGAATACTCTTTTAGGATATATTAAGTTATTTTACCATCAATTTTAATCAGGGCCTTACATCATCACAAGTTTAGCAATAGGCCATTAACCATCTTCTAATGAGTCATTTGTGAGGCCACTGAAGTTTTGGATCTAACTAATATTTTTGAATTTTCAATACATCCCAGTAGGAATAACTTCATGAATGGTATGGATGGCATACATTCATCCCAATGGACCTAAAGAAGTTTTCAATGGTGGGAATTGCCTTTTCTATTAGTGCAACCCACTCGACCCATGAATCTATCTGATTTTTTAGCCCACGCTTTATTTAAACCCAGGACGCTCGACCCTTAAAATTGCCTTATTTTCGAGTCCCCACCTTATCTCAACCCACCAAATCAAACAAATGGTGTGGGTCTTCTAGAGTTCACTTGAGTGGGGCCCACAAATATACATATTTCATATATATATATATATATATAAAGGCAACATGCATTACCATACAATGCACGTTACAACGTGTACTGGGAGAGAGGAACCCCGACTCTCCCTCCCTTTCTAACTCCTCTCACCATCCATCACAATAGGACCCACCAGTGTAATCCAGACCGTTCATCAATCAACTAGAGAGTTTTCAATGACAAGAATTCTCCCCACTATTTTCTATCATGCAACCCACTTGAGTTATAGATCTACCTTATCTTTTCACCCATATTGTAATACCATCCGGCAAATCAAATGGATGGAGTGGATTTCTCCCAAACATCATAGTGGACCCCACATGGTTTCCTATTGCAGAAAAGACCTCGAAAGGCTTCCACATTCCCGTTATCTCCACCTTCTCCCCAATTTCTTTCAACTAATCTCCATATCATTCTACTACTTCGCTAATCCCAACCATCCAAACCATGGAATGTAGATCCGCAACAACTCCCGTGTTTTCCCCAACCATTTAGACAATCAATTATGCTTGACTTCATCTACGTTTCTCTCAACAAGTAGTGGAAGGGGAAAGATTCATCTTTGGAACTTGTTAGGTAAACCCATTAAAACCATTGAATCAGTGGGTCCCAAAGATCCCTTTCAAGCATCTGAACCCATTCAATGACAGTGTTTTGAAGAAATTTGTCGAGAAGGTGAATCTGCCATTAAAGGCAGTTGTCTTTCAAAAATATAATTGTTAACCATTGATAATCATCTCTCACCCATTTAAGGATCTAAGCTGATCGGTGTGTGGCCCTTTTAAATATAAGTATAGTGGTTGATTTCTCACAACCAGAACAAGGAACGATCAAACCTCGGTAACTTGAAAAGAAAGATCTATCATGTAATAACATTCCAACATTCAAATGACTCTTGTAATCAAACTTTTAAAACCGATATGAGAGTCAAGTTGGGCATGTTTTTAAACACTTAGTGTGAGATATTGAATCATTATAGTAACAGAGAGAACCACTAGGGAGAACTTATGAGAGAGATCGAGTGAGAGTAGAGTTATACACGAGTCGATCTTGGCACAGCTCGGCTTGGCCAGCAGCCAACCCTAGCTCGAACTCGGCTCGGTCCTCAAGCCTGATTGGCCAGCTCGGCTTGATTGGTCAGCAACTTAGGCCAGCTCGAGTCATGTTCGAGCTTGTGTGATATTTTCTCAAACACAGTTTGCATCTTCAATCTTCCACACTTCGAATGCAAATCAATAAGAGTGCTTTGCATGCATTTCATCAAACACTCGACAAGCAACGTTGAGATCAAAATATGAGGGCAGTCCTATAATGTAAAGTTTTTATGGGGAATTTTTTCTTCAATCTTCTCTTTAATACCCATTTCGAGAATATCCTGATATGGGGACAATCCAATAAACAACACTTCATTAAGGCATTTCATCAAACACTTGGAGAGCTGCATCAAGATTAAAATGACCGAGTCATCGAGCCGATTCGATCTGAGTCGATTCGAGTCAGGGTTCGAGCCAAGTTGATTCGAGCTTGGGTAAGCTCAAACTTGACTCGAATTTTTTTTGAGCTCCAAAAACCAACTCAACTCAATCTAAATCCATTTTTGAATGAGGCGAGTTGAACTTTTCCGAGTTCAGTTGAGCAAGCTGACTGAGCTAACTCAACTCATGTATAGCTCTAAGAGGGAGTGTGGATAAAATACTTATTGCATTGTTGGATTCCAAAGCCCATTGCTAGATGTGGTTAGAGGGAAGAAAGTAGAGGATAAGAGAGGAGAAAAATAGAAGGAAAGAGGTAGGAGAAATGAAAAAAGAAATGAGAGAGAATGAAAGGTTCAGTGATTAAGTCGACTTATTGAAACTTCCAGGGTGAGTCTGACCCCATCGGCTTCATTTAAGAGGTAAGCGTCCCTTCTAGTTCTTTGATTTGAAATAAACATAGTTTTATTGCAAATTTTTGTTACTCACTAAGTCGACTCAGTGAGTTAATGGGCTAATTTAGTCGGGTTTTGGTCTAATAGATCAAAACCCCAAAAAGTAGAGTTGTAGAACTAGTGAGGGTGATTTTACTATGAAATCTCGCCAAATCGCATGAAACCCAACTGAGTCACACCAAGCCACATTGAGTTGAACTGAGTCAAACTAAGTTCGAGTTAAATTAAATCATATTCGAATATATATAGGATCCAGCAGTAATCTAGACCTTTTTGTACCTAAACCAAGTAGATGATCCTCCCATTCTTTGTAAATTGTAAGTTTATATAATTATTTTGCATTTAATTTTAATTTTTCATATAATGTGAAGATTAATTGATTTTGATTTATACTCTAGCATGGTGATGTTATAACTAAACCTTGAGTGCATATTACTTTTTGAAAGTTTACCACTTATATTAAGTTAAGTCCTAGATGCGATATTGTTATTGTGTACATGTTTACGTTATGTTTGAATCGATTATAGATTATATGACTTGTGTATATTGCTTTCTTAGTATGATTAATGAGATATGGGGATGAAAATGAAGGTGCTCTATCTTGGAATTTCCCTAAAATATCAAAAGTACTCTGCCTTAGGTTTTCTCGAAAAGATCAAAGGTACGCTCACTTCAGTTTTCCCTAAAAGATTAAATGTGCATTGTCTTGGGTTTTCTCTAAAAGATTAAGGGTGCTCTGTCTTGAATTTTTCCTAAAAGATCAAAGGTGCATTGCCTTGGATTTTTCCTAAAAGATTAAAGGTACTCTGCCTTATGTTATCCCTAACATATTCACGACATGGGCGTGTTGCCTTGGATTACTCCTAAAAGATTAAAAAATGAATTGTACTTATTTAAAGTCATTGTTCATAAGTATTCATAACATTCATAGTATTCATATGATCTTAGCATATATCTTGATTGATACTTTATAATTCACGTATATGTTGTGTTTATGTATTTCAGAAGTAAAGGTAGAAATTTCGAAATCTTAGTATGAAATGATCCTATTGAGCTATTATGCTCACCCCACTCTGAATATCTTTTTCAGGTGCCAAGTTAGAATACTACGAGAGTGCAAGCCTTTACTATTAGTTTATTTTAATGCATTAGGCTTAATTTGATTTCTATCATTAGTTTCTTTCAATACACTAGGCTTAGTTTAATTTTTAATTTTCAAAGTTATAAAAAACTATGGATTAGTGAACATTAATTTGGAGTTTATTTCAGTGGAACTTTTATTTATGTTAATGTTGATTATATTGGGATTTGAATGATTGTGTATGTTATGTTAATATCTAAATAATATAGTTCACATGCTTGAGATCTGAGTCTTGAGTAGTCTTACTCGGGTACCCAGATTTTGGGGCATGACATATACCCTTAACAAGAGCTCCTTTTAATTTCAGTTAGAGTAACCTCAGCATTTAGTTTCCAATCAAGTACAAAATTTATATTCCAGTTAATCTCAAGCTTTATTTTTCAATCATGAATATCTTAGTAGCCAACCTCACCCCACAGTCGATGTAAGGCCCGTATCCTAGTTCGTACCATTCCTTAGACTCCCGCGGTCCTCCCGGTTGAATTTCGGTGACCCACGACCTGTAATCGGCGTTTGTGCGTGACCTAGGTCACATCTCATATATATGAGTAGACTCAACCCGAGACTTGTACCCTTGTGACCACGCCATCATCGTGGTTCCAACACCGTGACTTGCACGCCGATGCGATACTCAGGCCAGGAGTTGCGGGCCCGCATTCATCTCAAGGAAAACGCCGCGTGTTAAAAATCCCAATAGAATCTCTACCCAATCTATCAAATCAATCACATCACTCAAATCAAGTACAACCCATCACTCACCCATACCTCTCTTTTTTCCAAAGTCAAACAACCCATACCCACCAGTCAAGTACACCCATCCCTCTCCCTTACAACCTCTCTCTCTCTCTCTCTCTCTCTCTCTCTCTCTCTTCTTCTTCTTCTTCTTCATTGCTAGTCATGGACATCCAAGCAAGCTCCATTTTTCAGCCCTCTTACTTTTAGATCCCTCCTAATACAACCCTTAGAAGCCCATCTCCACCATCGAAAGGGATCCTAGAAGGCTTGAGAACCCAAGGGTGGAAGAATAAGAGTGTCACGCCCCGAACTCAGAGACCGGGCTCACAAGATTCCCGATCGCTGAATCCGGCGCCGACAGCCTCCGTAGTACCCATTCTCGGCTCCCGGCACCCATATACCAGGTTCCGATCCTGGGATGCTACAAGGAGGGTTTCTAATATCAATTTGATTCGTAATGAGCATAACCAAGCATAACCCACGAACAATAACCACAAGAACACCATCACAAAATCCACTATGAACAAAAACTTTGAATACAGTGCGTATAAAGGGAAATACAAGATAATGGTAATATCAAAACTCCAAAAGCTCGGCGGCACGCTCCAACTACGGCGAGACTACAGCTGCGTCCTGACGTCACCTGCACGCATCAATCGTGCATAAGCTTATAGAAAGCTTAGAGGGCAGTGTAAGTGTGTACGAACGTGCTCAGAATGCAATGCCGGAGTAATGTGGAATCATGCTGATGAGTACGTAAATGCAACCAACCATACCAAGGCTATGCAGTACAAGATGTGAATGCTATCGGCCATACCAAGGCCATGCGATGCAATATGTAAGTCAAGCATGCCAATCCTCATACCAATGCAACTCCTCACTAGAGTATCAAATCAGTACGGTTCTCAGTCTGGATAATCACCGGGGTTCAGTACACTCCAAATGGCACTATCTCTCTCCAAGCAGCACAGTCCAAGTGAGCGTAAGAAACCTCACTATCCGCCTGGCCAATAGTCAGCCAATACCTATTCGGCACGTCGATAGTGAACCCATTTCCAAGTTGGTCAAACTCAGCCTAGTAATGCCCCCTGCTCTCGGGCGAATAAGGCCACCACTCCTTTCCAACCGACCACGACACAGTGGGAGACGCGGCCTCATGGTATTCGGCCCTTGTGCGCTCATAAATCTACTTGGTCTCAACGTTGGAGTCATCCTCTGGTACCATCGGGTTCAGGGACTCTCACCCAGGGACATCTATGGCGCCCCAATTGCTTGGAACAAGATTTTTCGGTATCCAACCAGCCACCCACAATATATCTGTGGAGGTTATGACCCTGATGTCGCTAGGGCATATCTCAATCATACAGATGCAAGTGCATGAATCATACTGCCAGACATGCATCAATCCTGTGCATACTGTGTGCTCATGTAGGGCAACTCCGCATATCGGGGAGCCCGTAATCAGTCTGCCCAAAGGCACATGCTATGATCAGACACTCCTCATCTCAAGCATACATATGATGCGTATGATCATGAATCATGGGGCTGTGTTAAACATGTTATAAAGTAATAAACTATCCTCTCAATGAAGATGGGCCTAAATGGCCTACATGAAACAGATACGGGCCTATCAGTGGCCTTAGGGAGAGTTATAATGTGGACATCTAACCAACATTACTCGTACAATGTGGACGTCAAACCAATATTGTCCCCAAGGCTCGGCTCGCCTTAAATACCATTAAATATACCCTGGTGGAATTACACATTACAATGTGCCTTAGGTACATTCCATGGGGCCCTAAATACATCAAATGGGCCGTATCTCATAAGCCTTATATTCATCAAGTGGGCCACCTCAATGAACCTCACCAATGGGCCTTAGGTACATTGCAATGGGCCATCATCCATGGGCCTGAGAATGTATTAAAATGAGCCGATCGCATAAGCTTTATGTGAATCAAATGGGCCTAATCACATAGGCCATATACATATCAAAGTGGGCCTCAACAATAGGCCACAAATACCTTAAAAGGGCCTCATAACGTGGGCCAATATATATCAGGGTAGGCCCCAACAACGGGCCCATAAACACATCAAGATGGCCTACACACATGGGCCCATATATATCAAAGTGGGCCTTCATCATGGGTCTAAAAATACATTAAGATGGGCCTAAGTACATGAGCCCATATACATCCAAGTGGGCCTCATGTGAAGCCCATCATAATGTATATTTTCCTATCCAATCTGTTGATAAGGTTACATGAGTAGGGGCCCACCAAAATATTTATTTTCCCATCCACCTGTTGATGAGGTCACACAGACCTAAGGGCCCACTGTAATGTTTATTTGAAATCCAACCTATTCACAAGGTCACGGGACCAGGGCCCACCGTGATATTTATTTTCCATCAAACTTGTTCACATGGTCACGCAGACCAGGGCCCACCGTGATATTCATTTGCCATCAAACCATGAAAACGGTGAGCCCCCAAATCAACACTATTTTCTTGTAACGTGGTCCACTTGAGATTAGGATCTACCTCATTTTTGGGCTCATGCCTTAAAATGATCTGACAAAATAGATGGACGGCATAGATGACATGCATACATCATGGCGTGGCCTACGGCAGGAGCCGTGGGTCCGCTCTATCCGACGCTGGGGCCCAGCAGTAGGCACGGCCTGCGTCCTCTGTCAGCATCAGCAGCGTCTGCTGCTACTATTGTTTAATTATTATTATTTTTTTTATATTGGGGCCCACCGAGATGTGATCCAGCCCACCCATTATGTGTGTCCCACCTGGCTGACGGTCCAGACCAAGTTTCAGCCACATGCAAAACTCAGGTAGGCCCCACCAAATGATTTTATACTTTTAGGCATGTCTTCTCATGATTTTAGAGGGTGTGGCCCACCTGAATTCCATATATGGCTGATTTTTTGGGACGGACCCCTATAAGAAGGGGGACCCCACGATGGACGGTGTTGATGCTCGAAACGCATCATGGTGAGGTCCACAATTGGGCCGTGGGGGCCAGCCCTGGCCGCCTGCCTGCCAGTGACAACGGCAGCACTGCTGCCTTCTTTCTTTTTCTTTTTCTTTTTTTTTGTGGCCCACCAAGATGTGATTCACAATCCAGCCACCCATTATGTGTGTCCCACGTTTCTGGCCGTCCAGACCGAGTTTCAACTGCATCCAAACTTCATGTGGGTCCCACCAAGTACTTTTATATGTTCTGGCATATCTTTACATGGTTTTAGAGGGTATGGCCCACCCGGTGATCAGATCACCTTGAGACTTTGGCTTAACGCCTAAAATGAGCTGGAGAATAGAATGGACGGCGTAGATCAGACTTATACATCAAGGTGGGGCCTGCATGAGCATCCCACCCCAAAAGCACTTTTTTTTGTGTTAGCTTGTTAGTACACCACCGTGTCACTACACGCACTCCATGTTAGCCTCTCCTACGTCCAGCATCTCTGGACGCTGGACGACACAAATATCATGGTGGGTCCCTCATGGTGGGTCCCACGTGTACATGTCCATGCTTATCAAGGTGGGTCCCGCATGTTTGTGGCCCACTCTACATATAATATTAATAAAATATTATAATACATCATATAATTTAAATAGGTGGTGGATCTCTCCTAAAATGAGGTGGGCCACCCCATTTGATGGATGGAGTAGATTTAACATATTGGTGGGGCCCACTTCATTCTAAAGAAGAGAGAAAGAGAGAGAGAGAGAGAGAGAGAGAGAGATACACGTGGAGGGGAGGGACCCCGCCACTATTGGGCCCTCCCAAATACAATGCATTCATCAAGTGGGTCCCACACAAGTGGCCCTACAAATTAAGATTTATGGTGAATCACCCACCTTGTTGGCCTCCTCCTTGCTCCCTTAGGCTTGAATGCTCCTTGCCTTCTCTTTCAATGGTGGTTGATGATGATCCAACGGTTGAGATGGGAGATGTGAAAGTAGGGGAAAGTGGGCCACCTTGGTGTTTGGGAGGGAGAGGAGGTTGGATGTGTGGAATTTCTCATGGGAGAGTGTTTGAGAAAATGAAAGAAAGAGAATAATAAGAGGGATGGTTGGAGTGGTGGATGTAAGGAAAAGGAATGGGGAATGTATGGTTGTGTTTGAAATTTGTGAAAAGAGGTATGATGAAGGGAGAGAAGAGTTGACTTGGGAGAAAAGAGGGAATGGCCATGAGTACTTGTTGTTAGGTGAGGTGTCATGGAGGTATGGTGGTGTACTTGACTTGATTGATGGGACATCTCGTAGAGATTCCCTCGAGATTCGCAACGTACGGCGTTTCTTCGAACCGAACGCTGACCCGTATCTCCTGGACTGGGTATCGGTTCGGTGCGCTAGTCACGGCGTTAGAACCGCGGCGACGGCGCGATCGCTAGGATACAAGTTTCAGTTCGAGCCGACTTTGGTATGCAGGACTCGGCTTAAGATCGCGCGAAATGATGGAAATGGGTCGAGGATTGCCGGAATTCGACCGGTAAGATCACGGAAGCCTACGAAATGGTACAGACTAGGGTACGAGTCTTACAAAGAGTAAGGCGGGTGCTTCTCTCTCTCTCTCTACCCTAGATTGATGGCCCACCATGGTTGTATATATGAGATCCACGCTGTCCACAAATGGGACAGCCATGCTGGACCGTCCAGGGCCACCTTGTTGTCATTTTGGGCAGGCTTGGACGGTGGGGAAAACACCAATATCGGCTTGATCTCTAGCCGTGTAGACCCCATTTGGACCCCACTGTGATGTGTGCTTGATTTATCCACACCGTCCATCCAGTGAGCCACACACTACCTAGTAGTGGGACGCCCACTGTCCAGTAGCAGCGGCCCACCTTGCTACTGACTATATGATTGAAGGGAAAACATAGTATCTACTTGACCTGGTAGCTGGTGGGCCACATGCATGGACCCCACCTTGATGTGTGCAATATATCCACCGTGCATCAGTTGCTCGCCTGGAGCATGGCCAGATGGGCCAGAAACAACCGGACCTGCTGCTGTCCAGCGGTAGGCTTGACATAGAGGAAAACTCAAATATCAGCTTTAATTTAAAAGCTGGTGGGCCACGCTGACATGGACCCCACCTCAATGTATGTGTTCTCTATCCTCACCGTCCATCTGCATGGCCCAGATCCAACGCTTGAGGGCAGCACCATAGCAGCAACAAGGACGTGCAGTGCTTCTGCACCTCCAGGCCCACCTGCTGGATGTAAGGGAAACACCAATATCAGCCTGATCTTTTATGGTGGGGTGGCCCACTGACGCGTGGACCCCACCTTGATGCACATCCACACCGTCTAGGGCCAAACGGCCCACTACAATGTATCCATGGGCCTATCCAATGGGCCCCACCTTGATGATCCACACTGCCTGTCTGTCTGGACGGGCTTGGATGAAGGAGACAACACAAATATTAGCCTGTACCCAAGTTGGTGGACCCCATGTTGTTGGTGTGATGCATGCACACCGTCCATCTAGAGATATCATTTTGGGACTGGGCCCAAGGTTTGGACAGGCCCAGTAGCAGGGATCTGTCCACCACCAGCAGGTCCAGCTGCAATGTACACTACAACAAAATGGGCCTTTCCCGGCGGTCAAAACCGCCGGCAAAGGTCCAAAAAACTGCCGGTAAAGATTTTAGCGGCTGTCAGGCAACAGCCGGCAAAGGCTCAGTCGGTAAAGGTTTTACCGACGGCCAGTACCTTTTAACGGCGGTTTTGCGGGCCGCCAGGAAAATGAAAAAAGCTACGGATAAAATCCGTAGCAATAGATAGGACTTTTGGATTTGATCTGTAGCCATAGAGCGTAAATAATAGTGAATATTATAGGAAATCTGCTATCCAAACTATTGAACCTCTTTTCATTCTACTTCCTGTTGCATTTATGAATGGTTTTTTTTTTAAATTTAAACGTTGCTAGTGATTTTTCAAGTGTACAAAGGTGCCCATTAATGTGAGAAAGATAATAATATTTGGAAGCATTCGAAAGCTAAAGGTCACCGGATTCACCAGCCAATCCTGTTCCGTTGTCCCAACATGGCATGCACAAGCGTGAGATTCAGACAGTCCTTAGATTCCTCAGCTCTTTTCCAAGCAGCCTGAAAAAAAAAAAAACAGATTAACAAAGTAAGGA
Organism: Magnolia changhungtana; assembly: GCA_030180095.1. Lineage (NCBI taxonomy): Eukaryota > Viridiplantae > Streptophyta > Magnoliopsida > Magnoliales > Magnoliaceae > Magnolia > Magnolia changhungtana. Next base: position 4,590,833 of record JASAUF010000474.1, read on the forward strand.
AAAACAGAGTTAGAAAAAGAAGAAGAAGCTGATTAAGAAAAATGTGAAACAAGAAACAATCTGGAGGGGGATGCAACGGTATGGATCAGATCTACATATGTAAATGCGTGCCAACAAAGAGCTAAAAGAAAAAAGAAGAAACGAAAAAAGAATCTAAATCTGTCTACGAAAACTGCAGTTAATGGGCTAGCTTTACATAGATTCAGATGCAATTTCCCATTGAAAAAATATTGGTATTATAAGCAACTCACTATCATCAATTTGTCAATTAAAACCGAAAGATAGCTTCAAATGATCAAACACCAAAACAGTACTTTGATTGCTCTTTATTTCATAGTAACAAGAAGATAACATCTGCAGGGATACAAAATCGAATCAAAGAATATAGTGAAGAAATGATCGAATTCCAAAACAAATTCCCAACGTGCCTAATCACTAGACAACATCAATTCTCCAACCATGCATGAGAACAAAAATCTTCAACAAAGCAGAAAAGCTGTCCAAAAAAAGAAAATCAAGATGATGAAAACAAGATTCAGCAGAACATTCTACTGGGGAAAAAAACTAGTGGACATTCAAAACCATATGAAAATAAATAAATAAATAAAATTACCAGATGAAAAGCCTAGATTACAACACTGGGATGATCTTATTCGAAGAAAGGAGAACTTACCAGTTTTAACTCTGCCAACAATCAAGTAATATCTCCACCTAATCCGATCTTGAATTGTGAATTCTCTCTCTATCGAACTCGAAAGTGGGAAGTGGGCCTTTGTGATTTCAATTTCTGTTTTATACTTTGATGAGAAACTAAAGAAAAAGATTAAAAATGAAAACCTACCAGGGAAGGGAGGTATGCTTTTGGCAGAGAAAGAGATGCAAAAGGTTAGATGGAGAGAATTCCTATATTCGAATGGTTTGAAAGTGAATAGCAGTGATGTCAAGCACCAACATTACAACCGACATCTAACAATAGCCTAACCAGGAAAAAAAATGAAATTCAACAAGTGAAGCCAGCCTGACAACTGAAAATCCCCACCAAATGGAATTCTAAAAAAAAAAAAGTGTTCTTGAAAAGCTTAATGCATGCCGATAGGATATATCTATTAAGAAGCGATCTGCATCCAAATCAATGAAGGCCAATGGATCATCTTTACTCAATCAATGAAAAGATTTCTCAATTAGTACTGTCTGCTCCATCAGGAACGGAATAAGCACAGGATTCCCAATGCAATACAGATTCAGCAGACTGAAATAAAATCTGGGATAGCAGCAGTTCAAACACTACTAGAGCTCATGAAGAATGCAAAAGTTATTTACTACTAGAGCTCATGAAGTTTCAGATCAATCAGAAACTAAACTACTTCTAGTAGAATCCCATGCTTCTTTACACTGTCAACCTAAAAACAAAACATCCCATTAGTATCATTTTAAGAAGGTTTCTAATACATGGAAGAACAAAAAATCAATAACAGTGTGTTTGGGTGCACTAAATATCATGAAATTTCATAATATTTCATTATTAATCAGTCTAGTTTAGTGTAAAACATCAAGAAATTTCATTATATTTGGTGCAACCAAATGCGCCCTATATATAAACAACTTTTTGAAAAATCAAAAAACAGAAACACTGAATATTTCTCTCTTCTGATTCAAATTCCCAACAAAAAACCAAATGGTATTCCAGGTTACTTGAATAGCGGCTTCATTCTTACAAGCATCATTTTTTCACTAGGATAGTCAGTTTCAATCCTTAGAACATGCATGTAATCAAAGACAGAAACTTTGTAAAGAATTTAAGCTCTCTAAGTGATTTGAACACAAAGTTATAAAATGAAAAAAGAAAAAGAAAAGCAAACCTCCGAGTCACGATTCAATTCACCCCAACAATCATCTGATAAAGCAAGAAATTGTAGATTTGATTAACCATCATTCAATAATGCAAGTAGTTTTTACAAAACAATAGTGCATCCAAACACACCCTAAAACAACTGGAAAACACTTGCATTCCTCGCAACTCTAAATTCACATGATATGGCTCTCCTGAGTTTCGGAATACCTGCGATTTTTTGTCATTCTTTCATCCTGATGAGGCATATCAGATAAATTGATTGGATTGCATCTAAACACCAAGTGGGCCCAACAGAAAACTAATGGGGGCATCCATGCCAACCACAGGAAACAGTAGTTATTGAACGCCCACCATTAAAGACTTTCTAAGGCCCACTGTAATGTTTATCTGCCATCCAACTTATTGTTAGGTCATACAGACTAGGATGAATGGAAAACACAAATATCAGCTTGATCCAAAGCATTTAGCCTGATGAAGGTTTTAATGGTGGGAGTTCAATCACCATTGCAACTTGATATTTGAATGTGCCTAATTTTGGGGCTAATTCCCTGAAATGATTTGAAAAAAATGGATGGACAGCATGGATGAAACAAATACATCATGATGGGTCCACATATAACTGAATTGATTAAGTACTTGTAAGTAAAAAAGTTACTTATAACTAATCATAAACAAAACTTACTTATCTGAAATAAGTTACTTATCTACTGCTGTAAAATAGAAAAAGTAACTTGTTTGGCGGTATCCAAACAGGGCCTTAATCATAAATTCATACTTGCCAAAAAAAAAAAGTAGAATAGATTTGAAGTGTGTAAGAGAAGTTGTATTCATCAAGTATATGCAGATACAACTATTTGCATATCCTGTCTTTTATCGAAATTCCTTTCAAGACAACATAGGTCGTGCTGCTATATGATTCAAAACCATCCAAGATTTTCAAACTTAGTTTCTAGAATCCAAACATATACAACGAACTATCACACTATACACATACATGATCAACCATTATCATGGTAATGAAACACTCTCAAACTGCAATTAAACGAAGAAAGCATAAGAAAATAAATACATAGCGAAGAAGGGAAAGACTCACCATTTCTACTTTCTTTCAATTTATGTTTGGGAATTTCTATCCTCCAAAGCACCCGAGGATCTTCTTCGGCACATGCCCGGTATCACTCATCTAGTGTTTTTTCAGCAACATGGCCCATCTGCATTGGGTCAAAATAAACGAATGGCCTGGATCTTGTACAAGTGCCCCTCGAGTAAGAAGATTGAAGGCTTGATTAACATACTTAGCTATGAGTGTTTAGCATTGGATCATTCCTCTACATCTAATGAAAAAGCATAACTTTCTTACCTCTTATCTTTTTTAGCTGAGCTTTCACAGAAGCCTTCTTTGTGTTCTCCCATGATCCGATCGCCGACAGCTTCTTCTGGGCCTTGTTTAAAAGAGTTAGCACGTTCAATACCCCAGCATTGAGGAATGATCAAATCACTTCAACTCAATAAACAAAAAACAAAAATAGGAAAAGATGGAGAAAAAACTAGAATCTGTAATGAACGTTACAGTAATAACCTGGAACTGACTGTTGCAATTGAATTAGGTTTTATCAACATCATGTAAATGCAATTTTCCAACATTTTCAATTTCATCAGCTTAAGGTTTATAGTAACACACCCACAAGAATGGCCTAAAGCTCAAGCCAAATGTGTAGGAAATGTAGATATTTGAGTGGACTGTCGTAGGTCTTAAAAATTATTCAGCTACTCCTCTAAATATAAAACATAAGCAACTTAAGAAATGTGTAATAGGAAATGTCCATTTTGATTTTGAACTCGATGACGTGTGATGCTGCAGCCTAGGAGTTGGTTCCACAAAAGCCCAGGAGTGGGCCCCACAAGCTGTTTGATTAGAGATTAGGGGGCCCTACAATAACAATCCAATACAGAGTTGAGTAATTGGTCAGGCTTTTTTGTATTAAAAAATCTTATGTGGTCAGACATTTCAAGCAATTGATCAACATTTCATATAACCAATTTCCACAAAAAAGAAGAAGAAGAAGAAGAAGAAGAAGAAGAAGAAGAAGAAGAAGAAGAAGAAGAAGAATTTTTTTTCTAATTTGAGGTGCTTCCATGAGGTAATGCTTGGGGAAATCAACTTGGAGCTGGTACGATTCATTGGTGAGAAACAAAGTCTGGTTGAGGAATTTCGTCAAACATGTACAATAGTATGAAATTCAACCTGCACTGCATCTTCCCTTCACAAACCCCCATGCTCCAGTTTTTCATTTATGACATGCACTTACTTTTTGTGCCCAAACACAATAGCGATAGTTCTCTAAAATTTCAACTAACCTGATGATGCATTCAGACCCAAAGTTTATTCATCACTGTGAAGTTTTGAAGTACAAATTCCATAACATCATTAACAGTATTAGCATCCCTATAGGAAGACAATGGACAGGGTATAGAGCATTTTATCAGCGATCTATAAAAAGATATCATTCATTTATTAAGATATCTACACCATATATCACATAAGAACCTTAGATCTGACAAGAAATCAAGGAAAATCAAAGTAGAAAGGGCAGAAAACGCAGACATCGCAGGAAAAAGATCTCAGATCTGAGGAAAACTCACTGACCTGGATGTTTAGATTTCCAAAAGGCATTGTTCTAGAAATTGTGTAAATACATTCTAAGACTAGTGAATAAGATTTCAAGATTGAAGTACAACCATAGTTGTCTTGTCATCTAGCAACAAAACAAGTCAGTAGACTAAAATGAAACATAAACAAAATGAGTTGGGAGAAGTAAACTAAAATTCCATTCATCATTCGGTCATAAAAGAATTACATGCATATATACTTTTTCCCAAGCAAATTAACCAAAGCAAAAAAAAAAAAAAAAAAAAACAACGAAAAAAGAATCTGAATCTGTCTACGAAAACTGCAGTTAATGGGCTAGCTTTACATAGATTAAATCCGTAGCTATATAGCTCATAACTACCAAAAATCTGTAGCCATAGAGAAAATCTTTCTCATCCAAAAAAAAAAAAAAAAAAAAAAAAAAAAAAAAAAAAAAAAAAAAAAAAAGGTGACCCTCATGTATCCTAGTTTTTTTTTTTTTTACACCAGTCTTTGCAGCCAACGTACCTTGGTTAATGTCAATGATCTCCTTGTTGCCAATGATTGCCATTGTTTTCAAGGGACTGGTTTCTTCTGTCGATCTTTGGTGAGTTGTGTAGCTGTGATTGAGGTTCACTCTACTAGCCTTCAAACAGGCTATAAGAGATTCTCCACCTTGTAGAGTGTTAACTGGCTTGCGGCAGGTGAGAAATTGCGGGTATGACTCCCACTTGTAGACAACTAAGAATTTGGAGTTCTTGTTGAGCTTCCTTGGGAGTTCACCGTATACCCATTAGTTGATGAAATGGATCTCTTATCAGGAGAAGACCAGTCCGAGTCTACGGAACAAAAATCCGCCGAACTCTCCGCATTATTATTTGATAATTCCAATTCATTGATTTTTCCTACAACAAATCAAAGGTAAAATGAGAATTGGTTTATGCCAATTCAGATCCAGCAAAATTCAAAAAAAACCAAATAATAATTTAATCAAAACCAATTGAGAAATATTATGCATTCGTCTGGCTGCAAGCAAGATCCAATCAAACTTACTCCTGCTTAAATGGAAACAACTAAAACAAGCTCAAATTGTTTGACCCAGACAAGGTTCAGTTTCATAGTCTGCTGGACAATCAAAGAAAGATGTTTAAGTGGAACAAATGGACCAACTTATTTTCAATTAGAACCAGCATCACCATCATCAAGGTTTACTACTCAAGGAGGTCTGCTACTCTGCTTAGGGTGAATCATAATCCAAGTGGCCAATTCAAGAAACCAGCATCACCATGAAGGCCACATGTCAGATTGGCGACCGCCTGATGATTGGTCATGATTGATTTTTGGGCCACGTCATCTTAAGAGCAGATCCCATCTATGAAAATGAAAAGTATTGCTTGCTAATAATAGATACAACATTTCCAAATAACTTCATGCGCAACATAAATTAGGAACACAGATAGAAAGTTACAAAATAATAATAATAATAATAATAATAAGGAAAGCAATATCTGCTAATACAATACTTTGATTGGAAACAAAAGTTGAAATAATGAAAAAGTGCCCTGGCTAACCAAACAATGCACTAATCTCATCCCATCTCTTCATGGTTAGGCACCCATTGGAAAATCCAAACAAGCCTTTTGTACTATTTCAAAACTGTTCACAGGTTGAAATGAATAGAAACACAATAACTAAACTGCAAAGATCCTGAGTTTAGCTCTAGGAGAAACTGAAAATCTACATATATTCCACACAAACAAATTAACAGCGTATGGGACTGAATTTAGAACTGGTGCAGGAATGAGAAAAAGAAAAAAGCAACAACTATTTCAATCTCAAGAAACTCTATTTTCATCTTTAGGACAATCTAGTGTAATAAGAAACCGGATTCTAGGATAAACTACAAGTTCTACTTCTAGGCTGAAAGAAGAAGCATCAAAGTCGATCAATCTCGACTGTTAAAACAAATACATACCGTTAGGTGGCCAACTCTTGATTTTGTTCCTCAAGAAGGTCCTCTTTAGCCCAAGCCTGCAAAAAAAAAAGGATGGGAACAAGAAAGGAACAAATTAATTATTTAAAAATAGAAATAAGCATATTCAGACAAAAGAAATACAAACATTCCTTTGACCAAGATACCTTGAAACAGCTTCCATTAATTCTTCTTTTGACAGAGAATTGTTGTCGCTTCTTAATGTTTCTTTCAAAATAAATGCTTGGACACTACTACGGTGTATTTTGAGCATGAATTCTCAATAGACGACTCAAAAGAGAAGAAACTCATAAGCCTAATACAAATCCTAAAAATGAGTATTAATGTTCACTCCCCAAGTATAGGGTTGTGATGTAGTAATAAACTCGGTAAGATCGAGGTCGAATCCCACGAGGACTGGTCGTCACAATTCAAATCTATGATTCTCCTTAACTAATCCAATGAATAATGGAATGAATTACTAAGGACAATTCTATGAAAAAAATAATTAAAAGCAGGGAAGAAAATTCAATCAGAGAGAGAGCACTAGGACTTTCGAATCCACCCCTAATTATCCTAACCCTTGTTTTGTCTGTTGATTCAAAGATACCACTTAAATAGAGAAAGCACAACCAGTGTCCTAAATCACCAGAATGTCTAATTCCTTTGCTAAGCAATGCCATGAACAATACATCCCATGTCCTCGTCGGGCATATGGTATGTATAATTCATTAAAGCACCCTGTTCCTTCCTCTATAGGAAACTTGTTCTTGATCAGACACAAGTACCTGTAATAAGCATCCAAACAACATCCATATATATACTTTGGTCAAGTTCATAGATGGAGAAGTATGGAATTTAAACCCATAAAGCCCACTCGAGAGAAAGAAACAAATTAATTAAAATTCAAAGTAAATCAACCAATACAAGAGCTGATCAAATTAGCTTCATCTAGCCCTAGTCGAGAGATTAGTGACCCATAAAAAATATTAAATAAAATTCATAAAAATTAAACACCAAACCAATCGATCTCTCTCTCTTCCTCCTTCTCTTTCTTCTCTTTCTCTCTCCCTGGCTCTCGATCTCGAACTCGGATATGAAATAGCTTTGCCGGATGGTCGGAAAGTCGCAGAGACTCAATTTTTCGCACCGTGAAAAAAAAATTCACCCCGTCCATTGGAATGAAATTTCATTTAAGAATAGGTGGTTTTCAAGGAGCGGCCCAAAGAAATCTCAAAAAGATCGATTTGAACGTCGCCGGGTAGTCTAATCTTAGCACACGTGTGTACGCATGGGTCCAAAATTTCAACATGGGTTTGTAAAATTCAAGGCCATCTACAAGATGGTCGGTTCGATTGGCCAACGGCCATGTGGGGCCCACCGCCATTCGCAAAGCCAAATAATCACTTACGCGGATGGCGAAACGTTCTCTCGTTACAATGGTGGGGCCCATCCTTTGATCGAACCAAAATCCAATCCATGAGATTCACGTCGAGAAACCGTCCTGAAGGGTCAATTTTGAGTGAAATCAACCGCTCACTTGATCTTTCGTTCCTTTGCCGTCCATCCGCGATTTTCATCAATCCACGTCCCGTACACATGCATGGGACTAAACTTCCAAAGGCGTGGGGCATGTCCGCCCAGAAGCGGATGGACAGTCCAGATCACTCTTGTGGGGCCCACAAAATTCTGCGTTAACACCGGAAACGGATTTTAAAGTTAGCATGGCTTATGCATATACAGCATACATTAATGTACTCGGTGTACATACTTCATACACAGGGTCCATCGTGATGTTTACGAGAAATCTGCGCCGTCCATCCTTTCCTTCATATAATTCCAACCGCCAAAACCAAGTTTAAGGCAGTTCCAAATATCAAGTGGGCCCCAAAGTGAAGATTAATGGGCTGATCTGTCCGTTGGACCACTTCTCGATATCCTCAATGGCTGAAATTTAATATGTACGGTTAATTTATGGCCCCCATCACATGTGTGAAGTTTTGAACTGATCGGGTGGCGGAGAAGAAGTCCATCCCGTTCGGTGACTTTGGAGCGCCAAATTCATGTTTTTAACATCATCTTTCAATACACACTCCTGATTTCATCCTGTAATAAAAACACGAGTAATATACTCCATTAATCCTTATCATGTACGTAAAATTAGGCAATTGTTGGGGTCTAATATGCAACATTCGACATTCATCAATTAACCTAACAGAAATATCATGATAAGCATAGTTTCCTACTAAAGTTAACTAAATAAAGAAGTAGCACCATTAACCAACCTGATCAAGTCCTAAAAGTTAGCAAGCAACCACCAGCAAAACAACACGAAACTAAGAAAAAGCACCTACAAGAAACCACCTGTAAGAGAACAGCAATCCAAAGATAGTGATTGCTATGCATATGAGCCATGTTTATATGGTAGTGGTAAGAACATAAACAGTTCAAATCAATCTAAGACAATGATTTGGATAAAACATAGATACTCTAGCAGAGTGTCATCGATGATAATGAGGCACATAAAAAAAAATCTAATGTTTCTATATACCAAATGCAAATCGACACTAGAACATGGGCCAGCAATTGCAGCTTTGAAAGGAAAAAACACTGTAATGCATAAAGGTGATATACCTTCAGTCTTCTAATTCAGCTACCAAGGATTTAACTCTTCTCAGAATGCAGGAATTTTGTCCTCTTTGACAGACATGACTAGTTCCATTATGTTTGTAAAATTTTTGCTACTGGATATGACATGAGAAAGTAATGTATGGCCCCAAGGCACAAGGCATCTCTTTCTTTGAATTGCATATGTGCTCTCTTTTTTCTTTTATCCGATGAGTGAATCATGTATGCCCCATTGTTGGGCAATGTATCTCAACTTAGTAAACACCCATTCTCAAAGCAAACAACAATGTCAGGAACCTAGAGAAAGAAGCCCTAGCAGTTACATTTGTTTAAGGAAAGAGGCCGCTATTTTGACAGATGCATTAAAACATCAATACACAGCACTTGTTTAAGCTCACCAGGATAGTTGACTTGATAGGCAATCATGTGGATGGATCATATCTCAAAAAATCATGTCCAGTTTACCCTGCACATTTCTACTTTTTCCTTTTTTTTTTCTGAAAAATGAGTATTGTCCAGTTTTCACAGGAAAAAAAAATCTTCTGAAATATACAAACTTTTAAATATAAAAGCAATTATATGAGTATTTCTCAAAGTTATAAGTTTAGAAAGGAGTTCTGCTAACTATGATTATAGTAGTAGACTCTAGAACATTTACAGTGAGTGGGTCTGGAAAGGGGCAGAGCCATCTACCATGTTCTTCTAATAATAAAGATAAACTCCAACTCACTCATTGCAGAAAATGTAGATTTCTTAAGGAGAAAAATTGAGATTTAAATCTCCATCTTCATCCAAGCCATAAAATTGCTGCTACAAATTCTAATCATATTGAAGGGAAGAATGATCCTACCAATTTTCCTCCCAGCACCACTATGGTAGACCGTAGACCCAAGAGACCAAGTCATCAATGATCTCCAAAAACAAGTGGTTGCTCTTATAGCATTGGTTCAATTCACAACTACAAATTAGCAGCCAGGTACATCTACTTCAGAAAATTATGCCTCTTAATTCCACTCTCATTCCTCCACACCCTTTAGGGGCCTCAGATCATATGACTAGTAAGAAAGATGAGTTTATTTCATATATTCCTATCCCTGGTGGTATCAAACTTGCTGATGGGTCATTCTCCAATGCAATTGAAAAACGGACTCATCAACTTTCTTAGTCACTGTCATTACCTTTGACTGCACACGCTTCTCTATTTCTTAGTCAATTCATTACCTTTTATCCTTCCTATTGTTTTCCTTGTGGAAAAGCCACACCCATAGTTTTGGTTTCCATTTTCCTGCATGCTAAAGGAATTTCTGGGAGGTTTGCGATCCATTTTCGGACAGAGCCAAAGGCCTCCACTTGTTGTCTGTTAAGGTGTCAAACACAACAGCCAACAGATATAGATAAAACGGAATGAGTTCCCAATAAAAGGAGTTCAGCTATGCCAACAGCCATACATACCATGGCAATAACATCTATTTCTCATCCAACATGGGAAAAAAAAAAGTTTAGCATAGAGGCAATACTCCAAAACTCATTGTACGCATGTGTTACATACCCACAGCTATAATTCACTGAAGCCATACTGTTTCTCAAATGGCCTCCAATAATAACCTTGCGAGAGACCTCAATGTTGGCAGTTTTTCACCCAAGACACAAAAATAAGTCCCAACTATGCTACAAAATCAGGACAACCAAAAATGAAGATATTATCTATTTCCTTCTAGAGATAGGTAGCACCATACCTCTTCCCATTGATGGTGCCCTCTGAGGAGAGTGCCAGTGGCACTGTTGTGGTACATATTCAGTTCAGGAGAGTGTCAATGGCACTGTTGCAGTACAGATTCAGTTTTGTATCCATCAGTAACAAGAATTTTGAGAATTACATATCTCCATTCTTTATGGGACTTTATTTATGCTGCTCATCAGATATTTCCATATAAACTTAGTAAAACCATTGATAAATGAAATGAAACATCTAACTGAATAGAGAAAAATCTGGCAGCAGACCCTCCCCACACATAAGAATGGATCAGTGCAAATGGAGGAATTGATTTATTTTCAGCAACGAGATAAACAGAACAAGCATGTTTAGATAATAGGAAAGGAAAGCTTCACAATCAAAGGACTTACTGTTGTCACAGCTAGTAAATGGACTGCATCGAGTCAACTCAACAAGTCTTCCTGAGTTGGTGTAAGAACAGGGCCTTCACCCGCACCTACAATAACAAAGAGCAGAGCTCTGCTCCGATTGTCAGTCCACCACCATCGCAGATCGCAAAATCACAGGGCCTTCTTCTTCGCTGGCTTCCGTCTTCGATCCTCCATTAAATTCGGCAACCCTCAGAAATCAGTGACCCATGCGTCTCAGGCAGCCATTAAATCCGTCATCCTATGACGTGGCTTACTCAAATCCTCTAATGAGACACACCCTTTTTCCAGGCACTGTGATGGACAAAAGGAAAGTGTAACATGGCCATAAAGATATCTGCACAAAGAAAGCTTCAAATTGATTAATTTAAAATTAGAAAAAGATATTTGCATACTGTTTACTACTCCAAACAAACAATATCAACTACCTAAGGCCCTGTTTGGTAGACACCTAAAAAATGAGTTGATCTCATTTTGGTTAACAGAAACTATGCATTAATCTTGATCTCTAATAGATAATGAGTTCATGTTAAAAGTGATTATGTAGTACAGATAACAATCTCTAATACATAATTATTGTTAACTAAAATGAGATGAACACATTTTTGCATCTACCAAACCTCAAGCAGTCGAAGCTCGGCATTGGGATGAGACAGCTCAACCTATTGCAGAATGCAGGAGAGAGTCAGTTGATTTTCTTCCAAGGGAACTAAAATAGCAGCATTCTATCAGTCAATACATGAGAAGCATCCTGATTGCATATCAACTGGGTTTCAATAAACTACTAGCTTAGAAAAGCAATTGTCCTCTTTTGAGAAAGAGTGGGATAATAGGCTCATGCATTAAGGAAACCTTGAAGAAGACGAGGACCACATCGAATAGAAGTGCATAAACAGTTGCAGAAATTAACCTTGGTTTTCAAGTCGTTGATTACATCCCCTACAGTACTCTGTTTGGGCAATCTAATAGTGTGAATAACCACCTGAAAAGAAAGCAAAAGACACCTAAGTTTGTACTTGATCCAGAATTAGATGACTCTCATGGTTTGGGATCTCACCTCATCTTTAGTGGAGTGATGGAAAGCAACTTTCAGAGTTTTCAAGCCTTGCAATTCTGGCAAAGGAAAGTCCAACACTTCATAATACAGGATATCGGAAGTCTGCACCAAAAGAAATGAACTTGGAAAATTCCAGTCATTCATGACATGTTATTGGATATAATTTCTCAGATATAGTAGCATGACCAAAACAGTAAGACAAGCAGAAGGCACTGTGATGGACAACCTGGTTGTAGTGGACCAGCATGTCAGACAGATGTTCTACACCCCGGAACTTGATGGGTTGGGGCTTAGGCTGTTGAGAGTAACAGTTGTGAGATGTAAGCCTAATTTTTGTTGGATCATCCAAGCCAAGTTGGCGAGCAACTCTCTCCATAACATCATCATAGGTGAAAAGCTTTGACCTGGATATTTCAATCACGTCAATGGAAAAAAATAAAAAAATTTAATGGGTTGTCAGTACTAAGGAATGGGGTGCATTGAAATTTTAAAAACATCATCGTAAATTTAACATCTGTTAGCAATTCAAAAAGTCACACATCACCTTTAATGTTCACAAATCAGAAGGGGCTGATTCATAATAATAATAATAATAATAATAAAGGTATTATTAAACATTCAAGAAGATCTGGGGAAAAAAAAAAAAAGCGAGTAACAAACAAAAACTTCCACCTAGTAAGTGAAGTTATAAATAACAAACAGTTATAGCTTCTCTCTCACCCAAAAACACTGGATTGCCTTTATTTTCTTTATAGGAAATTAGCCATTGAAACCCATTAACTATCACCAAAACATTAGCACTGGGAGCCTATGGCGCACAACACTTCAACTTCCATCTGTAATTTTGAGATCAGAAGACGTCAGTGATTGGGGTGCTGGTTTCCTTTCCTTCTGTTCAGTTTCTTGTAGAGTTCTCTTCTTTGAAGGTTATCATTTAACCTTCTTGTCCAGTTTGTGTCACATGATAGGTGAGGCCGCCATCCTTTTTGTTGGGCCCACCTGAATGGCTGTATATTTTGTTGATCAATGAAATTCCTCTGGCTAGCGCCATTAAAAAAATTTTTGGTTTAAAAAAAAGGTCAGTCTCATCGGAAGAAAAAACTTAACTACTGGGGAATGGTTACTACATGACTCTAGAACGGTTAGAAACTCACTCATCATTTAATTTTAGAGATGGGTTTAATGTGGACAAACACCATGAGTTTACCGATCAAGATCTATGAAGTCAAAGGTATAGAGCACAGCAGCACAACTTTGATGGTAAACATATGGATCTCATGTCATGTTTACAGATTTTACAAAATACAACTAGTTAAAAGAAATTTGAAGAGAATGCAGCATGAGCACTAAAAGAAAAAGCCTGCATCACTATTTCACTAACCTCAAGCAAATATTCCACCCTCTTATCTTCAACATGATCTAGAACAAATTACAGCAATTCCTGTCCAAATAATTCATCAGAGCATGCATGTAGCTGGATACGTAAATTGGAGCAGATTGGTGATTACTATGATGGACATTTAGAGAAGTTGAAAATATCTACCGGATATCGAGAAGGTATGCCTAAGATTGGATTTATCTGAACCCCAACCATGAAGCCTTGTCCCTGAAGGAAAGCAAAACATCTATCAAATAACAACAGGATCCTTTTCATTGGCCAAATCAGCAATATTGGTTTTTTAAAAGAATCCGATATGTATTGGCTAATATTTTGTTCCAAGTCGCCAAGAACCAAAACCTTAGATAATGGCTCGTTCAACTTCACACCTTTTTATCTATGAATTTGGCTCTTCTACTTGATGATTTCATCTCACAGTTCTCAGCTTGACAAAAAGGAAAAAGGAAAAAGAATGAAAGAATGTTGCCTCCATTAGCAAGTAACAATGTCTATTTTTCACATTAATGTGGACTTTACCACAGGCCAAGATGATGACTAATTTCCAACGAATAAAAGAGTCAAATTTTCCAAACAACAAATCTTTGGAAATGACATATCATGAGAAGAGCTTCGATCACGTCCTACAAATAAAATTTACTATTTAACACAATACATTACATCATTTGTATACCACATCTAATTAAGAACACAATAATCTCAAAACAAAATAAAAGAACTATTCAATTGGTGTGAAAATTTACCCCGTACTACTACAAGTCGTAGTCTTTCCCTTTTTCACTAAGTGTCCCTACAAATGATAAATCAATGTCAATCATCATATACCATCCAATCAAGAACCTTCTAATGGGCACTTTAAGTGATACAGTTTGCATTCACTTTCAACAATGAAAAACCCATTGATCAAATAGTTAGATTGTTAGATCAATCTTTCAGAAAATGGGGTCAGATCGGTCTTTCAAAAGAAAATCAGAATGATTTTTGGGATGCATGTAATCCAAGGTTGCCCACATTTCCAATACCAGTTAAATTGCACCATAATAGAGCAGACCATCTTTCTCATTTCTTGACAGAAACTGTTGTCCCTGAGTGTACATGGAATGGCTGCCTCTATGTTCTGCTCTTTAGTTCCACATTGCATTTTAAACTTTTTTGTACTACAGGTAGAGTTCACTAGACCTGGAATATGCCATGGGTTTGCACTTTTGATTGATTGGGTGACAGACGCTAAGAATGAAATTATTATATCAACAAGGCCAGGTAAGCATCTGCAATAAATAGATGGTGTCTTACTCCCATAAACTTCTCAGCATTAAGCTTAAAACTTTAAGTGATATAGCTCCACAGATGCAAATGGGCCATTAGCAGTGTGGATGATCAAATATAAAATAGATAATGCATACAAGTAGATGTATGCCTATGATTGTGTTCTCTTGCACAAGGAGCAAATTAGGATGCAGATTTCATGCTACTTATATCGTTCCGTGCAGCAAAAAGCTCTGTGGAGCCTACTATGCTGTGTATGAATACAAATGTTGTTATCCAGCAAACAGAATCATTCATTAATACAAGTGGAACCACATGTTCCTACTTCCAGCATTCTGAAAACTTCCACATGATTTCATTAAGAAAATTTTAGATTTAACCAAGACCTGAAAAAAGGAAGGGAAAAAAATCAATTTAGTCACAATTCAGTCGAGACTTGTTTAAGATTCAGTCCACTTGACTAGTCAAAACTCATAAAACTTGAAAAAAGAAAACTCGATGAAACTCGACAAAACTTGAATCTGCTCGCAATGTCTCAAAAACAAGAAAACCCAAATAAGAAATAGAGATTAAAACATTACAAAGAACAACAACCTCACTTAGAACCATAGATTTTCTATCAACTGTTTCATGTTTTATTTCTTCATTATCCAAACATCTCTTCCACTCCATGAAAAATTCTACTATCACCCAAATAAAGATCACTGAGTGAACTGCTATACTGACAACTAGTAGTATCAAATCCATGAAAGCTTATGAGCATGCAAGAACCCAGTTTAAAGCAAGAGACGACTGCACCAATATAATCAAGAGGGCAATCAATACAGTACAAACGTTCCATAATTTCAGGAAAAGTAGGATGATCATAGAGTACAATATCAATTCAAGTTCTTCAGATATGAAAGATGCACATGGCATTTTGAAGAAATTCTAGAAAGATTAATGATTTATAAAAATAAATAAATAAATAAATAAACACTATACATCTATACCCACAACCATACGCTCAAAACTATGATGTGCTAGATTTCAAAAAGGCAAAAGACATTATATAATTTCTTAATGAAATGTACACTTGGAACAGTATCTCACTTGGTAATGCAAGTCCCTGAAGAAAGGAAACAAATACCCAAAAAAAAAAAAACAGCAAAACATGAGAATAATATTGTCATACAGTATTGGACTCTGAATTCATTTACCCAAATCAGAAAATTAGGGATTTCGGATTTCGATCCCCAAATCAGAAAATTAGGGATTTCGGATTATGATCCCCAAATCAGAAATTTAGGGATTTCGATTTATGATCCCCAAATCAGAAATTTAGGGATTTCGGATTTTGATTCCCGAATTAGAAAATTAGGGATTTCGGATTTCGATCCTGAAATTAGAAAACTAGGGATTTCAGATTTCGATTCCAAAATTGACAATTGGGGATTTTGATTTTAGAATTCCAAAATCCCATATCAGGAATTGGAAATCTCAAAATCCAATTAGGGATTTCAGAATCAACTCGTCACAATCAAAATTTTGATCAAGGACCTCCGATGCGATTGTTCCTTAAAAAATGCCCAAATTAATATGAATAGAGGGGAGAGAGAGAGAGAGAGAGAGAGAGAGAGACCTGATGTTGCAGAATGCTCCTTGATGTGCTAAACCAAAGAAAAGAAGAAAATAAAAGAGGGAGAGAGACAGAGAGAGTGAAGGAGCGGTAGATCGAGTGGAGAGGGAGAGGGGAGGATTCGAGAGGTGAGAGGGAGAGCGAGAGAGAGAGAGAGAGAGAGAGAGAGAGAGAGAGAGATCAAACGGAGGGGAGAGGGAGAGGCAGAGGTAGATCGACCGTAGAGGGAGAGGCAGAGGTAAAGAGCGAGGGAGAGGCACAGAGAGAGAGAGAGGAGAGGAGGAGGGAGAGGGAGAGGGAGAGGGAGAGGGAGTGGAGAGAGAGGGAGGGAGAGGGAGAGGGAGAGGGAGAGGTAGATCGAGAGGAGAGGGAGAGGGGGAGGAAGAGGCGCGAGAGAGAGAGAGAGAGAGTCAGCGCGCGACGGGGAGAGGGAAAGGGTGAAATGAGACGGAATCGAGTAGGGTTTTTTTTTAAGGTTTCAAAGGCATCCCTTGCCAGCAGCCGGTTATACCAGTCGCCAGCAAAGGGTTACCCCAAGGGTCGACATTTCATTACTTTCTTGTAGTGGTATGTGTTTTAATCACCCAGGCCCACTAGTTTAGGTGGATTTATAGGGTTAGCTCACCTCCTGGGCAACCCACACCCAAGTGGGACCTACTGTAATGCATGTACTTGACCCTCACAGCCCACGTGGCTAGGCTAAACTTTAGGCAGATCCACCGTAGATGGACTGTGTGTCCATTAACTTGCTGGACCTACCATGATGTACCTGTTTATCCTCTCCAATCATTCGTTGTGTGGCCCACCTAAATCGGTCCCACCCTCTGATGGACTCTCAATAAGTGGGGCCCACCGTTTATAAGTATTTTATCCAGGTCGTCCAGCTATTTGGACGGACTGATCATCTAGCAGTTGTCCCACCATGCTTGTATTATATCCAGGCCCAATCCATCTGTAGCGAGGCCTAGTGATGATGTCTGGGACCTCCCCTACACCATGATGCATGTATTTTCATCAGGTTGTCCAGTTACTGGACGTCCAGCAGCCCAGCGTGCAGATGGGCTGGACGTCCAGCCACAGGCCTACCATGCTATATATATATATATATATATATATATATATATATATATATATATATATATATATATATATATATATATATTCATGTTGTCCATCCATTGTTAGACCCACTAGTGAGGTGTGGGGCTCCCTCACACCCTCTATCATTTTCCCAGGACCCACTCTGCCATATGGGCCCAGATCATGAGTAGTAGATCCAAATTTCAGGTAGACTTACTGCAGGGAACAATTTGGGTTGTTTGGGCTGGGCGTCCCATGTTGGGGCTGCCTTGTGAGGTCCACCATGATGCGCGTGTTGTACACACGCTGTCCATCCATTTTTTTTAGATATTTTAAGGGCTGTGGGCCCCATCGATAGGCAGGCCCAAATCCCATGTAGACCTCACTAGGGGATAGTGATGATTGAATGCCCACCATGGGCTGCCTTGTGAGGCCCATATGATGCAGGCCATTTGATGTATATGAGGCCCATTGTTGAGGGCTATGTGATGCGACCCACTTGATGTATATGAGGCCCATTGTTGAGGCCCATGTAATGCGGCCCATTGTGATGTGTATTCGGCCCATGTTTGAGGCTCATTGTGATGTATATTGGGCCCGTGTGAGAGGCCCGTCGTGATGTATATTAGGCCCGAGTGAGCAGCCATTGTGATGTATATTAGGCTCGTGTGAGAGGCCCATTGTGATGTATATTAGGCCCGAGTGAGTGGCCATTGTGATGTATATTAGGCCCGTGTGAGAGGCCCATGTAATGTGGCCCATTGTGATGTGTATTCGGCCCGCATTTGAGGCCCATTGTGATGTATATTAGGCCCGTGTGAGAGGCCCATTTAATTAGGCCCGAGTGAGCAGCCATTGTGATGTATATTAGGCCCGTGTGGGAGGCCCATTGCGATGTATATGAGGCCCATGTAATGCGGCCCATTGTGATGTGTATTCGGCCAGTGTTTGAAGCCCATTTTGATGTATATTAGGCCCATGTGAGAGGCCCATTGTGATGTATATTAAGCCCGAGTGAGTGGCCATTGTGATATATATTAGGCCCGTGTGAGAGGCCCATTGCGATGTATATGAGGCCCATTGTTGAGGCCCATGTAATGCGGCCCGTTGTGATGTGTATTCGACCCTTGTTTGAGGCCCATTGTGATGTATATTAGGCCTGAGTGAGCGGCCATTATGATGTATATTAGGCTCATGTGAGAGGCCCATTGCGATGTATATGAGGCCCATGAGATACAGCCCATTGCGATGTAAGAGGCTCACGAGATGTGGCCCATTGTGATATATAAGGCCCATATGATGTGGCCCAATTGTGATGTGATGAGGCCCATGTGATGAGGCCCGATGTGATGTATATGTGGCCCATGCAATGCAGCCCACTTGATGTATACGAGGCTCATGTGATGCGATCCATTGTAATATCTGAGGCCCATTATGTTATATGTGAGACCCTTATGTGGGCCCCACTATATTTTGGCCTTATGAGGGCCACTCCTTGGGAGTAATGTTGGTTGAATGCCACATTGATGGGCAATGATGGTTAAATGTCTACATTGTGACCTTCCCTTAGGCTTTGTTAGGCCCATTCTTAATATGAGTAGGCCGTCTAGGCCCATCCTTAATATGAGGAGAGTACATTATCATCATATAACATGTTTAGTATAGCTCTATGATTCATGCTCATACACATCATATGTATGCTTGTTATAAGGAGTGATTGATCATAGCACATGCTATTGGGTAGATTATTATGGGACTCCCTAAGAGACGGAGTTGTCCCACATGAGCACGCAGTACATGCAGGTTTGATGCATGACTGGATGGTATGACTCATACATCTCACATTTGGTGATATAACCACCGTATGCCCTAGCGACATCAGGGCCATGGCCTCTATAAGCATGTCGTGGATAGCCAGATGGGACACCGGAAATCTTTTTCTATATAGGGTGTTATAGATATCCTTGGGTGAAAGTCCCTAAACTCTCTTGGTACTAGAGGACACCCCAACATCTAGACCGAGTGGATATATATGAGTGCATGAGAGCCGTATACCAGTAGGTCACGTCTCCCACTGTGTCGTGGTTGGTTGGAAAGGGGTGTGACCTTACCCGCTTGAGTGAGAGGGCAATGTCGAAGTTGAGTTTAACCAGCTTGAGGAATGGGTCCGCTATCGATGAGCCAGGCCCGATATTGGTAGGCAAATAGTGAGGTCTCTTCCACTTACTCAGTTATGCACTCGGATAGGGGGGCAAGCTGGCGTAGAGTATATTAGACCCCAGTGATGATCCCAGAGATGTATGGTACTGATATGTAGACTTATAGAGCAGGAGTTGTATACTCATCATTTTACTCATTCATTCACCATCCACTCGGGCTAGTGGTGCGCAACTAATTATTATGTGTACCTTCACATTGGCCAGGATTTCGGTTGGGGCGCGTGACTAACTTGAGATCAGGAGTTTACCATATTGAGTATAGTTATCCAAATTTAAGTATGGGACTGGTTTTGATAGAAGTCCCTTGTGATGGACCCCACAGCTTGCGATACTGCGTACTATCATCTCGACTTTATATTCTAGCTTGGTCATTTCATTCGCACTGCATATTTCATTGCATTCTCAGCACATAGCATCTGGTTTATTATGCTTTTGTTTTACATATCCTGAATAACGTTGATGGTATTATGGACTCTTCAGGATCTGCATATTATATTACATCTACAGCATATGGCTTTGGGTTGCTATGTTTCTGCGTTTATATGGCCTAGATGAGGCTGATGGTATTCGTGGCTCTTCAAAATTGCATATTGTATTGCATCCTCGATATCTGATATTTGGCTCACTATGACTCTGCATTGCATAACCGATCTGCATTGCATACTCTAATATTGCATGGTTGTTAACCTTGCCAGTATTCCGCTTACGCTAATATTTGTATGTTTGGCACTTATCTTGCGCAAATGCTTACACCACCCTCTAAGCTTTCTACAAGCTTATGCATGATAGATGCGTGCAGGTGGTGTTAGGTCGCAGTAGCTTTGAGCTTAGAGCGTGTAGTTGTCTTCTAGAGCTTCGATTTTCAATACATGTATTTCCCTTTTAGCACTGTATTTAATTGTTTATATTAATGGATATGTGATGATGATGTTGCCTTTGTGATTTGAGTAAACTTGTGGTTATGCTTCTTACAAGATAAATGTACGTTAGAAAATCCTCCTTGTAGGATCCCAGGATCGAAATCTGGCGTATGGACGCTGGAAGCTAAGAATGAGGTACTACGGAGGCTATTGGCACCGAATTCGGCGATTGAAAATTCTGTGAGCCCAGTTTCCGAGTTTGGGGCGTGATAGTTGGGGTTTCTTTCTAACTCTCTTAGAACATAGTTCTCATTTAGTAAAGTCTCCCCCTTAGATATCATAGGAATGTCGAGAAAGTCGACCATTACAAAAAAGAGGTAAACCAAACACTGCAAGGGCACGAGCCATTCCTTTTGACCCTTCTGAAATTGATTGACTTCAGGAGCACTTCGAGGACCGACTTAGGGCCATGAGATGTGAGTTCCAAAAGCAACATGTGGTCGATCTCCCATACACCAATTAAAAGGACATTTATCCCTTCCTGGATACTAGGGTGCTGTGAAATTTTTAAGTGCCTAAATCTAAATGATATGATAGTACATTATGCCCCACTGTTCACCTAAAAGCCTTTTGTGGCGAGCTTGATGCCATAATAGGAAATGATGGGGCACTGATTTTCCTATTCCAAGAATCCTTGAGTGGTGACACAATTGATTGGTAAACATCGCTCAATTACCACAGTAAGAGATGATTGGGCACTAATTCGCTTATTTCATAAATTCTTAAGAGATGACATACTTGATTGGTATACATCGCTTGATTACTGTAATATTAGAACCTAGGAATAGTTGTCTCAGGATTTTATAAATTGTTTTGCGTACAATCTAAACACAACACCCAAAATGACATATCTGACCACTCCTAGAGAAATGATGAGTTGTTGTTGGCTTACATTGGACAATGGATGACCATGACTACTCAAATGAAGACTCCCATTGACGATGAAGAACAAATCTCCTTGATTGTCCACTCAGCTAATCTAAACATATTAAGATACTTGATCTCGAATCCGTATGCCAACTTCATCCAGCTAATCCATGTAAGGAATGGGCGGAAGCTAGAATAAGTGCCTGCACAATCGCCCCTTGCCCTCACTAGTTCGCCTCCACATGGAAGATCATTTGGTTCTATTAGACTTTATTGTATCTTTTTCCTTCAAATTTCCGCTTATAAATGGTCTAGGTTATCCCGTCGAGATTTTGAACCTGAACTATTTTGGTTAGGCTTGGGATAGAATACTAGGCCCGAGGGCAATGCCCATGCCTAAAATTTAAGCCCATCTATTAATCAGGTTGGGTTAAGTCTATTCCTAATAGCCCATCAGATTGCCAAGGCTCACACTCAACCCTAATCTCTATCATATAGGATTTTAAGGGTATAATTGTCAGATATCGTGCATGATGGGGCACATTGAATGAACAATCTAGATCTTGTATAAAAAAGAGGTCAAGTCCGAGCTATAAAATAGGCTAGTCCATTCATCAATTAGTCGGCATGTGTTCGCCTAATATGGTACAAGGGGGCAATCAGTTTGGTTTAGGTTAGGTCAAAGTCAACAAGTTCGACTAGCAAACAAGACACAAACTTGTACATATCTCCAACCTAGTTCAACCTAACCTGACTCAATTGTAATCGGGTCATTTGTAACCAACTAGTCCTAACATGGTGTGATGCACCTCGAGTTTAATTATGGAATGTAAGAGCAAGCTCAGCCCTAGATTATATTAATTATGGTATGGGTTAATGGGCCCCTAAACTATTAACTTGAATTCGATCCTCCAATGCAATTGTCCAAAGGTTCAATACTAAGATCTTATGTCTATGGACAATTATACTCCTGTGTAGGGTCAGGGCATAGGCATAACCGTCATCAAGTCAACTCCCAATGGTGGAGATCGTCCATGAAATTGCGGTTTATACTGCTGATACTGAAGAATGAATATCAGACAATGTCTTAAAGGGGGGTGAATAGGACTTTCCAAATATTTTTCCTATTTAAAAATCATAATTGCTTAACTTAAAAAATCATTCAGTTTAAACAAAGTAAGGCAATATACCTCTAAAGGCTTCCAAGCCAATAGAGGGTCCAATCACAAAGGTTATTCAAGATATACAAATAAAACAATTAGCCTAGTGATGTGAGCTTGTGTGTGGAATGTGCTTCTTATCAATCTTTAGCATTCATCTAATCATGCATAAACAATCAAGTATTTAAACTTAAATAATCATGATAAATGCGCAAATGATCATTTCAAAGACAAGCATGTATAGTGTTTCGGGTATGTGCCTACTCCACTCTCGGCATCCACACTCAATTCCAGGGTGCATCGGATTTCACTATTAATGATTTTGAAACAGGTTTACCAATAACCTTTACAGTCCTACACTAAGGACACCAATTTATGCTTTCCGCAAGAGCAAAGCTCCTACACCTAGAACCCACATTTAGTCCCACCGGCCAAGGTCCCACATAAGACACCTCTATTTAGGCCCACTGGCCAAGGTCCTACACAAGACACCTACGTTTAGGCCCACCGGCCAAGGTTCCACACAAGGCACCTATGAGAGTCTGTTGATAACAAACTCTTAGCCTCAATCCTTCATGAGGATAATGACTAAACTTTGGACTCTTAATAATGACACTTACTTGTCGGAATGAGTCCTCGTTTGTAGCTCGTCTTGGGTTACTTGATCTTTGTGCTCTCGTGCTTTAATCAGCTTCTCGGTGCTCCCCCGATCACATAGCTTAGATTTTCTTGTTGGCTCAGCTTCATGATTAAGAACCTTGCATAAGATATACCTATAAAGGTGATCAAGGTAATGAGAGTTTGATTGAATCTCCTATCTAAGATAATGAGTGAATTTTCTAAGGGATTTAATCGATGAATACACTAGAGTATGGTTGAGACTAAGGATATACCTATAGGTTTGGTCTCAATACTCTAGTGAAGGCTTGATATCATGTAACACCCCATACTTTCTAGTACACGAGTGTTACCATTTATATTAAGTCTAGCACGAGCGTGTGTGGGAACACACATAGCATACATTACATATAACCACCCAACAATTTAAAATCCGTTCATCTTGACCAATTGATTTGGATCGTGACGGCAATGGACCCTTAAATGTTAAGATCAGTTCATGAACACAATTATACATCAATCTAAATGTCTAGGGCACTGTTCGCCCATAGATCTAGTCATTCAACCGATTGACTTTTATGATGGACCCTTACAGTAATAGGGAAACCTATTTTTATATTGCCATCTCCTGAATAAGTAAACATAATCATCCACCTTAGATCTAAGAGTTTGAATCAATGGAAGGCCCTGACCTTAAGTCTTCTTTAAATGGAATCCAACTTGCTAGACCTACCGATCAATAGGCCTACAACACCTAAGTTAACAACCCACTACTTGACCACCCTAATCCTAATATTTGATAATTGAATATACTGTTAGAACTCACTTAAAAAGACCCTAGGAACCTATGAATGATTAATGATCAGCTTGAATGCAATTTGGCCATCTGAATGGCAAAAATACAATTAAATAACCAAAAAATAGATTTATGTCCCATTTAATGGCCTGATCTATCAGAAATTTTGCATAATGAACTATTAGGAGCATTAGAACTGAATGAATGGTGTAGATCACACTGAGCACCATGTCGACCCCACTTTCAAACCATGCGGTACACGAATATCATGCACTCTCGCAGTGCATGGGACCATTGCTAGGTCAAAACAAGCGCTGACCCGATGAAAATCAGAAAATGTAGAATTTCTCATGCTTTCCCGCCGTACACATAAATTCAAATTGGGGTGGGCCACCACGATCATTCCCTTGGATGATCTTAACCGTCCATCAGGTAGCCCAAGAAATTCTGATCAAAACCCCACTCTTCACACACGTTGTTAAGCACTCGTGTGCACACGATTTTCGACGATAGAACCCTCATGCAGTTGGCTTTCCGAAAATAGAAAGATTCTTTTCCTCTCCTTTCCACGTTGGCATGCACGTGCATTGGCTCTTGAAATCTTGACCCTCCACTTCATCAAATCCCAACTATTGGGTCAAAGACAGTTTTAGGGTTCCTAGCTCAATGAGAGAGTCGCCGCGGCATGTGAGCTTCAAAACTATTAAGCAAGGGGTGATCACCGTCCTTTTTGTGGGTCCCTCGATGATCAGTGGTTAAATCCAAACCATCCATATGCCTCAGATCAAGTGATCAACCCTCCAATGAGAACTTACCATGATCAACCTCCTTCTTCTCCAACCGGCTGGTGAAACCCATCACCTTACATAGAACCCTGATCTTTGATCTGAGTGGTCCATTAGATAGATCTAGACCCTAAAAACTCATCTGTAACATCAGAATCTCTCCATACAATTAGTTGACAAGATCATCTCCTCAAAACTCTTACGAGTTAAAACGCTAGCCTGTAACTAATTAGCCAATTAGTTGAGATAAAAGCATTTAGTAACAGGTTAATAGAACCCTATTTAAGGACTCCTTTTAGGGCAACATTCTCAAAAAGAGGAAAGTGAGAAAGGAAATAGAAGGAGAGGGAGAAGGGAGAAGGCATGCAACTGAGGAGAGTTTTGGCCACCTGTCCATAGCCGACCCATCTCACTGAGGGCGCTACTCGAATCTTCAACCCAACACGCCATACCCAGGTTCCCTTGCAGCATCCTAATGTCATCTCTAATCAGGTAACCATGCACATCTGCCTCTGTTATTAACAGACCTCACCCAACCAGCCGACTGGTTTCACAGTCAACTCAACTCGGTTGCGAGTTAGGTAGCCCAGCACCATTCCAGCATGAAGAACTCGATCTGCCTTCATGGCAGTTGTCAATTTTTCCTGGGGCTTGGACCGACACTATGAGATGAGCCCTGTTTCACCAAAAATAGGGAGTGATGATGCCGTCTGCACTCAAGGCTCAACCGAGTCAGCGACTCAGGCTCGGTTTGAGAGATAAAAGCCCGACTCGGTTAGGCCTAGGTGGTGGTTCACCCAGATGAGCTTGAGCCTAGCCATGAGTGTTATAGTTTTTGCCATTCGGGGACTGACCCGACCGTGTTGCCTAACTGAGTCAACTCAATACTCATTGTCAAGCTGACCCAGTCAGTTTTCCGATTGAGTAAAGTTAATTCCAACCATTGTGCATGATTCTGAGAAGTATTATATTCAATGGACCTTCAATCCAGCCCTGAGGCTAACAAAAACCCTTGAGTTGGACTCAACTAGTTCTTAGTTGAGAACCCCAACTGAGTCAACTTAGTACTGACTCGCTGAGATTCTATAATATTTCATTCAGGGACTGTTTACAATTGATACACCTGAAAGACACCTTCCTCCAATCAATTCCAAATCATGAGCTCATAGACTCACCTCATAGGAAGATTCAAATCAAGAGAAACCCTCAATCAAGGTGAGGGATGTCCCACATTGCTTCATTCATTTCATTAAACTCTAAACTAGTTTTGAGCCTAATGTGTAGAAATATTTAAGCTGTGATTTCATTCCTTTGTTCATTAATCAACTATAAGTGAATGCCTAGAATTGTTACTTTTGTACATTTAAGGACTTGTACTATACTCAATAAGACATGTTTTAGATTGTATAGTTACATGTACATCTCTATCTGTTAATCATGTGGCAAGAGATCTTATTCCTAATCATGTTTTAAATAGTAGAATTTCCCCATTACACCTTAAATGTGCTAGACTCATTCTTAGTTGAATCTGATGTGTTCTAAATCTTGGAATAATATGCATAGGGACTTATTCCTTCTATTTCCATTTTCTGCGATGAACATGAGTCTATACTTCATTTCCTATTTTTCACAAATCCTATATCTATAAGATCTAGACTTAGTCTTGTGTTTTATATAGTATTTTAGGAATTGGTTGACTTTGGGTATAGTACTACTAGTGCTGATAAGAATCATGGTATTTGATTTCATTAGATGAGATTATCTATGAAGTTATCTTCCATGAGGAATGTAGGATAAGTTCCTTAACTACATTCCATATGTCACATTTATGGGCCTCATTTATCTTGGAAAGGGTATATGGAATTATATTAAACTCACATTAGAATGTTTGACATCCTATTATAAGACCATGAGCTTGGCCATATTTATGAAAGTGTTTTAGTTAATCTTAAGGAATGTGCATGGGTATCATGGTGCATAACATCCACGCATGACATTTGAACTTTACCGGGTGCTCGATATAAGTCACGTTCTGTTAAGTTACTAAGAGTTTCATTACTTTAGTTAAACCCTCAGATTATGTGCATTAGTACCACTATGGGCTGCTCTCTTTACATGAGGCTTTTTCAGAATTTTAAATACCTCCTTGGGCATACCTTGAGTACTTTTCTAGGAGGTCATCCTTGGGTGTACACACATTTATGGCCTTTTCCAGGTAGTCTACCTACCCCGGGCAGTCTTTTATTTTGACAGCTGGATGTGTATCCCCATATCTGTGACTTTGCCATACATTCATACATCCATCCATTTACATTTAAATTCATATTACTCTCAATATGATTGATTACATGTGGTTTAAACTGTTTTGGAATAATATGGTATGCATGAATCCTTGCGAAAAATTTCTATTGAGTTTCACTCACCCAATCGTGTGGTTACACCAAATAGATACAGGTATGATGACAGGTGGAGACACTTATGACGGGATCCCAGGGACGGCTGAGGTGGAGTTTGGTGAGGAAGAACTTTATGTGAATGTTTTTGAGCAATTAGAGCTTTAGAATTTACTTATTTTAAGATTTATATATTTACATGTTTCAAACTCTGCAAAATATGTGAATTGTAATAAAAATTCCCCTACTAAGGGATTCCATTTTGCTTCCCCTTACTTGTATTAAATTGCCTTATATTACTCTCAAGATTCATGGTTTATGCAATAGTCATCTTACTTAATGATTTTGAGATTCGCTATTAATTAGATGCACGTTAGTCCATTTTATAACGTAATACCCGGGTTCTCAATGAGGAGCAACTATCCTTGGGTTTTGAGAACCAGGGTGTTACATATCATGTTCTTCATAAATAAGAGCTTTGAATGCTCATGAGTGATGAATCACAATGAAGAGAACATGAATCTCATGTGGATAGAGTCTAGGATGAGAGATTATAGCTTGGGACAACCCAGGGACTCTGAAATGCCTAAATCCACACTTTTTGGAAGTTTTAATAAGCTGCTTTTATAGAGAAATAGTTCCAACAGATAGAAAATGGATAATTTACGTTGCTACTGAAGCTAACTTCAGTATCACTGAACTTGCTTCGGTTGTACCGAATTATCAATCGGTAGTACCAAATTAAATCATAAAGTTGCTGGATGAATTTTACTCCTTTCGGTGGCATTGAAATTTGTACGTCGGTAAGAGTCGGTGGTACCAAATTTTCTTTGAAAGCTGCTGGAACGTTTTGGGCACTTTCGGTGGTACTGAAGGTATGTTCGATGCAACCGAAAGTGTCATTCGGTGGAACCTTCTCCTACCGAACTGGGACAAACTTTTCTGCTTTAATTCATTGTCCTATGATTCATTCAACAACTTGATCTTTCTCAAAGCCAAGACTTAATAGGATAGAAAATATGAACTCGAAATTGGCTTTGAATAGATGACCTAAGTTGGTTTTCCTATTTGAGTCGATATCATCTATTTGTAAGGTCAAGATCGTAGAAGCAGTTCTTTGTCTTCAATGTGACTTTGGTGCTTCTGATCCAGTTGCGTCGTCGGTCTTCATTTGTCAAGAACTCATCTGACTACTTGACACAACTAGTTACGTGATTGACAAATATGTGTGCAAATAAGTGCACTAACAATCTCCCCCTTTGTTAATTACGTGACAAAAACAACTTATCCTAGGACACTGTCATAGTTCATACCAATGATCTACCAATGACCTACCAAAACCAATAAAAGATTACATATCATGTACCAAATTACAACTCAAACATAAGACTAGATATAAAACATAGAGATGTTGCTCCCCCGTAGTTTCTTCTCTGATCAACTTGTATTCTGCAGAAAACAATGGAGTGTTTGGGTGGGTGGATAGGTTTCTTCTCCCCCTTTTTGTTAGTTATTGGCAAAGGATTTACCAAGAAGCAAGCCAATATATGATGAATTCAGTAGAGAGAGAGAGAGAGAACATGTAAATCACATAAAGTTAAAATGAAATAGTTATGAAATATATAAGAATTATGTGACCAAAATAAAGATATAACCTATGTCAGAAGAAACATAACCATGAAATAGAATAGCCAACATGAGCATAAAAATTACTACCCCAAGGTTGGGTAGAATAATCCATTATCCAAAAACCAACAAGCCCTTAAGGGCTTAATTATCCAAAAAGAAAATGTATTATGATTCGGCAACAACACAAGAGACATGATCATCTAGAAGATCCACCCTCATATGGAGGGATATATGGGCGACGAGTCAGAAGCAACTCTATAATGTGTTCCCCAGTATGTTTAAGAGCGTCAAGACACAGTTCAATCCCGAAGAGACAATTT
The DNA here is from genome assembly GCA_030180095.1 of Magnolia changhungtana. Taxonomy (NCBI): domain Eukaryota; kingdom Viridiplantae; phylum Streptophyta; class Magnoliopsida; order Magnoliales; family Magnoliaceae; genus Magnolia; species Magnolia changhungtana. Next base: position 4,620,180 of record JASAUF010000474.1, read on the forward strand.
TCGCACTGCCGGAGGTGATCTTCTATATTTGACTGCCCTTCAAGAAGTTAACGAGTTGGATCATTCTGGTGAAGGAAGCGCCCAGTGCTGACTGATAGTGGATTTGGTGCAGGTAATGGAGTGCGACAAGAGTCCCAGCCAGTGGCCATGGGAGTGTCTTGAACTTCTTTGCTGCTCCTGCATTCCTCATTCTCCTCAAATGTAGTTGCAAACACATTTAATTGAATTAGGGTTTCCTTGGTAAAGCACACGGCAGGATATACAGTATCATGCGTAGATGGCAGACCAAGGAATTTTGAGAGTTTATAAATACCACTTGGGAAGGGAAGGCTAGTACAATGAACACCCTTAACAACTAGGATTAATTGTTTCAAGATAAGAGTTAGTAGGCATATTTCAATCCCCTGAAATATGTCATACAGGATATTTAGAACAAATGAAGAGATCATATCTCCAAAGACTTCACATGGGTATACATTTGTACTCAGAATGTTATGCATTACTTTGGTGGTTAAGTCCATATTCGATGTTGGGAGGAAGTTTCGTTTGTTCCAGGGGATTGTGGCACCATTACACAATACTCGAGTTATTTCACCCCAAACTCTGAGATGATTGAGAGGACGATCAGTTGAGGGAGTTTGTGTTACTCCGAGGTGTAATAGTTGACTCAGCACCAATGGAGTGACCTCCTTGGTTTGGTTCATGAAGTTGATGCTGATGAATGGAGGATCATCAAGTGTCATGACAAGAATTTAAGAATTGATGAATGAGGTCGTACTGAACCTCTCCTCCAAAGTACAAGGTTGTCCCACCCAATTGATCCTAAGTAGAGATCAATCCCGTGTGGATCGATGAGTAGGGATATGATCGATCTATCAAAGATTGTTTTGTTTGACATAGCCATTTCAGTGGGGTTGGAATAAGGAGAACGACAAATGTTAGTTCGTCTACTAGAGTGTTCTCCTTTTGCAGGAGCCTTGCCTTTTTCTTTAACCATTGTTGTGTTGTAATCATATATTGAAAATATTAATGGAAGGATTAACAAATCTCAACAATATGCATATGAAGTTCCATATTTTTCAAATATACCAAGAGTAGCAGATGAAATATTTCAGTAAGAAATAGGTTTTGCATATGTAGCTTCAGATAAACTAGTCTCCAAAATAAGATTCTAACTATATAACAAAAAGGCTGGAGTCCTCTAATTTTCTTGAAAAATCAGTTATTAAGGAAATGGATGATTGATGCATCAATATACCTAAAAACAAGTTCAGCTGTAAAGTATAGTACATAGAAAGAAACCAAAAAAAAATGATCCTGATACACAGTTAATCTAGGAAAGTCCATCAGCAGTATCTTCTTGGGGCATGACAGATGTGTTGCAATTTGTTCCACGAACTGTTGGAGTGAGTGGAGCTTTTCTTCCATTGACTTCATCATCTCATCGAGCCTTGATTATTCCTCCATAATTTGTACGAGAGTATCATTCTAAGAGGTAGAAGTTGTAGGAGCAGAGATTTGAAGATGAGTATCTGGGCCTTCCTCTATTGTCTCATCTTCCTTATTTGGAAATTCTTCTATTGTCTAATTTTATTGAAAAATCAGTTATCAAGGAAATGGATGATTGATGCATCAATATACCTAAAAACAAGTTCAGCTGTAAAGTATAGTACATAGAAAGAAACCAAAAAAAAATGATCCTGATACACAGTTAATCTAGGAAAGTCTATCAGCAGTATCTTTTTGGGGGCATGACAGATGTGTTGCAATCTGTTCCACGGACTGTTGGAGTGAGTGGAGCTTTTCTTCCATTAACTTCATCATCTAATCGAGCCTTGATTGTTCCTCCATAATTTGTACGAGAGTATCATTCTGAGAGATAGAAGTTGTAGGAGCAGAGGTTGGAAGATGAGTATCTGGGCCTTCCTCTATTGTCTCATCTTCCTTATCTGAAAATTCTACTTTTGGATTCTTAGTTTCATAGATAGAAGAGAGATTCTGTAAGGCCCGTATCTTAAACCGTACCGTTCAATAGGCTTCCGCGGTCCTCTCGATCGAATTTCAGCAACCTTTGACCTGTATCTGACGTTTACGTGCAATCCTAAGCCGAGTCCTATAAACCAGAGTCGGCTCGACCCGAGACTTGTACCTAAGCGACCGCACCGTCACCGCGGTTCCAATGCCGCGTCTCGCACGCCGGTCCGATACCCAGGCCAAAAGATGTGAGCCACATTCAGTTCAAGGAAAACGCCGCATGTTGTAAAACCCAAGAGAATCTCCACCTAAATGTCACATCCATCAATTAATCAATCCCATCAAGGGTCAAGTACATGTCAAGTATACCATCACTCAACCCATCACTCAACCTATCACAACCCATGCCTCTCTTACATAAAAACCCCAAAAGTCAACAAAATTCTTACACAACCCATCCCTCTCTCCCATCCATCACTCCATCCCATCTTCTCTCTCTCTCTTATTTCTCCCTTCTTTTCCAAGCAACCCAAACCATAAGAAAAATCCCACGTCTAAGCATTTTCTAACCTCCAAGAGAATTTTGTGTGTGGCCCACTTCTTAACCCTCTCATCTTCCATCTTAACCCTTCATTCTCCATCATCTTCGATTGGGATCGAAGCCAAGGAGCAAAGAAGCCATTAGAGTTAAGAAGAAAAGATCTAAGGTGGGTGATCCACCGTTAAATTCAATTTGAGGGCCCACATGTTGTGGGACCCACCTGATGTATGCATTGTATAGGGAGGGCCCATAGTGGCGGGGTCCCTCCCCTTCTCACGTGTCTCTCTCTCTCTCTCATGTATTATGGACCCCACTATGATGTATGATCCACGCCATCCCATCCGTAGGGCCCACCTTGCTGAATGTCTTTGGGTGGGCCTGGATGTAAGAGAAACACAAATATCAACTTAGGCCATGGGACCCTGGGCCACCACACGTACCCACATGATGTATGGGTTTTATCATCACCGTCCATCAGCACGGTGAGACCCCTCCGTGCAACGTGTCTGCATCAGGTCGTCCAGGGCCTGGACGCTGGACCCATATAATATATATGTATATATATATATATATATATATATATAAATAATATGTGGTGGGCCCCAGGTGGGGACCCACCTGATTGGAAAAGGGATTGGCCGACTTACCATACCCACCCGTACATCCAGCATCCGTCCAGGTCTAAACGTTGGATGTTGCTTTTACAAAAAAAAAAATTGATAAAAATAATATATAAATAATATTAATATTATATTATATAATTAATATATGTGTGGGCCACACCACGTGGACCCACCCCTGGCATCCCATCCATGATCGTCCATCCCTGGCCATGGGCCAGGGACTAATGAAGATCCAAATCTCTAGTGGGCCACACTACGTGGACCTCACCAGGCGTATGTGTTTCACCGTGCTGACCACTCGTTTTGATGGTGGGACCCACTGCTGGGAAGACGTCAACAAGTTCTGTGGGTTCCACATGCGGTATGTGTTGCACCCAAACATCCATCCCTTGGCGAGCCGTCTCTGGTGGCCCACGTTCGTGGACCCCACCCTGATGGATGTGGTTCATCTAACCATCCATCCATTTGGTGAGCCAATCCTAAGGCTTGAGACTAAAAATAAGACAGATCTAATATCAAGTGGACCACACTGTAGAAAACAGTGTTAAGTGAACATCCACCATTGAAACCCTTCTTGGGGTCACATCAGTTCTGGATCAATTTGAAATTTGCTTTTCATCTTAATTCAGGTCTGTGTGACCTTATGAATAGCTTGGATGGAAAATAAATGTTATGGTGGGCCTTGAGAATTCTAATGGTGGGAATCATTATCACCACTATTATTTAGAGTGCAGTCCATGTGATTTAAATTTTTTCTTAATACTCTAAAATGATCCCTAAGAATAGATGAATGGTGTAGATGGTGCGACCCACGTGATGAAGGTTAGGCCCATACCATGCGGCCCTTGTGATGTGTATTGGGCCCATTAGTGCCGCCCATATAATGCGGCCCTTGTAATGAGGCCCACTTGCTATATGAGGCCCATGGGCGAGGCGCGTGGAAATGTATTCAAGGCCCATGGGTGAGGCCCATTGTGATGTATTCAAGGCCCATGGGCGTGGCCCATTGTGGTACAGTTGAGGCCCTTGTGTGAAGCCCGATGCAATGTATGTGAGGCCCATGAGCGAGGCCCAATGTGATGTATGTGTGGTCGTTACATTGTGTATGAATTCCTTTTGTAGGTCACTCCCTTAGAGCAATGTTGGTTAGATGTCCACACTGATGGGCAATGATGGTTAGATGTCCTCATTGTGACCTTCCCTTAGGCCTTGTTATGCCTATTCTCTTCGTGCGTTAACCCAAATAAGTGGACCCCATTCACCATAGACAGATGGTTTCATGCTATCAAATTTGATATAACCATAGCCGAGGGGCTGATCTTTATATTATGGTTTGATCGGCTGTTCATATCTAGACCCCGCCTTGCTTATAGGCCGATTATCGATTCAGATTATCGATTCTGATTATCGATTCCGATTATCGATTCTGATTTTCGATTCTGATTATCCATTTCGATTATGAGTATGTGACAACATGGCATCATGATACATGCCCAAACGCACCATTTACATGCTTGTGATAAGATGAGTGATTGATCATAGCACATGCCAATGGGCAGATTGTTATAAACTCCTTGGTAAGGGGAGTTGCCCAAATAAGCACGCGGTACATGCATATTTACTGTATAACCGGATTGCGTGATTCATGCATCTTGCATTGTGTGACATGTATATTGTATGCACTAGTGACATCAGGGTCGTAGCCTCCACAAGTATATCGTGGTTAGCAGATTGGACATCGAAAATCTTGTTATACATGGGGTGTTATAGACATCCCTGAGTGAAATTCTCTAAACCCTTATAGTACCAGAAGGTTACTCTAATGTCTGAACAGACTGGATGCATGAGCACCGAGTGTCGAATACTAGGAGGTCGCGCTTTCCACTATGTCGTGGTCAGTTGGAAGGGAGTGCGGCCTTACCCACCTGAGAGGAGGGGGTAAAGCTAGGCTGAGTTTGACCAGCTCGAGGAATGGGTCCACTATCGACGAGCCGAGCCCAATATTGGCAGGCGGATAATGAGGTCTCTTCTACTCACCTTATTGCGCGCAATGGGGCGGCAATCTAGTTTAGAGCATACTATACCCCAGTGATATTCCAAAGTTGATTTGTATTGACATGTGGACTTAAACGAGGATTAGTTTGCTTGAGTTGCATCTTGCATCGAATAGCCTTGGTATGGCCGACATCATTCATGCTTTGCATCACATAGCCTTGGTGTGGCCGACATCATTCATGCCTTACATCGCATAGCCTCAGTACGGATGATAGTATTCATGGATTCACCTATAATTTTCCTCATTGCTCTGATATTGTATAATTGTACTACTATATTGCATACAAACTTTCACCACCCTCTAAGCTTTCTATAAGCTTATGCACGACCATTGCGTGCAGGTGACGTTGGACCACAGCAGCGCTGAGGTAGGAGCGCATAGCAGATCATCTTGGAGCTTTATGTTTATCATTATTGTATTTTCCTTTTACACGCATTGTACTTATAAGTTTTTTATCATAGTAAAAATGTGATGGAGTTTTTAGTTGTTATTTGTAGGTTCTGCCTTTAGTTATTCTTATTACGAATCAAACTAAGGTTGAAAATCCTCCTTGTAGGATCCCAGGATCGGAACCTAATAAATGGGTACCAGGGGCTGAGAATGGGGTATTACGGAGGCTATCGGTATCGGATTCGACGATCGAGAATTTTATGAGCCCGGTTTCCGAGTTTGGGACGTGACAGATTCATTTTCCTGATACTTTATATATTGATTTCTAGTGTTGATATCAACTCATCTTAAGGCACCCTAAACCCACATTGATGGGCCAACTTACATAGCAAATGTCCGAAAGTTATTGCTGTGGAGTTAGACTCAAATCTTGAGACTATTTCATCGTATATTAAAGTAAGTAGGCACAATGGTTCCTGAAAAGGGCTAGCCCCAAGTCCTCGAGGGGGGGGGGTGAATAAGACTATACCAAATAAAAAATAAATGTGAAAAGATAACATAGATAGCAGAAATCTAAAACAACCTCAAATTCACAAGTATTGAGAGGTTGATACAAACGTTGTTCTAAGGACAACCTCACACCAAAAACCAATCGCTTACGGTAGGACAACTTGATTTCTAGAACATTGGTAAGTAGCAAAAACTCAAACTAATACAAAGGCAAAGGAAATAAATTAGGCTATTACAACATTCACCACATGTACATGAAAATAGCATTCAGCACATCACTATCATCATCATCATCATCATCCAAACTCTGAGAATTATAGTGGTTCGAGTGTACACCAACTGTCCTCAAATAGCTACTCCACTCCACTCCCAATATCCACAACCCACGGGATATCGGCTTTCATTAAGAAAGAAGATTTTCCAAGGTTCACCTTAAAACCTTTACAATTGTATTTCAATGGGCTATCACAACTAAAAACCCCACACACAGAGATTTTCTGTCTATCTTAGTCAAAACCAAAATGAAAGATTTTCTAGCTATCTTACAAACCACAATGTAATAAATGAAATATACTTATTTGACGAATAATCTTCGATGTAGCCGGTAGAACTGCCTCTTTGTAGATGAAGATGTTCAATTTTCAATCTCACAGAAGAAGGGATTCTAGGTCTAGATGAATTTTTAAATTAAATCCAACCTTCGGCTACTTGGATTCAATTTCTTAGATCTTACAAAGGGTTAAATCAAAATCTCCTTTATATTAAGTAGAATGGAATCAAGAGATCAAGAAATTAAGAAACTAAAAAGCTATTAAAATGATTTATAAATACCTCACAATAGCTTCACAATAGTGGGGACTAATCTCTCAGAGTGGTGGCTTGAATTGGCTTGGAATCAATGATAAAATATGAGAAATGTCCTCAATTTATAGGCTGCAATTCGGTTACCTCGACTGGTCTAAGGTTCGGCTCGACTGGTCGAGTGGCCAACTCGACTGGTCGAGTGATTTAAATTAACGTTGCTGGAGTTCGAGTCGAGCCCGGCTCGACTGGTCGAGCAGGATACTCAACTGGTCGAAAGACCAAACAACCTTATCCGATTTTTTAAGTAAAATTTTGGATTGGTCGAGAAAAAACCTAAACTGGTCGAGCTAGTGCTTGGACTAGTTGAACACTAACCATATCACACCCCAAATTCGAAGACCGGGCTCACAAGATTTTCTATCGCCGAATCCGGCGCCGACAGCCTCCGTAGTACCCCATTCTCGGCTCCGAGCACCCATATACCAGGTTCCGATCTTGGGATGCTACAAGGAGGGTTTCTAATATCAATTTGATTCGTAATAAGCATAACTAAGCATAACCCACGAACAATAACCACAAGAACACCATCACAAAATCCACTATGAACAAAAACTTTGAATACAGTGCATATAAAGGGAAATATAAGATAATGGTAATAGCAAATCTCCAAAAGCTCGGCGGCACGCTCCAACGCGGCGAGACTACAGCTGCATCCTGGCGTCACCTGCACACATCAATTGTGCATAAGCTTATAGAAAGCTTAGAGGGCGGTGTAAGTGTGTGCGAACATACTTAGAATGCAATGCCGGAGTAATGCGGAATCATACTGATGAGTACGTAAATGCAACCAGCCGTACCAAGGCGATGCAGTACAAGATGTGAATGCTATCGGCCATACCAAGGCCATGGGATGCAATACGTAAGTCAAGCATGTCAATCTTATACCAATGCAACTACTCACTAGAGCATCAAATCAGTACGGTTCTCAGTCTGAATAATCACCGGGGTTCAGTACAATCCAAATGGCACTGTCTCTCTCCAAGCAGCACAGTCCAAGTGAGCGTAAGAAACCTCACTATCCGCCTGGCCAATAATTAGTCAATACCTATCCGGCACGTCGATAGCGAACCCATTTCTGAGCTGGTCAAACTCAGCCTAGTAATGCCCTCTGCTCTCGGGCGAGTAAGGCCACCACTCCTTTCCAACCGACCACGACACAGTGAGAGACGCGGCCTCATGGTATTCGACCCTCGTACGCTCATGTATCCACTCGGTCTCGACGTTGGAGTCATCTTCTAGTACCATCGGGTTCAGGGACTCTCACCCAGGGACATCTATGGCACCCCGATTGCTTGGAACAAGATTTTCCGGTATCCAACCAGCCACCCACAATATATCTTGGAGGCTATGGCCTTGATGTCGCTAGGGCATATCTCAATCATACAGATGCAAGTGCATGAATCATACCGCCAGACATGCATCAATCCTTTGCATACCGTGCGCTCATGTAGGGCAACTCCGCATATCGGGGATCCCATAATCAGTCTGCCCGAAGGCACATGCTATGATCAGACACTCCTCATCTCAAGCATACATATGATGCATATGATCATGAATCATGGGGCTGTGCTAAACATGTTATAAAGCAATAAACTATCCTCTCAATGAAGATGGGCCTAGATGGCCTACATGAAACATATACGGGCCTATCAGTGGCCTTAGGGAGAGTTATAATGTGGACATCTAACCAACATTACTCGTACAATGTGGACGTCAAACCAACATTGTCCCCAAGGCTTGGCTCGCCCCAAATACCATTAAATAAATCCTGGTGGAATCACACATTGCAATGTGCCTTAGGTACATCCCATGGGACCCTAAATATATCAAATGGGCCGTATCTCATAGGCCTTATATTCATCAAGTGGGCCACCTCAATGAGCATCATCAATGGGCTTTAGGTACATTACAATATGTCATCACCCATGCGCCTGAGAATGCATTAAAATGAGCCCGATCACATAAGCTTTATGTGAATCAAATGGGCCTAATCACATAGGCCATATACATATCAAAGTGGGCCTCAACAATGGGCCACAAATACATCAAATGGGCCTCACAACGTGGGCCTATACATAACATGGTAGGCCCCAACAACGGGCCCATAAACACATCAAGATGGCCTATATACATGGGCCCATATATATATCAAAGTGAGTCTCAATGTTGGACCTAAAAAATGCATCAAGATGGGCCTAAATATACGGGCCCATACGCATCCAAGTGGGCCTCATGTGAAGCCTACCATAATATTTATTTTACTATCCAATCCGTTGATAAGGCCACATGAATAGGGGCCCGCCAAAACGTTTATTTTCAATCCAACCTTTTCATAAGGTCTCATGGGCCTAGGGCCCACTGCAATGTTTATTTACCTACAATCTGTTCATACGGTCATGTGGACCAAGGGTAGGGTCCACTAGGATGTTTATTTGACGTCCAAGCTGTTCATAAGATCACGTGGGCCAGACCCACTGTAATGTTTGCTTGCCACCCAACCAGTTCATAAGGTCATACGTGACCTGGGCCCACAGTCAGGGAGCCCACTGCAATGTTTATTTGCCAACCAACCTGTTGAGTGGGTCACGCGGCCAGGGCCCACCGTAATGTTTATTTACCAACAGACCTGTTGATAAGGTCATATTATCAGGGGTCTCACCGCGGGGTGTTTCACAAATCCAGCCCATACATTATGTGTGTCCCACCTGTCTGAGGGTCCAGACCAAGTTTCAGCCACATCAAAAATACAAGTAGGCCCCACCAGGTGTTTTTATATGGTTTAGGCATGTCTTCACATGATTTAGATGGTGTGGGCCACCTGAGTTCCGTTTACGACCGAATTTTAGGAACGCCCTACAGATAAAGGGGACCCACCAAATGTATGGTGTTGATGTTCGAAACACATCACGTGGGGCCCACGGCTGGAGCCGTGGGGCTTGACTCTCGTCGGCGCCACCGTCGTGTGGCAGTGTGTTGCTCGCTTTGTCGAGTCAAAGCAAAGAAATCTTCTTGTTTCCCTTTTTTTCTTTTTCTTTTTTTGGGGGCCCACCGAGATGTGATTCACAATCCAGCCCACCCATTATGTGTATCCCGCGTTTCTGGCCGTCCAGACCGAGTTTCAGCTGCATCCAAACTTCAGGTAGGTCCCACCAAGTACTTTTATATATTCTGGCGTGTCTTTACATGGTTTTAGAGGGTATGGCCCACCCGGTGATCAGATCACCTTAAGACCTTGGCTCAACGCCTAAAATGAGCTGGAGAACAAAATGGACGGCGTGGATCATCCTCATACATCAAGGTGGGGCCTGCATGAGCAACCCACCCCAAAAGTAAACTTTTTTTTTGCAAGTACACGTCATGTCAGTACACCACTCCATATTAGCCGCACGTCCAGCGTCCCTGGACGCTGGACGGCATGGATATAACACACGCATCATGGCTGGGGCCACGCATACTTGGCCCACGTTCATCAAGGTGGGTCCCACATGGTCGTAGCCCACCATAGTGTATAGAGTATATACATATATCTATTACACATATTATTGTCTAAGAGATGAGATCTCCCTAAAATGTGGTGGGCCACTCTGTCTGATGGGTGGAGTAGATTTTACAATATTTGGTGGGGCCCACTACATTCTAAGGAGGGGAGAAGGAGAGAGAAAGAGAGAGAAAGAGAGAGAGAGAGAGAGATACACGGTGAGATAGAGGAGGGACCCCGCCACTATGGGCCCTCCATTTCATACATGCATACATCAAACGGGTCCTACCACATGTGGCCCGAAAATATGAGAAATGATGATGGATCACCCACCTCTTGTAATCCTCCTTGCTTCCTTGCACTCCTTAGCTCCTAGCCTCCACTTTCAATGGTAGTTGATGATGATCCAACGGTTGAGATGAGAGGTGTGAGAGTAGGGGAAAGTGGGCCACACTTGGTGTTTGGGAGGGAGAGGAGGTTGGACGTGTGGGTGTTTTGGGAGATGAGAAATGGAATGAGAGAGAGGAGTAATGGTAAAAGGAATGAGGTGATGTGGTGGTTTAATGAAGAGGTAATGGGGAGGTGAGGTTAGGTTTGAAATTTGTGAAAAGAGGTATGGTGAAGGGAGAGAAGAGTTGACTTGGGAGAAAAGAGGGAATGGCCATGAGTACTTGTTGTTGGGTGAGGTGTCATGGAGGTATGGTGGTGTACTTGACTTAATTGATGGGACATCTCGTAGAGATTCCATTGTAATTCATAATATGCGGTGTTTCTTCGGAATGAACGCAGACTGGCATCTTCCCACCTAGGTATCGGTTCGGTGAGAGAGTCGCGGTGTTGGAACCACGGCGATGGCGCGGTCACTAGGATACAAGTTTCAGTTCGAGCCAACTTTGGTATGCAGGACTTAGCTTAGGATTGCACGCAACGTCGGAAACGGGTCAAGGATTGCTGGAATTCGACCGGTAGGATCGTAGAAGCCTACAGAATGGTACGGTCTAGGTTACGGGTCTTACAGCTCTCCTCCCCAAATAAAAATTTCATCCTCAAAACTTACACAATTATCGCAAGGAAACATAAATTATAAAGGAAGAGGAAACAAAGCATCACTATATAGAATTGGAGACAACATACATAATATAACATGCAATCAATCATCAAAGAGATGGGGATAGTGCTCGCGGATCTCAGCCTCGCGCTCCCAAGATGCCTCATCTACAGAATGATGACCCCATTGAACTTTCACCAAGGGAATGACCTTGGTCCGGAGGATCTGCTCCTTTCGATCAAGGATACGAACTGGCTGCTCAATGTAAGAAGCGTCCTCACAAACCTCTAACGGCTGCCAATCGATAACAGAGACTATGTCTGACCCACACTTCCTCAACATAGAGATGTGGAAAACGTTGTGGACGCCAGACAACTGAGGTGGTAAGGCAAGCCGATAGGCCACAGCGCCAATGCGCTTAGTCATCTCGAAAGGTCCTATGAATCTCGGGGCAAGCTTGCCCTTCGCTCCGAATCGAACCACGCCCTTCATAGGCGAGACCTTGAGATACACATGGTCCCCTACATCAAACTCCAAGGGACGACGTCGGGGATCAGCAAAACTCTTCTGCCGACTCTGGGCTGTGCGCATCCTCTGCCTGATGATATCAATAGCCTCAGAAGTTTCCTGCACAAGCTCGGGACCTAAGAGACGCCGCTCTCCAACCTCGGTCTAACAACTTAGAGATCTGCACGGTCTGCCATACAGTGCCTCAAAAGGAGCCATGCCAATAGTCGTCTGATAGCTGTTGTTGTACGCGAACTCAGCCAATCGTAGATGCTCATCCCAGCTACCATCGAAGTCAATCGCGCAGGCCCGAAGCATATCCTCAAGGATCTGATTGACCCTCTCGGTCTGGCCATCGGTCTGCAGATGATACGCGGTACTGAGCTGCAAATCAGTCCCCATCGCTCTCTGGACGCTCCCCCAAAACTGAGACGTAAAACTTGAATCTCGGTCAGAAATGATCGATACTGGAACGCCATGCAGTCTCACAACCTCGATAAATAACCTCGTAAGCCGGTCTATAGACCAAGTCGCACGCATCGCGAGAAAATGTGCTGACTTCGTCAAACGATCCACAACAACCCAAATGGCGTCATGACCGCGCTGAGTCCTCGGCAAGCCCATAATGAAATCTGTCGACACGTGCTCCCACTTCCACATCGGGACGCTCAACGGTTGCAATAGACCAGGAGGTCTCTGATGATCGGCCTTGACACGCTGGCATGTGTCACACTCGGCCATAAAACTGGCAATCTGGCGCTTCATCCCCGCCCAGAAATACTGTCTCCTCATATCACGATACATCTTCGTCGAGCCAGGGTGGATAGAAAACCGCAATCGATGTGCCTCGGTCATAAGATCTCTGCACAACTCTGGAATATCTGAGACACATAATCGGCCTCTGAAGCGAAGTCCACCATCAGCACCCATCTGCCAATCTGTCTGACTCTCAGATGCTGCCTCTGCTCGGTAATCCTGTAACGACTCATCTGTCTGCTGAGCCTCGATCACCCTTGCGACAAGAGAGGGTTGAATCGACAGGCTCGATAGCTGAACGATAGAAGACTGTAGACCAAAATCGAAGTCGTACTCTGCGATATCCTCGAGCATCCTCCACTCTTAAATCATCATGTGTGCCACCAGGCCTCGCGGCTGACGGCTGAGGGTATTTGCCACCATGTTTGCCTTACCCGGGTGGTACTGGAGATCAAAATCATAGTCTTTCAGAAGCTCCATCCAGCGTCTCTGTCTCATGTTCAGCTTGGACTGAGAGAATAGGTACTTCAAGCTCTTGTGGTCAGAGAAGAGCTCGAACCTGACCCCATAGAGATAGTGTCTCCACACCTTCAGTGCGAAGACGACTGCTGTCAGCTCCAGATCATGCGTGGGGTAATTCAGCTCATGGACCTTGAGCTGACGAGATGCGAAGGTTACAGGCCTGCCATGCTGCATCAGGACAGCACCCAATCCAATACGCGAAGCATCAGTAAATACAATGAATCCATCACTCCCAGAGGGAAGAGTGAGGATAGGAGCGGACGTCAGACGGTCCTTCAACTCCATAAATGCTCGCTCGCATGCATCAGTCCAAACAAAATCTGTGCCCTTCGGAGTCAACCTGGTCATTGGGGTACCAATACGGGAGAAACCCTGAATGAAACGCCGATAATAGCCCGCCAAACTAAGGAAACTGCGGATCTCGGAAGCAGTCGTGGGCTGGCCCCACAGACGCACTGCCTCAACCTTCGAGGGGTCCACTGCGACACCCTCCCGCGTCACTACGTGACTAAGGAACTTCACCTCCTCCTGCCAGAACTCGCACTTCTCCAGCTTCGCATACAGCTGGTGGGCACGGAGGGTCTGCAAAGCGATCTCCAAATGCTGCATATGGTCCTCACGGGTCCTCGAATATATCAGGATGTCGTCGATGAAGACCACAACAAACTGATCGAGATATGGACGGAAGACCTTGTTCATCAACTGCATGAAGATCGCGGGTGCATTGGTCAGTCCAAAGGACATGACCTGAAACTCAAAATGTCCGTAACTCATCCTGAAAGCTGTCTTCGGGATGTCCTCCTCTCGGACACGAATCTGATGATAACCGGAACGCAGGTCAATCTTTGAGAAGAACTGTGCACCCTGCAGCTGATCAAATAAATCGTCAATCCTCGGGAGTGGGTACTTATTCTTAATCATGACCCGGTTGAGCTCGCGGTAGTCGAAGCAGAGCCTCAACGAGCCATCCTTCTTCCTGACGAAGAGTACCGGCGCTTCCCAAGGTGAACTACTCGGACGAATAAATCCTAGCTCACGTAACTCGTCCAACTGTCGCTGCAGCTCGCGCAACTCCATCGGTGTCAAACGGTATAGGGCCTTCGAGATAGGCGCGGTACCGTGCACAAGGTCAATCTGGAATTCAATATGACAGCGCGGCGACAACCTCGAAATCTCTTGGAACACGTCGGGGAAATCACAGACCACCGGCAACTGATCGATACACAAGGCAACGGGCTCCTCGACTGCGTAGGTCATCAAACGAGATAATGACTCTCCTCGGGGCTCTGTAACGAACTGAAACTGTGGTAAGCCGGGTATGCAGAACGTGACTATCCTCGCGGAACAGTCCATGATGGCGTGGTACTCGACAAGGCAATCCATGCCCAAGATAACATCAAAATCTGTCATCGGCAGTACAAATAAATCAGTGGGTAAAAAGATATCACCGACCAGAACGGGGCAAGACGAACAGGAACGGCCCAACACTGTAGTCTTCCCCAATGGTGTCGATACGATCAATCCCTCCTTAGCAGACTGGGTCAGCAATCCAGTCAATCGGCAAAAACCCTCAGACATAAATGAGTGCGATGCGCCAGAATCAAATAGTACTCATGTGATGCATGAAGAGACAAGAAGTATACCTTCTATGACTCCTCCGGAAGTCTGCGGGTCCTGCTGAGCTACATAGAACCTGGCTTGAGCTGGCTAGGGAGGTGCCTGTCCCTCTGAGGTCCCCAGTGCTGCTTTCTTTGCGGCGCCTATGCGGCTATCTTCTTTCTCTCTGCCTATCGCGGTCTCGCAGGCCGGTAGTCGGTGTCGTCGCCGAGGGGGCCTCAGTGGTGGAATCTGCTATGGTCGCGGCTGTCTTGAAGACTGTTGTGGCCCTCTAGACTGCTGCAAATGAGGACGGAGGCACTCAGATATGCGATGTCCAGAACCGCCACATCCAAAACACATCCCTGGAAACAGCTGCTGGGGTGGCGCAGAAGGTGCTACTGACGCTGCTGGTGCTGCTGGTGTCACTGGTACTGCTAGTACTCTAGCAGGTGGATGACCCCTATACCTCTGTGGTCATCGATGCTGCTGAGAGCTACTGGACTGGGATGGCCTCTTCCGGCCTCTCCTCTGATCTCGACCGCTCTGAGAGTCAGCCCACTCAGTCTCGTAGATCTGGGCCCTTCGTACTACCACCTGAAAGGTCGGGAACTCGTGCCCAATAACACGACCTCGAAGACCGAAACGTAAGCCGCTCTCGAAACGGCGGGCCTTCTGCCCCTCATCATCAACCATATATGGCGCAAACTGTGGCAGCGCCGCGAAGCAAGCCACATACTATGCCACAGACATGTCTCCCTGTACTAGAGTCTCGAAATCTCGTGCCCTCTGACGACGAATGTGGTCGGGGAAGTACTGCTCCTCGAATTGGCTGATGAAATCCTCCCATATCCAGACATGATCGGGTCCTACAACGCGTGTAACAGAGGTCCACCAGTGCTCTGCCTTGCCCTGGAAAAGGAATGTGGCCAATCGGACTCGCTGCTCAGTCGTACATGACATAATATAAAAATCTTCTCCACATCGGAGCGCCATCTCTTAGCTGCTGACAAATCTGGCTCGCCCTGAACTCGCGAAGAAGGGTACTCGTGCGCTCCTGCTCTGCCTGAGCTATAGAAACAACTGGGCGCCTGCCCTGCCCCTGAAGCGCAGCAGTCAAAGCCTGCAACATCTACCGTAACTGCGAGGCGCTCACAGGCACGGTCGGATCTGCACCGATATCAGGTGGAGGAACGTCATCCTCAGGAAAGGGAGCAGGGATCTCTGGCGGTGGAAAGGGAGGCACAGGTGGTAAAGCCGGGGCCTTAGGTAGAGGAGTGGGAGTCGAACGGGTCACTCTCTTAGGCGGCATGTCCTATGGAAAATATAAGGTGCCAATCAATCTTGAGAATCGCGCGTTAAGGAACTTAATCGAAAGGTTTTGCACTTGAAACCTAACTGCCTTGATCTTATAGTAAACATGTGATGCCGTTCTCAGTTATTCCCAAGTTATGCTCTGATACCAACTTCTGTCATGCCCCGAATTCGGAGACCAGGCTCACAAGATTCTCAATCGCCGAATCCGGCGCCGACAGCCTCCGCAGTACCCCATTCTTAGCTCCAGGCACCCATATACCAGGTTCCGGTCTTTGGATGCTACAAGGAGGGTTTCTAATATCAATTTGATTCGTAATGATCATAACCAAGCATAACCCACGAATAATAACCACAAGAACACCATCACAAAATCCACTATGAACAAAAACTTTGAATACAGTGCGTATAAAGGGAAATACAAGATAGTGGTAATAGCAAATCTCCAAAAGCTCGGCCGCAGGCTCTAACTGCGGCGAGACTACAGCTACGTCCTAGCGTCACCTGCACGCATCAATCGTGCATAAGCTTATAAAAAGCTTAGAGGGCGGTGTAAGTGTGTGCGAACGTACTCAGAATGCAATGCCGGAGTAATGCGGAATCATGCTGATGAGTACGTAAATGCAACCAGCCGTACCAAGGCTATGCAATATAAGATGTGAATGTTATCGGCCATACCAAGGCCATACGATGCAATATGTAAGTCAAGCATGTCAATCCTCATACCAATACAACTCCTCACTAGAGCATCAAATCAGTACGGTTCTCAGTCTGAATAATCACCAGGGTTCAGTACACTCCAAATGGCACTGTCTCTCTCCAAGCAGCACAGTCCAAGTGAGCGTAAGAAACCTCACTATCCGCCTGGCCAATAATCAGTCAATACCTATCCGGCACGTCGATAACGAACCCATTTCTGAGCTGGTCAAACTCAGCCTAGTAATGCCCCTTGCTCTCAGGCGAGTAAGGCCACCACTCCTTTCCAACCGACCACGACACAGTGGGAGATGCAGCCTCATGGTATTCGGCCCTCGTGCGCTCATATATCCACTCGGTCTCGACGTTCGAGTCATCCTCTGGTACCATCGGGTTCAGGGACTCTCACCCAGGGACATCTATGGCGCCCTAATTGCTTGGAACAAGATTTTTCGGTATCCAACCAGCAACCCACGATATATCTGTGGAGGCTATGGCCTTGATGTCGCTAGGACATATCTCAATCATACAGATGCAAGTGCATGAATCATATTGCCAGACATGCATCAATCCTTTGCATACCGTGCGCTCATGTAGGGCAACTCCGCATATCGGGGAGCCCGTAATCAGTCTGCCCGAAGGCACATGTTATGATCAGACACTCCTCATCTCAAGCATACATATGATGCGTATGATTATGAATCATGGGGCTGTGCTAAACATGTTATAAAGTAATAAACTATCCTCTCAATGAAGATGGGCCTAGATGGCCTACATGAAACAGATACGGGCCTATCAGTTACCTTAGGGAGAGTTATAATGTGGACATCTAACCAACATTACTCGTACAATGTGGACGTCAAACCAACATTGTCCCCAAGACTCGGCTCGCCTCAAATACCATTAAATAAATCCTGGTGGAATCACACATTGCAATGTTCCTTAGGTACATCCCATGGGGCCCTAAATACATCAAATGGGCCGTATCTCATAGGCCTTATATTCATCAAGTGGGCCACCTCAATGAGCATCATCAATGGGCTTTAGGTACATTACAATGGGTCATCACCCATGGGCCTGAGAATGTATTTAAATGAGCCCGATCACATAAGCTTTATGTGAATCAAATGGGCCTAATCACATAGGCCATATACATATCAAAGTGGGCCTCAACAATGGGCCACAAATCAAACGGGCCTCATAACGTGGGCCTATACATAACATGGTAGGCCCCAACAACGGGCCCATAAACACATCAAGATGGCCTATATACATGGGCCCATATATATATATCAAAGTGAGTCTCAACGTTGGGCGTAAAAAAATGCATCAAGATGGGCCTAAATATACTGGCCCATACGCATCCAAGTGGGCCTCATGTGAAGCCTACCATAATATTTATTTTACTATCCAATCCGTTGATAATGCCACATGAATAGGGGCCCGCCAAAACGTTTATTTTCAATCCAACCTTTTCATAAGGTCTCATGGGCCTAGGGCCCACTGCAATGTTTATTTACCTACAATCTGTTCATACGGTCATGTGGACCAAGGGTAGGGCCCACTGGGATGTTTATTTGACGTCCAAGTCGTTCATAAGATCACGTGGGCCGGACCCACTGTAATGTTTTAGCCACCCAACCAGTTCATAAGGTCATACGTGACCGGGCCCACTGATCGGGAGCCCACGCGCAATGTTTATTTGCCAACCAACTGTTGAGTGGGTCACGCGGCCAGGGCCCACCGTAATGTTTATTTGCCAACAGACCTGTTGATAAGGTCATATTATCAGGGGTCTCACCGCTGGGTGTTTCACAAATCCAGCCCATACATTATGTGTGTCCCACCTGTCTGAGGGTCTAGACCAAGTTTCAGCCACATCAAAAATATAGGTAGGCCCCACCAGGTGTTTTTATATGGTTTAGGCATGTCTTCACATGATTTAGATGGTGTGGCCCACCTGAGTTCCGTTTACAGCCGAATTTTGAGAACGCCCTACAGATAAAGGGGACCCACCAAATGTATGGTGTTGATGTTCGAAACACATCACGTGGGGCCCACGGCTGGAGCCGTGGGGCTTGACTCGTCCGCCCGCCACCATGCAGTGGCGGCCTGCGCTTTATCGAAAGAAGAAGACAGTCTTGTTTCCCGTTTTTTCTTTTTTTTGGGGCCCACCGAGATGTGATTCACAATCCAGCCCACCCATTATGTGTGTCCCGCGTTTCTGGCCGTCCAGACCGAGTTTCAGCTACATCCAAACTTCAGGTAGGTCCCACCAAGTACTTTTATATATTCTGGCGTGTCTTTACATGGTTTTAGAGGGTATGGCCCACCTGGTGATCAGATCACCTTAAGACCTTGGCTCAACGCCTAACATGAGCTGGAGAACAAAATGGACGGCATGGATCATCCTCATACATCAAGGTATGGCCTGCATGTGCAGCCCACCCCAAAAGTAAACTTTTTTTTTTACAAGTACACGCCATGTATGTACACCACTCCATATTAGTTGCACGTCCAACATCCCTGGACGCTGGACGGCATGGATATAACACACGCATCATGACTGGGGTCCACGCATACTTGGCCCACGTTCATCAAGGTGGGTCCCACATGGTCGTGGCCCACCATAGTGTATAGAGTATATACATATATTTATTACACATATTATTGTCTAAGAGATGAAATCTCCCTAAAATGTGGTGGGCCACTCTATCTGATGGGTGGAGTAGATTTTACAATATTTGGTGGGGCCCACTACATTCTAAGGAGGGGAGAAGGAGAGAGAGAAAGAGAGAGAGAGAGAGATACACGGTGAGATAGAGGAGGGACCCCGCCACTATGGGCCCTCCATTTCATGCATGCATACATCAAACGGGTCCTACCACATGTGGCCCAAAAATATGAGAAATGATGATGGATCACCCACCTCTTGTAATCCTCCTTGCTTCCTTGCACTCCTTAGCTCCTAGCCTCCACTTTCAATGGTAGTTGATGATGATCCAATGGTTGAGATGAGAGGTGTGAGAGTAGGGGAAAGTGGGCCACACTTGGTTTTTGAGAGGGAGAGGAGGTTGGACGTGTGGGTGTTTTGGGAGATGAGAAATGGAATGAGAGAGAGGAGTAATGGTAAAAGGAATGAGGTGATGTGGTGGTTTAATGAAGAGGTAATGGGGAGGTGAGGTTAGGTTTGAAATTTGTGAAAAGAGGTATGGTGAAGGGAGAGAAGAGTTGACTTGGGAGAAAAGAGGGAATGGCCATGAGTACTTGTTGTTGGGTGAGGTGTCATGGAGGTATGGTGGTGTACTTGACTTGATTAATGGGACATCTCGTAGAGATTCCATTGTAATTCACAATATGCGGTGTTTCTTCAAAATGAACGCAGACTGGCATCTTCCCACCTAGGTATCGGTTCGGTGCGCGAGTCGCGGCGTTGGAACCGCGGCGACGGCCCGGTCGCTAGGATATAAGTTTCAGTTCAAGCCGACTTTGGTATGCAGGACTTGGCTTAGGATTGCACACAACGTCGGAAACGGGTCGAGGATTGCTGAAATTCGATCGGTAAGATCGCGGAAGCCTACAGAATGGTACGGTCTAGGTTACGGGTCTTACAGACCAGCAATAGTCGAAGTAAAGCCTAAAATAAGTACTATAACCCTAATTAAATATGTAATATTAATGACCTAATCTTAAGGTCTTTCTAGGGTCGTGTATACCCTAAATGTGAGTATTGAAATTGAAACATCGGTCGCTTCGGTAGATAGGTTACTTTGAAGCACATGAAGCTTGACTTCATATACTTGAGTTTGTGTCTCGAACTTATGTCTTGAGCATGTGACTTGCGACTTAAAGCTTGATCAAATGTATTTGAGCTTGAACTTGAGCTTGAACTTAAGCTTGAGCATGTGATGCACACGAACTTGAGCTTGAGATAACGCACTTGGACTTGAGTACTTGGACTTGGTGAACTTCAAGTTGTTCTCATAGTTGAACATGCATAATTGTAGCACACTAAATGTCGATGTAGATAACATGAAGATCATCTTCGAATGAAGGTGAACTTTCCATCTATTTGACCTTGAAGGTGAACATTCCATCTATCAAAACAAGTCAAACATTCTGAAGTGTTTTGGCAAAACAAAATTTGACAATACAGGGTGCTAGATTTACAACATAGCACTTACAGTTCCCATTTACCAATGTGATATAGGGTCTCCACCATGAATGGTGTAAGCTCAGTATGATTTTCGTATTTAAGATAGATGTTGGAAATACAAATCAGATGGAGTATACGATACTCATGAGACATATTTGTGGCCCGTAATGCGTTACCGTGATGTCAAGTTACATTCTTCCCATTACACATGAATTTAGTCCAGACAGCCCTTTTTGCTTCAGTGGGTAGGTTTAATTCAGTGGGTTGTTTAGAGCTCAAAGGAATTCTAATAAGGGTTAAAATGCGATATGGGGTGATTTTAACTATTTAACCATCGCAGGTATACTTTTAGTCTCTACATGCATTGCACGTGTGTTGTTTGATATTGGTGCATCGCATTCCTTTATGGCCGAGAGTTTCTACCGATCGACTGGTTTACCATTGGAGTCTACTCGTGAGGGCCCGTTAGTATCGACTCCCTTGCGGAAGACTATAGTGTTGGGCCGATTTTGCTCGTCTTGCACCATTCTGGTTGGAGATATTTTTTTGTCGGCCGATCTGTTTGCATTGTCGATGTCTGAGTTCGATGTCATCCTGGGCATGGATTGGCTTGCCGAGTACCACGTCATATTGTACTGCTCCGCGAGGACAGTCACATTCTGTATACCTAGCTTGCCGCAGTTCCAGTTCATTACCGAAACCAGAGGAGAGTTGTTGTTTTATATGATGTCATGTGCCATAGAGGAGCCCATAGCAGTGAGCATTGACTAGTTGCCTGTGGTTTACAATTTTCCCGATGTGTTCCAGGAGATTTCGGGATTATCGCCTTGCCGACACACTAAGTTTCAGATTGATCTCGTACCTGGTATCGCACCTATTTTGAAGGCCCCGTATCGTATGGCACCGTTAAAGTTGTGGGAACTGCAAAAGTAGTTGGACGAGTTGCATGAGTTAGGCTTCATCCGTCCGAGCAGTTCACAGTGGGGAGCATCGGTACTCTTCATGAAAAAGAACGATGGCTCGTTGAGGCTTTGTGTGGACTACCACGAGCTCAAAAAAGTCACGATCAAAAACAAATATCTACTACCGAGGATTGATCATTTATTTGATCAGTTGCAGGGTGCACAGTTCTTTTCGAAGATTGACCTGCATTCCGATTATCATCAGATTCGAGTCCGAGAGGAGGACATCCCGAAGATGGCTTTCAGGACACACTATGGTCATTTTAAGTTACGGGTCATGTCCTTCAGACTGACTAATGCACCCGCGGTATTCATATAGTTGATAAATGAGGTCTTTCACACATATCTCGATTAGTTTATTATGGTGTTCATTGACGACATCCTGATTTATTCAAGGACCCACGAGGAGCATGTTTAGCATCTAGAGGTTACTTTACAAACTCTCCACGTACACCAGCTGTATGCGAAGCTGGAGAAGTGCGAGTTCTGGCAGGAGGAGGTGAAGTTCCTAGGCCACGTGGTGACGAGAGAGGGTGTCATAGTGGACCCCTTGAAGACTGATGCAGTGCGTCAGTGGGGCCAGCCCATGAACGCGTCTGAGATTAGCAGTTTCCTTGGTTTGGCTAGATACTACCGACGTTTCATTGAGGGCTTCTCTCGTATTACAACCTCGCTGATCAGGTTGACTCAGAAGGGCGCAGAGTTTGTTTGGAGCGATGCTTACAAGCAAGCATTTATGCAGTTGAAGGACTGCCTCACATTCACTTTTATCCTCACTCTTCCCTTTGGGAGTAATGGATTTATTGTATTTACTGATGCCTCGCATATTTGTTTAGGTGCTGTCTTGATGCAGCATGGGAGACCTTCGCATCTTGTTAGCTCAAGGTCCATGAGCTGAACTACCCCACGCATGATTTGGAGCTAGCTATAGTTGTCTTCGCACTGAAGGTGTGGAGGCACTATTTTTATGGGGTTAGGTTGAAACTCTTCTCTGACCACAAGAGCTTGAAGTACATCTTCTCATAGTCTAAGTTGAACATGAGGCAGAGGCGCTGGATGGAGCTTTTGAAGGACTATGATTTCGTTCTTCAGTACCACCTGGGTAAGGCGAACGTGGTAACAGATGCCCTTAATCGTCAGCCACAAGGCCTGGTGGCACATATGATGGCCCAGGAGTGGAGGATGCTCAAGGATATAACAGAGTATGATTTTGAGTTCGGCCTACAGTTTTCTATCATACAATTATCGAGCCTGTCGATTCAATCCTCTCTTATTGTAAGGGTGATCGAGGCTCAGCAGGCTGATGAGTCATTACAGAGTTATGTAGCTGAGACGGCATCTGAGAGTCAGGCAGATTGGCAAATTGGTTCAGACGGTGGACTTCGCTTCAGTGGCCAATTATGTGTCTCAGATATTCCTGAGTTGTGCAGAGATCTTATGACCGAGGCATATCGATCGCGGTTTTCTATCCACCCTGGCTCAACGAAGATATACCGTGATATGAGATGACAGTATTTTTGGGCAGGGATGAAGCGTCAGATCGCCAATTTTGTGACCGAGTGTGACACATGTCAGCGTGTTAAGGCCGATCATCAGAGACCCCTTGGTCTATTACAGCCGTTGAGCGTCCCAACGTGGAAGTGAGAGCACGTGTCAACAGATTTCATTATGGGCTTACCGAGGACTCAGCGCAGTCATGACACTATCTGGGTTGTTATGGATCGTCTAACGAAGTCGGAATATTTTCTTGTGATGCGTGCGATTTGGTCTATGGATTGGCCTGCAAGGTTATTCATCGAGGAGATTGTGAGACTACATGGCATTCCAGTCTCGATCATTTTGACCGAGACTCGAGGTTCACGTCTTAGTTTTACGAGAGCTTTCAGAGAGCGATGGGGACTGATTTGTAGCTCAGCACCGCGTACCATCCGTAGACCGATGGCTAGACCGAGAGGGTCAACCAAATCCTTGAGGATATGCTTCGAGCCTACGCGATTGATTTCGGGGGTAACTGGGATGAACATTTATGATTGACTGAGTTCACATACAACAACAGTTATCAAGCGACCATGGCATGGCTCCTTTTGAGGCACTATATGGCAAACCGTGCAGATCACCGAGTTATTGGACAGAAGTTAGATAGCGCCGTCTCCTAGGTCCCCAGCTTATGCAGCAGACGTTAGAGGCTATCGATATCATCAGGTAGAGGATGCGCACAGCTCAGATCCGGTAGAAGAGTTTTGTTGATCGCTGGTGTTGTCCCTTGGAGTTTGTTGTAGGGGACTATGTGTATCTCAAGGTCTCACCCATGAAGGACATAGTTCGATTTGGAGTGAAGGGTAAGCTTACCCCAAGATTCATAAGATCTTTTGAGATCACTGGGGGCGTTGGCGTCGTGGCCTATCCACTTGTCTTGCCATCTCAATTGTCTGGCGTCTACAACATTTTTCATGTCTCTATATTGAGGAAGTGTGGGTCAGACATCATTTCTGATATTGATTGGCAGTCGTTAGAGGTTCGTGAGGACGTTTCTTACATTGACCAGCTAGTCTGTATCCTTGATCAAGAGCAGGTCCTCCAAACCAAGGTCATTCTGTTGGTGAAGGTTCAGTAGAGTCATCATTCTGTTGAGGAGGCTTCTTGGGAGTATGAGGCCGAGATTAGAGAGCACTATCCCCATCTCTTTGATGATTGATTGTGTGTTGTATTTTGTATGCTGTCTCTGATTTTATATGATGATGTTATGTTTCTTCTTCCTTATGAGTTTTGTCTTGTTGCGATGATTATGTAAATTTTGAAGATGAAATTTTTATTAGGAGGGGAGAGCTGTAAGGCCCGTATCTTAGACCGTACCATTCCTTAGGCTTCCACGGTCCTTCCAATTTAATTTCGGTAACCCTCGACCTATATCCAACATTTACACGCCATCCTAAGCCGAGTGCTGCAAACCAGAGTTGGATCGACCCAAGACTTGTACCCAAGCGACCGCGCTGTCGCAGCGGTTCCGATGCTACATCTCGCACGCCGGTCTGATACCCAGGCCAGGAGATGTGGGCCGCGTTCAGTTCGAGGAAAACGCCACGCATTATAAAACCTAAGAGAATCTCCACCTAAATGTCACATCCATCAATCAATCAATCCCATCAAGGGTCAAGTACATGTCAAGTACACCATCGCTCAACCCATCACAACCCATGCCTTTCTTACACAAAAACCCTAAAAGTCAACAAAATTCTTATACAACCCATCCATCATTCCCATCCCATCTCTCTCTCTCTCTCTTATTTCTCCCTTCTTTTCCAAGCAACCCAAACCACAAGAAAAATCCCACGTCTAAGCATTTTCTAACCTCTAAGAGAATTTTGTGTATGACCCACTTCCTAGACTTCTCATCTCCCATCTCAACCCTTCACTCTCCATCATCTTCCGTTGGGATCGAAGCTAAGGAGCAAAGAAGCCATTGGAGCTAAGAAGAAAGATCTAAGGTGGGTGATCCACCGTTAAATTTAATTTAAGGGCCCACATGTTGTGGGACCCACTTGATGTATACATTGTATAGGGAGGGCCCATAGTGGCGCGGTCCCTCCCCTTCTCACGTGTCTCTCTCTTTCTCTCTCTCTCTCATGTATTATGGACCCCACTATGATGTATGATCCACGCCGTCCCATCCGTAAGGCCCACCTTGCTGATCGTCTTTGGGTGGGCCTGGATGTAGGAGAAACACGAATATTAGCTTAGGCCATGGGACCCTGGGCCACCACACGTACCCACTTGATGTATGGGTTTTATCATCACCGTCCATCAGAGATGGTGGGACCCCTCCGTGCAGCATGTCCGCATCCAGGCCGTTCAGGGCCTGGACGCTGGACCCATATATGTTAGGTATATATTTTATGTAATATATATATATATATATATATATATATATTAATACATATATATTAATATAATATGTGGTTGGCCCCACGTGGGGACTCACCTGATTGAAAAAGGGATTGGCTGGCATACCAGACCCACCTGTACATCTAGCGTCCGTCCAGGTTTGGACGCTGGATGTTGCTTTTACAAAAATATATATATAATATTATATAATTAATATATGTGTGGGCCACCGCACTTGGACCCACCCCTGGCATCTCATCCATGACCGTCCATCCCTGGCCATGGGCCAGGGACTGATGAAGATCCAAATCTCTGGTGGGCCACACCACGTGGACGTCACCAGGCGTATGTGTTTCACCATGCCAACCACCCATTTTGATGGTGGGACCCACTGCTGGGCAGACGTCAGCAAGTTTGGTGGGTCCCACATGTGGTATGTGTTGCACCCAAACATCCATCCCTTGGCGAGCCGTCTCTGGTGGGCCACGTTTGTCACGCCCCAAACTCGAAAACCTGGCTCACAAAATTCCCGATAGCCGAATACGGTGCCGACAACCTCCTTAGTACCCCATTCTCGGCTCCCAGCGCTCATACGCCAGATTCGGATCCTGGGATCCTACAAGGAGGATTTTCAACATGAATTTGTCTCATAAGAAGCATAACCACAAGTATACCTATATCATGAGAACAACATCATCACCACATATCCACTAATATAATCATTTAAGTACAATGCTGAAAGGGAAATACATATATCGAAAATTAAAGCTCCAGAGGTCCGTTGCTTACTCCAAGCTCCACGCTGCTGAAACTTAACGCCACCTGCACGCATTTATTGTGCATAAGTTTATAGAAAGCTTAGTGGGTGGTGAAAGTATGTGAGCAGAATATGCGTGCTAAGAATGTAATATCAAAGTAAACGGAGATACTGATAAGTCCACAAGTCATACAATATCAGAGTAAGCTAAAATATTGACGAGATCATGAATCATACGATATCAGAGTAAGCGGAAATATACTAATAAGTCCATGAGTGTCATTATCCGTACCAATGCTATACGACGCAAGGCATGAATGCTAACGACCATATCAATGCAGAAACATGGCAACCCAAAATGTTAAATGCTGCGGATGCAATGCAATATGCAATGCGAATAAAATGAACAAGCTGGAGTGAATTCGGGATGATAGTATGTAGTATCGCAAGCTATGGGGTCCATCATAAGGGACTTCTATCCAAACCAGTCCCATACCTAAATTCGGATAGTCAGACTCAATGTGGTAAACTCCTGATCTCAAGTTAGTCGCACACCCCAACTGAAATCCTGGCCGTTGCGACAGTATACGTAACAAATAGTTGTGCGCCATCAACCCGAGTGAATAGTAAATGAATGAATGAGTATGCAACTTCTGCTCAATAAGTCCACATATTAACACCGTACATCTATGGGATCATCACTGGGGTCTAGTACACTCCAAGCTGGCTACTGCCCCAGCCAGCCGCGTAGCTCAGCGAGTGGAAAAGACCTCACTACCCGCCTGCCAGTAGTATACTAATGCCTACCCTACTCGTCAAAAGCGGACCCATTTGGGAGCTGGTCAAATTCAGCCTAGCTTATAGCTCCCTCACTTGGGAGGATAAGGCCACACCCCCTCCCAACCGACCATGACACAGTGGGAGACACGGCCTACTGGTATTTAGCACTCAGGCGCTCACGTATCCACTCAGTCTAGACGTTGGGGCGTCTCCTGGCCTCAAAGGTTTAAAGACTTTCACCCACGGACATCCAAAGTTTCCAGATGCTCAAACCAAATATTTTCGGTGTCCCATCTGGCCATCCACGACATGCTTGTGGAGGTCACAGCCCTAATGTCGCTAAGGCGTACAGTAATCACAATCACACAATGTAAGATGCATGAGTCATGTAGTCCAATCATGTATCAATCTTGTTCATACCGTACGCTCATGTGAGACAATCTTCACCTATCAGGGAGTCTCATAACAACCTGTCCAATGACATATGCAATGGTCAACCACATCTCATAATAAACATGCAGATGATGCGTACGGGCATGTACATGATGTTATGCTGTCACATACTCATAAATCGATATCAATAACTGGCATCGACCTCAACAATGTGGACATTTAACCAACATTGCCCCCAAGGAATGGCCCACATAAAGCCTAACATATAGTGGACCCATGGCCTCACACAAGGGCCAAATATGTAACACCATGAGCCTCATTCAAGGGCTTAATACGCATCACGATGGGCCTTTCACATGGACCTAATATACATCACAATGGACTCCATTACCTGGCCCTTAAATGCATCACAATGGGCCTCATCACATAGACCTCATATTCATCACATTAGGCCTTAAATACGGGCTGCATATATATCACATAGGTCTCGACAATTGGCCTTAGCAATCGAAATTGACACTCGGAATCAGCCTCGATACTCGGCCTCGACAATCGGAATTGGCCTTGATACTCGGCCTCGAGAACAGAATTGGCCTATACAATCGGCCTCGACAAATCGAAATCGGCCTCGATACTCGGCCTTAACAATCGGAATCGGCCTATACAATCAGCCTCAACAATCGGAATCGGCCTCTACAATCAGAATCGGTATCGACAATCAGAATCGACCTCGATAATCAGCCTCAACAATTGGAATCAAAATAAGCCTCAATAATCGGCCTCGACAATCAGAATCGAAATCGGCCTTGATAATTGGCCTCGACAATCGGAATCGACATATACAATCGACCTCGATAATCGACATATACAATCGACCTCGACAATCGGAATCGGCCTATACAATCGGCCTCAACAATTGAAATCGACCTCGAGGCCTCGACAATCGGAATCAGCCTCGATACATGAGGGGATCCATATATGAACGGCTAATCAAACCATAATATAAAGATCGACCCTCGACCGTGATTATATCAAATCCGATGTCACGAAGCCATCCGTTATGACGAATGGGGCCCACTTATTTGGGTTAGAGAATGATGAGAATGGGCCTAACAAGGCCTAAGGGAAGGTCACAATGTGGACATTTAAGCATCATTGCCCATCAATATGGACATCTAACCAACATTGCTCCCAAGGAGTGGCCCACATAAGGGATTCATACACAACGTATCAGCCACACATACATCACATTGGGCCCCATTATGGGCCTCCCATATATTGCGTTGGGCATTGTGTAAGGTCCTCAAATGAATTACAATGGGCCATGCCTATAGGCCTCGAATATACCACAATGGGCCTCGCCCATGGGCCTCGAATACGTCACAATGGGCTTTGCCCATGTGGCTCGAATACATCACAATGGCCTCGCCCATGGGCCTCATATGTCAAGTGAGCCACATCACATGGGACGCATTATTTGGGCCGCACCAATGTGCTTCATGTATATCAAATAGGTCGCACCAATGGGCCTCATATGTATCAAATCGGGCCTACCCTTATGTTTTTTTTTTTTTTTAGATCTGACCAATTCATAGGTTAACATAGAAATAGATGAAGTGAAAACCAAATATCAGCTTGAGTGGGAACCACTGTGGTCCTTAGAAGTTTGAACGGTGGATGTCGCTGTCCACTATTTAAATGGTGGGGTCCACTTGAACTTTAGATCTGACCCATTCTTTTACTCATGCCATAAAATGATATCTCAAATGGTTGGACGGTTGGACACCACATGCATCATGGTGGACCCCACCATCCAAACAGTGGATGGTGTAGATAAAGCACATACATCATTGGGGCCCACGCCATAGGGATGAATCACATACATATGGAGTGGGTCCCACCGTCAGAACAGCTTGGATGTGCACGTACATCACGTGGGACCTGCGAAACGCACTGACGTTTAAGAGAGAGAGAGCAGCTACATAGCTGTTGTACGAGCAACATTGCTTCCTCTTTAAAGAAAAGAGAGGTGAGTTCCACGTAGGGCCCACCATAACATATATATGAAATATAATATATTAATATTATATTATATTATATACTAACATGCAGACTTTGCTACTTTTTAAAAGAAGCAGAGGTGGGTCACACGTAGGGCTCACCATAACATTTGTATTAAATACATAATATTATTTTACATTATAATATAATATATAATATATCATATCATATATTATATTAATATAATATAATATGTTAATATTATATTTAATAAATATACAATGTCCAGCCCCGGACGGCCTGGACATACACATACATCATGGGTAGCCCCACACGTGGGGTGGGTCCCACCATCCAGGGACGGTGGATGCCCCACACGCATCACAGTGCGGCCCATCAAGATGAGTGGACAGCTGTCCCTTCACACCTCACTGTAGCACCCACCCCACCGTCAGTCACACCCCACTGCTAGCCACCCCCATTAACAGTTCACACCTCATAGCTAGCCACTCCCACTGTCCGTCCACACCTCACTATAGAAACGAGGTATCTTTCACTTAGTCTGTCACTAGAGCTATGGATCTGGGTGTGGATAAATACATCAAGGAGGGCCCCACCCACATGCATGGGGTGGGCCACGTCCTAGATGGATAGTTGGGATGTCATATAAACATCATGGTGTGCCCCACATAGATGGGGTCCACCGGTAGATGGTGTGGGTGTAAACATCATGGTGGGCCACACACTTCATCATCATCATCACCATACAAAGAAGGGAAAGAGAGAAAGAAAGAGAAAGAGGAGAGATCAGATGGTGATGGAGGGACTCCGCCACTATGGGCCCTCCATGGTTGTAATACATAGATCAAGATGGGTCCCACCATATGTGGGCCCTCAAATCACAAAAATTAAATCATAAAACACCCATCGTTAGATCTTCACTTCCTTCTTCTGCCAATACAATCTAAAGCTCTAAGGGGTGCGATTCAACAGTCGAGATAGACTTTGGATGGTGGAGATGGAAGTAGGAAGGTGGGTCACACTAGCTCCTCTCTTTTTCTCCTTGGAAGCCATGGATGTTTCCTCCTTTGGGAATTGCTTGAAAATGAAGAAATAAGAGAGAGAGAGAGAGAGGTGATGGGAGAGAGGGATGGTGAGTGAGTGATGGGTGATGGGGAGAATTAACTTTAGAATACTTGGTTGTAAGAGAGTTAAGGATTACTTGTACTTGAGGATGGGATGTGGTACTTGACATTTGATTGATTTGATATTTCTCTTGAGATTTATAATGCACGACATTTTCCTTGAACTGAACGCGGACCCACATCTCTTGGCCCAGGTATCGCCTCAGCGCATAATACGCGGCGTCGGAACCGCGACAACGGCGCCGGAACCGCGGCAACGGCGCCGTCGCAAGGGTACAAGTCTCGGTTTAAGTCGACTCTGATATACGGGACATGACTCGGGATCACATACAAATGCCAATAACAGATCGCAGGTCGCCGGAATTCGACCGAGAGGACCGCAGAAGCCTACAGAACGATACGGTATAGGATATGGGCCTTACAACGTTCATGGACCCCACCCTGATGGATGTGGTTCATCCAACCATCCATCCATTTGGTGAGCCAATCATAAGGCTTGGGACTAAAAATAAGACATCTAATATCAAGTGGACCACACTGCAGAAAACAGTGTTAAGTGAACGTCCACCATTGAAACCCTTCTTGCGGTCACAGCAGTTCTAGATCAATTTGAAAATTATTTTTCATCTTAATTCAGGTTTGTGTTACCTTATGAACAGTTAGATGGAAATTAAATGTTATTATGGGCCTTGAGAATTCTAATTGTGGGAATCATTATCACCGCTATTATTTGGAGTGCAGTCCATGTGATTAATTTTTTTTTTAATACTCTAAAATGATTCCTAAGAATATATGAATGATGTAGATGGTGCGACCCACGTGATGAAGATTAGGCCCATGCCATGCGGCCCTTGTGATGTGTATTGGGCCCATTAGTGCGGCCCGTATAATGTGGCCCACTTGATATATGAGGCCTATGGGCGAGGCCCGTGGAAATGTATTCGAGGCCCATGGGCGAGGCCCATTGTGATGTATTCATGGCCCATGGGCATGGCCCATTGTGGTACAGTCGAGGCCCTTGTATGAAGCCCGATGTGATGTATGTGAGGCCCATGAGCGAGGCCCAATGTGATGTATGTGTGGCTATTACATTGTGTATGAATTCCTTATGTAGGCCACTCCCTGGGAGCAATGTTGGTTAGATGTCCACATTGATGGGCAATGATGGTTAGATGTCCTTATTGTGACCTTCCCTTAGGCCTTGTTAGGCCCACTCTCTTCGTGGGTTAACCCAAATAAGTGGTCCCCATTCACTGTAAACAGATGGTTTCGTGCTATCAGATTTGATATAACTACAACTGAGGGTTGATCTTTATATTATGGTTTGATCGGCTGTTCATATATGGGCCTCGCCTTGCTTATAGGCCAATTATCTATTCTGATTATTAATTCTGATTATCGATTCCGATTATCCATTCTGATTATGAGTATGTGACAACATGACATCATGATACATGACCATATGCACCATCTGTATGCTTGTGATGAGATGAGTGATTAATCATAGCACATGCCATTATGCAGATTGTTATAGGACTCTCTAGTAAGGGGAGTTGCCCACATGAGCACGCGGTACGTGCATGTTTGTTGTATGACTGGATTGCATGATTCATGCATCTTGCATTGTGTAACATGTATACTGTAAGCTCTAGTGACATCAGGGTTGTAGCCTCCACAGGCATATCGTGGTTAGCAGGATTGGACACCGAAAATCTTGTTCTACATGGGGTGCTATAGATATTCCTGAGCGAAATTCTCTAAACCCTTATAGTATAAAGAGGTTGCTCCAACGTCTAGACTGAGTGGATGCATGAGCACTGAGTGCCGAATACCAGAAGGCTGCACTTTTCACTGTGTCGTGGTCGGTTGAAAGGGGGTGTGGCCTTACCCGCCCGAGAGGAGGGGGTAAAGCTAGGCTGAGTTTAACCAGCTCGAGGAATGGGTCTACTATCGACAAGCCGAGCCCGATATTGGCAGGCAAATAGTGAGGTCTCTTCCACTCACCTTATTGCGCACGATGGGGCGGCAATTTGGTTTGGAACGTACTAGACCCCAGTGATATTCTAGAGTTGAGCTGTATTAATATGTGGACTTAGATAAGGATTGGTGTACTTGATTGTATCTCGCATCTCATGGCCTTGGTATGGCCGACATCATTCATGCTTTACATCATATAGCCTTGGTGTGGCCGACATCATTCATGCCTGCAGACCCCGTATATTACTACTGACAAGATTCATGGATTCACCTGTAATTTTTCACATTGCTCTAATATGTATACTGTACTACTACAGGGTTTCACCACCCTGTGCGGGTGTAGCTTATACGACCATAGTGACGTTAGACCATGAAGATGAGGCAAGAGCGCATAGCAGATCATCTTGGAGCTTTTTGTCTATCATCATTGTATTTCTCTTTTACGCACATTGTACTTATAAGTTTTTTTATCATGGTGGAAATGTGATAGAGTTTTTGGTTGTTGTTTGTGGGTTATGCTTTTGGTTACGCTTATTACAAATCAAACTGGGGTTGAAAATCCTCCTTATCCCAGGATCAGAACCTGGTAAATGGGTACCAAGGACCGAGAATGGGGTACTATGGAGGCTGTCGGCACCGGATTCGGTGATCGAGAATTTTGTGAGCCCAATTTCCGAGTTTGGAGCATGACAGATTCATTTTCCTGATACTTTGCAAATTGATTTCTAATGTTGATATCAACTCATCTTAAGGCACCCTGAACCCACATTGATGGGCCAACTTACACAGCAAATGTCCGAAAGTTATTGCTATGGAGTTAAACTCAAATCCTGAAACTATTTCATCGTATATTAAAGTAGGCAGGCACAATGGTTACTGAAAAGGGCGAGCCCCAAGTCCTAGAGGGGGGGGTGAATAGGACTATGCCAAATAAAAAATAAATGCAAAAAGATAACACAGATAGCAGAAATCTAAAACAACCTCAAATGCACAAGTATTGAGAGGTTGATACAAACATTGTTCTAAGGACAACCTTACACCAAAAACCAATGGCTTATGGTAGGACAACCTGATTTCTAGAACATTGGTAAGTATCAAAAACTCAAACTGATACAGAGGCAAAGGAAATAAATCAGACTATTACAACATTCACCACATGTACATGAAAATAAATACAACATTCAGCACATCACATACATCACCATCATCATCATCATCATCATCATCCAAATTCCGAGAATTACAGTGGTTCAGGTATACACCAACTGTTCTCAAATAGCCACCCTACTCCACTCCCAATATCCACAACCCACTGGATATCGGCTTTCACTAAGAAGAAGTTTTCCAAGGTTTACCTTAAAACCTTTACAATTGTATTTTCGGCTATCTTAGTCAAAACCAAAATGAAAGATTTTTCGGCTTCTTAGCTCAAAACCAAAATGAAAGATTTTCTAGCTATCTTACAAACCACAATATAATAAATGAAATATACTTATCTAACGAATGATCTTCGATGTAGCCGGTAGAACTGCCTCTTTGTAGATGAAGATGTTCAATTTTCAATCTCACAGAAGAAGGGATTCTAGGTCTAGATGAATTTTTAAATTAAATCCAACCTTGGGCTACTTGGATTCAATTTCTTGGATCTCACAAAGGATTAAATCAAAATCTCCTTTATATTAAGTAGAATGGAATCAAGATATCAAGAAATTAAGAAACTAAAAAGCTATTAAAATGGTTTATAAATACCTCACAATAGTGGGGACTAATCTCTCAGAGTGGTGGCTTGAATTGGCTTGGAATCAATGATAAAATATGAGTATTGAAATTGAAACATCGGTCGTGTATACCTTAAATGTGAGTATTGAAATTGAAACATCGGTTGCTTCGGTAGATAGGTTACTTTGAAGCACATGAAGCTTGACCTCGTATACTTGAGTTTGTGTCTCGAACTTATATCTTGAGCATATGACTTAAGACTTAAAGCTTGATCAAATCTATTTGAGGTTGAACTTGAGCTTTAAGCTTGAACTTGAGCTTGAACTTAAGCTTGAGGATGTGATGCACTTGGACTTGAGTACTTGGACTTGGTGAACTTCAACTTGTTCTCATAGTTGAACATACATAATTGTAGCACATTACATGTCGATGTAGATAACATGAAGCTCATCTTCGAATGAAGGTGAACTTTCCATCTATTTGAACTTGAAGGTGAACATTCCGTCTATCAAAACAAGTCAAACATTCCGAAGTGTTTTGGCACAACAAAATTTAACAATACAGGGTGCTAGATTTACAACATAGCACTTACATTTCCCATTTACCAATGTGATATAGGGTCTTTACCATGAATGGTGTAAGCTCAGTATGATTTCCGTATCTAAGATAGATGTTGGAAATACAAATTAGATGGAGTATACGATACTCATGAGACATATTTGTGGCCCGTAATGTGTTATCATGATGCCAAGGTACATTCTTCCCATTGCACATGAATTTAGTCCAAACAACCCTTTTTACTTCAATGGGTAGGTTTAATTCAGTGGGTTGTTTGGAGCTCAAAGGAATTCCTACAAGGGTTGAAATGCGATATGGAGTGAATTTAACTATTTGACCATTGCGGTCAACTTTGAAACCCTTAGATAGAGTGCAATGAGACAAGAATGATCGGACTAAGGTTTTGTTAACTGCCCTTCCAAATGTCAGAACTTGCAGCCATCCTTGTCGTGAAAGAATTTCTTGAACTTTAAATTTTTTAAGATATTTCACATCTACTCTTCTTTTACATACAATCATTCTCTTTAAAAATCTAGCAATAATGGGACTTGCAGAGTCAGGATTTGAAGAGGACAAAGATCTAGACGATTGGTTAAAAAATTGTCCACGCTTTGGAACATAGAGTTTTTGCTTAGTTCTTGTTGAGTCTTCTCAGTCATGCTTCTTCTCGGATCTGTTTTCACTAAACGGTGATGACTTCATTTAGGGAAATGAAGTGGAATGATAAGGACCTATCAAGAGGAGACAAACTTAAGGTAAATGATCCTAGTTTTTGAGATGTAAAGAGAAAACACTATGGAATACCTTAGATTTTGTTGATTTTGTTTGCACAACCCTTTAGCCGAACTAGGCAAGAAGCTAGAGAAGCGACAGTCTAAACACAACTAAGCAGCGAGGGATTTTAAGTAGTTTGACGTGGCTTGATTTCGATAATACCGAAGGTAAGTTCGGTGTTACCGAAGTATCCCTGTAACTCAGAGGTTGCTGTAACAGATTTTCCTAATATGTACATGTGTTCATGATATGATTTAAACATGAAATTATCAAAATATTTAGAGGCTAGAAATCCTCTGATATGTCAATTTGGCCAATTATCAGGCTCAATCCTTTGATTTGACTCTAATGTTTATATGGGAGGCATGATCCTCAAATATGTCAATTCAGCTTAAGTGGATCACTGAGGTCGCTTTTCAATATTCTTGAGGGGATAATATAATGTGAGCCAGTAGACTGCACATTTGGCTCTCATCCTTCATATTTATATGTTTTCTTCTATTTTGTTCTTCAGTTTGGGAATGACTGTAGTTGTAGATGCCATAAGTATTTTTAGTGACTTTTAGTCATCTTTACTTTCGGATTCACTGTTTTCAGAATTGGATTCATATGTGTTATCCTATGTGGCAACCATAGCCTTTCCTATTGATTTCTTGGATAGACACTCAGTGGTTATATGTCCATACTTCTAGCAATTGTAACATTGGAGTTCTTTGGACTTCCTAAAGGTTTTACCTATTTGACGTTTGTGGTTCAGTTGAACTCCTTTGTTATTGTATGGTCTCTCACGGTTCTTGTTGAAGAATTTTTTGAACCGTTGAGCCAATAGAGCTACCTCCTTGTCAACATCTTCATCTTCATTTTCTTTTTCCTCTATTATATCTATATCTTTGATAATTTTAAGGGCATTATTCTTGGTTTTTATAGAAGGTTTGAAGTGTAATTCAAAGGTTTATAGGGAACCTACTTCTACCTTCATCTCTTCTATATTTCTACATTCTTTAATTATAGTGACCTTGGAGTTAAAACGTTCTGGTAGGGATCTTAGAATTTTCCTACATCTTTTGGGTATCGGAATTCTTTCTCCAAGTCCTCCCATGGAGTTGCATATACCATTTAATCTTATGAAAAACTCCATGAACGTCTCATCTTCTTCCATCTTTATTTGTTCGAATTGAGATGTAAGGAGTTACAGCCTTGACATTTTTATCTTGTTGGTTCCTTCATGGGTAGTTTCTAATAACTCCCATGTTGTCTTAGAGTTTACACATAAACTTATCTGATGAAATACTTCTTATGAAACTCTGTAACAGATTGCATTTATGGCTTTGGCTTCACACATCCTCATCTCTTTGTCATACCGGGTCCATTTGGCCTTTGGTTTTGGTTTCGTGATTGTTATGTCATCCTCGAGAACAATTTGTTTTGTTAATGCTGTATATCCATTTTTGACAATCTCCCAAACATCATCATCTAAGGCCTAGGGAAAATATATCATTATAACCTTCCAGTATGCGTAGTTTATTCCATTAAAGATGGGTGGTCATGAGACAGATGGTCCCTCTCCTTTGCCCATAGTTCTTTATTCAGTCAAGATCTTCTTCTAGGTTGTTAGACCTTTTTTAGAGGAACCTCGCTTTGATACCAATTGAAATTGCGGTTTATACCGTTGATACTGAAGAATGAATATGAGATAATGTCCTAGAGGGGGGTGAATAGGACTTTTCAAATATTTTGCCTATTTAAATATCCTAATTACCTAACTTAAACAATCATTCAGTTTAACGCAAGTAAGGCAATATACCTCTAAAGGCTTCCAAGCCAATAGAGGGTCCAATCACAAAGGCTATTCAAGATATACAAATAAAACAACTAGCCTAGTGATGTGAGCTTGTGTGTGGAATGTGCTTCCTATTAATCTTAAGCATTCATCTAATCATGCATAAACAATTAAGTATTCAAACTTAAATAATCATGATAAATGCGTAAATGATTATTCCAAAGACAAGCATGTATAGTGGTTTGGCTACGTGCCTACTCCACTCCCGGCATCCACACTCAATCCTAGAGTGCATTGAATTTCATTATTAATGGTTTTAAAATAGATTCACCAATAACATTTACAGTCTTACAATAAGTATACCAATTTATACTCTACGCAAGAGCAAAAGTCCTATACTTAGAACCCACGTTTAGGCCACCGACCAAGGCCCCACACAAGGCACCTCCATTTAGGCCCACTGGTCAAGGTCCCACACAAGACACCTACGTTTAGGCCCACTAACAAAGGTCTCACATAAGGCACCTACGTTTAGGCCCACCAACTAAGGTCCCACGCAAGGCACCTATGCGAGTTTGTTGATAGCAAACTCTTAGCCTCAATCCTACACGAGGATAAAAACTAAACTTTGGACTCTTAATAATGACACTTACTTATCAGAATGAGTCCTCGTTTGTAGCTCGTCTTGGGTTGCTTGATCTTTGTGCTCTCGTGCTTCAATCAGCTTCTCAGTGTTCCCCCGATCGCATAGCTTAGATTTTCCTGTTGGCTCAGCTTCACGATTAAGAACCTTGCATAAGATATACCTATAAAGGTGATCAAGGTAATAGGAGTTTGATTGAATCTCCTATCTAGGATAATGAGTGAATTTTCTAAGGGATTCAACCGATGGATACACTAGAGTGTGGTTGAGACTAAGGATATACCTATAGGTTTGGTCTCAATACTCTAGTGAAGGCTTGATATCATGTTCTTCATAAATAAGAGCTTTAAATGCTCATAAGTGATGAATCACAATGAAGAGAACATGAATCTCATGTAGATAGAGTCTAGAATGAGATATTAGAGCTTGGAACAACCTAGAAACTCTGAAATGCCTAAATATACACTTTTTGCAAGTTTCTGCAAGCCTCTTTTATAGAGAAACAGTTCAAACAAATAGAAAATGGCTAGTTTACGGTGCTACTGAACCTAACTTCGGTATCACCGAACTTGCTTCGGTGGTACCGAATTATCAATCGGTAGTACCAAATTAAATCCTCAAGTTACTGGATGAATTTTACTCCTTTTGGTGACACCAAAATTTGTACGTCGATAGGAGTTGGTGGTACCGAAATTCCAGTCGGTGGTACCGAATTTTCTTTGAAAGCTGCTAGAACGTTTTGGGCACATTCGGTGGTACCGAAGGTATGTTCGATGCTACCGAAAGTGTCATTCGGTGGCACCTTCTCCTGCCGAACTAGGACAAACTTTCCCGTTTTAATTCATTGTCCTGTGATTCATTCAACAACTTGATCTTTCTCAAAGCCAAGGCTTAATAGGATATAAAATATGAACTCAGAATTGGCTTTGAATAGATGACCTAAGTTGGTTTTTCTATTTGGGTTGGGATCATCTATTTGCAAGGTCAAGATCGTAGAAGCGGTTCTTTGTCTTTAAGCTTTGGTACTTCTGATCCAGTTGTGTCATCGGTCTTCATTTGCCAAGAACTCATCTGACTACTTGACACAACTAGTTACGTGATTGACAAACATGTGTGCAAATAAGTACACTAACAGTCCATCGTAACCCAAGTTAGTCCCTTCATGCAGGATGACAGTACATCTCATAAAATGGTAGTCACGGATATATTCTAAGTGTCTATGATGGTCATGGCACGTGAGGGTAATAAGATCTATGGATCATAACTCTTCTCGGGCAATGGTCACTATGTCCAGTTTCAAGTCCCTAAAGACTCGAGGAATCACTCCTCACATAACCTATATTAACAAAATCTTAAGGCAACACTAGATATCAGTTGAAGCATATTACAGTGACCCGATGACTCCTGGTCATCTAGATCATCAACCCTATCTCATCTACAATTCTAGTGAATTAGGGCATATGATGGTTTTCCAAAAGAAAACTCTAACAAGATCTTAATACACCAATGTGCCATGAATGTCATAGATACTCAAGGCACATTTGTGGACATCATAATTGACTTGGGTCAAGATGAACGATCCCTACCATTGGGAGCCGACTTACTTTTCATCATATCTTCACCCTTAGCCTATGAGAGAGTAAGGGTGGAAGATAGGATCCTACATGAGTAAGGGTCATATCTTCACCCTTACCCTACAAGAGAGTACCCTACAAGAGAGTAAGGCTCAGATCTTCACCCTTACCCTACATGAGTGTGTCATGAATATAGGATCCTAGTATCAAACCTTTTGACAAGTGCATTGAAGGATCAAGTTCAAGTTAATGTCTAGGGGTTCATTAGCCTAGATCATAATCAATGTAATTTATGACTTGTCGTTATATGAAAGATGATCAATCCTTAAACCCGAGGATGTGTAAGGTTGTAATCTTGACTAACAAGCTTTGGCTCACTTTACGAGGTCATTGCAAGGTCAGTGAAAGTAGGTGATGCTGGTAATTTCAAAATAATTCATTGATTCTTTGTTATGCAAGCGTGAAATCCATTGAGTTTACCTAGGAAGTTGCTTATGGGTAGATTTAATTATATTGAGGACATGATTTTACTATCGGACCCAACACTTTAAGGTTTTAATTGACTTTAAAAAGGTTTTCAACCATTAATGTTTTGTTATAATCATTAAAAGCTAGTGGACAATGTGTCTCCATCGGCCTTTATGAGAGGAGAATATAATTTCCTCACTTCTCCCACTTAAGAGAAATCGAAAAAAAACCTCTTACCATAGAGGATCTGCATTGACAACTTCATCATATGTTTTGGATGATATGGTGATGTTTGGGAAATTTAAATTAGTTTGGTTAGACGTGTGTTAAATTGAATGAGAATGTGAAAAAGAAAAAAAAAAAAAAAAAAAAAGTTCATACTCTGGAACTTGAGATCAGGATCACCGCACTCGGGTTCCGATTTTCAAGGCGTAGCATGGTAACAACAAAAAAGAGGTAATAATGCAAATTCAGCAATCGAAAGAACTAACTATATGCTTGTACTCCACTCAAGTTACCAGTTAGGGAGATCATGATGTCGCAACCTAGGGTGAACTCAGAGGTGTTGGTAGCTACATAGTACGGTAGATAACTATAATATATAAATGGTAAAAAAGGAAATTATATTTCATGCGAACTTGGATTCTTGTGCACTAAGTTTTGAAAAGGCCGAAAAATTGCATATCATATGACCAAGATTCACTTAGCTGAAAGTAGGGGGTGTAGTAGAGGGATATGCAAAATGTAAACAAATTTTTCTAGATGAATGGCCAGATTGCCGTTGATGCTCTTAGATACATGGGAGGAGGAAATGAGAGCTAAGGCATTCCTCTTAGAGAAGATGATTGTAGGTCTTGAATTCTAGCCCTACTCCGCTAATCTTGATATTTGCGTGAACTAGGTTGAGATGGCTTGGATATTTGCGTTAACTAGGTTGAATGGCTTGGATGAATTGGTGAGTTTAGATTAATGGGTAGACAGACTCACAATTTTCTCTTTCCATCTTCTTACTATATTCACTCTCACTCTCTCTAGCACCCACATGCTTAGCACTGTGCAACACCCGAGTCCTCTCCTCGTTTGCTCTCTAGCAGAAAGTTTTATTGAAAAGAGATGGCAAACCTTTATTTATAGAGAATTGGCTGACATTTTGGTAAATATTTATAGAAATTTGGAGGGTAAAACATTGCCATATATATGGCATGATATGAATAAAGAGAGGATAGGTGGCATCATGGATTCACTTAAATAAGTGGTATAATAGGTAATTTCAGCCCTTAGCGGGCTGAAATAACAAATTTACTAATGAGTAGGGATTGTATAGTTGTCCAACCACAAGTTTTTCCAAACCGCTATCTGAGGAGAGATTCCTCCCATCTGTTCACCTATTTTCGTTCTTTGCACATATGGTCATAACGGGCCTTGGGGAAATCTTCTATCATGTGGGCTTATTGGAATATGCTGAATGAGGGGTCCCATTGTCCTTGGTGAGCCCTTGGTGGGCCATTGTCCGAGTTAAGGGGTCCGAGGGTGACGTGGGTCACCTCCATCATGGTTGTACTTCAAATTGTACATGAAACTCATAACCTTGTTGGGCCCATTAAGCCTTATTGTGGTTTTTGAAGGTTATTGGTGAACTAGGCTATACTCCCAAGGGTTTTCCAAGCTCTTAGATCATCTCATATCATCTAAGAAAAGTTGCATAGCTAGGGTGGAGTATCTACAATTGCCTTAAAATAAGATTTTGAATCCTTCATCAGAGAATTCTGATGTTATGGTAAACTAATTCCTAGCACTAATGTATGAGAATTGAATCTTCAGAATATGCCTAAGTCTAATACACTCTCCTCATATTACTTTGGTTTTGGGTTTTGGGCTGAGTCGGAGTATATCCCATCTCCTCCATAAACTATATGGTGGGACGGGTCGTGTGGGGCTCAACTTGAGCTCGACCCATTGAGTTAAATGGGCCACGTTTTTTAGCTCCAGCCTCACCTTTCCTCATTTCGCTTAACTTGAATGGTTGAACCTGGTTAGAAGCAGGCTTAGCGAGTTAACCCGCTGGTGACCCATTGCTACGCAAAACGGTATGGCAGGCATTCTTTCTTCAACGTCCACGTTCCTCGTATATCTGCAGCGCAATGATGAGGGGGAAGATCTTATTTTCGGGACAGGAATGTTCGCTGCTGTCCTCCCTTAATCAATGGTCATGATCTTTCGTACGTGTGCAAGAGAAATCAGCTTCTTTGATAACGCATTTTCCAACCTTTGCCGACCGGGTTCAATCATACCAAAGCTTGCACAGTACCGGTCTGATTTTCGTCCGTACAAGCAAGACCCACTGATTCAACCCGTTGATACGATGGGCTGCACCTTGTGGTCGCGGATCGCCTATTGACTAGGGCTGAAAGTTGGGCGGGTTCAACCCGATCAACCTATGATCGACTTGATATTGGGTGAGGCTCGGGCAGGATGTATCGAGTCCGGTCTTGGGATTAGGCTATACAAACACCAAAATACCAAAACACCAACCTGATAAAACTTGGGTTGGGCTCATGAGGTCTCGGGTTGCTTAATCCAATCTGAACTGATCGATATATAAGTTACTTATAAATTATAATTGAACGTAGATAGTCCGTGTTGGAGGCACAAGAAATTCTAAGGTTGTCGAGTCTCATTGGTACACATCATTTCCAATTGCTCAAGCTGACAAGATATGATAGATGTCTCTCTTCCAAATAAATTGTGTGCTACATAACATGACTTTTAAATGAGTAGTTGTAGTATATTTTAGCTTATTTGTTTAGAAAAAATAAAATTTTTTATAATAAATAACTACATATATAAATTATAAAATCATAGATACAAAAAATAAAATGCTTATTGAAATATAATAGACCAACATAATAACAAAAATATTAGTACATATCTACCCAACCAAGCCTGCTTGAGTTGGGCTTGGGTTGAGAATTCCCAACCTGAGGCATAGGAACCTTGGGTTGGACTAGGGTTGAGCACCTACTTGCCCAACTTTGATCCCTACTATTGATGCTGTTAGTATTATTAGACGGCACGTGGTCTCCACCATGAAATATTTGTTGTATCCACACTGGTCCATCTATTTTTTCAAATTAGTTCATCAGCCCAAAAAAGTTGAGGCAGATCCAAATCTCGTGTGAAACCAGCCAGCCAACAATGGTGATTGAAAGCTTATCATTCAAATTTTCTTGGCCCGAAAGTTTTAGATGAAGTTGATATTTGTGTTTTCCTTCCGTCCAGGTCTTTGTGCCTAATCCACTGGTTGGATGTAAGAAAAACATTATAATGGGCCAAAAAAGTTTTTAATAGTGGGTGATCAATCAAGATTGTTTTCGTGTGGTGTGTTCTACTTTAGATTTATATATATCTCATTTTTTGGCCCAATGCCTTAAAATAATAATCTTCCTTAAAATAATAATCTGTAAAAATAAACGGACGGCGTGGATAAAACAAGTACATCTTGGTGGGGTCTTACAGAACACTGTACAGTAGCCGCCACCTACTGGCAGCGTCAGTAGGTGATCCGCGTCCGCACCTTGCATGCCAGAAACATCCCGAGATCGCAGCCATTAAACATTTGCACTTTATTTTTCTTCCGTCGGTTTAACTGCATTTTCTTCACAACCGTCTATTCATCCGCCACTCTTTGAACGGTGGTGATTTTCCATCTGGTTTACTTCACACTGGAAAATGCCATCGACGGTGGGCCCCATAAAACGAACGTTCTGGATCGCTGAAGCCTGGGCCCCACTCAAAAGAAAATAAAAACCAGAAGGGGCTATACAAAACTACAAGCTTCCCTCCCTTCTCGAATCCGAACGATCCCCTTCTTGCCTGCAGCTGTCTCTATACACTTCTCCTTTTCGCTCCAAAACCCTCTCTCTCTAACCCTGCCCGAGAACAGGAACAGAAAATCGTCAGATCAGATCTCAGCAAAATCGAAAATCGGAAATCGAAATCGAAATTGAGATCGGAATCAGAAGATAATGTACAGCGGCTCTAGCGATGGCGAAAGTCACGAAGCATCAGCCGCGCAGAAGAAAATCCCTCCTCCATCTTCCATGCCCTGGGTTCGGAACCTCCGTCGTTTCATCGGATCTGGCGCTGGCCTCGGTTCTGAGGCTCTCATGGGTATATCTCTCTCTTTCTCAATTTCTCTTCCTTTCCTTTCTTGGCGTCTTCTGTTATCTTTCAGAATCAAGACCCTAGCTTCAAGTCCTGTAGTCTCCTAGGAGTGGCATGGCAATCCATGCATGGGATAGGTGTGCCTCGATCCAGAGCGTCCAAACCGTGGGCCCCATTGTCGACGGGGTCATTGCCCTAAAATCAAATTGATCAAACGATTCTAACCTCTGATCGATTTGCACTTGTTCGTTGAATTGGAACAGTTATGTTCATTGGTCGAGTG
The DNA here is from genome assembly GCA_030180095.1 of Magnolia changhungtana. Classification (NCBI taxonomy): domain Eukaryota; kingdom Viridiplantae; phylum Streptophyta; class Magnoliopsida; order Magnoliales; family Magnoliaceae; genus Magnolia; species Magnolia changhungtana. The sequence continues at coordinate 4,665,071 of JASAUF010000474.1, forward strand.
TATTTTTTGGTTTTGGCTTATGTACAGTGCGGCCAATGCCCTGGACAGTTTGGATTTAGATACAATTATGCTGTGTGCACAGGTATGGACTGTGATACTCCACCTGTGATGCAAACCCGAAAGGGAAATCAAATAAACAATAAGAAAAGAAAGAGATTGTGGGAAAGATCCAACAATCCTCTAGCCGGATGCTAGAGATCACAAATGCAAGACTGTGAGCAAGCTCAACAGTCCTCTAGTATAGAACTAGAGATCACTTTCCCCCCATTCAACCGCTACCGTAGAGAATAAGAAAATTTCATAAAGAGAATATTAATCCGCTTGTGTTATTCCATAGGACATAAGTCCTATTTATAATCAACCTTACAATCCGTAATAAAAGATATAAAATCTAAAAATCTATGAAATAGGAAAGCACTTAAGTAACAAAGCATTTTATAATTAAGAAAATACCTAAAATAAGAAGATACTTAGATAAGAAAATATTTAAGATTATTCTCTGCCTAAAAATAAAGATATGAAAGGAGTAGATTTCCTAATTTAGAGGTTCGAGAAAAATGGAAAGTGATGATCACTAGAAAAGGAAAGTGGTCCTTTTCTTGTACACACGTGCAAAGCGTGCACGTGTGGGATATGGGACGATTGCATCAACCTGATTATTAAGTGAGCTGTGATCCATCTATGACAGAGCCCACAGTTGGGATATTCCTCAAGATTGGCATATATAGATGGCTCACGTATGGTGGACAAGTCACTGCCATTTAGGCAGTGGTGGAAATGCACATAACAGGCTAACCCTTCTACTTTTGTTGCATCTGCCCCTGTAACCGCTCTTGCTACACTTTTTGAGTGTTACTGTCTGATTAAAACATGGTCAAAGCTCTTGCTACTCAGCCTCCATGATAATTCATCTGAACATTCTTACTACTTAAATTAGAAGAAGCTCTGGTATTCTTTTACCATATGTTTGGGGGCTCTATTGGACCAAATCTCAATAATCTATTTGGATCCGTTTTTGCCACATGGAATATAGGAACATGGACAGGTAAGAGTATGGAGTTAGTAGATACGAAGAAAGGAAGGAGTGTTAGCTTGTGTTCAGGAGACCAAATGTAAATGGGCCAAAACTAGAGAAATTGATAGGTATTAGCTTTTGGCATATAGGAAATGACAATAGTAGAAATGGGTTAGGGGCTGTTTGGATGAGAGTAGATGGAGGTAAATGGTAGGAATTGGGAGTAAATTGAGGTAAATGGTAAATTGGGAGTAAATTGAGGTAAATGGCATTTGAGGTGTGTTTGGTTGGGAGTAAATGCATGGAGATGAAATGAAATGGGAGTAAATGGGCCTGTAAATGAAATCCTCTTAACGTAGGGCACTATCGCATCACTTTCTCGATTATTTATCCATATACTCCATGATCTCCCTTCGGATTTTTTTAGTAATGTTCTCACATGCCTTTGCGTTTGACCCCAATAAATGTACAAGGTGTTGCTTGTGCCGCACAATGCCATTGGAACCCACATAACTAACATACTATGTGAGCCTTATCCGTAGCACTACGATAGTGCCCATACTTTCAACACGGGTCATTCAACTTGGGTTTCAAAGAGGAAGATTGGGAAGAAAACATGGTATAGTGATTTGTTATAACTAAAAACTAAAGACTAAGGTAAAGATTAGAGAATAAATGAAATGAGAGAGAGAGAGAGAGAGAGAGCTACACTGACACACTTGACACTTCCACTAGTACTCTTGTAGAAGAGAAGAAAGGGAGAGAAGAAAAATAGAAAGAGAGATAGAATGTAGAGATAGATAGGTGGATAGATGAGAGAGAGAGAGAGAGAGAGAGAGAGAGAGAGAGAGTTACACACTTACACCACTTACACTTGTAGGAGAGGAGAACAAGACAAAAGAAAGAAAAAAGAGAGAGGGAGCATGTTACACACACTTTGGAAGAGAGAGAGAGAGAGAGAGAGAGAGAGAGAGAGAATAGAGATAGAGAGAGTTACACTTAGTCACTTACACGCTTACAAGTTACAACAGAACAAAAGAAAGAAAAGAAAGAGAAAGAGAATTAGAGAAAGAGAGGGAGAAGGAGACTCGAGACTTTCTTCACTTGTCTTGTAGTTGAGACTTGAGACTCGAGACTTTCTTCACTTGTCTTGTAGTTGAGACTTGAGACTTGAGACTTTCTTCACTCTAGTCTTCTTGAGTCACTCTTGTCTTGTACTTGTAACTTGTAGGTTTGTAGCTTATAGCCTACACTTGAAACAAAATGTAAGAGAAAGGGGAAAATTGTAGAATGTGTATGTATGTAATATATGTATGGAGAGAGAGAGAGAGAGAGAGAGAGAGAGAGAGAGAGAGAGAGAGAGAGAGAGAGAGAGAGAGAGAGAGAGAGAGAGAGAGAAATGTAGAAGTGTAGAAATACTAATAGTAATATGTATCTAAGAGAGAGTGCTTAAATCAATGTACTGTTGGAACTTGAACACTTGAACTTGAATCTTCCTTGAAAAGAAAGATTGGAATTAGAAGAAATGAAGAATGTATGTAAGAGAGTGCTTGAATGTTAAACTTGAATCTTCCTTGAAACTTGAAAGTGCTTGAATCTTGATCTTCCAACTTCCAAGAGAGAGAGATTAACTACTTGGAAGTAGGAAATGTGTGTGTGTGTGTGTGTGTGTGTGTGAGAGAGAGAGAGAGAGAGAGAGAGAGAGAGAGAGAGAGAGAGAGAGAGAGAGAGAGAGAGAGAGATTAGGACCACTTGGAATTAAGAAATGTAAGAGAAGAATAGAGTAAGAGAGTTCGGGGTGAGAATATTGCAAATGGAGGAGCTTTGAAAGCCTTTTTAAAAGCAAAAAGTGATTTTTTTTCCCAAAATAAAAAATAAAGTGCGAACGGTCAAATTTCTGACCGTTGGCCAATACGCGATCGCATATGCTGTATATGCAATTGCATACATCGCAAATGTGATCGCATATTGTCGTACATGTGGCATATGCGATCGCATATGACACTATCACATATGCGATTTCTTTTGGAATGTGCGCATATGCGGTCGCACATGACAACAGTGATATTCGTAGGAGGAGACTTAAATGTTCATGTAGGAAATAAAGTGGAGGATATTAGAGAGTGTGTGGAGGATATGGTTTTATGAGAAGAAATGAGATGGGGGAAATTATTCTTGATTTCACTATGACATACAATTTAGCTCTAGTAAACGCATACTTTAAAAGGAGAGATAAATATTTAATAACTTTCAAAAGTAGATCAAATACAAGCCACATGGATTTCTTTCTACTAAGGAGGACAACATGATCAATACGTAAGGACTGCAAGGTGATACCTGGAGAGAGTATGGCCGTGCAACATAGGTTAATGGTTATGGATGTTTATATTAAAAGACGAAAGAAAGGGAACAAAATTAATAGGTGTTCAAAAACTACTTGGTGGAATTTAAAATGAGAGAAAACAATGTTAGTTTGAAATAAATTGATAGAAGAAGGAAAGTGAAATGCCGAGGAAAAAGTCAACATTATTTAAAACAAGATGGTTAAGTACGTGAGGGAAGTGGCAAAAGATGTTTTAGGAGTATTTAGAGGGAAAATCCAATCATATAATGTAACTTGGTGGAAGAATGACGATGTGCAAAAAGCTATCACCGAGTAATGTTCATGTTTCAAAGCCCGACAAGAGACTATAAACAATGGTTATCTTGAACAATATAGAAATGCCAAAAAAAAATTTGCTAAGAAAGTAGTAAGTGTGGCAAAACTTAAGAATTATGACAATCTTTACAATAGATAGAGTACAAGAGGAGAAAGATGTTTTCAAATGTGCAAAAATGAGAGAAAGGAAGAGTAGGGGCTAGATCATGTTAGATGCATTAAGAGGGATGACCAGAGGGTACTTGTCAAGGATGATGAGATCAATGAAAGTTGGAGAAGCTATTTTAGATCTTGTTAAATGACAATCACTCTGAGAGCATAGGGCCGTAAACTCAAATGATGCTGGAGTCCATAAATATTTTCATTGGATTAGGATATCTGAAGTGAAAGAAGCTTTGAGAAAGATTAAAACAGGAAAAGCCCTTGGAACAAATGGTATACTAATAGAGGTTTGGAAGTGTATGGGAGATATTGGGTTCTTTTGGTTGATAAAGTTGTTCGACAAGATTGCAAGATTGAAGAAGATGCCAGACGAATGGAGGAAAAGTATTGTGGTACTGATTTATAAGAATAAAGGATACATAGAGTTGCACTCACTATAGTGAGATTAAGCTTATGAGCAAGGTGTTCCGTACCGTTACCAATAAAATACAGGCTATAACGGCCATTATGGCCCCTTTTTTGAAAAAAAAAAAAAAAAAACTGTTTCTGGATTGTTATGAACTGTTACAGGGTCATTATGCTCATTTTTTCTATAAAGGCTGTCATGGCCGTTTCGCCCCCATTACGAGTAACGGTTACTACTATTACTGTTATGTAACCGATTTGTAATACCATGCTTATGAACCGCATTATGAAACTTTTGAAAAAAGTAATTGAGCAAAAACTAAAGCACGAGACATGTATCAAAAAATCAGTTTGGCTTCATGCCAAGGAGGTCTACCATTGAAGCTATAATCCTACTTATACAATTGATAGAGAAATATAGGTAGAGGAAGGATCTCCACATCGTCTTTATTGACTTAGAGAAAGCTCACGATAGGGTCCCTAGAGAGTTATTCTGGTGGGTGTTGGGTAAGAAATGAATCTCAAGAAGATATATTGACATGATTATGGATATGTATGAGGAAGCATAACAAATGTGCGTACCACTAGTGGAGAGACAAATGAGTTCCCAATTACTGTAGGCTTGCACTAGGGGTTGGCATTAAGCTTGTAACTTTTCACATTGGTTATGGACAAGTTAATGAGGCATTTGCAGGAAGAGATCCCATGGCGTATGTTGTGTTTTATGTGATCATCGTGTACCTTTCAAATTGAAAGGGAAATTTTATAGGATGGCTATAAGACTAGCCATGCTTTATGCAACAAAATGTTGGGCAGTTAAGCAACAACATATTCATAGGATGAGTGTAGCTGAAATGAGGTTGTTGAGAAGGATGAGTGGCAAGATAGAGAAGGATAGAATTGTAATGCATTCATTCGAGGGAATTTAGGAGTAACACCAATAGGTAATAAGATGAGGGAAAGTAGACTAAAGATGGTTTGGTCATGTGCAACAGAGACCAAGAATGGCGCAATTAGAAAGAGTGGGTTGGTACAAGCTGAAGGCTCTAAAAGGCAAGGGGAAGGCCCAGAGGATCTGTGCTGAGGTAGTAAGAAAAGACTTGATGACCTGGAGTCTAGTTGAAGTTATGGCCTTGATAGAGTGGAATGGCAGAAAATGATTCATATATAGCTGACCCCAATCAGTTGGGATAAGGCTTAGATGATGATGGTATTAATTATGATGGATAGCGAGTGTAAGGGTGGTGCCCTCAGTTGTAGGATTCTTCTATGTGCCACTAAGCTTCAAATCCCTACCTTAGACTCATGCTCATGCTTCTACATATTCATACCCATTTGCATTTGAAAGAGATGCTTCCCCGCTCATGCACCCGAATTATTGCCTTTTGGCTTTATGCTTCGTTCAACAATAGTGGCGTCATTTTAATTCAAATGAGTGACAAAATTCCTAATCATGGTTGCATGAGTTTCACGTTGGACTTGACACAATCATAATTTAGTTATGGACTTGGGAGTCTAAGTCCACATTGTTACAAATGGAGTGAGGCTAGCACCACTTTGGCCATTTCTACCTTATTGAATTTGAGCTATTGCAATTCAGTTTGATGATGATCTTAATGATGATGGATAGCAAGTGTAGGGGTGGCGCCCTTAGTTGCAGGATTCTTTTATGTGCCACTCAAGCTTCAAATCCCTACCTTAGACTCATGCTCCCGCTTCTTACATATTCATGCTTGTTTGCATTTTGAAGGAGTTGCTTCCCTGCTTGCCTTTTGGCTTCACACATCATGCAACAATAGTGGCATTGTTTTAATTCAAATGATTGACATAACCCCTAATTGTGCTTGCATGAGTTTCATGTTAGACTTTACAGGATCATAACCTGCTTATGGACTCTAGAGTCTATTTCCACATTGTTATGAATGGAGTGAGGCTAGCACCACGTTGGTCATTTCTACTTTATTGAATTTGAGCTATTGCCATTCAGTTTGATGGCGCATCTAGACACAACCATACAATCCTAGAGTGTTGAGGGGAAAGAGAAAGATCTTTCGTGTAAGGGGTGAAATGATTTCGTATCATCTCCCCTGCAATTTTGTTGTTGCTTGTTTGGTGCAGGACAGATGCATGAACTAAGCAGGGTGTCCCAAATCGGTATGTATCGGCCGTAATGGCTGATATGTAACGGTAACGGCGGTTACTGTTACACGATTCAGGGCTGAAACGGAGAGGTCTAGAAAACAGAACTGAAACGGCCGTTACGGGGGCCGTAACGATCGTTACAAGGCATAATGGCCGTTACGAGCCCGTAACAGTTGTTATGGGTAGTAACCCTAAAAGAAAAAATGAAAAAAAAAAAAAAAAAAAAAAAGAGAGAGGAAAAACGAAAAAAGAAAAGAAAAGAAAAAACGAAAAAAGAAAAAGAAAAAAGAACTAACCTGATTCTCGCTTCTTCTTCTTCTTCTCCTCCGCGACATTGCTGCAACTCATCGCGGCGTTGCTGCAGCTCCTTGCGACGCGCTGTAGCTCCTCCTCCCGCTTCTTCTTCTTCTTCTTCTTCTTCTTCTTTCCCCTGTGGTGCAGCTCCCTCTCCACCCTCTCTTGTTCCCTCTCGTTTTCTCATTCTCTCTTTTTCCCTTTCTTTCCCTCTTATTTTTTTTTTCTTTTTCCCTCTCATTTCTCTCTCCCTCTCTTGTAGTCTCGAAAAAAATGAATGGGGGTGTTGCTGTAAAACAACCATGCACCTTATTTTATCCAGTAGTCTGCGGCGCATGCCGCTTAGTGCACTTGCACTGTTTTAGTGGGTGTAGCCCATCTTGATTTATATGTTGTATTATATATCCATGCCACCCATCAGTTTTTCCTGATCATTTCAAGGCAAGGTCCCTAAAATGAAGCAGATCCAAATCTCAAGTGGACTGCACAATAGGATTGAATGCCATTGTGCACTTGCATTGTTTTAGTGCATGCGGCCCACCTTGATTTATGTGTTGTATTATATATCCATGCCACCCATCAATTTTTCTTGATCATTTCAAGGCATGGTCCCTAAAACGAAACAGATCCGGATCTCAAGTGGACCGCACAGTAGGATTGAATGCCCATCGTTAAAAACTTATTATGGCCCACTGTAATGTTTATTTACCATCGAAACTGTTGATTAGGTTGCATGGACCTGGATCAAGGAAAACACAAGTCACAACTTAAAAAATAATATGAACAAATAATAATAATAATAATAAGTTTTAATCGTGGGAATTCAATCTCTACTGTATGGTCCACCAAAGATTTGGATTTGCCTCATTTTTTGGACCATGCCCTAAAATGAGTTGGCAAAGAGGATGGATAGCATGGATATAATGGGTCCTATGTTCAAGGCATCATTCACTAGTGGTCCACCTAAGATTTAAATCTGATTTTTTGGATCATGCGTTAAAATGAGTTAGCAAAATAGATTGACGGCACAGATATACAAATACATCATGGTGGACCCCAATTTCAAGGCCTCACCCACTAGTGGTCCACCTTAGATCTGGATCTACCTCATTTTTGGACCATGCCTTAAAATGATTTGATAAAACAGATGCATGTCATTGATATACAATACATACATCATGGTGGGCCCTATGTACATGGCTGTAAAAATTGTCCATGAGGCATACATTAACTCAAAATTAATAAATTAAATTATGGCACTATTGTTGCCAAGTCACAATTCCAAAATTAAATTGTTTAAATGATTTTCACCGTTAATTTGCAAACACTTGTTTTTCTGAAATAGGATCATTTGATATTTTTCATTCTTCATTGTTCAATAAATATCCACCAATCCATTGGTGAGGTAAGTGCCAATAGATTGCATGAATTTAACGTTGATTTGGAGCATCAAATGGTCCACCAAATTAGCTCTAAATCGACAACACTATTTGAATATAATTTTAAATTTTTTCTTAAGATTTATTGTGAAAAATTATATTAATTTGTTAGATATATGAATTACATAATTGGACATAAAAGTCCCTAGATTGTTTGTTGAAATAAAATGTACACAAGTCACAAGGTATGTAATATACCAATACCTACAAATATGAGATATTTTGGTATTAGATTCATTCTAATTAATTCATATTGATATTATATAGTTAGATAATTAAATATAAAAGATCTATAGCCAATACTAGGTTGTCAGGTTCATAAATTCATCAGGCAGTCCAATACAACTTCTCACCAAAGAGTGGACCGTTACACCACCATAAACATGTTCCAAATTATAAATGAATGCATATTTGGAATATTCCAGATTTAATCCATATTTTTTTGCAAAAATTTTTTTGCACCGTTACGGGACCCGTATCGGCCAATACGGGCCGTATTCGTATCGGTAACGGTGGGCACCGTTATGCCCACTGCCCACCAATACCGATACCGAACACCCCGGAACTAAGTTACACGTGAGATCAAATAGCCGAATTAAGATATTTAACAAAAAAACACAAACATCGTTATAATCAGTGTTCGTAATATCGATACTATCGGCTGATAATATTGATATCGCATGCAAGTGATATGAAGCCCCCAAAAAGCACTCGGAAATTTTTTAAAAAATAAAGGATCCTTTGTATCGTGTAATATTTCACAAGATATCGCATGATTTTCATCGATATTGTCTCGATTTTCATTTATATTGTCACGGTTTTCCTCAATATTGCCAACATATCATGTATTATTTGCAGATTTTACGACAGAGTCGCGGATTTCTGTCACGGAGTCACGAGACCACTGCGGCCAACAACCACATTTCGACGACAAAAAGGCCAGAGATGTCGGGGTTGCATAACTACCAAAAAATCGAGAAAAATTAAAATAAAAAAAAAATGAAAATCTTTGAATCGATGTGAGAGGAGTTGCAGTACCTGTAGAGAATAAGATTGGTGGGCCACTCCATTGATCAACAATGGTGAAATCGATGAGATTTGGGGTTTCGGAAAGACCGGAACCCTCTTTCTTTGAAAATGGCAAAATTTCAGGGATTCGGGGTTCCGGAAGTACCGGAACCCTCCTTCGAGTTTCGGCTAGTCTTTCGGAACCCTCTTTCTTGGCGAAATTTCAGGGATTTAGGTTTTGGAAATACCGGAACCCTCCTTTGAGCTTCGTCCTGTAATAGGAAATGCAATTGGGGAATGTATTTGGTTTGTCGATGCGGTCCGGTCCTTTAAATGGTAAATCCGATTATCTTTGACTGTGAGTTTTGGCCCATTGTGAATGTATGTGGTTTATCCACGCCGTCCATCCGTTTTTCCTGCTCATTTAAAGGGTTGATCCCAAAACTGAAGCATATTCAAAGCTCAAGTGGACCATACCATAGGAAATAGCAGGAATAATGATCTCCACCGTTGAAACCTTGCTAGGGCCCACGGTGATGTTTATTTGTCATCCAACTATTCATAAGACCACAATAACATGGATGAAGGGAAAACACAAATATAAGCTTGATCCAAAACTTTCGTGGCCCTCAGGAATTATTCAACGGTGGAGGTTCAATTCACACTGTTTTCCATAGTGTGGTCCATTTAAGCTTTGCACATGCTTTGTTTTTCGTCCCAAGCCCTAAAATTATATGGTAAAATGGATGGAAGGAGTGCATAAAATATATAAATCACGGTGGACCCCATAGAGTTTACTCAGTACGCTTGGCGTAATGAGTTACACCATACACTGATTTGATGCGGTGTACGAGGATTTGATGCGGAAGCCTTTCGTAGGAATTTCCTGCGCTGGAAACCTATGTGGGACCAATATGATGTTTGTGAGAAATCCATACTGTCCACCTGTTTTATGAACTCATTTTACTGAATTAGACCAAAAGTGAGCAGGATCCAAGACTCAAGTGGTCCGTACAAAAGAAAAATGTGGTTAGGAAAATTCCTACCATTGAAACCTCCCTCTTGTCGACACTGATGTTTACACACCATCTATATCGTTCATAACGTCATTCCTACTGGGATGAACTAAAAACACAAATATTAGCATTATTCAAAACTTCTATGGCCCCACGAATATTTCAACTGTGGACATTCAATCCTCACGTTTTTAGCTCACTTGAGTATTGGATTCAGCTTGTTTTTGGCCTCATGTCCTAAAATGAACTCATAAAACGGATGGAAGGAATAGATTTCTCACAAACATCACAATGGGCCCCACTTGGGTTCCCAACACAGGAACTTCATGCCAAAGGCTTTGGCAGCAAATGCGCCAGTTACGGCCGCAATTAGTCCCATCATTGATATGTATATTTCTCAATTTTTACTTCTTTTACTTTTCAATGAATTGGTTGTGTTTTCATACATGTCTTTGATAAATTTATAAATGTCATGCATTCAATTTAAATATAGTTGCATTAGTTCAATTAAACATCGCATAGCTTAGAACCCTATACAAAGGAAATTTATTATGTGCATCTTCTTCTTCTTTTTTTGAGATGCCAAGATTTAAAAGTGTGTATTAAGGGCTTTTTTAACAATCCCTAAAGTTTCATTAAAAAATTCAACTATTTTCCCAATGTTTCCCCATGTTTCCAAAAAAGTGTGATAAATTATGCGATACAAACGATATATCCCTTGCGATAACTGATACATATCTGTATCCCAATACATAGCGCGATACCGATTTTTCGAACACTAGCTATAATCATCATAAATATCATGAAAATCAAAAGAAAACCATGCATAATCCTAAGCTACCAACATTGTAACTCAAGATCATTAAATAAAAAGAAACTAGGATCTAATGGATGTAGGGACATCCAATTAGCATAGGGTATAGTCTATTTCGAAATAGGAAACCTAATACAACCTAGGGTGAAAATTAGGGTTTGGATAATTTGGAAAAGTAGGAAAATTGAGAATTTTAGGTTTAGGGTTAGGGTTTCGGGGATGGAAGAAAGGGGTTTTGATATGATGATGGTGGAAAACCAAAAGGGGCAGGTGGATTTCACACGTGTGGCCGCATGGTCATATGTGTGGCGTGGGAAGATGGGTTTAGGTCGGTTAGGGTTTGGATTGTGGATGGGTATGAGAAAGTTGGGTTTGAGAAAAGATGAAGATTTGTGATGAGAGAATTAAGAATCTAAAGAAAATACCTAGATGGGGAAGAAAATAGAAGATGGTGTGGGGATAAATGGAGACATTGCTCCTCCGTTGATGAAGATTAGCCTTGCACCAATCTTCCTTCTAAATCGCATGGAAGTACTTCACATCGCATAAAGATGGGAGAAGAAAGCAAGAGTTTTTCTCCTTTTTTATTTTTTTAAAAAAATTTATTTAATCACGAAATTCAATGGGGGAGAGGTCACACGCCCCTCTTTTTATAGATCCAAGAAGTTTCAAAATTTACAAAAATCCCCGTCTTGTGAATTTTAACGAAAATAGCCATAGTCTAAATAAAATCAACTAAAACACTCATAATGTGTCCAAATATAAAATAATCAAAAACTAAATTATAAAATATGATTAAGTTTAAAACTGATGTGGACGATCAATGATCAACGGTCCGATCATCGCGTCCCTCCGATCCAACGGTCCGGATCACTCGATAAAGCAGCCCATGTGCATCTTCCCAGTTTGGAGTCTTCCAGATGCTCGCACATGCACATGGGGTATTCAGCACGATCACGGGAACTCGCCTAGCCACAGGGAAATTGGCGCGGCTCGCCTCCTCTGATACGTACGTAAAGGTGTACGTGACGTGATGTCCTCATCATTGTTCATTTATTGTCTTAATCAAATTTGGCTATCCTTCAAGAGAAAAAAAAAAAAAAAAAAAAAGATAAAAAGAAAAAAAGAGAGAGAGAGGCTGCAAGTAACAAAGGAAAATCAACTTATTTTGTAATTTTTAATAAGAGTAGTATCTCCTCTGTGGTTGTGATTAAGAAAAAGATCCCCCTCATATGAACCAAAGTGGACTGCTTACCAAGAGTCAATGACCATGAGGTCTTGTCAGCTCTCACAATTTAAAGGAGATTTTCTGAGATTGATTCATGGGAGGGGGGTTTCTGTTGGACATGGCCACAGCGGAGAAAGTGAGTGCACCCAGACCTACCTGGTTAGCTGCTTATGCTAGCAACTGCCAACAAGCTGCTGCAAAATAAATGGTATGCGTCAAATGACTCTCCTGATGAGTCATGACTAATTCAGCAGAGGATCTTCCTGCTGTCTCGACTATGCCGCACAGCAATGCATGGCATTGTGAAGAGCTTTCCACTCTTACAACCAGATGGTTCTGCTTGCTATGCAAGTCTGATTCTTACACGCCACAACTCTTTAAATCGAGTCATGGCTGATGTGGCACAACAGCTCCTGCTCTTACAATGATATCGAGGGTCGTGACCTGTGTTGCTCTTAAAAATGTCAGAATAACATTGTGATTTTCTGTGTTAAACTCTTGTTTTCCCACAGCCTCTTCAACGTGCAATGATACTGTTATAGAAGCTACATGATTATGATGTTAGCTTATTGCCTTTCTTGTTTGTTCCATTCATATTGTCTACATCGTGCTGTTTAGATTTGCTGGGTGATCTTCACATATGCTCACCAGTTACAATGGAGTTACTGCAGCTTACTTTTTCACAAGTTCAAACAATTGCTCTCTCTTTAAATTTTCAATCTATTATTCTAACTTTCTTCATGTCAAACTCTTGTTTTCTCCATCCTCTTCGACATACAATGTTACCTATATAGAAGGTACATTATTATAATTTTAGCTTATTGTCTCTCTCATTTGTTGCATTTGAAAATCTATGCTGAGGTAGTGGTAAGTTGAACAAGTTGGTGGATTCATATTGAAAACATTTGCTAGATGCATATCCTCTTCGAGAACTATTATGCTGTTGATTAGGGTGTTCTTCAAATGCTCATTATATTGATAGGTACAAAATGCGCCACTCGTAACAGTCTGACTTGACATCACTGTTCTTGTTTGCAGAGCTTGAAACAAAGAGAATTTTGCTTGAGATTTTTAAAGAGAAACAACAGAAGAATGCTGAAGCTGGCACAATCCCAAGCTTTTACAGGAAGGCATGGACAGCTGTAGTTTGCTTGGACAGTTGGATTGATTTCTATTTTTGCATGAATGAAAACGATGTCATATATTACAAATGGGAACTGTCTGTATATGGCCTCTGTAGGCAAGCTAAGGGAGTTGCCTGTATAAGATGTGCATTCTGCTCCTTCTGCTTGGCCATTCACATCCTTGTTTTTTGCATATTGATATTGGCAATCAATATACTCCCATACTGTGGGTCCATGTTTCTTGGAGCCTTTTTCATTTTTTGACTTTTAGCCTTGTTTTTCATTTAATTTTGCCTTCTGTACACAGAAACCAGAAGAAGGATCGATAAGCCATAGGGTTCAAAGGTTGGCAAAGTTTCGCTTTTTGAAGGTATCATTAGGTCTTCTCTTCCTGTCATGTTGGATCTTATGAGTGTTGATATTTGTTGAATACTCTAGTATGTTGTTTTAAATGTTGAACTGTAAACTTGTTTTTTTCTTGCATAATTTTTGTTAATGCGTGATGATGTGGGTCGTACAACTATGCAGCCCACCTAGTGTTCGAAGTATCGGTATCGCTACAAGTTTTGTTGGCTGGGGATACGGAAACAATATTGGCATCACCGATAAAGATGTTAAAATACACATATTTGCATATTTAGGATTAAAAATTTTGTAAAAAGAATGTATACACGATAAGTTTCCATTTAACGGGGGCTTAAAAGCACGTGTCGTTGTAAGAAGCAGTCTAACCATCCCATCCATCCCATTTAACCATCCAATCATCTATCCAACCTTCCATCCAAACATCCATCGATATTGCAAAATATCGACAACTCACGATATTTTGCCAAGAAATCATCAACAACTGGAAAGGAAAAGAAAGATTGTGGTCTTGATGTCGTGAATGTTGTGATAATGATAATATTGAGATATTATCAATATTAGCAACGACAAATTGAAAACTGCATACAACAATGTGCTTATAAAAAATTTTGAAACATATTTTTTTTAATAAACAAACTTTTTGTTATATCTCTACGTTGGCGACATTATTGAAATATCGTCAATACACTTGTGATACAAGTGTCACCTAGAATTTACATAGTCGAAAATATTGGCGATATCGATACATTGGCAATACAAGTGACACATGGAACTTACACAACTGAAAATATTGACGATATCGATACGTTGGCGATACTAAGCGATGCATTGTTGATGCTTGGAATTTCTAATACTACCAGTGTTCTCGGTATCGCCAAGTTGGAGATAATTCAAACAAGCCCACCTAATGGATGTTGATGTGAGCCGTCCCACTATGCAGTCCACCTAGCTTCTCTCTTTTATATTTAGTGTTTATATTGGATTAGGACTTGTTTGGAACATGAACATTATTAGTTAGGGTATTTTTATATTTGGTTTTATTATTAATATAAAGGGGAAGAGTGGGGACGTCCCACCTTAACTCTTTCTCCACTCTTCTCCCAACGTTCTTTTCCTTTTCTTTTCTTCCTTGTCTTCTCTCTTTAACCTATGATTCCGAGCATCCTTGTTACTAATCTAATCAATCTTTCTCTTTTCTATCGTATAATTGTTTTTCCTTTTATTTTTGGGTCTCTCTCATGCCTCTTATGCTGAAAATCTTTTAAGAAACCCAAGGTTTCTTTTTGTTATCCGGGCCTTTGTAATGGTCTGTGCATGAGAAGGGTATGAAGTGTTTGTAATCATCACCTCTTGTTTGTGGAATG
Organism: Magnolia changhungtana; assembly: GCA_030180095.1. NCBI lineage: Eukaryota > Viridiplantae > Streptophyta > Magnoliopsida > Magnoliales > Magnoliaceae > Magnolia > Magnolia changhungtana. The sequence continues at coordinate 4,680,107 of JASAUF010000474.1, forward strand.
TGTGAGTTGGTTATTCTCTTCAAGTGTGGTGTGCATACTGTGTGAAGCGTACAAGTTAGGTGTTCGTTGGTCATGAAAGGTTAGCCTATGTTCATATAAGCTTGCGATATATATTATAGTCTCTTGTCCTAGATGAAAGAGAAAAGTGATTCGCGAATTGGATTCATAAATCCATCTGATTTTTTATGAGTCCAAATAACCTCTATTACATTAAATGGAACAAACTATCTTCAGTAGTCCAAATCCATCTTAAGTGTTTTTAATTGCCAAAGGCAAATTAACATGCTTGACCACTGAAAAGCCTGATGAGAGTGCCAATACATATGATCAACGGATACAGGAGAATGTTCAGATTATAACATGGTTGTGGAATAGTATGGAACCATACATTAGTGCAAATGTAATAATGTATTTGAATATTGCAAAAGAAACATGGGATGCATTACTTACAAGAGATGTATTTATCCAACAAAAACATCTTCTAGACGTATCAATTATTTGATGAAATATTTGAGTTTCAAAATGAAGATAAATCACTAGGCGAATATTATTCATTAGTTAAAGGAATGTGGGAGGAGCTGAATGTAAATCAACCCCTTACTACTGATTTGAAGAAGTAACATCAGCAACTAGAGGAGCTCCGTGTGACTAAGTTTTTATTTGGGTTTAAAACATGAATATGAACCGGTTCGTGCACAGATTTTGGGTGACAAGGATGCGCATCTTTGAATGAAGTGCATGCTCGTCTTCAATGTGTATCTCTTGGCCCTACAAGTGGAGCTAATGATAACTATTCTTTAGCATCCTTTATTGGTCAAGGCCGAGGTGGTGGTCATGGTAGCAAAGGCAATCAAGGTTGTCGTGGTGCATTGTGGGCTTATGGATCATTTTGTTGAAAAATGTTGGGATCTTCAACATAGGCTAATTAGGCACCTCACGTTGGAGAGAGCAGTGGGTCTTATCCAGCTAGTTCTATGTCTACAACTCAACAACCACATGTGTTTGGAAGACAATTATGCTTACTCAAGAAGAGTATACCAAGTTGGTTAAAACTCTACAGAATCAACCTTTTCCTGTAACTTTTGCAGCTACTTCCACTCTTATGACATTTGTCACCTCAGGTATGGCCTTTTTAGGATCCAAGTTTGCTGCTTCATGGTCGTTGACTTTGGAATATCTGGCCATATCTCAAGTGAGTCTAGTACATTTTTCTCTATTAATATAGTGTTAACGAGTTCATCTATCACATTAGCAAATGATTTCCCAGTCTAAAGTATGTGGATGGTACTGTTCATCCAAGTTTTTCCCTTTCATTGTCATTTTTCCTTAATGTCCCAAAATTCCCTTTAAGTCTTCTATTCGTTTGCAGGTTCACCACATCTCTTAAGTTCTTTGTGACTTCCTATCTTTCATATCACGTTTTTCAGGATCTAAAGACGAAGAAATAGATTGGTGGAGAACATAAACATGATAGGTTGTACTATCTTAACTATGGCGTTATTGGCACAGTAGCACATAAAAACATTTCTCCATACCAATAGCATTGCCGTCTCTGTCATCCATCATCGAGCATTCTCAAAGGCATTATTCCTTCTTTGTCGTCTATGTCGGCTCTACAGTGTGAAGTATTTGAGTTGAGTAAACATCATCATGTTAGTTTCTCAACATGTGTGGTAAAGCATTGTTCGGTTCTTCTTTTTTTTTAAAGTCCATTCAAACGTTTTGGGATTAAATAAAATTTCCAATAGGTCATGATACAAGTATTTTGTCGTGATTGTTGATGATTTTTCGCGAATGACTTAGATTTATTTAATGAAAGCCCGATCTGAATTATTCTATATTTAATAGATTTTTCACATGGAAATACAAAATCAATCTAACTCAAAAAGTGCTCGTATTTCATTTTGATAATGCCAAGGAATATATGTCACAATCCTTTAATCAATATTTTTCTGAAACATGTATTCTACCTCAAACACTGTGCCCACACCCTACAGCAAAATTGTGTTGTAGAATGAAAAATCGTCACTTGCTTGAGATGACTCGTGCTCTATTCATTCTTATAAATGTTGTCAAAGTTTTAAAGTGATGTAGTGCTCACGGCGTGTTTTTTGATAAATCAAATGCACGCTATTGCTTTAATCATTGTTGTTAAATTCAACCACATATTCACATATGCGAATTCTCCCATTCATTTCGCATATGCCATGATGGCATATGCGATTGGAGTGCATATGCGATCGCATATGCCAAAAATGCGAGAATATGCAATCGCATACAACATATGCAATCGCATATTGGCATCCACAAATTATTATTATTATTATTATTTGCAAAAAAAAAAAAAGACCTTTTGCCTATAAAAAGACATCAAAACCTCCTCCATTTGCAACATTCTCACTCCAAAACTCTCTTACTCTCTTTTTTCTCTTACATTCTTACTTCTAACTTTTAAGTGCAATTAATCTCTCTCTCTCTCTCTCTCTCTCTCTCTCTCTCTCTCTCTCTCTCTTGCATAGTTCCTATCCTACTTCCAACCAAGTTCCAACTTCCAACATCTAAGTTCCTAGTTCCTACTTCTTTACAAGATTAAAGCAAGAAGATCATTTATTCATTAAAGAAGAGAAGTTTCCTTCTCTCTTGGAAGATCAAGATTCAAGCTTCAAGCACTCTCAAGGAAGATTCAACTTTCAAGATTCAAGCACTCTCATTCTACAACATACATTTCTCTCTTACGCAATAATCATAATTCTTGAATGTTGATGACTTGATATATACGTAATTCATTGTTTAATTGATTTTATTTCTCTCAAATGTATTTTAAATGTGTAAAATTAAACATCTATTAACTCAGGAAAGTTCCCCCTAATTTCTTATATTTTTTGTTTACATTTTTTTTTTCTCCTATTTTTTTGTTTTTTTTTTTTAAAAAAAAAATTTGAAAAATAAATAAATAAATATGCGGTCGCATATGCAATTGTTCAATTGCATATGCGCATAGGCATATGTGATCAATCATGATCGCATATGCGATTTGACAACATTGGTTTTAATGGTCAATTACCTCATGAAATATTACTTTTAGATAACTTAGTTGTTTTCTTTGCCTTCCAAAGTTTTTTTTTTTTTTTTTTTTTTTTTTTTTTTTTTTTTAATGTGTATGCTTTGTTTACCAATTGGAGTCGGGCCACAAAAAGTTTTTTTTCATGGACATAAAGAAGTTATTGTTATTACAGTCCTTCACTTCAAAAGCTACATATGTGTGTAGATGTTACATTTTTTAAATCCACTTCACTCTTCTTAAAAGACAGTAAATTTCTTAATGTGGAAGCTCTACCTATACCTATTACCATTAAAGAAGACATCATCTAAGCTCCTCTTATTGCTAACTCCTCCATTATGATTTATCAGTTGAAGCAGTCACCACGTGAATGGTTTGACAAATTTAATAAAGTTGTGTCGAACTATGATTTTGTTCGAAGTCATGCTAATCATTCCGTCTTTCTATGGAATGACACCATAGGTCTTATTGTCTTAATGGTATATGTTGATGACATTGTTGTTACAGGAAGTAACAATAGGGGGATTGAGGATCTTAAGAAATATCTTTGAACATCATTATCACAAAAGATCTTGGTCATCTTCAATACTTTCTTGCATTGTATTCTTTTCCTACCTTTCAGGAGGCTTTCTAATAAATTTCTTTATTATCTCTAAAAAAAAAAGATACTTAGTATAGAAGTTGCTAGATCTTAGGAAGGAATTAATTTGTCTCAACGGAAATAAGTTCTTGATTTGCTTATGGAGGCAAGTTTTCTTGATACTAAGCCAGTTGAAATATTAACGGATTTGAATCACAAACTTGTTGGTGATCAAGAAGATGTAGTTGAAGACCTAAGAAGGTATAGAAGATTGGTCGGGAAATTTATCTATTTAAATATCACTAAGCCAGACATGACTTATACTGTAAGTGTGGTGAGCCAATTTATGAGCTCTCTAAGGGTGCCTCACATGGATGCAATTGTTCGGATTCTGCAGTATCTTAAAGGAGCGTTAGGACAAGTAATTATGTACAGACGAAACAATCATCTTCAAATCATAGGTCACTCTGATGCAGGCTAGGTATGTTCTTGGTCTACGATTGGGTATTGCACCTTTGTGGAAAGAAATCTAGTCACATGGAGGGTAAGCTGCAGAGTGTTGTGGCCCAATTAAGCTCGAAGCAAAATATAGAGCAATGGCTCATACTAGTTAGTTGATGTGGATCAAGAAACTGTTGAAGGAAATCGGGTCTGCGGTGAATTTTACTAATGCAATTGTTTTGTGAAAGTCAGGCATCATCCCATCCCACATAACAAATAATCCAGTCTATCATGAAAGAACTAATGATATTGAAGTATTATTTTATGCATGAGAAGGTCTTCAATGGTGAAATCTCTACACCATATGTCATGTCTCATGATCAACTGGCTGATATGTTCACCAAGGCCCTTCCTCACTGTCAGTCTACAAGCATATACTCCAAGCTTAGCATCGACAACATCCATGCTCCAGCTTGAGGGGGAGTGTTAATGCATGAGGATGTGAGTTGTGCCACTATACAGCTCACCTAGCTTCTTTCTTTTTTATATTTAGTGTTTATATTGGATTAGGACTTGTTTATAATATGAACATTATTAGCGAGGGTGTTTTTGTACATTTTTATTATTAATATAAAGGGGAAGAGTGGGGACGTCCAGCCCTAACTTAATTACCCTTCTTCTCCCAACTTTCTCCTCTCTTTTCTTCTCATCTTGTTTCTTTAATCTATGATTCTTCAGTTTCTAAAGGCATTCTATTAATTGGCTCTAGTTGCCACTGCTACTTTCTATCACCTTTTTTATTTATGCCAATCTTGTTTAGTACATGGCCTTTTTTTTTTTTAATGTTGGTAAATAATTTGATTCAAATTCTTTCATTTCATCCATGCAGAAGCAGTCAGATCTTTTGTTAAATGCTGATGATCTAGATGCCATGTGGGTTTGCCTAAGAGAAAATTGTGTTATTGATGATGCCACCGGTGCTGAAAAGGTTTGCATGCTCGCTTCTCTCAACTTGCTTCATATTTGTAAAAATGCTATACAAAGACATTATATTGTATTGTGTTGAAAGTACAGATGTTTATTTATTGATTATATAATTCTATAATTTCAGTGATTGCCTACTATATTTTCTTTATTTTCACTTTTAGAAGGTATTACAATATTCCTTAAATATTATGTAAAATTATGTACACAAATATTCTCCTGATATTATGTTAAAATGTAACATTTTTCCTATGTCTTGTGCTGATTTAAGGCTGTTGTTGCTCAAAAACTGTGTGCAGTTGAATGAACTTTCAACTAGTGGAATTCACTTTTTCAATACCAAATGATGACAATGCCACAGCATGTTCAACTGACAATTTCTTTGCCTGCGTGCTTATACCATTCCAGTTTTGGATGCCGTTTGAAATAGGGTGCAAATGGCAATCACTCTCTATTTTGACTTTAAACAGTGGATGGAGTTTATTTAGTGGAATGGAGAGAGTTTGTCATCCAGCTCCAAATGGAGCTCAAATGAATCGGGCTGGGAAGCAGACGAGTCGCACTCCGAAACTGGTACTTCAATCCCTGACAAGGATTGAGGGAAATGGCCATTTTAGTCAATGGACATTCCACCTGAATGCGTATACGGTGCACCCTCATACATGCTGGTTCACTACCAGTATCTTGCACTATAGTATTTCTTACATGCAATGGCCGAGAGTTCCTTATAGAAGAACCAAATAAGTTGCATCATCTCAGATCTAGGTTTAGGGATGCTGGAAAACAGCATTCCTTTTTACTCGTGATGGAGATCCTTCACCAAAATCTCAGAGAATAGTTCCATCTTCCTAACAGCAGAGCTTGGCTTACCAGATGCTGTGCTCTTTGGGATAAATAAAGAGAGGAACCAATTTCATCTTGGAAAAAGTAAACTAGAGTGCTAATCATGAAACAGCTGTTCTTTTCAGCTGCTCTTAAGATGTAAGAAAAGATTGGGAAACTTGGCCAAAAAAAACAAGGCCCATTACAGGGCCGTATCAGCCGATACGGCCTGTATCATATTGGCCAGCAAACCGGTTCCATTACATAATACCTTGGCACTTCTTTGAGGGAGGTGGGCATTAGAGTGGGTTTGTGGTTAGTGGGGGAAGAATTTCTCCATTCTTGGGATTGTGGAGAGCAACTCCTTGAATGTACTGGCCAATGGATTGGACCATCAAAGGCCATTCTGAGCCATGGTAACTCATCTTTGATGAAATTCATTATTTGCTTGGAATTTAAACATTCCATTTGCTCATGTACAAAGGGAGGCGAATGTCTTGGCCAAAGGAGGCAAGGGAAGGAAGAAAAATGTCAACTTACATTTTGGTGAAACATTTTGATGGGAGTGGAATCTGGCTGGTTTATTGGAGAATTTCATTAGGTCTTGATGATGAGGTTGTGCCATTCTGTGGGGCTATCTTCAAGCCTTCATCATTGCAGTGATCAAAACGGGGGAAAAAAAAAAACCAAAAACAAAAGTAGTTTTAATGGATATTGTGAGATCGTTTGAGTTCCTCAGTCCATGACGTGTTTTCAAAACAGACCAGTTTCTTGAGTCATCATTGATGTTGATCATGGTGCTCCAAACTGCCTCCCTAAGCCCCAACCGATGGTCTCCTCCTCAACGCCTGCATATATGCATCCAACATCTTCAAGACTTCACAACATTCCCAGAATTCCAGCTCATTTTGAATGTTCTTATTCAAACCATTGAGGGAGCAGCTTGTCTTCTGATCTTCCATCTCTTGAATCTCTGCTTGTGATGTCAGTTGGTAGAACTTGGTGTATTAACACACCGATTTGCACCCCACTGCTTCAAAATTTGACATTGTTGATGGAGATCTTGAGCATAATTCATGGGTAATAATTTTCTTCACAACTTGGTTTTCATTTTATGCCATGATGTTCCTGCCAATGACGATCATTCCGCACATCTTCCCACTAAAACAATGCAAGTCCCACAAATTTCATAGCCACTAGCTTCACCTTCTTAACATCCATTAAATCCTTGAACTCAAATACCTTCTCTACCTTAGCCAATCCAAATTCTTCTGCATGTAATCTTCTGGGGAACTTAGGAAGATCCACTTTATAATAGTTTCCCTCTCCTACTCCAGCAATCACAAAATGTGACTGTCAGTCACATCATTAACTGGGGCTGTCTGCTGTGGGTCAAGAAATCCACTGGGCTATTATCTGCCCATGTTGCACAACCACATCCGTCTCCAAATTCCTTCCACGTTCAGAATTGTCTCTTCTTTCCGTAAGTTATCTACTCATTCCGCTAATGTGTGCACCACTTGAGTCAACTGGGTGAACTGACTGGGTATTTGATCCACTCGATTGGATAACTGCGCCAATTGCGTAGACAGTTGTGTCCACTCATCATGAGTCATGGATTTTGGTGGCATCTTTGTGGAAGTATATGTAATGTGTGTGTGTGTGTGTGTGTGTGTGTGTGTGTGTGTGTGTGTGTTATGTACCCCAGCAGATCACTGTAACATTTTGTTCAGAAAATATATATATATATATATATATATATATATATATATATATATATATATATATATATATATATATATATATATATATAGGCCTGCTCTCTTGCGCACCTTCTTTGAGCACTTGTGCGCACCTTGGAGAGTAGCACACGTCATGGCCACAAAAGCCGAACGGTCCATGTGATGCAGCACCCCTTGAAACAACTTGGGACCAACTTTTGGCCTGATTCAAAACTCTGGTGGGCAATAGCAAAGATAGAGGCAAATCAAGGGAGGAAATGGCTTATGTTTGCCATGGCCCACCAGAGTTTTTTATCAGGTTGAAAGTTGGTCCTGGGGGGTTTCATGGTAGTACCGCATCACATGGACTGTTTAGATTTTATGTCCAAGACACATGTGCGTTGGTGGAGCATTTATACATGTGTGTGTGTGTGTTGGTCTTTAGAAAAATGCAACACTACATTTGCCCTAGCCGTTCCTCTCTCTATCTCCCTGTTTCTCCTTTCCTTCTTCTCCAAATTTCTTCTTTATTTTATTTTTCTACTTGGTATCAGAGCATCTGATTTGGGACTTGACCGCAACCTGCGGTAGTGGGGCCCACTGCTAATGTCGTTCATATGCACAGATAACGTCAGCTGTGTGCGGCCGATAAAAAGTGTAGGATCTAGTAGATCCAGATTTTAGAAGAATTAATGAAGATTTTTCTACATAGTTTGGAGAAGGTTTTGTGGTGTTTCTGTAAAAATGAAGAAAAATCGGGAAAGTATAGATTTCACTTTTTCTGCCGTGCTGTTTTTCTGAAGGGTTTTTATACAGTTCTTCCACAAGGGTTAGGTGTGATTGATCAAGAGCAATTTCCAGCAAGTAGCAACAAGTATCATGAAGTTTCATCGAGATTTGGGTGTATGACGATGTCTTTTGCGAGAGATTGGTATTGATGGCCCTTGTTCTTTGGTTTCTTTGCTGGATTTTCTTCCTTTTTTCATGATTTGATATGTTGATGATGATTGCGAAGTTAAAGTTTTGTGTATAGAGAATGCTAGTGTATTGTATTGTGGGCTCTTTTTGTGTAAGTGCATGTGCACACTTCCCTATTCTCCTGTAATGTATTATATGCTTTATCATAATAAAATAGTATGTGTTAGGGCAAGTAAGCCCAACACATCAACTCTCCCAAACTCTTCTTCTTCTTCTTCTCTCTCAATATTCTCATCCCTTCTTCACATTATCCTCACCAAATCCTTCTCTACTTGGTATCAGAGCAAAGATCCAGGCATTCCGCATCCAACAGGTTGAGAGGCGACACGTCACCTTGCTGACGTCAGCGTTGTATGGACGTATGGCCTCCATTTGAGCTGAAAGTTTAGGGGTTTGATATATCTTGATTTTAGAAGATTTGTCATGATTTTTCCAGAATTTATTAGACCTCTTTTCATGGTTTTTTAGGCGAAATAGAGAAATTCGAAAATCGGTTCCAGATTTCGTTTTTCTTCGATCTACGTCAAATCGGTAAGCTTTTCTTTGGTTTCTTTGCTTGAGATGGACCGAAATCTTCCTCCTAAGCTATCCATGGTGGATTTTTTACTCAAGATCAATGTTTGAGAGGTTTTAAACCTCAAATGGGCGTGCGGCTGGGCCGTTTTTCACTCGGACAGGCCTCTTTTGACTGCGTTTCTTGGTTTTTTGGTGATTGATGTTTGTTTGAAGTTTATCTCTTGTTATCTTGAAGGATTGAGGGAGATAGAGTTGTTTGAATCAGTCCTTCTTGGCATAGGGGGTCTCTTGGCATAGTTTTCTTTCTCTTGGACTCTATTATGGCTGACAAAGGGCCCTCATCTCTTGGCATAGGGTCTCTTGAACCCAACCCCTTGTTGATTACCTCCATTAGGTTGAATGGTGACAACTATCTTCAATGGGCACAATCTATAAAAGTATTTTTAGGAGCCCGTGACAAGTTGTCGTATATTTTGGATGATCCCCCAAGCTCTACAGATGTTACTTACAAGTCTTGGACAAAGGAGAATTATCAAGTTATTGCATGGTTGTTGAATAGCATGGATTCCTCGATTAGCCACTCAGTGATGTTTTTATCCTCGGCTAAAGGCATTTGGGATTCGCTTCATGATATATTCTTGGAATCTCAAAATTTTTCACGGGTATTCCAACTTATTCAAGAAATTGGTCAGTTTCAACAAAACTCCAGATCCTTAAAAGACTACTACTCGACGCTTCGGGGTATGTGGGATGAGTTGGATATGTATCAGCCTCTTCCTTCCAAATGTAAAGAAGATCATGACATTGCTCATAAGCAACGGGATGATACTCGTATCATGCAGTTCCTCGCTGGGTTGAGTTCTGATTATCTGCACGTTCGCGATCAGGTTGTTACGCAGGATCCTCTTCCCCCATTGACGACAGTTTATGCCATGTGTCAGCGTGCTATGGCCTCTACTCTTCCTTCTCATTCATTTGTGCCACCCGAGCGTTCGGCGCATCTTGCTGGCGATCAGTCCTCCCTTTGTCTACGGGTACCATCCTTGAGCTCAGGGCGCACTCCTGGTTTTGCTGGTCATGGTAGAGGCCGCGAGGGAGATCGCGGTCGTGGTGGACGTAGACGTGGACATGATGGTTCCCGCATTTGTTCACATTGCGGTGGAACTAATCACACTGTTGATTATTGTTGGCAGCTACATGGTCGTCCTACGTATGCTGCTGCTTCTGTTGCTTCCACTGTTACTTCTGAGATACAGTCTTCCATCCCGACAGCTGAGCAGACTACTTCAGGGGAGTCTCTTATCATTTCTCGGGCGGCATATGATGCCCTTATGCGGCTTCACATTCGGGATCTTCCTGAGCCTTCTCATGCAGCTTCGGCCCAGTCAGGTACCGCCCTTCTTGCGTCATCCTCTCCTACCTCCTGGGTCATTGACTCTGGAGCTTCCTCCCATATGACTGGTAAGTTGCAATCCTTTTCTTCTTATTCTCCTTCATCTACCACTCAGTATGTCACAGTCGCAGATGGAACCCAATCTCCCATCTCTGGGATTGGTTCCATCCTCTCTTCTTCCTTGTCTGTCCTCCGTATTACATGTGCCTCGTTTTCCATTAAACTTATTGTCTGTTAGCTCTCTTACTAAATCACTCAATTGTTCCATCACCTTCTTTCCTTCTTATTGTTTGTTTCAGGACCTACAGACGAAGAGAGTGATTGGTGGGGGGCATGAGCGAGGAGGCATTTATCTTCTCGATGATACACCTGTTGCCGCTTCTAGTACCCTTTCTCTAGATCGAGAGTCCATGACTCGGTGGCATTGCCGCTTAGGCCACCCATCCATTGCTAGATTGAGACTTTTGTTTCCCTCCTTATCTGTTACTAAACCATTATGTTGTGATATTTGTGAATTGTCTAAACATCATCGTGCTACGTTTCCTCCTAGCTCTTCTGGGAGGAAATCTCAACCTTTTCTTTTGGTTCACTCGGATGTTTGGGGACCGGCTCCGGTTACCTCGACTTTTGGATTTAAATATTTTGTTACCTTTATTGATGATTATTCCCGCATGACTTGGATTTATCTTTTGAAATCTAAAAGTGAAGTGTTTGATGCGTTTAAAGTGTTTTATCATGAAGTGCGCACTCAATTTCATTGTTCCATCAAATCCCTCCATTCTGATAATGGGGGAGAATACATGTCTACTGCCTTTCTGTCCTTCTTGCAGGAACGTGGTATTTTGTCTAGGACGTCATGTGCTCGCACTCCACAACAAAATGGTATTGCAGAACGAAAGAATCGTCATCTTCTTGAAGTTGCTCGCACTCTTCTGCTTGGTATGCATCTACCCAAACATTTTTGGGGTGATGCTCTTTTAACTGCTACTTTTCTTATTAATCGTATACCATCACGTATTCTATCTTACAAATCTTCATTTACTATATTGTATCCTCATGATAATCCATTTCCTCTACCACCTAAAGTTTTTTGTTGTGCATGCTTTGTTCAAATTTTGGATGGGAGTAATGATAAACTTAGTCCACGGGCGATTAAATGTGTCTTTATAGGGTATACTCGGAGTCAGAAAGGGTATAAATGCTTTGACCCATTGACTCGCAAGAAATATGTCTCTGCTGATGTCACTTTCTTTGAGGATCTTTCTTTTTTCTCCTCTCCTGGCCGTTCCCTTTCTGATCCTCTTGCGAGTCAGGGGGAGTATGACTCTTATCCTCTTTCTACTAGTGATCATGGGAAAACTCCTCTCCCCTCTATTCAGCATCCTGTTGGTGATATGGGTGAGCCTAAGCCTCTGCGGGTGTATCATCGTCGAGATAAATCTTCACAAGCTCAGCCATCCACCCTTCCGCTCACTTTGGATGTTGGTACAGGTGATTCTCCTAACTCGAGTTTAGACCTTCCCATTGCCTTGTGCAAAGGGTCACGATCTTGTACTCAACACCCCATTAGTAATTTTGTTTCATATGATCATCTTTCACCGTCTTTTCAGTCGTTTGCAGCTTCCCTTTCATCACAGACTATTCCTAGATCTCTCTCACATACTCTTCAGAGTCCTGATTGGACAAAGGCGATGATGGAAGAAATGTCTGCTCTTGAGAAGAATCATACTTGGGATCTTGTGCCACTTCCTGTAGGCCATAAATCTGTTGGCTGTCGATGGGTTTATACAATCAAGTTTCTTTCAGATGGCTCAATTGATCGCTATAAAGCCCGTCTTGTTGCTAAAGGTTATACACAGACTCATGGTGTGGATTACTTCGAGACATTCTCTCCGGTGGCTAAGCTTAATTCCATTCGCGTTGTGCTCTCCTTGGCCGTTAATTTATCATGGCCCTTGTTTCAGCTTGATGTTAAGAATGCATTTCTCCATGGGGACCTTGCAGAGGAAGTTTACATGCATCAACCTCCTGGCTTTGTTGCTTCTCACAACCCTGCACTTGTATGTCGGTTGAAGAAGGCTCTTTATGGACTCAAACAATCTCCACGTGCATGGTTCGAAAAATTTAGTCAGGCTCTCCTGGAGTTTGGCTTTGTTCGTAGTCATGCCGATCATTCTCTCTTTATATGTCGTCGATCGACGGGCATCATGGTTCTCATTGTCTATGTGGATGATATTGTTTTGTCTGGTAGTGATTCTACTGGAATGAGGGAGATCAAAGAATTTTTGAAGACCAAGTTTGAGATCAAGGATCTTGGTCATCTTCGCTACTTCCTCGGAATTGAAGTTGCTCGCTCATCATCCAAGTTGGTCTTGTCACAACGGAAATATGCACTTGATCTGCTCATGGAGACCGGCATGTTAGGGTGCAAGCCTGCTACCACTCCCATGGATACTTCACAGAAGCTTCGACCAGATGATGGTTCTCTTCTTACTGATCCCGAGATGTATCGACGACTTGTAGGCCGGCTTATTTACCTGACTATTACTCGCCCAGATCTCTCTTTTGCGGTGGGGGTTGTTAGCCAATTCATGCAAGCTCCCCGCACTTCTCATCTCACGGCTGTCTACCGCATACTTCGGTATTTAAAATCAGCCCCGGGTCTTGGCCTCCGCTTTCAGTTGCATGGTCATCTTCATCTTTCTGGTTATTCCGATGCTGATTGTGCAGGTAGTACTTTTGATCGCCGCTCTACATCCGGCTTCTGTACCTTCCTAGGTGGTAATCTTATAACCTGGAAGAGCAAAAAGCAGCCAGTTGTTGCCCGGTCCTCGGCTGAAGCAGAATATCGTGCTATGGCTCATGCGACGTGTGAACTCGTGTGGCTTCGCAATCTTCTTGAAGAACTTGGCTATCCTCCTTCGGATCCTATTCCTCTTCACTGTGACAATCAAGCGGCCATCCATATTGCTCGTAACCCAGTTTTCCACGAGCGAACCAAGCATATTGAAGTCGACTGTCACTTTATTCGGGAAAAAATCACTTCTAAGGAAATTGTCACTCCTTTTGTTCGATCTGGGGATCAACTTGCTGATGTTCTTACAAAATCCTTGAGTCGAGATGCTCTTCATCGTGTTCGTGACAAGTTGGGCATGATCAACATCTATGCTCCAACTTGAGGGGGAGTATAGAGAATGCTAGTGTATTGTATTGTGGGCTCTTTTTGTGTAAGTGCATGTGCACACTTCCCTATTCTCCTGTAATGTATTATATGCTTTATCATAATAAAATAGTATGTGTTAGGGCAAGTAAGCCCAACACATCAACTCTCCCAAACTCTTCTTCTTCTTCTTCTCTCTCAATATTCTCATTCCTTCTTCACATTATCCTCACCAAATCCTTCTCTACTTTGTGTGCATAGAAGTATCCTGCGCACATAAGTTGTTCGATGAAATGCTTCACTCAACCTTCATGGGAGTTTCTTTACTAATGGTGGATCCTTCCTTCTCAGTTCATCTTCTCTTTCTTTATCAGGCCTGTTTATGGGGCGTGTGCGTGTGTGTCTCCCTCCACCTTGTTGTTTGTTGTGAGTGTAGTTGCACATGATGCACCCTCACTTTGTGCTGCATGTGATGGACACAAGTCTCCACATGCTATTGTGTTTGTTCTCTCTAGTGTTGCACGCGATGCACACATGTTTTTTAGAGAATTTGCATGTGGATGTCAAGTTTGTGACTTGATGTTTGTTGAGTTTAGTTATGGCCGTGTACTTGGAGAGAAGATTCAGCGAATGAAGGGAATGCAAGCTATAGCCTAAAAATCCTGCCATGTTGTGTTTGAAGGGGAGCAATGATCCATGCTCATCATCTCCATTTTCTTTGTATGTATTCCAAGTTGAGCATGATCGATATACATGCTTCAGCTTGAGGGGGAGTGTGGACATATATGTAATTGTGTGTGTATGTTTGTTCTGTACCCCAGCGGAGCACTGTAACATTTCCTTCAAAATTAATATATATGTGTGCGTGTGTGTGTGTGTGTGTGCTGGTCTTTAGAAAAAAAGGCAACACCACACATTTGCCCTAGTCGTTCCTCTCTCTCTCTCTCTCTCTCTCTCTCTCTCTCTCTCTCTCTCTCTCTCCCCCCTTTCTTCTCTACATTTCTTCTTTATTTTATTTTTCTACCATCTTCACAACCCAATTACTGATTGCCTAACTCGAAGCTCTAATACCTGTGAATGCAAACCATGGACTGGATACTAGAGAGGGAGGGAGAGAATATAACAACTAAATGCGTTGAATCTACAAGGAAAGAAAATGTCTTCTTTCTTCAGTCTATCCCTGAACTTTATTCCATTTGCCCCTATAGAAAACACCATACAACTCGTATTATTGAAGTTGAATAGCAAAGCAAGGAAAATCTCTCCTTTCTTCAGTCTCTCCCTAAACTCTATTCTGTCCACCTCTATAGAATAACAAAGAAAGGAATAGGAAGATGTTAGCTATTGATTCGGGCTAAATTTAAAGTAAATGAAAAAAAAAAAAAGGACCTATACCATAAGTAAGACCTAGAGGACAACCTCTAAATACATGTAGAGTTGCTATTTCTTGTGGCATTGATTGAAATTTCCCTTGTAAAACTGACAGCTATCAGGCTACCAAAGTGCCCAAGGAAACTGCTGCAAACTGGACCCTTGCTTTACCCATAAGGTCCCAGGCAATACGAAATCTTCTCTCCTAAGAAATAGTGATGAAGATACTCGTTAATACCCCCTACTAATTAGGCTCTCATCCTTTCTACTAAATATGGAACTAATTAGTCAAATTAACAAGAAAGGGCTGAATCATGCACGGCCCTAGACCCATGAGCCTAAACTCACCAACACGACCCCTGACCCTTTGGGTTGATCATGGTCGACTATGGGCCTGCATAAGCTCTTCCTATAGAAATTCCTTTTTTATGAGAGTGGGGAGCTGATTACTGTATATTCTTGTCAAAATCTTCATTGCTTTTAACCAAGTTTTTTGTAACTGTTGCTATGTATCGATTATGTCTCCTTAAGAAAAACTCCTATAAACTTGAAGAGCTGTGATGGCTTCATCTTGTGCTCTGTACTGCTTTCTTTGATAATTAGTATCTGCAATTTGGCATCATGGCAAACTTTAATTGAAAACATCACAGTTGCAAAAAACAGAAAAAGTGTTGCATTTGGCCTTTTTGCTGAGGTGCCATATGGTATAATAGTGTTCTATGACTGCCTCAATTGTTGACTAATGATTCATTGATGCCTACACTGGATGCACATACATCAAAGTGCAAAGATGTGCTTTCTATTTATTCATAAAGAGAATTTTCCCTTGAGAACATATGATTGATCTTTAATGGTTGCTAGCTCTAACATCTTGATGTTCAGTAAATTAAGGGGATTAATATTTCAGAAAAAAATGCACCTTATTAACTAGCATTCATTTATGCCTGCACTGAATGCATATACATGATACACCAGTGTACAGACATTCATAGAGAGAATTTCCCTTGAGAAGATATGGTTGATTTTTAACATTTGCTAGCATTACCACCTTGATGTTCAGTAAATTAAAGGGGTTGAATATTTCATGAACATGCCCCTTGTTGCTTGGCTTGGTGATTATTTTCCTTTTAGTCTGTATTTGTACCACTTACTGACCATCATATGACAGAATTTCATTGTCAAAATGTTAATGATAGGCATTTTTGTGCTAGATTTTTGATAGGATAGATCGTCCTCTTGCTTGATTTGTATTTCATACTCTATGATATTGTTTCCTATCCTTCAACATGAGACATCCTGAAATAGTATTTCATTCTAATGTCTCTTTGCAGATGAATTATGAAGATTTCTGCCACATTGCATCTGTTTGTACTGAGCAAATTGGTCCGAAATGTCGGCGATTTTTCAGCCCTTCAAATTTTATGAAGTTCGAGAAAGATGAATCCGGACGAATAGCTATTCTGCCATTTTATCTTTATGTGATGCGCACAGTGGGTTTTCCTCCTCTGTTCTCAAAGAGTTTCCCCTTTTTATGTATGTTCTTCACTAGGAAAATAACCAAGTGTTTTAGAAAATTTTGCTAACTTCTGAATGCCTTCTACTATCAGTGATCTTGTAGTAAAGAGTTGCTTTTATTCAATGAAGGAAGATCTTGTGGCTGAATTTGATGTGTAGATTGTAATTCTTTTAAGAGAATAAGTGCTATGTACCTTTTCATGAAGGCTATATCTTTGTTCCCCTAAATGCACAACTCTAGAAAATGCCGTAGAACTTAATCCCAAATCCCAGAATATGCCTGAGGCCCTAAACCCTGGACTCACTGTTAGATCTTTTACTCTTAAGCAAAAAGCATCTACATTCATAAAAATATCAAATAGGAGTCTGGTCTAGAACCTAATCTTAGCTTTTCTTTTTCTAAATGATCTAGAAATTGAGTTGAATCAAAAGCCTTGTGGGTAGTTTGTTTTATCAGACAAACATCCCAAGTTTTGTGTGTAGTTTTAGGGGGTTTGATAAAGAAGAAAACACATGTAACTTCTTGATTTCTTAGAATAGATTTTACGACTTGAGAACCTGTTCTGGATTTTCAGCAGAAACTCTGAAAAGAACAGGGCGGAGTTGAGCAGGAAGTTTATCTTCAAGTGGAGATTTTTTTATTATTTTTTATTTTTTTGTATTTAGAAGGCTTATTTATGACTTAATTTCTTTCCAAAGAGTAACTTTCAATCTTTCAATAGCCAAACCCCACCGAGGGAAAAGTTTGGTGGGTTTCCAGGAAAAAAAAAAAAAACAGGATAGAGAGGACAAAAAGTAAAGCCCCTAGGGCAATTTTCTGGAGCAGGATAGTAGCATCTGAATGGCCACTTTTGGACCATTCAGATACTTTATCATCCTGTTTCAGTTGGAATGGCACTAATCCAGCTGGTTTTTCTGTTGAAATGTTGGGTTGAACCACCCTCATCTTTATTCTGTTGAATAAGAACTGATGAATTTTATGCTGCTCTCTTATTGTAAGGAACTGATTTGGTTCCATATTATTTGAAAAGAACTTCAATCTGTCGTCTATTTTAGTAAAAATGTCATGCTGTGGTGACTTCTTGTTTGGCGCTGTTCAGGTTTCACTTACCCAGGCAAGAATTGACATGAGTGAGCTTGATGAGGATTCTGATGGTTTCCTTCAACCTCATGTATGGAATTGTTGCACTTTATTGAGTGTGTGGTCTTAAGCTTTTATGCCGCAATTTATTTGCGTAAGATATTGGTTATTTTACCATAATTGCTGCTGATTCTATGGCTTTCGTTCAGAGTGAATCAGCCTGTATGATATTAACCTTTTGCTTTTGCCTTCTCTACAGGAAATGGAGGCCTACATAAGAGGTCTTATTCCTAATCTGGCGCAACTTAGGGATATGCCTGCAGCCTTTGTTCAAATGTACTGCCGTATAGCTGCTCACAAGTTCTTTTTCTTCTGCGATCCTCATAGGCGAGGTCTGCTACCATGCCTTAATCTGACTGCCGTTGAGGGTTAATTTCTGATAATTATTTATAGTGCCATTCTAATTACTGAAACCTTTCCCTTGGGAGCATTTATTACAAAATCATTTTCTGCATGTGCTTATTTTCCTGGAATGGAGCTTCAGGTTTTGGTAGGCCAGAAATGTGCTTATCAGGTTATTCTAATTTTTTGAAAGCCATATCACCAATTTAAGCAATATGAGGTTCTGAATAAATACTAAATACTGTCAACAGAATACAAATTATAGAGAAACTATGGCTCATGTCACATGGAATGATCTCATGTGGATTCTTTCAAATAACATTTTAAATGTTACTAATCTTTATACATGCTCCATCTGATGCCTACTACCTTGGAGAATCCTGAGTTCTATTAAAATAACTGTATCTTTGGCTTATATAGTTTTTAACTGTAAAAAGATTCCTTTGATTACTGACAGGGAAAGCTTGCATAAAAAAGGTGCTGCTTAGCAACTGTCTTCAGGAACTTATGGAACTGCATCAGGTAACATTTGATTTGCGCATTGTGTTTGGAACTCATTCTGTTATCTCCATGTTGATTGGTTGAAACTGGGAAGAAGAAAATGCTGCTTTTTGGTAATATGTTTCTACTTGTCGTTTTCAGTTAACTCAAAACTTTGCATCTCAATAATAAATTGTTTTATGCTGTAATGCAGGATGGAATTGTATGAAAGATGGTATTAATTTAAGCTATAATATTATTCTTCTGAATTTGAACGTTGTTGCATCTGAAAGATGATCACATGTATACTGCTTTACAGATTTCATCTGTAAAATTCTGGCACCTATACTCTTTATTTTGAAGACCTGTTCTTGATGTTGGGACTTGAATTTTCAATTATAGATGAAGCTATAGCTTTTATTGAATGTTTGTACAAGCTGACTTTTTTTTAAAGTCAATTTTACTATTTTTATCAGTTCAAATTTACTATTTTTAGGCCATTGTTTAGTGGCCAAATTTTTGTAGATAGAGTAGTTGCTCTCTTAGATAGATTAGATTGATTTCAGTTGAAAGTCTCAATTAGAGATTCATAGGGATTTTAGGTTGCCTTTTAGGGTCTGTAAATGGAGTTTGTTCTAGGAGGTAGGAACCATTATACTGTTTCAGTTTAATGAGGTTTTATTAAGTTTTTGTAAGAAATGAAGAGGTTTCGATTTCAATGAAATTATCTATTTCTCTATTCCAATATTCTTGTGGTGTGTTCTTCGTCCATCCTTGCAATTCGGATATTGAGCTCATTGATTCAATAATTGAATTGCATCATTTGATATTGGAGAGGGTGATTGGTGTATTTTGACTCTAATCATCTCCTAATGGCTTCAGAATGGGTGACACAAGAAGATTTCATACAACCCCACTAATCCGCACTCACAGAGCAGATAGATACAGACATGAGGTGTAAAGGCATGACAACGTTGCAAAATGCAACATGCTGACCTGTATATGCAGCTATATGATAACGTCGCAAGCTATATTAAAGTGGTAATGAGCTTTGCAGCAGTCTCTTATTGGCCCAGTGCTGCCCACATACATCAAATGTTTTTGTTGCTTGTTGGCGGGTGACAGTTAGACACTGTATGCACTCCACTGCCTTTTCTTTCAGCATCTTCGTCATCATTCGACATGCATACATATTAGTTCATAAAAGCACAAGCTGTAGGAAATGTATCTATTTAATAGTTTGTGTAGAAACTCGATAATGATTCTGAAAAACTAGGAACAAAAATAAATTAATGTTCTTTTCAATACCCGTCAACAGTACTATCAGAAACAGCAATTTCAAAGTTTATGGAATATCATTGTTATTCAGATTTCTTCTTCTT
Organism: Magnolia changhungtana; assembly: GCA_030180095.1. Classification (NCBI taxonomy): domain Eukaryota; kingdom Viridiplantae; phylum Streptophyta; class Magnoliopsida; order Magnoliales; family Magnoliaceae; genus Magnolia; species Magnolia changhungtana. Next base: position 4,699,994 of record JASAUF010000474.1, read on the forward strand.
CTTCTAATAAGAATAGGCCAAGGGTTGCTCTTTGGAAAAATAAAAAAGAACTAAGACTTAGGATTATTGACCAACTAACTTGTCATTGATTTTACTAAGACAGGGATCCTCCCAACTGAAAATTTATGGTTTATCATTTTGGAAGAGGCATGAGATGTAATTCTTTTCAGTACCCATCAATCTTCCCATCAGAAACAACAAATTCTTTTCAGCACCCATCAATCTTTCTATCAGAAACAACTTTAAAGTTTATGGAGTGCCTTTAGTACACTGATTTTTTTAATAAGAACTTTGGATTATTGTAAAAACTAAAAAGAAAAGGAATAATAAATACAAATAAAAAAAGATCTTGAAGACTTGGGATTATTGACCAAGCAACTCGTCATTGATTACTAAGACAGGATTCTTGCAAACCTTATATTTCCAGTTTATCATTTGGTAGAGGCATGACTTGCATAGGTACCATGAACAAATTCAGTAGTGATTCCTGCTCTTAGCATGCTCTACTCATAAAATCCTAGATTTGGAACACTTAATGCATGTTAGGAATGTCAGGGAGCCAGGTTCAGGTTCGAATGTGTATGTATATGAGTTACCAGATCTGAATCCTATCAGCATCAGGTATCCCATCAGGTCCTATCAGGTTCGAGTGAATTAGGATTCAAAATGATGTTTTGATCCTGAATCAGTTTGAGATCCATGTTTGGATTTAGAATCAGATTCGGATCCATAACAGAAATATGCATGCCTGTAAGGTTCTTAAATGAAAGTACAATGAAATATATTTTTTTAAAAAACAAATATTCAGGTAGCAAACCTGATCCAATTTCTATTGAATCCAAATCATTGACCTGAATCTGGCCCAAATTTAGACATAGTTCCAAATAAATCAGATTGGATACTTTGGCATCCACATATATGGGTACCCATCGACAGGCATGATGTTTGGGCTTTATTCTTTTTATGACCCACCAGCTAGAATTGACATCATTAAGTGGTATTGTACTTCATCTTGAGACTCTTGGCTCCCCAATATTTAGTCTTTGGCATATTTTGGAACCTGGTCAAGACAGGCCATTTTGCTGCCTAGGTAAGGTGATGCCAGAATGGCTTCTCATGCAGTTCATATTTCCTGTGTTTTATAGCTGCTCGTCCTGTGTCCCCACTTGATGAGGTTCTTCTGTTCTAGGAAATGTATTGGCTGATTTTCTGGCTGCTTTAACATTGATATGAACTGCATAATTCTTCTTGAATGAATGGAAGTGTTAAAAAGTATTGGCCATTTGATATGGAGCTGATTCTTTATTCTAATCTTTATATTAGGAAAGTGAGGAAGAAGTCACTGATACTGAACAAGCTGAGAACTGGTTTTCTTTGACCTCTGCACAACGAATATGTGGTAAGCTCTTTGGTTTTTGTTGATTCAAAGGCAGCACTGCTTTCTTTTGATTTCAAATCTCTTTGACTATTATGTTTTCTTGTTCTGTACATCTATGAATGCACTGGCTGGCTGGATGGCGGAAGTGTCACTTCCATTGACATTTTATTGGTGTTGAGTATCATCTTTAGTAAATATATCATTATGAGACTCTAAAAGAAAACATGCTAGCATGTGAGATAAGTGAGAATTGTCCTCAGTGATGAAGAACTGAACAGGATTTTATTTGGAAGGTGTTGACAGGAAAAATTGAATCCATTAGATGTTAACTGTAACTAGTTGGAAGATACTATTCAATAATGAGTTGGAAGGGGAAAAAAAAAAAAACTGTATAATTACAAATCATTGGTACTAGCCTCTACTAGGACCAGCTGTTGGAGTCATTGACTGACTGCATTTGTTTACTAATTAACTGAAGCATGGATAATTAACATTATAGTCTATTTTGGAAATTACAAGATTCATGGATTATGTATTAGCATTTGGTGTGGGTGCATATATGTACAACACGCATGTTTGCTTGTGAGGGTGCATCTGACTTCAGCAGTTGCATATGTTGTACAGTTGCAGAATGTGGACAGGTGGACCCTCCATAGTGTATACCCACTGAATCCATAACCCTATCTATTGTATTTTAAAAGATTGCCCTTGAAATGTCAAATCCTTTCCAGCTCACTGGTTACTGAGAGGCGAGGGATTGTCTACTGTGGCCCATGTGGATAGCTGGAAAGCCACTGTGAAAGAGGGATGCTTGCACGTTCTTGGTCACATATGTAAAACCCATTCATTGTATTTTAAAAGATTTGGCCATGAAATGTCAAATCCTTTCCAGCTCACAGGTTACTGAGAAGCGAGGGATTGCCTACTGTGGTCCATGTGGAAAGCTGGAAAGCCCTTGTTTGAGTAGAGGGATGCTTGAACGTGCTTGGTCACATAGGTTAGCCTATAGGTCACTTATCACTTTGCAAACCAGTTCCTAATTTTTACATTCAGTATGGAAATGACTTGCAGTTTAAAGATGAATGTTAACACAGCAAATGCCATATGTTTGACAAGGTTGGTTTCAAAGGTGAACCCAATCAAGTACCCATCCAACTCCTGGTCCTTGACACCCTTCTTTCTAGTTGTGGTCTCTTCTCTTGTTCATGTTTTAATGGAAACTATTTCATTGAGCATTTTTTACCTTTCAAAAATTAAAAAAAAAAAGTGTCGAGAAAGTGGTCATCTGTTTCTAAGTCAGCTGCTCACATGTACACGCTTGCATGCAAACACAAATACTGGCTCTTAAAGAGGGGTGGTAACATTAAAATTTAAACTATACCAGTCATTTTAATGTCTATTTTGATAGGTGTTTCTATTTATCTTACCTGCATGGCTAAGTTCACAGGAACATGTGTGGGTTGTACTACAAGCTTATGATGAATTCCATCTTGATGTGTTCTGCTTACAGTGTCCTTGGTCATTCTGCAGATATGTTTCTTGCTCTGGATAAAGATATGAATGGTACATTGAGCAAGCAGGAGCTTCGAGAATATGCGGATGGGACACTAACAGAAATTTTCATTGAGAGGGGTTAGCAACTGAACCAGATCTATTAGTTTATCCGACCTTGCTGGATTCATCTTTTCCCATTCTCTTGTGCAAATTATTTTAATGCAATATTTTGCATCCTAGTAGTTTGCCGACATATTCCTAATCTAATCAAAATTGTATCAGTTTTGGCTGCATTCATTAATATTCAATACCAGTTCTTTGCTACACTTACACTGCCTCATGATTCTTAGGCACCATTTTTATGAACAAGTGAAAGCAAAGCTTTATTAGCATATAAAAGATATGAGATGTGCCATGATAAGGTGAACAGTTGTAGATCAGGTGTTTATTCCCATTTCTAAATTATTTTAAACTAGACCATAGTTTAAATCATTTTGCAGTTATAATTCCTATGCTTGAGTATGTTCCCATATATAAATGCTATTCTTTTGATTTTTATATAGAAAGTATCAGTATCATTATCAATTAATCTAATTTTCAATTAAAAATGCTTGCCAATTTACTCATTGGTGCTATTTACAACTTTATTTGTTCAGATTTTGGTAAGAAACCATGCAGCTCACATGTATGTATGTTCCCGTACGTAAACGCTATTCTTTTGATTTTTCTAATATAGAAATTATGAGTAGCAGTATCTATTAATCTATTTTCAATTAAACATGTTAATTAGTAATTGGTGCAATTTGTAACTTCATATGTCAGATATTGGCAAAAATCATGCAGCTCTCATGTTGATAGAATTTAAGTTTCCATGTAAACAATGTTTATGATTTTTCTTCCCAAAGAATCTGAGTACCTACTGACAATTCTCTGGCTGATCATCTGAAGAGGCTGATTAGAACCTCTGTTTCACAACTGTGGATGGTTTCACTGATGTAATGTTCTTGGCTGATCATCTGAAGATATTAGTCCTTGTTTGGTGATTAGATAGATAGCTGCATTTCAGATTCTCCCTTCATGTGTAATTGTTTTTTCACAAGGGATTTTCATTGGTATGGTTCAGTTCATATTTCTTTCATTTGATTCCTTTAAATTTAGTTATTTATGGTTTATGTAGCATTCTTACATGATTCTATGTTATACAGCACATTTAATTATGGCTGCATATGCAGGCCACTGTTTTACATTTATTTCATTGATTTTGTTCATTTTGCCTTTCTAGCATTTGATGAGCATGTTCGGCGTGGGAAAATCGGAGGGGGTAATGCCCGGGAGATGGATTTCGAGAGCTTTCTCGATTTTGTTTTAGCCTTGGAAAACAAAGATACACCCGAAGGATTGACATACTTGTTCCGGTGTCTTGATCTTCATGGAAGGGGTATGCTGACAACAGCAGATATACACACTCTTTTCAGGTATATACATTTTGAATCACAGACTAGGTTATCCATCTTTGTCAACTGGATGCCTTCGTAATTTCATGCATTAAGGTAATGGAATGCCAACCATTGAATTTAATCCTGGGCACCTTGAATGCTGAAGAACAATGGAGCTTTGTGAAAAGCGGAATGGCTATTTGAAATAAGGCATAATAAACGTCTATGTAGGAAAAACCTGGAAGATTTGTTCTAATCAAACCAACTCTTAACTGTGCTAAGGAACCCTGGAGTTTGCAATGTTGTCTACTCATTAGTTTCGATTGGGCTGAAGGAAATTGGAATTATGGGTATCATCAACAGCTGTTCCCATACCGTGTAATCTTTCTTAGTAGAAACCCTAATTTTTGTCAGTAGTCAACGTCTGGTTTCATACTATATCTCTGCAAGTGTGAATATCAACAGCTGGTTCCTTACCATCTATTCTTTCTGAGGCGGCGGCATTGGTAGCCATGAAACCAGAGAAGCAAGAATGCAACTGAATGGCATTTTTTAGCTCTCCGCTTGCAGCTTGTGTGCAATCTGCAATACTGACTTGTCCGAGGTAATAAACTCCTTTCAACCAACATTGTTGTAATAAAAAACTGAACAAAACGCAGCAGTAGAGTGGTGCCAAAGGTGATCTTCATGTGATCCAATGGCTATACGGCGTAGTTGTTTAACATGAGTGCAAGGGTGTGTGCAGATTTTGGTGTGGGAGCAGGGGAGATGTTTTACAAGATACTCGGGATGCGAGAGTGCCTGGGAATTGTGTATTGACCTGTAGAAAACTTGGCATATCTAGAAGCAGAAACATGAGCCCAGTTGCCCATATGGAGGTATCAGGATGCTACCTGAGCCTTGATGCATCAGGATTCAGTACCCTATAATTCCTCTGTTGCTGGGTGCTGAAGTGAAGCTGTTGGGATTGGCAGCTCCTTCATGGCGACTTAACGGATAAAAGTGCACATAAATGTTAATCGAAAGAACCAAATCCATGCATTTAATTTCATTTAAAGCTTAATCTTTCTTCTCAATAGATTCTTTCTCTGAAATTATTTAAAGCGAAAAGTCATCTCCTCGATCTTGGATTAGTGTGTTTGCTCTTTGGGTCTGGTTTCGAGTTGTATGGTTGTTTTCAGGTTTCTTCTTTGATTTTGTTTTGTTTTGTTGTTGCCTTATTCCTTTGTTTTTCCTTTTAATATATTTTCTTGCTATCTTCCAAACAAATAAATAAAATAAGCAAAAAAAATTTAGGCGAAATGGGGAAGAAAAGAAGGGGAGCATACAAAAGCTGAGATGTTAACCTGATACAATCTTCCAACAGAAAAGTGGTAGTTTCCTGCTTGTGGTGCTGCAAGCAAGCCCTGCAGGTCTCAAATTGCACAACATTTGGATCCTGCATCAATTGGATATATTTTTATCCAAAATTTTAAAATTCATTCTAGTTTGGTTGAGAATGCTATGCTCCCCTTCATTGGTGAAACTCTATTTTTTTTACTTGTTGGTTAAGTAATTCAAAAGGTCATTTCATGTACATGAATTTACACAATCGCATTTTCCTGCATGGTGCTGCTGCTGGCTCTGTTTGTTGGACACCTGAGATTGAGTTCATCTCATTTTGGTTTATCATAATTATTTATTAGAGATCGTGTGAAATTGGGTCCATACTCTTGCCCCGGTGGTAGACTCACATGAAACACCAGCTCAAGGGTTCGAGACCCATAGGTGGTGAAATCCCACTACGGCATGAGTGTGTGTGTGTGTGTGTGTGTGTGTGTGTGTGTGTGTGTGAGAGAGAGAGAGAGAGAGAGAGAGAGTGTGTGAAATTACTAAAAAGCTAAATGTGGAAGGAAAGAAGGGTAGCATACAAAAGCTGAGATGTTAACCCGATACAATCTTCCAACAGAAAAGTGGTAATTTCCTGCTTGTGGTGCTGCAAGCAAGCCCTGCAGGTCTCAAATTACACAACATTTGGATCCCGCATCAATGCGGAATATGTTTGTCCAAAATTTTAAGGTTTCATTCTAGTTTGGTTGAGAACTCCATACTCCCGTTCATTAGTGAAACTCCTATTTTTGGTTTGTTTGTTAAGTAATTCGAAAGGTCATTTCATCGAAGAATGAATTACCCAATTGCATTTTCCTGCATTTGCTTCTGCTGGCCTTGTTTGGTAGATGCCCGAAAATGGGTTCATCTCATTTTAGTTGATGTTAATTTTGTATTAGAGATCATGATCTCTAATACATAAGTATGAACAACTAGAAAATGGAATTACTATTAAAATCATGATCTCTAATACATAATAATGATGTACTCATTTTCAGGTATCTACCACACTCACCCTTTTGGTTTTGAATTTTCGAATGGTTTTATCACTCTATTAGCATGTTTGTGTTTACGGGTTTGCCTCTGCAGGCATGCACATGTGCTGGTGCATGCATGCGGATGGGTTGTGCTGCTATTTTAGGCTACTGAAAATTTGCCTTCTATGCATCAGAGATGTACACCAAAAATGGATTGAGGGTGGGAACTACGAGCTATGTATTGAAGACGTGAGGGATGAAATCTGGGATATGGTGAAGCCAGTTGACCCTCTTAGGATAACGCTTGCTGATCTTCTGGCCTGCAAACAAGGTGGAACAGTGGCCAGTATGCTTATAGACGTTCGGGGCTTCTGGGCCCATGACAATAGAGAAAATCTTCTACAGGAAGAGGAAGAGCCTGAAGAAGAGTGACCATCAGAATCAGGTCTTTATGCTCGTTAACATACGTATGAATTCAGTAACTTGTAACTATGGCTAATAGAATGTTTCTTTTTAGTGCAGTTGCTAAGAGGTATACGGTTCCATACAAAATTTTATATGCTCAAGGCAAGCTGAAAATCCTCATATTTTGATGTTTGGATGGTTCCCTGAACATCATTAGATGGGCATCTTCCAAAGTCTCCAACTTGCGGCCATTTGTCATGTACTGTAAACGAGATTCAGGTGCTAACATCAGTGTTGATTTCTAAATTGCCCCATTCTTACTCTGTATCTTTCGTTTTGTTATTGTTAGTAATGTGTGGCTTAGGCTGTGTTTGGTTGTGCCAAATTTAATGATATATGATGAAATTTGTGCCTAAATTAGACTGATTAATCACAAAATATCATGAAATTTGGTGCAGCCAAACACACCCTTAATCATAAAGGATAAATTCTAATTTGCCTCTAATGGAAGGATTCACAACCCCCAGACTGGTAAATGTTGATGGAAACCGAGTCATATGAATGCTGACACTCAGTAATATTAGTCATGGACCCATCTGAGTTGATCCATTCCAAACACAAACTCTTGGTTCTCTGAGTCAACCACAGGATAGGCAAGTTGACTGACCCAGAAGAACTTAGTCCGATTATTCTGCGGGCCTGGTCTAACCTATTCAAATGGGAAGTATAGTTCATTAATATTAAAAATAAAAATAAAAATAAAAAAACAAAAAGAAGAAGAAGAAGAAGAAAGAAAGAAAGATATAGGGGCATTTGTCTGTTTTACAGTGTGTAGTTTTTAGTTTTCACTGCCCTTTTCTTGGTTGATACATTCACATGTAACTCTTGAAATTACCTGCTAATTGGATAGTAAGTGGTCCAACTGGTTGGACATGGGCGCATCTCTTGCATTTTACGTGATAATTAGAGGGAGCCACAATCGCTACCCACAATTACTATTTTATATATACAAATGTATGAAGCTCCGTGCCTGTGGGGTAAGCAAAAGTGGAAGGGTGCAAATAGATCTCACTTCCAGGGCTAATATCCTTCCAAGGCCATCCATCCAGTTATTTTGGCAGGCATGGTATGCATGCAGATGGTGGATCAATGTGGGTGCTAGATGGTTTGGCCCACCCACATTGCATGATCTGGATGAGTAATGTCAAAGCCTAGGGATATCATTGGACATGATTGCCCAAGCATGGCAATTTATCATTTTACAAGCTTAAAATTCAGCTTGAACATAGCGTGTGGACCTGATATATGCCAGAGCACAGGCCAATATGGCAGTAAGTAGGTCTTAGCCTGGCACATGGATTATCACCTGAGCCCGTTTATTTGTTAGGCTTCAAAATATGAGAGTCCCTGTGCATGGCGGCACAGCAAAAACAGAGCAGATGAAATCACGAAATAAAGTGTTCTTTTTTCTCCCATTAAAACGGTGATAGAATAATCAAATGTTCTGTTCTATTCTACTCATACACATCAAATGGGCGCTCACGTGAAATTTCCATTGCCTAAGATACATAAATATATATTGTATAATTGTTGCCGAGTCCCATGACACTGCTAAACAATTGCAAATGGCAGGTTCTGGCAAGGAGATTCTATCATAATTTAGGTGATTGAAATATATTTTGTTACACCCGGGCATACCACCTGAGATGCATACCGTGTACATAATATATATATATGTACAGAAACATACGTCTAGGAACAAAAGAAAACTGATATTTTCAGTTGATCAGTGCTTCATTGGCGACCCCATTGCAACTCAGCATATGATGTGGATGCCCCTAACAAAGTCGATCCCATATGTCAATAGGCAATCTGGGTGCTGAGAAGTGCTCGGGGCTACATGTGGAAAGGTTTCCTGGGAGTCGGCGCCCTGTTCTCCACAGACTGTAATCTTTGCTTGAGATGGAAGACTTCCACCTGCAAATCAACATTGGCACGAAATTAATAAGAATAAGAAGGCCCTTTGAAAGAATCGTGATAATATCTTGATTAGTAAGTCTGCCTCTTCTTTTTTTTCAGTGGGATATAACATAATGCTCAACTGTTTACGAGTTTATGCTGTATTGCCAGTTTGTACAAGTGGGACCCCATGGTGCTAGTGATCCAAGTTGACTTACCTTTGATAGCTTCTGCACCAGAAATCTCCAAGATTGGAAAATCATAGCCTTCAATGCGTCCAGCAAATAGCCAGTTAAGAAATAACGCAAAGCAATTGTTCATATTCAACTATATATATATATATAAAGGGCCCAAATGTCCAATCACTAGGATCTTCCAAAATGGAGTTTTATTGGTGTATGGATCATCCAAGGTGGGTCAGATCACATGTACGGCTTGGATTATTGAACCACGGGTCCTACTTGCAGAAACTGGAAACGAGCTTGCAGTAGAAGCTTGCATCTCAAGCATTACATAAAATCTCTTTTCAATGTCCATGCATGTGTGCCCAGACAAGGTCTCATGATAATCACTTCAAACTAAAACATAGAGCAATCGCTACAAAAAGCACTTCTAATTAAATCCAAAAGTCATACCTGGAGCTGAAAAGCTCTTGCTCTTTCTGCTGCAAGCACTCCTCTTGTTGAATGCAGCTCCTACATGTGAAATTCAACGAGTAATTACGCGAACCACTAAAGAGCAAACGATAGACGCAAAATCTAGAATTCATCATCATCATCATCTTAATCCGTCTCTCAGCATGGCCTTTCATGTCTGTGGGTGCTTCAACGGGCTCATCTTGTGGGTGTATGCTCTAGACATAAAACTGTGTGCAAATTCCCCTGTGGGTGTGAGCAATAGTTGTGCTAAGGTGCAGTTTCGAGCTTGACCATGCTGGCATGCGAGTCATGACACATATTGGGAGATGTTGGCTCAAACTAGCAGCATTTTCTTCCGGGCCAGCATTCTATGCAGAAGGGGTCGATGTTCCATCGATGTTCCAGTGATCCAGACAATTCATCTGTTGGGTCCCAACATGGATAGGGGGTTGATAAAAGACCACCACTATCAAAAATCCCAGCCATTGATTGATTGGACTTGATATTAAACATCAATTTGCAGATCAACAATCAAATATCCTGGATTTCTTCGAAGGGTGCAGCCCATCAGATGAACAGCCTGGATCATCAAGTGGGTGTCACCTATACAGAATGCTACCACAAACAAACAATATAGCCACTTTAAGCTGAGCTCGTTACATTTCCTTTATATGAAATCACTACATAAAAACTAGATCCCATACCTTCTGAGTGTCATCCAAAACTGCTTTGAGAAATGCCACATCGTGCTCAAGCCGTACATTGTCGGAGTGCACGATATTTGATAGGCTATTTGCCTCTTCTTGAGCAATCTCAGCAGCTGCAAGCTTCTCTTTCAGAAGATCCACCTCTTTCACTGCATCAGCCAGCTTTCTCTCCATGTCCTGACGACTCTTAATAGCAGAAGATAAATTCTTCTCTGCAGTTTCTCGACTCGCCAATGCAGCTGCCAGCTGTCCTTCTAGGACCCCGTTTTTTCTTACCAAGGCGGCCATTTTGGATTCATACAATTGATAGATGTTTGAAGGAGTCACTAAGTTGGCTGATTTACCATCAGTTTCTGGAAGTATCATGTCTTCGTTTTCTGATAGAAGGTTGCTGTTTGCTTGCTTTTGGTGGATCCTCGAGTTTTCTGAATCAAATATAAATGGACTCTCTTCTGCATTGGCTACACCTCCAGCAATATCCACCTGGACTCCAGCATCCAGCGGTTTGCTCCTCTGCTCCATTCCCTAATAATGCAAGTTTTGAGAAGGGAAGAAGATATTAGAATACAATGAAGCTATCACATCACAACAATCAATAAATAGAACATAACTACTGATGCCCATCTTGTTGGTCAACATTTATTTATTTTTTTGCTAGGTCCATTCCAAAAATGTCTATCATATGTTGTGGCTAGTTGGAAAGCTTGACAGTGTTTTTGCTTGGGTATTCTGGTGTTGTTTGGATACAAACAAAGTTGTATTATAAACAAGCAGTCCATGGACATACTGCCGGGACGAGCTTATGAACATGTTGTTATTGACTTGTTGTTCTATTCCTTGTTTATCAAACACCCTGGACAAGAAGGATGAACTGTGGAACACATGGGGAACTTATTATGGATGGTGACACATTGACACATTTTTTGCTGCTTGAAGATTGATGGTGGCACATGTACACGTGCTTGAACTAGGACAGTTGTATGTGGCACATTGGAACATGTAATGATGTGCACGGATGAGTGTTCCTGATGTGAACCCAATTAAGGACAAGCAGTTTCACCTCTTTAGCAAAGACAAACAATCCACGCTTCAACGGTCATACGCATGGTATTCAATAACGGTTAGGTAATGTATGGTCAGCACTATTACAGAATGTAGGGGCTGTATACAAATTGTAACGGTCCGCTACCCCTTCCCCCAACAAATAACGGTTATGCACATATAAAAGTATAAAAGGGGTGCTGTTTTGCATTAGATATATATATATATAGGAAAACGCTCACCTGCGAACCAGTTCGTACGTAGTACGTACGAACTTTTTTGAGAACCCATCATACGTGATGAATCTCGCAAATCTGAACCGTTCATGTGAATCAGAACCTCATGAAACCCCATAGTATAAAATTTTACTTTGATCCGAAACTTTGGTGGACCGTGAAAAATGTAAACAGTTTCTTTCCTTGATTTGAATTTCTCTTTGCTATGGACGGTATGGATAAAAGTTTTAGATAAAAGTAAAACTTGGTCCTGGGGGGTTTCACTAGGTGCTGCTTCACATGAACGGTTCAGATTTGCGAGATTCATCACGTATGATGGGTTCTCAAAAAAGTTCGTACGTACTACGTACGAACTGGTTCGCAGGTGAGCTTCTCTCTCTCTCTCTCTCTCTCTCTCTCTCTCTCTCTATATATATATATATATATATATATATATATACTTTTCTCCTCCATCTTTCGCGATTTTTTGTTATTGGGAGTGTTTCTAAGCTAATTTCGACCAGCCTTATGCAAACATTTGAGATTAAAACACAAGATCTAGCCCTCTTGGAAGAATTGAAGCTCCAGGGGCCGAATTTGGAGAAATTCGCTAAAATAGATTTTAAAAAATCAAAAATTTTCTGTTCTTTTTTGTTGGAAATGTTTAGATTCAACATTATATCACCAAATCGACTATATAAATCGACTATATATATATATATATATATATATATATAGAGAGAGAGAGAGAGAGAGAGAGCTATTTTTTTACATTTTTCAGCAAAATTCGATTTTTACTTCTATTTTTGGTTTGGATTGTTGAAATGCATGTATAGAGTCTAGAATTACACATGCATGCAAAAGCCTTTCATTTGATTTTATATGTTTAAATAATTTTTTAATTTTGGCTATTTTTTTAATGAATAGTGCCAGTTTTAAGCAATAATAGTAAAGATTTATCAATTTTTTTCATCAAATTACTTGAGAGGAATGATGTCAAATGCTTATGGATATGCATTAGTAGGATGAGTTCCATAAATTGCATAAATTTGTGCCGATTTGGAATGGTCTGCCAACTTGGCGACATTATTCTTTGAATTTAATTCCATTTTTTTCTTCAAATTAGTTGGGAAGAATGATGTTAAATACTTATTGATATGCATTAGTGAGATGAGTTTTATAGATTACATGAATTTCAAGCCAATTTGGAGTCATTCAAATCGTCTCTCAAATTGGTGACATGATTTACCCATATTTAAATCTAAATTTCAGGTTTGTATATGCTTAAGATAATGTTGTTTTAACATTATATGTTTATATTTTGGCAGGGGCTTGATGCTTTTGGAGTTGTTTGAGGTTGACGACTTAGTCAATTGACAACTTGGACTTGAAGACTTGCAAGTAGAGTTGGACTTGTGATTTGGCACATCAAAAGGGACAAAGTTGCAAAGTGCCCAAGTGAACAGAGAGAGGCAACGCAGATGTAGTAAAATTTGGAAGAAATGAAGGGGAAAAAAGCTACCATACAAAAGAAGCACGATGATCTCAATGTAGATCGAGTAGAGGTGTCTGATCTTGATTATATGGTTGTGGGTGATGATGAGAATATTGCGTCTAGTGAGATTTCAGATAGGAAGGTCACAATGATGCATTTGGGGCAACACAAAAATGTGAAGTAACGAAAAATGTCATATTTGGTCTTATGGATAGGATGATAGATGAAATTTGGGAGGAAAATGTCATGTAAATTGTGTTACCGATGATGAAGCATCATACAAACTAGCAGAAAAATGTTGATGGAGAAAAGGGGAAAAAAATTATCCTGGTTATCACATGTTGCACATTACATCGACCTTATATTAAAAGATATTGAAAAGAAGAAAAATGTTACAAAATTGGTTGTAAAGACAAGGCAAGTCATGACATTCATCTACAACCATAACCAAATAGTCATCGTAATGAAGAAGTTCACAAGGGGAGAAAGCTATTGAGGCATGTGACGACTTAACTTGCCACAAATGTATTGCCCTTGAGAGGTTATACAAGCATAACGGGGAGCTGAGTGAGACGTTTGGTTGTCTAGAGTGGCTCAACAAAAAATATGGGCAAAAGACATCAAGAACACGGATTGAGGTTGTGCAGAAGACAAGAAGTAACAAATATTGGAATAAAGTCCGAAACATTCTCAAGGTGATGGAAACACTGATGAGTCATTCATCTTGTAGAATCTCACAAGATACCAACCATGGGTTTCCTTTATGATGCCATGGATAAAGCTAAGCTTACTAGTCGCCATAATTGTGAAAACTATAAAGATTACTAGAAGTTTTTTTAGAAGAGGCATTCTTCACGTTCAATAGAACAACCCACTCGGATATAGACACTTTAATGGAGAGCAGCAGGGCCAAACTTGAACTCACGAATTTTGAAAGCAATTTCTATTTCGCTCACCCCACACAGCCTGCCAAAGAACCCTCGTCCTCTTTAGCACAACTCCCCCATGCCACCGGAATAGGAAACAAATCGCGCACTTACACAATTATGTGCATCTTCGATTGGACCTTCGATGGCATCGACTGCCATCGAGAACCAGTCGATGACATCGAAGATCCTTTGATGTCATTGAGAAGCAACCTCCAAAACTATCCAGCAATCAACTGGGATTTTTCCGAATTTTCTCGATGAGATCGAGCATCTGTCAAGGGTATCGACAGCTGCTCGATGGAATCAAGTGGTCTGTCGATGACATCAACAGACTCTATTACAGACAAATTTAAGACATTAGACAACAATCTCCACCATGTCTTTAATCTTCACACTCCATTGCTCATTTGTCGTACTCGATCATCCATCTCTACTTCGTCTCCATCATAGCTCCACGATCATCGCTTCTCGTGCACTCTGTCTTCAATCTCTCTTTGTCAGACCCAGAGAAGTCGCACAGAACTTGAACTTATAAAGAAACCACCTTCGTAAGCATGTCAGCTGGATTCTTCACGCTTGTGTGGATCTTCTCAAGAGTCACGCCTCCTTCCTCAAGCATCAATCAGATAAAATGATAATGCACATCAAAATATTTAGTACGTGAGTGATAAACAGAGTTCTTTGCCAAATTTATTGCGCTTTCAATGTCACAATTAAGTGGCACGGCCTCCTATTAAAGCCCAAGCAGATTTATCATTCCTCTCAACCAAACACCTTTGAACGCTTCCATCACTGCCATATACTCAGCTTCGGTTGTGGAAAGTGCCACCACAGACTGAAGCTTCGATATCCAACCAATCGCTCCACCCACTAACACAAACCAATGACCGGAAGTTGACCTTCTATTATCCACATTGTCCGTATAATCCGAATCCACATAGCCTACTAACTTGTCCCCTGATTTTTCAATGTCAAGACGTAGTTCTGCGTACCTCGAATATATCAAAGTAGCCATTTTACCGTCTCCTAGTGTTGCTCGCCGGGGTTAGCCATGTATCTGCTAACAACACCCACCGAGTGTGAAATATTTGGTCTCGTATAGACCATGATATACATCAAGCTGCCAACTGCGGTGAAATAAGGCACACGAGACATAACCTGTTTTTCTTCATCTGTTTCAGGACATTGTTCAGAAGAAATCCTAAAATGAGACGCGTGGGGAATGTTGACCAGCTTTGCCTTGTCCACTTCATACTTCACCAATACTTTCTCAAGGTATTCAGCCTGAGATAACCATGATAGCCTGCTCCTCTTCATGTCTTTGTGTATATCAATGCCAAGAATCCTCATTGCAACCCCCAAATCTTTCATCTCAAATTCCCTGATAGATGAGTCTTCAATATGTCGATCTAAGACATGTTATGACTGGCAATAAGCATGTCATCAACATATAATACCAAGATAATGAACTTCCCATCACTCGGTGTCTTGTAATAAACACAATGATCATACTCACTCCTAGTAAACTTCTGACTCATTATGAAAGAATCAAATTTCTTGTACCATTGCCTAGCCGACTGTTTCAAGCCGTACAATGGCCTCTTCGACCTGCAAACCTTGTTCTCTGCCCCTTGTATTTCGAAACCTTTTAGTTGATTCATGTAAATCTGCTCTTCCAATTCCCCATGCAGGAAAGCAATCTTCACAGCCATCTATTCTGGCTCAAGATTGTATTGAGCAATCAACACCTATACGAATTTGATAGATACTTGCTTCACCACAGGCATGAATATCTCAGTAAGTCAACACCTTCTCTTTGAGCATATCCATTCGCTACCAATATTGCCTTGTACCTATCATGTTTCTTCTTGAAAATCCACTTGCACCCGATCGCTTTACGGCCGACAGGAAGCTCCACTAGCTCCCACGTCTCATTCTTATATAAGGAGTCAACACCTTCTCTTTAAGCATATCCATTCGCTACCAATATTGCCTTGTACCTATCATGTTTCTTCTTGAAAATCCACTTGCACCCGATCACTTTACCGCCGACAGAAAGCTCCACTAGCTCCCACGTCTCATTCTTATATAAGGAGTCCATCTCGTCATGTATTGTTGTTTTCCACTTTTAGGCATCTATATCGTTAAGAGCTTCCTGAAAAGTAGACAAATCCCTCCCGTCCCTGATGAGTGCAAACGCAACATTCGAGTCATCCACGTATCTCGTTGGTAACCTACGATCCCTTAGCGGATTCCTTCTCATAGGTGGCTGCTCCACCTGCTCTTATACCTCTATCTGCGTCTGAGCATTAGTCTGTCTCATCTCTGTCTATATATACGTCAACAACCAACTTTTCGTCCTCATTGTGTTCATCCTTACAGAAAAAGGATCCTTCGTCGAATTTGACGTCACGAGTAAGGATGATTTTCCATGTGACCTGATCATATAGCTTGTACCCCTTCACACCACCACCATAGCTGACAAAGATGTACTTTTTAGTCCCTTGGTCCAGACGGTATATGAGTAAGCATCACAACCAAATACATGCAGCTCAAGTAGTTAACCTGTTGACCACTTCGCACTTCCTCTGAAATTTTACAATCTATAGCTGTAGAAGGGGATCGATTCATCAAGTAACAAGCCGTATTAACGGCCTCAGTCCACATTTCCTTGCCCAACCCATCATTACTCATCATGCATTGAGACCTGTCCCAGAGAGTTTGATTCATCCGCTCAGCCATACCATTTTGCTCTAGTGTATGACGCATCGTGTTGTGCCACACAATCCCTTCATCCTTACAAAACCGATTGAATTCCCCATAAGTAATTCCACATCGTTATCTGTCATCAATATTTTCACCTCTCGCCCTAACTATTTTTCCACCATTGCCTTCCACTGTTTGAAGTTGGTGAAAACATCGGATTTATTTTTCATAAAATAAACCCACACATTTCTGAAATAGTCGTCAATGAATGTAACAAACCATGATGACCATCCACTAGAAACTACAAACGACGACCCTCATACATCAGAATGCACATAATCTAAAACCCATTTACAAACACGTTTCTCATACTTAAAAGACAACCTTGACCATTTGCCATATATATAACGCTTGCATATACTAAATTCAATGCTTTTAAAAACTGAAATCAAACAACAGTCAAAAAGTACCTTTATGCCCCGCTAGCTCATGTGGCCTAAGCGAGCATGCCATATACATGTAAACATGGAATCCACAACAATTGTTGCAACTTCACCCGATAAAGTACTCTCAATCAACTTGTAGAAGTTATCATTCTTCTGTGCCTTCATGACTACGAGTACCCCCCTTTGAAACCTTAAAGACACGATTGAACCTGGTGAATTTGCACAATGCTTCGAGTGGTCTCAGAGATATCAGACTCTTCCTCAACTCAGGAACATGTCTCACATCAGTCAAGAAACATTCCATGCCGTCAAACATCTTGATGCGCACCGATCCAACACCAACCACGTTACAAGCATTGTCATTGCCAATAAACACCTGGCCACCATTGCACTCACTGTAACCAGTGAACTAACTCCAATGAGAGGTCATGTGATACGATGCCCCTATATCCAAAATCCATTCATCGTCGAAGTACTCGAAATTTGATGCGGTCAACACATCACCAATGTTGGTAAATAGCATATGCGATCGTGTGCAATTGCATATGCATGTGCGCATATGCGATCACACAATCACACATGCGGTTGCACTTAAAAAAAAAAAAACAATTTTCGAAAAATTAAAAAAAAAAAATCAGAAAAATATAGATGAATTAAGAAAATGTGAATATATTATATGTCATTGGCCCTTGAATACATTTAATTTAAGTAAAATAAAACCAATTACATAATTAATTAAATATTAAGCCATTATTCATCAACAATTCTACATTCTACAATATAGTTAACATTTAACAAATATGAAATATCAACATTCAACATTCAACACTACATACATCAACAATCAACATCAATACACTTAGTAAACAAAATGAAGAAGTTATTTATTTATTATTCATCTAATCATATACTATATACATTGATCTAGTTGACATTGTGGCATAATACCACTAGGTCCACCACCATCATCATCATTCGAGTCATCTCCTTCTTCCACATACACTTCTTCTTCTTCCGTTTCTTCATCATCTGTACGTACTAATACTTCATCAACATCCAATGGTGGATGATCTTCAGCTTGATCATCATTATCACAATCTCCTTCTTTCATCTCCTCAATCTCTTCGACAGGTTGACAGCTACTACTCGCCCCCCGGCTACCCCCATCCTTCGCCTTTGAGTGGTACTACCTTCACCAGGTGTCGATCCGTATGCGGCATCTTTAACTTATTACCATGTCAGGTCTTCTCCAGCAAATACCGGGTCCTCCGTCTCTACGAGCCACTCGTTAACTGCATCGAACTCATTTAAGCAGATAGGGTCAAAGAAATCGGGCTTTTCTTTCCTAGTTTGGAATCGTTCTCACAATTTTTTATTGTATTGAACGAAAACCAAGTCGTTGAGCTTTTTTCTGCTCAAGGTGATTCTTTTTCTTGGTATGAATCTGCAAGAAACAAGGCACATTTGACATTAGCTATTTAGGTAATTAATTTAGCTTAGGCCTTGCACTAAAAAATTGGAGTTTAACAATTACTAAACAGTCTAAACTTACCGCCTCGTACGTGCTCCAATTGCGCTCGCAACCACTGGCAGAACACGTGAGTCCAAGAATCCTCATAGCCAGCTTCTTTAGAGCTGGATCCTTCCTGTTCGGGTCCACTCCATAGACAACCCACCAGTCATCTGAGAAAAACAATTTAAATTGGTTAGAGACACTTTGTAGAAAAACTATTTGTAGGACATTAAGACTGACATTCATAGTAGTACTTACTGGGTAATTTCATTGTCTGATGCCTTATTACGATTTCCCTTAAGAATATCCCCACACTTTTTGTATAAAAGTCCAGTAAAGTTGAAATCTTGTCCTGTTCTCCTCTATCTGGAATCATCCTTTCGAAGACATCAATAAATCCAACCATATGCATAGTTAATGCTTCTGCTGGATCAGCAAAAGTGAATAAACAAGCAGGATTAAGGATGTAAGCAGCCGGATACAATGGAGATGACATTTAGCTGCCCCATCTTCTATCTATAATATCTAAAATTGGCTTGTAATCACGATCTCTATAGTTAAAATGGTCCATGATCTTATTTTTCGCCCTTTGCATCGCATCATATATGTAGCCCATTGCAGGCTTCTCATCCCCGTCCACCAATCGCGACACAGTGACTAAGGGCTCGGATGCTTTTAGCGCCTTTACCACTTGTGTCCAAAAACTTTGAGAAATGATTGTTTGTTAAACCTGTTTCCCTTCAGCCTTCTTTGACCAAGGCCCACTTGTAAAATCCGCCGACACTACAAAGCTTCTAAGTTCTGATTTTATTGCATGTAATCTTTGTAGTGTTAAAAAGGCTGTAGCGAAACAAGTGACTGTTGGACGTAACAAGTTAACCCCAATGTGTTTTTCTCATTCGACTGAGAAGAAGGGCGTGTTTGTACATAAAGACCGCGATTCTTCTAAGCATTTCAATCACACTTATAAATAACCTACCTATATCTTCTAACATAAGATCAACACAATGGGCCGCACAAGGGGTCCAAAATAAACGACGCCTCTTCTCCATAAGAAGACGTCCGGCCATTACATACGAGGTTGCATTGTCTGTAATTACTTGTATAACATATTCCTCACCTATTTTCTCAATTACATTATCTAGTAATCTAAACAAGTATTCTCTTGTGTGTGGATGGCCCGATGCATCCACGAACTTCAAGAACATTGTATCATGTTCTGATTTTATTGCATGTAATCTTTGTAGTGTTAAAAAGGCCCACTTGTAAAATCCGCCGACACTACAAAGCTTCTAAGTTCTGATTTTATTGCATGTAATCTTTGTAGTGTTAAAAAGGCTGTAGCGAAACAAGTGACTGTTGGACGTAATAAGTTAACCCCAATGTGTTTTCTCATTCGACTGAGAAGAAGGGCGTGTTTGTACATAAAAACCGTGATTCTTCTAAGCATTTCAATCACACTTATAAATAACCTACCTATATCTTCTAACATAAGATCAACACAATGGACCGCACAAGGGGTCCAAAATAAACAACGCCTCTTCTCCATAAAAAGACGTCCGGCCATTACATACGAGGTTGCATTGTCTGTAATTACTTGTATAACATATTCCTCACCTATTTTCTCAATTACATTATCTAGTAATCTAAACAAGTATTCCCTTGTGTGTAGATGGCCCGATGCATCCACGAACTTCAAGAATATTGTATCAGCTGGACAATTTACCAAAAAGTTAATGAGAGACCGACCGGATCTATTAGTCCATCCATCGGCCATTAGCGAACACCCGTATGTTTTCCACGATTCCTTATTTTCAGTTATGAAGGATCGTGTATATTAACTTCAGTTTTCAAGCATGTCTTCCTCATTTCATGATATGAAAGAGGTTTAAGCCCAGGTCCAAATTGACCTATAGCATCAACCATTACTTTGAAGCTTCTCGATATAACGGCGTTGAAAGCAATGCCGGTTTAGTAAAACCACTTAGCAATATATTGAATAGTAGTTTTCCTATCTTTTTGTTTATACCGGTTCTTTAAAGTTGTTTGAGCCGGCCCCTCTACCCCTTTGGTCGATCACATCCTCAGGGTGTG
This sequence comes from Magnolia changhungtana, assembly GCA_030180095.1. Lineage (NCBI taxonomy): Eukaryota > Viridiplantae > Streptophyta > Magnoliopsida > Magnoliales > Magnoliaceae > Magnolia > Magnolia changhungtana. The sequence continues at coordinate 4,720,795 of JASAUF010000474.1, forward strand.
GTCTACACCATCTACCCATTGGCCCATGCCCTCGGGCTCTTTTCAAGACTGTTGGTTGTACTTGTGGTCGGGGGAGTGGGATTAACTCCATCTACATTAACTACGTTTATATCTTCATATGCATATTACTCCAAATATTCCTCCTGACGTAGGGCACTATTGCATCTCTTTCTTGACTATTTTTCCATATACAACATGATCTCCCTTTGGCTTTCTGGAGTAATTTTGTCGCATGCTTTAACATTTGACCCTGATAAATGTGCAAAGTGTTGCTTGTGCCTTGCAATGCCACCGGAACTCACATACCCACATAACTCACATACTATGTGAGTCTTTTCCGTAACACTACGATAGTGCTCATACTTCCAACCCGAGTCATTCGGCTTGGGTTTCAAAGAGGAAAATTGGGAAGAAGACATTATGTTGGTGGTGTGTGTATTGATTGTTAATAGCCTAATACTAAAAAGTAACTAGAAAGTAAACTAAAAAGTAAAAAACTAAAGTAAGAGACTAAGAGTAAAGAAACTAAAGAGATGGGACTTGGGAGAGGGAGAGGGAGAGATAAAAGTAAAAGACTAAGAGTAAAGAGACTAAAGAGATGGGACTTGGGAGAGGGAGAGAGAGAGGGAGAGAGAGAGAGAGAGAGTTACACACACACACACTTACACACTTACACTAGTAGTAGACTAGTAGTAGTCTAGTAGAAACTAGAAAGGGAGAGGGAAAAGAAAAGGAGATAGAGGGGAGAGAGAGAGAGAGAGAGAGAGAGAGAGAGAGAGAGAGAGAGTTGAGTTACACTTGTAGAAAGGGAGAAGAGGGAAAAGAAAAGGAGAAAGAGAGAGAGGGTTGAGTTACACTTGTAGACTTGTAGAAAAGAGGGGAGAGAGAGAGATTTACACACAAACAAAATTACAATTACAAATTTAAAAAGAGGTTCCAAATTCTTCAATCTTCACTTCTTGTCCAAGTTGTCTTCTCTTCACTTTTGCCTTGAGTCCTTGACCCTTGACTTGAGTCTTGATCTTGATTCTAGAATTATGTAGAATATAGACTTGTAAAGTTGTGTTGTTGTAAATTGTAAATTGTAACACTAAGTCACTAACACAACACTAACTTGTAACTTATAACTTCTAACAAAGTAACAAATAAACTAAAAAAAAAAATGTTAGAAGTTGTTAAAAATCTTAGAACTTGGATATTATGAAACTTTAAGAGAGAATGAGATAGAAAGTGAGAATAGATTAGAAACTAGAAAGAGAGATAGAAAGAGAGAGTGGTGGGTGTGTTGTATGAATATTTATTACTTGGAAAAATTAGAAACTAGAAAGAGTTCAATTCAATGGATGGAGAGCTTGGTTGTCTTGTAATGTCTCTTGAATCTTGATTCTTGAATCCTTGTGGATGTATGTACTTGTCCCTTGATTGAAACTTCAATCTCAATCTTGATTCTTGAAAGAAATATGGATGGAGGAGTGGAGCTTGAGGCTTGGAATTGTGTAAGAGAGAGTGTAAGAGAGTAAAATAGAGATTGAGAGAGTTTGAGCTTTGAATGCATGTAGACGTGCTTAGAATCCCTTTTTATAGAGAAAAAAATCAAGATTTAAAAAATAAAAATAAAAATTCCAACGATCAGATCTGACCGTTGGCAACTATGAGATCGCATATGCAATCGCATATCATGGCACATGTGGCATATGCGATCAGTGCACATGTGCGCATATGCGATCAGTGCACATGTGCGCATATGCAAATGCGCGATCGCACATGACAACACTGCACGTCACTACCACTCGCCTCCTCACCAGATTCCACAGTGTTGGCCCCTCTAGAAGAACTCTCTGACTTCTCCTTCCTCGACTTAGGATTCTGACAATCCTTCATGTGCGCTGTCACGTCACAATTCCAACACTTCAGCTTACCTTTGCCATTGCCCTTGGATTTGGATTTCGATTGCAAATATCCTCTATCTTGCTTAGAATCTCTCCCTCGTAACCAGTGCATCTGTAGAAGCATCCACGTCACTACTTTTCTTTCTCATCACCTTCGACTGAAGTATTGAGATAATGGTCTCAATGCTAATAGTTGTCCTACCAGTGCACAAAGAGTCTTTAAACAACTCCTACGATTCTGGAAGAGAATTCAACAGAATGCATGCTTGATCTTCATCTTTCATCATATTATCCACATCCAGCAATTCACAAATGAGCCTATTGAAGTTAGTGATGTGGGCCTCAACGTCAGCCCCCTCCATCATCTTCAAATTGAACAATTGTAGCCTTATATACAAGCAATACTCAAAAGACTTCTTTGCATAGATGTTCTCTAGTTTTGCTAATGCGGGGGCATTTTTACACCGTGCTCAAGTGGGGTGGCCTATGGGATGCAGGGGCACTCAGGGTGGGCGGCTCACGGAACCCATGGATTTGGGGCCCACGATGAGGGTTCGGCCGAGGACCTAACCCATGGATGTGGAGCCTGGGCTATGAGATGAAGGGATTAATTCACCATGCTCTATTCGAGCTTTTAAAGCAAGTGGCTAATTGTCCTGCATCAAATTGGTATGAGGGCAGGAGGTCTTGTGTTCGAGATTCCTCACCGGGGGTAATTAATGTGGGGGCATTTTTACACCAGGCTCGAGTGGGGTGGCCCATGAGATGCAAGGGCACACTCGGGGTGGGTGGCCTGCGGAACCCATAGATTTGGGGCCCACGAGGGGGCAAAACCCATGGATTTAGGGCCCACGAGGAGGATTCGGCTGGGGACCTAACCCATGGATGTGAGGCCTAGGCTATGAGATGAAAGGATTAATTCACCATGCTCTATCAGTTTGAGCTTTTGGAACAAGTGGTTAATTGTCCCGCATCATTCGCCCATGTATCTACTGTAGTTTTCTCTCTCATGACATTATAAAGGACCTCATCCATTAGACGCAACTGAATTGAGATATTGGCCTTCTTATCCAACTGGTTCCATTCTCCTTCTTTCATGGTTTCTGGTCGCTTTCTATGTAGTGCATCTTCCAATCCTTGCTGAACTAGGATGCTATTCATCTTAACTTTCCATAGTTCAAAATTGTTTTTACCAGAATACTTCTCTACATCGAACTTCATGTTAGATACCATTAATACGTTGCTTTCAGATTCGATTTGCTTCCAAACGTTCGCTCCGATACCACTTGTTGGGATTCGCAAAAGCATGCAGAGCAGAATCAACCAAAGTAATCGCAATCGCACAAACAAATCAAACACGAAAGCAATTCGAATTTAACATGAAAAAACCCTTTCAGGAAAAAAACCACGGCACAAAGCGACGAGTAATGCACTATGAAAGCAATATTACAAGAGATAGATAATCTTACCGATTCAAACAACCCCTCGAATCTCCTTTGAAACCCTAGTTATGCCCTTGAATCCTTAAGAACAACTTAGAAAGCCCTAACCCTTACCCTAATCCCGATTACACCTAGTATATATACTATCAAATCGAAATAGGAAACAAATCGCACACCTACACAATTATGCGCGCGTCTTTGATGGGACCTTCGATGGCATCGACAGCCATCGAGGACTAATTGATGACATCGAAGATCCTTCGATCCTTCGACAACCATCTCCATTCCAGATTTTCTCGATGGAATCATCGACAGACTCTATTATAGACATTAGACAACACTAAATGGTTGTCACCCTTCCTAGGGTGAAAAGGATGCACTCATGTGGAATAACAACAAGACCGGTGGTTTCTCGGTTCACTCTTTTTATAAGATGATCCTTCCCAATTGGTTGTGGCTTTTGTATGGGTGGGGGGTTGGATGTAGATCCTGACAATTGACAACCTTCAATGAAGATTTGATACAGGACACATGATTTAATGCTAGCATGCAACGTGGAGAGTATGAAAGAGTCCATAAAGTAATTCAATTAACAAAAGATGTTAACCTACAATTAATTAAGAATAAACAATAGGAAATAAAATCTGATTTAACCTAAATCACATGCCCACATGCTAAGAAATCATATAAATCAATTAAAACTAGGATCGATGGAAGTGGCGCTGAAAGACAGATTTCAGAACATCTTTCGTCTTGCCCCAAAGCGTGACATTCAGATTGCTGAATGTTATTCTGTTTGTGGGGAAGATATCGTTTGGAATCCCTTGCGTCGTAGAAATCTTCAAGATTGGGAGTTTGAAGAATTCCTGGCTCTTCTCCAATGTATCAACATTTGTAAGATAGACATTCTGGACGTCCATAGGATCGCATGGAGACTGGACAGAGCTGGTAACTTCTCAGTTACTTCCTTATTCTCCTCCCCAGACAACAACGACTTTTCTCCCACTGCTTCATTGTCGGCTTAGGTATGGAAGTATAAAGTCCCTCCCAAGATAGCTGCTTTCGAATGGTTGGTCATCAAGAAGAAAGTTTTAACTATCGATAATTTGAGATAAAAAGGCATGATTCTCACAAACGTTTGTCTTTGCTGTATGGATAATGAAGAATCAGTCAATCGCTTATTCATTCACTGCCCTTTCTCCAACATTTGGTCAGCAACCTTAAAATCTTTCCATATTACCTGGGTTTTCCCTGAAGCGACGGACTGGCTTCTCCAAGCTTGGCATGGCCTTGCGTTTGCCAAGGAAAAGAAAACAGTGTGGAGAATGGCTCTATTGGCAATTTGGGGGTCTATATGGGAAGAAAGAAATAGGAGATGTTTTAATGACATCTCCAACTCGATGGACTTCGTTCTCCTCAGAGTTCATCATCATATAGCTTAATGGGTTTCCATTTTTGTTAATCTCCAGGGTTGCAATTTGTTCTGTAACTGAGGGGTTTCCTCTCGCTTTCTCAGCGAGTTTTATCCCTTTTTCTGTTGTTTTTCTGTTTTTGCTTTGTTGTTTCTTAGCTTTTCCTTTTTAATAAAGTTTCTGTTAACTCTATAAATAAAAAAATAAAAAATAAAAATAAAAAAAACTAGGATCGATGGAAGGATAGAACTTCCAATTTAGCATAGGCACGTTCCACACTCAATAGACAGATTTGTAAGTTTCATGATTAGGGTTAGGAAAGGGGAAAATCTGAAATTAGGAAAATTAGGGTTCATAGGAATTGGGGATTTTGGAATTAGGGTTATTAGAAATTGGGGAAAATAGGAATTTAAAGATATAAGGTTTAGAAGGTTGTAATGGGAAGGAAAAGATGAAGACAAGAGAAGAAGAAGAATACCTTTTGAAGAAGAGAGAGGAAGGATGTAAGAAGAAAAATACCTTTCGAAGATGAGGAAGAGGAAGGGTGTACTTTGGAATCCACCACCAAATAAGTTTGTACCCTTCCACAATTCAATTGGAATGGAAAACAATGAAGAAAATTCCTTCACACAAGAGAGCTTCTCTCTTCTTTTTTTCTTCTCAAATCTCCACTAGGGTTGGAACTCCACTCCCCTTGTGGTTTTATAATTAAAAAATTCGGAATTAAAATTCAGCATAATTACAACTATGCCGCTCATTTAAGTAAAGTGGCTCACCATCCAAAATAAAAAAACTAAAACATTTATTATCAATCTCAGCAATCAAATAAATCCTAAAAATAACAAAAAACATAAAGAAAGCAAGATCAGAGTTCAAGGGACCTAGTTCATGAAAATCCGGTGGCCCGATGGCCTGATTGACAAGATCTAACGGTCGGATCGACACGAAATAGAAATCCTATGACTATAATAATTTCCTAAGCAGCACACATGCATCATCCCAAAGTGGGGTCTTCCTGATGCACGTACGATGCATGTGGGGTCCTCAAAATCGCCCGACGGGCCCCATCTGGAACTCGTCTCCCATCCACAAAGAAAGTTGCACTGATGTGGGTAGTCGTCTGTCTCTGGTACACCCGAGTAAGTCCTCTGATGTCCCCATCAAGATTGATGATCCTCCCCAATATTTGTTTGTTTTTATGAGCAATGTTGAGTCGATTAACCACATCTTCATTCATTTTTCCCTTTTGCTCCAAAAGCTATGGGCCAACCTACTTGATATTCTCCAATATCCATAGGTGATGCCGGGCTCCATAGAAGACATCTTGGCTTGGCACAAAGGAGGGTCAAGAAAGAAAGAAGAGCAATATGGTGGCTAGTCATAATAGCAACCATATGGGCCATTCGGGGGGAAAGGAATAACCCATGCTTCCGAAATTCGTATAGTTTAGTGCTAGAGGTGGTTAGGAAGATGAAACGGGATGAGGTGGACGGGGCTTCTTGTTTAAAGGCCATTGATGTTTGTAAACTGTCTTATTTTTTCAGGCTAAAGTTGTTTTTCTTTCAGGCTTGAATTCTTTCCCACCATTGTTCTCATTGGTTGTCCTCTAATAAAAAGTTTCATTACCTTTCAAAACAAAAACAAAAACAAGATCAGTAATTTTGATACTAAACGAAATATTTTTGGAGGAAGCTGGATATATTGATCAAAGTCTTTCAATGTGCACGTGTGTGATTAAAATCCAAATAGCATGCACCTGTCGATGTAAAATAAATGGCACGTCTAGTCAGTTACCACATCACGCTGTAACTACTCGTTATTTTACCTGTGAGGAAGCATTGTTCGATATCGAGCAATCATCGGCCTCTTTATACTTGTCATCTTCACTCATTTTCGGCATTTTAAGACCTGAATTGTATTCTTCCTCTTGGTGAAACTGCTTTCTCAGAGAAACGTTACCACATACAGAATTTGGATCAACAGAAGTCTCTGACAGAGATTTTCTACCAGAGCCGCGGGTCTCCATTGCAGATGCCAGATTTTTTCTGGCAACGGATTCAATTTGACATTGGGAAGCACCATTATTAAGATGAGAAGCAAAACCTATGGTATTTGAGCAATTTTTAAAAAGCAGCTGATCCTTATCAGGTGCAGATTGCCGGCCCATTGAATGCTCATTCTTTACCATAATCAATATTTCAACCTGAAACAGCAACCAAAATAAAGGACTATTTACGGTTCCGAAAAACAGTAAAAATTAGGTGCAGAGAGGTAACAAGAAATCGATTTACAGGAAAGGAGAAACAGTAATGTGTACTTGCTAACCTGATTTGATGGCTCTTTCTTGCTTCCTCCAAATGCAACAAGAAACGCCCGATCTTTATGTTGCATGAGCACTAGGCTAAATCCCTGCATAACAACAGGTTGCTTGTCAATCATGTACGAGTGAAATGAGCAGGAAAATTATACATATTTACCATATACCTTTTGAAATGCAACCAAATACCATGTATAACTGGACAATGCTACTGCGCTTCTTTTTTAGTTTACCAAAAAGAAAGAGAGGATATTGTAGGGTCCTGATGCATCAGGATATAAATAGTGCACAGATGCCCCCAGTCCATATAAATAGTGCAAAGATGCCCCCAGTACATACAAAATGGGGGGCCATGGATGGGTGATCCAGATGGCTGATCTGATGTCACACGGTGGACAAGGGACACCCCAAAAATTCCCCAGGTTGGAAGATCCAAACTCTTTGATCTGAGGGATTCAAATAGACAGTTGAGAAGAAAATTCAAAACGATCTGGAGAAAAGGCCAAAGAATGGATGAATTGTTCTTCCGATATGGAAGACTTTTGGATCATCTCCTATCCACTGTGAGGCCCATTGGATTGACAGTTTCTCAGTCACTAAACCATGAGCCCCGCTTCAATGGAATGGTCATAAGTGGACACCATACACTTCTTAATGCATCAGGACCCCCTAGTTCCTCTTTTTCCTTTTGCCTTTCCATTACGTAATCAGGAACCTGTAGTTCATCTTTTTTCTATTTCTATTATTTTCTTTTTCTTTTTCTTTTTTACATTAATGATTTTATTAAAAGAAATCTACATCAACCAAGAGGGAAAGAATTTGCCATAGAGAGCAAGCCCGATTAACACCCCCAGCCAGAACAGCGGCCACAAGATTTGCCTACGAACAAGCATGGATAAACAGAATGTTTATATGCTCAAGGCAAAGACTTGTTTCTTAAAAAAATAATAACAATAGTAATAAACATCATCCACAGCTCTAACTTATGGGAGGCCCAGAAAATCACATTCGCAGAATCCCCCTCCACATTCAAAGAACTGGAAAAATCTCTCACATTTCAAGAGCCATGCCAACAGCCGCTCTCCACTAGAGGCAGGACAATAGAAAGATTCATGAATGTAGCCATTATCATCTCTCATCACCCCACAAATACCGCAGCGACCCGGATTTCCATAGGAGGAGCCACCAAGGTTTAATTTCCACACCCTGGATGGCAGCCTTTCCATTTGGTTATAGATTGGAGCTCGTCCCTTGTTATTCACAACCAGGATATCCAAAGCCATGATCGCAAAGAATCCAGTCTTACTAATGCCCATTTGATGATGCTAGATATAATCTTGTTGGAGATTTGATCAACTGGTGACAAAACATTCTCAAGGATGCGACTGTTACCAAACTTCCGAGTAGGTGAAAGGAACCATTAGCCAAAGGATCTCAAACTGAGACGTAGCAAACAAAGAAGAGAATACACTCTTGACTTGCAACACAGGATCTGTGGTTCTATGAGCTGATACATTGGCCCCACTGGATTGAGAATAGAAATCCAGGTTTTGCATATAATATCATTTTCTGAGTTTCATTTTATCAGAATGGATTTTAAGCACTTTACCAATCCACCTTCTGAGGTCATAATTGGCAACCATATGTGCTATTGCACGAACATGTTTTTGCCTTGGCTAAATCTGTAACCTCGAGGTCATAATTGGCAACCATATGTGCCATTGCACAAACATGTTTTTGCCTTGGCTAAATCTGTAACCTCTAGAATGGAACAAGTAATCGTTACTTTTTAATACTACACTAAAGGCCCATTCCGAATTAATGCCAAGTCTCCATAGGTTCTGCTGCTTGAGTGATACTCATCCTCTTCACATTCGGGGTAGTGGGAAGGATGGAAACTGCATTAAGTACTTTTCTGCCCCAAATAATCCTCCGCCTCCTCCTCTCCTCCTCCTCCTGTGACTTTATTTTACCAATAGGAAAAAAGAAAGGATGACTTTTGTTGGTTAAGTAAATTAGGGTTTATGGGCTTTCCTCCCTCCCTCTCTCTCGTTGCAGATACGGTAGTCCATAGGACCACCAAAAGACAGATCTGCTACACCACACTAACACTCCCTCAAGTTGGAGCATGAATATCGAGCATGCTTAGCTAAAATACAATGTCATTCAGACAAGGCCTTGTAACACCTTTTGTGAAAATATCTGCTAGTTCATCCTTAAAAGCAATATAAGGTGTACTCGTAACGCCATTTGTTAGCTTCTCATGAATGAAAAGACAGTCAACCTCACTATGCATGATACGTTCATGGAAAACTAGATTAGACGCAATGCGAATTGCAGCCTATTGCAAAAGAGAGGAATAATAGACATGACAACAATACCAAGATCAGTAACAAAGGAGCGCAGATAGAGCGCTTGACTGGTACCATGTCCCTTAGCTCGACACTCAGCGTCAGCTAAAGACAGTCCACCGACCGATTGTTTCTTGTTAGGGAACGACAGAAGCAAACCCCGAATTTGAATCACACAATGAGAAACAAACGCAAACAAAGCATGCACAGGAACACAATTTTACATAGAAAACCGTTTGTGGGAAAAAAAAACCGTGGCACAAAGCAACAAGCAAATCCACTATGAAAATGAAAGTACAAGAGATGGAATCACTTACAAATGCGAAAACCTTTGTTTTCTACCGTCGATCAATCGAGCCCAACATGTTCGATCAATTGAACATGCTCAAAAGTGTCTAGAGAGTGAACATGAATTTTCCAAATTATCTCGATTGATCAACCCTCCAAGTTCGATTGATCAAACATGTCCAAAACTGTCCAGCGAGCAATCTCATATATCCGAGGAATTTCGATCAATTGACCCGAGTAGTCGATTGATCGAGGACCCCCTGTTCTAGCATAAATTGAAGACACCAATTTCAACAATCTCCACCGTGGCTTCAATCTTTATGCTCCATTGCTTCAAGTTGTTATCATCATCTCTAATCGTCTCCATCATAGCTTCATCACCTTTGTCGCTTTTTGTGCACACTGCGTCTTCATCACTTCGATGCCAAGCTCAGAGAAGTTGCACAAAATTTAAACTTCTCTGTGGGAACCACCTTTGTAACCATTTCCGCCGGATTCACACTCGCGTGGATCTTCCCAAGAGTAACACCGCCTTCTCTAAGCACCAGGCAAATAAAATAATGACGAACATCAATTTGCTTAGCACGAGAATAATACACCGAATTCTTTGCCAAATTGATCGCGCTTTTGTTGTCACAATTAATCGCACGGCCTCCTACTGAAGCCCAAATTCATTAATCATTCCTCTCAACCAAACACCTTTGATGGGGACATCACGCGCACAACACCCCCCCCCCGGCAAGGAGGAGGGCCCCACCATCAATCTGGATCGATGACGACATCCACGAAGGGCCTCCTAATTAGAGGACTGCATTTTGGTTCCTTGGAGTGGACCCGATCTTCATTTGAATTTCACCATGGGTTCTCATGATCGTGGCCCACTATTCCAAACAATCTAGTACTTTGAATTTTGGTTATTATTGTTATTACGAACATCACGGACGGCTTAGATTACTTTGATTAGTTGTTATTTGTGGTTACTTCGTCTCTAAGTAATAGATTGCGCACATGGCGCGAGTTTTGGGGTATAGGTTTTTCTTATAAATAGGCTACCCCTTGTAGGGTTTTTTCATTGAAAATGATTAATAAAATTCTGCGTTTTCCTGCTTCTCTAATTCTCTGAGTTGTGGAAACCTAATTGGGTGCGAAACCTTCACTTCTTCGAAGGGCTAACTACCGTGTTGCGAAGCCACACCCATCCCAAATCGCCCCCATCTCCTACCCTCCATATTCATCATCTCCTACAGCTATCCCCTCATCAAATCCACCCACGTTTGCAGCTAATCTTTCCCCTACAGCAGATTTCCAGAATCTGGCCCTGCAGGAGGGCTGAAACTTCGGTGGAGCACCGTATTCAAACCGATCATCCGTTTGGCCTGAAATTTGGAGGGAAGGTGGCCCATCCTTGGCCGACCAGGCCCTAGCTGGCCGATTCCAGATTCGTGGGCCCGGCACACATGCGGGCCGCCATCCATGCACGTGAGTCGGGCCGGTTTGTTGTCCACACGTGCGGGCTAATCACAGGTCCCATCTCGTATCTATTTCACTCCTCTCTTGCCTTGTTTCCATAACCCTAACCCTAGATCATCTCAAATCCCCAAATTCTATTCCACTTTTGCAACCCTAGGGTTTCCCAAATTGAAACATGTGAATCCCTTGGATTGGGAAATAATCCTTTGTATTTGTGGATGAATCTACCATCCTTTGATCATTGTTTGGTCTATAATTTTTAATCGATCCAGCCCTAGCATGTGTAGGCTTGGACTCTTATACATCCCCTTTGTTGAATGTTTGACTTTATGTGGGATGTGGAGTTTTTGTGATTGTTTCTAACTTAGTATGATCTTAAGCCTGAAATTTGCATATCATGTTTAATTTACATGTCCTGCATCAAATTTGGTATCAAAGCTTAGGTTTTTCATAGGGGATTCCATTGCATGTTTAGGGTTTAGCCTACTCACGTTTATGTTGCATTAAATTTCATCATATAGGGATGTTTAGGACCCATCATTCATAACATAGACTGCTGAATTTTCTATTGTCAGAAATTTCCCAATTTTCATTGCTGAATTTCTGTTAACAAACTGTTTGGACAGTTATGTTGCTGGAATTTTAGGAGCGTTGCGTAGTTTCCCTCATATAGAGTCCTATAGGAGCATTTAGTCTCATTTAGACGCATATAGTTGCATTAGAGGACCTTTGAGTTGAGTGGGTAGTTGTATGCCCACACATACTGGTCGCGGTTTTGGGTTGCACCCTGCACTAAACATGGAGCAATTACAAGAGTCAATGGACAATGTAACTTGGCAGTTTGAGTCTTTAGGTAGGCGCTTGGAACAACGTATTGACCAACGCTAAGATCAGCTTAATGCGCGCATTACCCAACTAGAGACTTCCGCTTAAGCAAACCCCATCATTGGGGAAGATGCCCAATCTCAGGCAGGTGGTCAGGAGGATAGACAAGAGAACAGGGGTGGCCAAAGAAACAGACATGAGCGCACACCCGTGCACCTACCCCGCAAGGGGCATCATGATCCTTATGACCCAAATGCGCAACTCCTCAAGGGAGTTAGAGTAGAGGCCCACTTGGACCTAAAGCTTTTCTAGATTTGTTGATAGACATGGACCACTATTTTGAGTGGTACAACATTTACGTCCTTGTGGCTAGGGAGAGTGCACCAGAGGCTAGTGTAAAGTTACCCACTGAAGCCATTCCGGTAGTGGATGAGTTTCATGATGTCTTTCCTGATGATCTACCGGATAAGTTTCCCCCCTATGAGGGATATACAACACACCAGGATGTGGGACACCGTACTACCTATAGCCAAGTTTGCGTTTAATAGTTCCGTCAATAGGTCCACGGGTCTAAGTCCTTTTGAAGTCGTTACTGGTTACAAACCTAAGAAGCCTATTGATCTTGTCCCATAGGCCATCAGAGTCTGCAGAATCTTTTGCGCATCACATTCATTCATTGCATCAAAAAATCAGGCGAAAGATCACTACTAGTAATGAACATTACAAACTTTCTGCAGACTAGCATAAACGTTTCAAGGAATTCAATGTTAGGGGACTGTGATGGTCCGCATCAGGCCAGAGCGGTACCCTCAAGGGGCTATTCGTAAACTACACGCGCGTAGCGCTGCACCATTCAAAATTATAAAACGAAACGGTCTCAATGCGTATGTGGTAGATCTTCCACCTTCCATTGGAATTAGTTTCACATTCAATGTGAAGGATCTAGTTGCATTTCAGGGGACCACTGATACATTGTCCGGCCTTTCACCCAACCATCCTGATTCCCCAAACATTTCCCTTAATCCATGGCCCCCTCCCGACCCATCATCCCAACCTCTACCTCTCATACCTACCCTTCCCACACCCAGAGGGGAGATAGAAGATATCCTGGCCATCAGATAGTATCGACGTCGGACAGAGGGTTTCAAAAGTTCCTAGTCAAGTGGAAGCCACGCCCGCCGGCCGGGCAAGACGTAGCTCACCTTTCCCTTGAGGAGGAGCTTCAAAGACTTCGGGATTTTGTTTCGACATCTTCGCGGTGCGTTGACGAACCCCAAACGCACGCAAGGAGGGCCCCACCATCGATCTAGATCAATGACGACGTCCAGGGAGGGCCTCCTAGTTAGACAACAATTCCAAATTCGAGGGCCCCGCACACGTGCGGGCCGCCATCCATGCACGTGCGTCAGGCCGGTTTGTTGTCCACACGTGCGGGCTGATCACAGGTCCTCTCTCGTCTCTATTTCACTCCTCTCGCTTTATTTCCATAACCCTAACCTTAGATCATCTCAAATTCCCAAGTTCTATTCCACTTTTGCAACCCTAGGGTTTTCCGAATTGAAACATGTGAATCCCTTGGATTGGAAAATAATCCTTTGGATGTGTGGATGAATCTACTATCATTTGATCATTATTTGGTCTATAATTTTTACTCGATCCAACCCTAGCTTGTGTAGGCTTGGACTATTATAGATCCCCTTTGTTGAATGCTTGATTTTATGTGGGATGTGGAGTTTTTGTGATTGTTTCTAACATAGTATGATCTTAAGCTTGAAATTTTGCATATTATGTTTAATTTCCATGTCCTGCATCAACCTTCCTTGAATGCCTCCATCACTATCACATACTCAGCTTCGTTTGTGGAAAGAGCAACCACATATTGAAGCTTTAACATCCAACTGATCACTCTGCCCACTAGCACAAACGAGTAACCAGAAGTCGACCTTCTATTATCCACATTCCCTGCGTAGTCCGAATCAACATAGCCTACAAGTTTTCCCTCTGATTTTTCGAATGTCAAGATGTAGTCCTTAATATCTTGTAGATACCGAAGTAGCCATTTCACTGCCTCCCAATGTTGTTTGTCGGGGTTTGACATGTATTTGCTCACAACACCGACTATATGTGAAATATCCGGTCTCGCAGAGACCATAGCATATATCAAACTGCAAACTATGCTCAAATAGGGCGCATGAGACAAACCATTTTTCTTCATCTGTAATGGGACATTGCTCTAAAGAAAGCCGAAAGTGAGCAGTATAGGCTGTGTAAACCAATTTAGCCTTCTCCATCCTAAACTTCACCAACACTTTCTCAAGGCATTTTCCCTGAGATAACTGTAACTTGCTTCTCTCCCTATCTTTGTATATATCAATGCCGAGTATCCTCTTTACAACTCCCCGAATCTTTTATTTCAAATATCCCTGATAATCAAGTCTTCAATATATTGATCTCAGACATGCTATGGCTGGCGATAAGCATGTCATCAACATATAACATTAGTACAATGAATTCTCTATCATTCGGTGCCTTGAAGTAGACACAATGATCATATTCACTTCTGGTAAACTATTGACTAACCGTAAGTATCAAATTTCTTATACCACTGCCTAGGCGACTTTTTTAGGCCATACAATGACCTCATTAACCTGCAAACCTTATTCTCTGACCCATGTATCACGAACCCTTCTAGTTGTTTCATGTAGATTTTCTCTTCCAAATCCCCGTGTAGGAAAGCAGACTTTACATCCATTTGTTCCAATTCGAGTTATATTAGGCAACCAGCGCCAACACAAATCTGATAGATACTTGCTTGACCACAGGCGCAAAAATCTTGTTGAAGTTTATACCCTCCTTCTGTGCATAACCCTTCGCTACCAGTCTGGCCTTATATCTATCCCATTTCTTCATATAAATCTACTTAGAACCGATCGCTTTACGCCCAACAGGAAGCTTCACCTGCTCCCACGTCTCATTCCTGTACAAAGAGTCCATCTTATCTTGCATCGTTGCCATCAACTTCTCAGCATCTTTATCTTTCAATGCTTCCTGGAAGGTAGACAGAGGATCCCCCTCATCCGTAATAAAAGCGAATGCAACATTCGAGTCATCTTTATATCTCGCTGGTAATTTATGATCTCTCGGTGGATTTCTCCTCAAGGTGGTTGCTCCACATGCTCTTATACCCCTTCTTGAGGCTCGACTTCTACCTGTGTCTCACCTTTCCATTTCAACATCAATTGTCATTAATTGCACCGTTTCCTTGTGTTCATCCTTGCGGAACAAAGAATATTCATCAAACCTGACATCACGACTTATTGTGATCGTCCGTGTGACCCAATCATACAGTCTGTATTCCTTCACACCATCACCATAGTCCACAAAAATGCACTTCTTCGCCCTTTTGTCTAGCTTATCTTTCTCAACAAACATATATAAGAGTTAGCGTCACAACCAAATACTCGTAGACCCGAACAGTCTACATCATAACCACTCCACACTTCTTTTGGAATTTTACAGTCAATCAGGGTAAACAGGGACCGATTCACTAGGTAGCAAGCCGTGTTGATGGCTTCAGTCCATAGCTCCTTACCTAACCTAACATTGCTTAACATACTTCGGTTCTCTCCAAGAGAGTCTAATTCATACATTCTGTCACACCATTCTGCTCTGGTGTGCCTATGTTATTCCGTACAATCCCATCATTTTTACAAAACTGATTGAATTCCTTCAAAGTGAATTCACCGCCATTGTATGTCCTTAATATTTTCAACTTCTACCCTGTCTGCTTTTCCACCATCGCCTTCCACATCTTGAAGGTGGCAGAACATTGGATTTATACTTCATAAAGTAAACCCAAGCTTTTCTATATTAGTCATCTATGAATGAGACAAAAAATGATGACCCCCTCTAGAAGCAACGAGCGATGACCCCTATACATTTGAATGCACATAATCAAGCACCCCTTACATGTTTTATAGACTTAAAAGACAACCATGATTATTTACCATATATACAATGCTCGCATGTATTAAAATCAATACTTTCAAATGCATGAATCAAACAACAATTAGAAAGTACCTTCATGCCACGCTCGCTCTTGTGGCCTAGGCACGCATGCCACAAACATGTCGATGTGGACTCCGCTATAGGCGTTGTAGCTCCACCCGATATAGTATTCTCAATCAACTTGTATACCGCTCTGTTGTGCCTTCATTACAATGAGTGCCCCTTTTGAAACTTTAGGACACAATCAAACCCTGTGAATTTGCACCCAAGTGCCTGAACCCCAAAGATATCAAATTCTTCCTTAGATCACGAACGTGTCTGACATCTGTCGGGATACGCTCCATCCCATCAAACATCTTGATATGCACCGATCTGACACCAACAACCTTACAAACAATGTTATTGCCCATAAACACCTTACCACCATCGTACTCGTTGTAACTGGTAAACCAACTCCAATGAGAGGTCATGTGGTATGAAGCCCTCGAATCCAAAATCCAATTGTTGTTGAGATATCCGGATTTAGATGCAGTCAAAACATCACAACCAAACCGCCTCCTCACTGAATTCCGCCGTGTTGGCCTCCTTAAGCGAATCTTCTGATTTCTCTGCTTTTTAGTCCTAGGATTCCGACAATCCTTCGTATGCCCCAATCTTCCACGATTCCAGCACTTCATCTTTCCTTTGCCCTTTAGACTTGAACCTAGATCATGAATTTCCCTTCTCTCGCTCAGACTTTCTTCCCCTAGCTACCAATGCATATGTAGAGGAACCCTGCCATTGTCCTTCTTTCTTAACTACTTCGAATGGAGGGCTAAGATAACAATTTCTACATCAATGGTCTCCCTACCGTGGCACATAGTGTTTACGGGACTCTCGTATAACAATTTCTCGTACGACTTTGGAAGAGAATTCAACAGAATTAGGGCTTGGTCTTTTTCATCGATGTTCACCTCCACACTCATCGACTTGCGAAGTAACTGATTGAACACAATGATGTGTTCATTAGTATCAAACCCTTCCATCATCTTCATATTATAGAATTGCTTCTTCATATACAGACAATTTGATAGAGATTTCGTCATGTACAAGCTTTCAAACTTCATCAAAAGCCCTGCAGTGGTCTTCTGAATAAGGACATTATAAAGGACGTCATCCGCCAAACATAATGGATCGAAGTTTTTGCCCCCTCATCAAATTCTTCCCGCTCTTCATCGCTCATAGTCGCGGGACGCTTTGCTATACCAAGGAGTGCCTATTGCAATCCTTGTTGAACTAAAAGGCCTCTCATATTCACCTTCCATAGTTCAAAGTTATTTTCCCTAGTGAACTTCTCTATTTCATACTTCACATTAGATCTCTTCATCGTCATGTTTCAGATTCAAACTCGAATCACAATGTATATCTCTGATACCACTTATTGGGGAACTATAGAAGCAAACCCCGAATTCGAATCACGCAACAAGAAACAAACGTAAACAACGCATGCACAGGAACACACGATTTTACGTGGAAAACCCTTTGCAGGAAAAAACCATGGCACAAAGGCACAAAGCAACAAGCAAATCCACTATGAAAATGAAATTATAAGAGATGGAATCACTTAAATATGCGAAAACCTTTGTTTTCTCCCTTTCAAACCCTAGAATCGATTTAGCCCTCTCCTTGGTTCTACCATAATCCTGCAATTACACCCATATATATAGTGTTATACCTGGAATAGGAAACAAATCGGGCAATTACGCAAAACTGTGCGCGTCGTCAATCTAAGCATCGATCGACATCGATCGATCAATCGAGCCTACCATGTTCGATTGAGCCTACCATGTTCGATCAATTGAATATGCTCAAAAGTGTCCAGACAGTTAAATGAATTTTCCAAATCATCTCGATCCATCGACCCTCCATGTTCGATCGATTGAACATTTCCAAAACTGTCCAGCAAGCAATCTCATATATCGGGGGAATTTCGATCAATCGACCTGGGCAATTGATCGATCGAGGACCCATATTCCAACATAGATTGGAGACACCAATTTCAACATTTCTCCCACAAATGTGTAAAACCCAATTGTAAAATGTTGATTAGGTGAGGAACATGCCCAATCAACATCACAATAGGCTTGAATATCAAGGAGACCATGATCAACATATAGAAGACCTTTGCCATGGACATCATCTAAACGATGTTCACACAGAGTTTGCATAAACTGACTGACTTCACTCACAACGTGGGCAATGTATGGGAGAATGATGGAGAGGTAAAATGAGCTTGCCCACCCAATGTTTACAGTATCAATATTATCACCCGATAATATTAGTATCGCACATGGGCAATACAATATACTTGTTTATTATCCAAAAAATTTCTTTCGATGATAATATCACAATAATATCATGAGATATCGGCAATGTATCGATGTTGTGTGATATATCCCACCTATCTCTTTGTAAATATTAGATGGTATCGACGATATTGATCGATATTGACTGATATTGTGCATAGCTATTGGAAAACGACAGCAGAGGAAGAAAAAAAAAAACCTCCAAATTCATTTTTTCTTAAATCCTCTCCACCCCTAGATCAATTTCCTGTGGATTTCAATCCCTCCTTTCGAATCCCTTCGAAGAAAAACACATCATTAAGCCGAAATTAAGATCAAAGCTCGATTTAGGCCATTTTCAAAATGGCGAGTATTTTCCATTTTTTTCTCTTTTTTTGTTGTAAATCATATTAAATCACTGGAAAATAGTTAAATATCTATGATTATTCATGTTTTGCATGAAAAATCATGAACTTGAGGCTTTTTCAAGATTCGAGGGAGGTGCTAATTGGTGGAAATTTAAGGAAAACTTAAAATTTCCCCGTTTTTCCTGAATCAATAGCAATCTTAGTGTCCAAACATGAAATCAAACATGCATGTAACTTGATCTACAGATTCCTAGTAATTTGGGGATTTTTTGGAACAAAAAATAAGATTTTTAAACTATTTAAAATAAAAAAAAATTAAAATTTAAAAACAAAAAAAAAAAACAGTTGATCTTAGTGTTGTTTGTTTCTTTCTTTTATTTTGTTTTTCTTGTTCTTGCTTTCTTCTCTTTGGTCGTTGGCCCTAATAAAGTGCTTCATATTTCAATATATATATATATATAAGGAAATTGTACTATGAGGTCAACCTCATGGGAACTTCCCATGAGGTTGAGTTGTGTGGGCCCCACTGTAATGTGCGTCGAACATCAACACCATGCATTTGATGGGTCCCTTTTAGGTTATGGGACATCCCAAATATCAGCCGTATATGAAACTCAGGTGGGACATACCATCTAAAACTATGTGTAGACATGCCTAAAACATATAAAAGTACTTGGTGGGGTCCACCTGAGTTTTGGATGCGACTGAAGCTTGGTCTGAGCCCCCATCCAAGTGGGACACACACAATGAATGGGCTAGATCTGTGAACCACATCTCGGTGGGCCCAATAAATGATTATGAATGTTTTAATGGGAGGGTAACCCCTCTCAACTGTTGTATGTGGTGTGTCCCACCCCACCATGGAATGGTGCATCTGACTACACGGTGTTAATGTTCGACCCACATCACAATGGAGCCCACACAACTTAACCACATGGGAAGTTCCCATGAGGTCGACCTCATAGTACCATTTCCCACACACACACACACACACACACACACACACACACACACACAATATATATATATATATAATATACATATGTGTGTGTGTGTGTATATATTTATATATAGAGAGAGAGAGAGTCACGCTCACCTGCACACCTTTGTACACGTGTCATGGGCCCAAAATCCAAAAGATCCATGTGATGCAGCACCCCATGAAACCTCGCTCCCCATGAAACCCCTAGGACCCAACTTCCAACCTGATCCAAAACTCTGGTGGGCCGAAGCAAGGAGAGAAAAATCAAAGGAGGAAACTGTTTCCCTTTGCCATGGCCCACCAAAGTTTTGGATCATGGTAAAATTTGGGCCCTGGGGGTTTCATGGGGTGCTACATCATGTGGACCATTAAGATTTTGGGCTCATATCACATGAGATGAGTTTTCAAAAAGTTCTCACGAGTTCTCGTGAGAACCGCTGTGCAGGTGAGCATTTCAAAATATATGTGTGTGTGTGTGTGTACTACACAGTTGAACACATAGTAACCTAATGTAAGGTCGAGACATGTTTTCTCGTCATCCGTTAGATGATAAATTAGAAAAAATCACAATGGAGATACTGTAGCTGAAATAAAGAAGGAAACCGGCATAAGTCAATTCATATGGGAGAGAAATACTCAACACCCACTTAGACTTTGGATGCGGATTTTTCACTGAAGCCTTTCGAGGAAGTTCTGCAACGAAAGCGAGGTGGAGTCCACTGTAATGTTTGCGAGAAATCCAACCTGTCCATCCGTTTTGCGAGATCATTTTAGGACATGCGACTAAAAATGAGACAGATCCAAAATTCAAATGGGCCACATGAGAGGAAATGGTGGAGATTGAACGACCATCATTGAAACATTCGTATGGCCACAAATGTTTTATATTAGGCTAAGTTTTTTATGTTTTCATTTCATTCCTATGGGAATGACCTTAGAAATAGTTTGGATGGCATATAAACATCAAGGTGGAGCCAGGAAGGTTTCAACTGTAGGCATTTCTTTTCCTAGTTTTTCCTCTCGTGTGGCCCACTTAAGTTTTAGATCCGCCTCATTTGTTGTCGTATGTCCTAAAATGAGATAATAATTAAAAAAAACCAATGGACGGGGTGTATTTCTCATAAACATCATAGTGGGCCCCACCACGCTTTCCAGCACATGAACTTCCCGCGAAAGGCTTTCGCAGGAAATCTGCGTCCCTACAACTCCTATGGACGCGGATGGAACCGGATTGCGTGTTGTGCACATGGTATGTTGTTGTCACCAAGTTGTGGGCCCCACCGTAATGTATGCGTTATATCCACACCGTCTATCCATTTCAAGAGATCATTGTAGGGCATCAGAACAAAAATGAGGCACATCCAAAGTTCAAATTAACCACACCACATAGAGCAATGTGTACAATGATGCCCACCATTGAAACCTTCCTAGTATCCATTATGATGTTTATTAGCCATCCAACCTATTCATAAGGTCACCCAGAGGATGAAGAGAAAACGCAACTATCAGCTTGATCCAAAACTTGTGTGGCCCATGAAGAGCTTTTAATGGTAATTCACTATTGTTTCCAGTGTTGGGGACACTTGAGATTTGGATTTGCTTAAGTTTTGGGATCACGTTCTAAATTAATATGGGAAAACGGCTAGACGGCGTGGACATACAGAAAAGTCATCAAAGTGAGCCCCACACGGTAAGGGTAACACCCACTAAGGTGTTACCCGATTGACACCCAATCTACTCTGGTGGCTTCTGGAACTTCGAGAAGTGGATTGCCTATGACCCGGGCCCTCAGTTATGTGGGGCCCATAGAGATGTCTGGCAAATCCACTCCGTCCATCTCTTTTAAAAGACCAAAATAGGATAAGATTCTAAAAATCGAGCAGATCCAAAACTCACGTAGGCCATACCACACTAAATAATGGAGATTGAACACCTGGCAGTGACAGAAGTTTAGTATCGGGATGATATTTGTCCTTATATTTATGAGTGGTATTAATTCTGTAAACGATTTGGATGGAATATGAAAGTCATGTTTAACTCTAGGAAGGTTTCAACGGTGGGCATTATTGTTCCCAATGTTTTGTTGGTGTGGCCCACTTAAGTTTGGGTTCTGCCTGATTTTTAGATTCTTGTTCTATTATGGTCTTTCAAAACAAATTATCAAAGTGGATTTGTCATGGACATCTTTATGGACCCCACAACCCCGAGCATTGTGCCCAGTGTAATAGGCAATCCGCTCCCTGGAACTTCTTCCTATAAGCAGAATGCGTGGTGTACGCACCACTGACTTCTGTGGTGTGTCGACGTAATTCCGTGAGCCCCACCATAATGTACATGTTATATTCAAATTGTCCATCCATTTGGCGAGATCATTTTTGGTCATGAGCCTAAAATTTATGCAAATCCAAAGCTCAAGTGGACCTCACCACAGAAAGTAATGGGGACAATGACGCCCACTTTAAAACCTTCTATGGGCCCACCATGATGTTTATTTGAGATTAGGGGTGTACACAAATCGGGTTAGCTCGCTCGACTCGACTCGACTCAAAAAAGCTCGATTTGACTCGGTTCGAAGCTGAGTTCGAGCCAAGTCGAGTTGACTTTTTGAGCTCGAAAAAATTTTGAACCGAGCTCGACTCGAATCGAACCCCAACTCTAATCGAACTCGGATCGAACTAGTTCGGTGACTCAGTTACTTTGATATTGATGTTGCTCACTAAGTGTTTGATGAAATGACTCAACGAAGTGTCGGCTAGTGGCAAGGAAGGTATGTATATGAAACAAATACCATTTTTCCTTGATTTTGATGTTGCCAATAAGGTGTTTGATGAAATACTTGTAAACAACTGTTGTTGTTTTACATACAGTGAGAAATTGAAAGTGCATTGCATGTGTTTGTGAAAATGCCACAAAGGCTCGATTTTGTCTCGAACTTGGCTCGAATTGGCCCGAGTTGCTGACGGAACCGAGCCAAGCTGGCCAGTCAAGCTCGAGGATCGAGACAAGCCAAGTTTGAGCTAGGGTCAGCTAGTGGCCTAGCCAAGTCAAGCTGAGGCCAGCTCGACTCGGTGTACACCCCTATTTGCGATCCAACCTATTGATAAGGTCACCAAAAACCCAAAACTGGATGAAGGGTAAAAACAAATATCAGCTTGATCCAAAACTTGTGGCCCTAAGAAGTTTTCAATGGAAAGCATTCAATCCCCGATGCTTTCTGTGGTGTGGTCCACTTAAGCTTTGGATCTACCTCATTTTTGGGATCATGCGCTAAAATGATCTCGCCAAATGGATGGATAGTTGTTGAGGGTCAAATATTGCATATTATCTCCCATTTATATCTTGGTTTTATGAACATAATAATGTTTAATGTTCTATTTTACTCATGTTTGTGTTGCAAGGTGAATTTGAGAGCTTGGATTGAAAAGGGTGTTAAAAGCATGGATTTGATGCTCAACAATCACCAAGGCAAGGGATGGATCTTAAAAGACCGAGATTGAAGAATTCACATGCCAAAGATCCAAGAAAACCAAGTGAGAAATGAAGAGAATCAAAGATTTGAAATGAAGAAAAGGAATCCTGAAATCGTCCTGAAAAAACATTTTTGAAACTCTGGGTCATTTTGTGAAATTACGCAGAGTGAAGTCTATTTTGGAAAAGTGCGTAGAGTGAAGTCTATTTTAGCAAACTATGTAAATTTGAGGCGGTTTCTAGAGTTTTCCAACTAGGTGCGAAAGTTAGAGTTCCACAACTATAAATAAGACTCCCTAGGATGTTCCTAGGCATCTTCTAGGGTTTAAGGAGTGGAGCAAAAGGGTGGAGAAGCCATCGCCAAGATTTTTTCTTCTTATTCCTTAGTTGTTTTCATGTTTTTCTTAAGAGACTTCGGTCCAATCATGTCTATGGTTGGCTAAACCTCTTAGTTAGGGCTAAGAGGTGAAGCTTGTAGCATGATGGGATGTTTCTATTGCTTTGATTCATGTTTATGTTGAACTCCCTGGATTCTAATTTGATACTTAAGGAATACTTTCAATTTTTAATAGTTAATTATGACTAAAATTACACTAGATATGCAATAGCTTTGAGTATCTTCTTTTCCTGATTTAATATTGTGAAATTAGTAAGTCATGTTGTTCACCATCGTCTCTTGGGCATAGTAGGGTGATGGAATCCTTCCTAATCTTCACAATTCTCCTACTTTGAGATTATGGGATTGGTAAATCCTGTTGTTTGCCATTGTCTCCTAGGCATGGTTTGGTGATGGAATCCCTGCCAATTATCATAGTTCTCCTTCATTGAGAATTAGGTCAATGGAAGTTCAGATTTGGTTTTATTGATATATTTTCCAATTGGATAGGATAGGACTCCAATTCTAATTGTATTACTTGAATCAAGCAAGAGGGCTCCCTGATCACTACAAGTGGATCCTTGGCACCCTAGTTCCCACCTTTACATTCTTAGTTTTAATTACTCTATTCACAAATACTCTCTCAAATACTTCAAAATTAGTTTCACATCTACTTCTAGTTAATTTCAGAAACGTACAAGTTACAGTCCCTGTGGATTCGACCTCGGTCTTACTGAGATTATTACTATATTGCGACCCTACACTCGGGGTCATGAACAATGGTTTGGATACAACACATACGTCGTGGTGGGGCCCACAGAACTTGGTGACAATAACCCACCATTGAGGTCACACCATGCAATCCATTGTCCTTCTTCCTATTCTCCTGCTTTCTTCGTGGCTGCCGACATGTCTGAAGGATTGTATACGACTCTTTTAAATGAAGAGACAGTGTTCGAGTTGTTGGTGTCGCTACAAGTTTGGTTGGCCGAAGATAAAGATATAATATCGTTATCGCCGATAATATCGCCAATAACCGAAAATGCAGGGAAAAAGGGGGAAACATGGAGAAAATGGTGGAATTTTTCAGTGAAACTTCAGGACATGCCTAAATACATATATTTACATATTCAGGAATAAAAATTTTACAAAAAGAATACATTAAATTAAAAGTTTCCATTTAATGGGGGCCAAAAAGCATGTGTTGACCCAATCAGCAAAATATCATTTTTGGAGCTTTCTATTTTTGACCCAAAAATAGGAGTTGAATAGAAATTTAAAGAAATTATCCCCATTCAACCTGAACAGGGCACCGCTGGATGTTATTTTCTCGATACAATGATTTCTTTCTAGCAAAAGTGTCACAATTGTACAAAATCCAAGCACGTGTACAATGTGGACCACACCATGATGATCA
Organism: Magnolia changhungtana; assembly: GCA_030180095.1. NCBI lineage: Eukaryota > Viridiplantae > Streptophyta > Magnoliopsida > Magnoliales > Magnoliaceae > Magnolia > Magnolia changhungtana. The sequence goes on from JASAUF010000474.1 coordinate 4,745,732, forward strand.
ACTGAAATGAAAATCAGGTCGATCCACTCTTTTGGCTGGCATACATGTACACTAAGTATTCCATCGGCTGCCCATTGATTTTGAAGTTGTGGCCCACCCAAAAATCGGTTCATCTTGATTTTCAGACTAGGTGATCATCGTGGTGTGTCCCACCGTTTTCATGGATTTGATATACTATCAAAGACATGTTTACAGTAAAAACAAGAGGCGATATGTTCATTGGATGGCCCCAAAAAGTTGTATGGGCCCCAAAAAGTTTTAAATGGTCAATGTTCATTCAACACTATTTCCTGTAATGTGGTCCACTTAAGATTGGGATATACCTCATTTTTGGTCTCATACCGTAAAATTATCTATAAAAATAGATGAATGACATGGATGAAACATATACATCATGGTGGGACCCACAGAGCAATGGTTGGTGGCAGGGGAATAGCCAATCCGTTTCCGTCCGCGCGGACGCAACTTAGATACGGAGTAGCGGTCAGCTACTGAAGTGAAGTCACCATGTTCTGTAGGCCCCACTACGATGTATGTGTTGTATCCACACTGTGCATCCATTTTGAGATGTCATTTTAGGGCATGAGCAAAAGGATGAGGTAGATAAAAATCTATACTGGACCCCACCACAGAAAACAGTTGAAGAGTGATTCCTGCAATTGAAACTAAACTAAGGCCTGCCATAATGTTATTTGAAATCCAACCCGTTCAAAAGTTAAAAATGACACGAAAGAAGGGAAAACACGAATATTAGCTTGATCCAAAACTTCCGTGGCCCTCCAAATATTTTTCAGCAGTAGACATTCAATTCAACTGTTTCTTATGGTGTGGTCCATTTGAACATTGGATATGCCTCAAATTTTTTTATATAAAGGCCTAAAATTATCTGTTAACGTGTATGGACAGAGTGGATAAAATAAATAAATCATGGTGAACCTTACATGCGGTGGCCGGGTTGCCTTTTTACACGGGCAGATTGTTTTCCGCGTAATCCGTTGATATACGCTCACTGCGAACCAGTTCGTACATAACTGGTGCGAACTTTTTGGTGGGTCATCATGCATGATGGGAGTCTAAAATCTGAACAGTCCACGTGATGCAGCACCCCATGAAACTTGTAAGGCCCAACTTTTACTTTGATCCAAAACTTTGGTGGGCCATGAAAGAAGAAAAATGTTTCATCTATTGATTTGCATTTCTCTTTTCTATAGCCTACTAGAGTTTTAGATCAGTATGAAATTTGTCCCTACGAGGTTTCATGTGATTCCGCATCACATGGACTGTCCGGATTACACTCCCATGACACGTGTACAAAGGTGCACATGTGCGTAGGTGCGTAGGTGCGCATGCCTCATCAGGCTGGTAAGAAAAGAAAAGAAAAAAAAATCCCGATTTCTATCACAGGTTTTTCTTTACGAAAAGGAAAAAAAAAAAAAAACCCAAAATTTTGTGGAAGAGAGATCTCCGCCGAAGAAATGAGATTTTTGAAAGAGGGTTGATGCAAAAAGGGGATTTTCATACCTGAAAATCCGAACGAAATGGCACCGGGCGCTGTTGATCTATGCGTTCTTCCAAGCTCCGACTTCTGATCCGATCAACAAGTAGGCGATCTTCTCGATTCCGATATTTTTTTCCGAAAGAAGGGTTTTCTTATTTCCGATATTTTTTCCGATTTTTTGAAAGAGGGGTTTTCTTACCATATTATCGGCGATAATCCAAGATTTTCGCCGATATCTCCAATTTTTCACCGATATCTGCGATATTTCGTCGATAATCCGAAGAGAAACGAAATAATGGGGTTTCGGTATCGCAAGACTAGCGATACCGATATTATCGGTTATATTTCGATAATATCGCCGACAACTCGAACACTGTGAAGAGATAAATATGGTAAGGAGAGAGTCGGGGTTGGAAGTCCAGTGAGGTAAAATGCTTCATCGATTTCTCTTGCGTACAACCAATTTTGCCGGTTTCCTTCTTTATTTCAACTACAGCATCTCCACCGTGGTTTTTTCTAAGTTATCATCCAACAAATGACGAGAAAACACGTCTCGACCTTACGTTAGCTTACCATGTGCTTGACCGTATAGTACCATTTCCCTACACACACACACACACACCAGTTCTCATGAGAACTCGTGAGAACTTTTTGACAATTCATCTCACATGATATGAGCCCAAAATATGAACAGTCCACGTAATGCAGCACCCCATGAAACCCATGGGACCCAACTTTTACCCTGATCCAAAACTTTGGTGGGCCATGGTAAAAGGAAATAGTTTCCTCCCTTGATTTGCCTCTCTTTACTACGGCCCACCAGAGTTTTAGATCAGGTTGAAAGTTGGGCCCTAGAGGTTTCATGGGGGTGCTGCAACACATGGACCGTTCAAATTTTGGGCCCATGACACGTGTGCAAAGGTGCACAGGTGAGCATGACTCTCAACAGCAAGGGTGCGCAAGTGAGCATGACTATCTATATATGTATGTGTAAAATTTTTTAAGTTCCACTTCACTCAACAACAAGGTATTTCTTAACAGTAACAGTGGTCGTGTAACGGCCACCTTTGTTATCTTTACGATCCGGGCCGTAATGGTTGTTACGCCCTCTATAATAGCCTTTACGGTCTCTTTTTTTAATTGAAAAGAAAAAAATAAATAAATAACCTATATTGGCCCTATAACAGACTGTTACAGGCCTATTACAGCCATTACCGAGGGGTGTAATCAATGTTGTCAAACCGCACATGTGGTTCTGTGCGATCGGATATGCTTGTGGGCATAAGCGATTGCATAAATTTTTTTATTTTTTTTGAAAAAAAAAAAAAACAAAAACAAAAACAAAAAAATAAGGAGAAAAATTGAAAAAAAAAATGTAGAAGAATATAAGAACTTAGGAGAAGCTTCCCTAAGTCAATAGATAACTAATATAGTAATTTTACATATATAAAGTTAGTTTGTGACTTGCTAGAAAAAGAATGAAGTACATCAAATTCAACATTCAACAATATAGTTAAGTAACAAAACAATCAATAAGCTATTAATTGTACAAATACACTTTTGAAGTTACATCTTAATGTTTATTATTTATACATTATAACACTAACACTACTTACAAGTTACAATTTACAACTTAGTTACACTAACTCTATTACCTTCAACAATATACTTACACAACTTATAGTTACAAAGTTACACTACTTAGGAAAGTTTTATTTTTTGCAAAAATAAAAAATAAACAAACAAAATAATGTGCCAACAGTTGGCAGATATGCAATCGCATATGTTGTATACGATCGCATACATCGCATATGCGATCGCATATCCTCGCACATTTGGCATATGCAATGATGGCATATGCGATATGCATATGGGAATTCGCATATGCGAATATGCGGTCACATTTAACAACACTGGGTGTAATGGCTGTTACAAGTCACTTTTTCCATTACGGTAGTTACGGCCTTGTAACATTTAATGCTTGCCACTATTACCTTTACGTAACGGCCTTTACGACTCTGTAATGGCAGACACACCATGATCAACAATTAATTGGCTCGCATTTTTAGAGTGTTTGATGAAATCATTATCAAACACAATCTAATTTGAGGATTTAGGGGACAATAAATTTATTGAAAGATTTTCCTAAAATTTTCTAAGTGTGAAGTTAACGCAACCATGTTATGTCAAAAAGGTTTAATGCAATCAATTTCCAGTTGTCCTCGGCGTTAACGTGGCCAATTTCTAGTTGCCCACAACGTTAACATGGCCAATATGCATGCTTCATAAAATTAACGCAGTCAGGTTACTCTTATGGCGTGTTTAGATTAGCACTTACCACTGTATATGGTAGTAAACTCACCCTAAAAAGATATTTAATGTGCTTGAATAAGAAGTGGGGAAAAGATCTCTCTGTCGCCCCTAAGTTCTTTGGTTACATCACCATGTCTCGAGGTGGGTTCTCATATGCAGCGGAGAGACTGTATAGTCAGGACAGACGTTTGGTAACGTAGTCTAGGACTCTAGGGTGCACCCACATGTCGTGCATCATCGCTCCTTCAAAACTATATATCTCAACACCACCTCACCATTCCAACACTCACATCCTGCATCTAAAATTATCTTCTTCTCACTGTGGCAGAAGATATGGACCTTGTGCTTCCTAAAGGACAGAACTATGGAGATTTACCGTTGGCTCATCTCACATGGGTGTTTTCCGTGTTCAATTACAACATCATCACCTTAACCTATCCAATCACGGTGGTGGATGTGAGGGGATAATGGCTTAACCTTCTTCTCCTTTCAGTTCATGTGTTTGAAGATCGGGTTCATACATCTTAAAGAGGAAAGGTCTCTAATTTTGTGGACAATCTATTAGATACAGGTATTTCATTCTCTTGTACCGTTTGCCTCACTTTCCCCCACCCAATTGGTACATCGAACCATCTGTCCACCATGCAGAGGTGGTTGAGCACTGCTACGAGGCAATTGAGACATGGCATAGTGCCGCTGCCAAGTGGTTGAGGGTAGCACACAACCACTAAGATGCGGTTAATGACAGCTCTAGCCGGTAGAGGGCTACAAGTGAGGCGACAACTGACGCATTGCTAAAATGCGGCTCTACTACTACCGGAGACGAAGGGGACACGTTGCTGGAGCAGTGCCTACCAAAGACAAAGCAGCTCTGCGATGCTGCCGCCGGAATGGAAGAGGAAGGGAAAAAGGGAAGAGAGAGAAAGGGTAAGAGCCTTAGATCTAATACCATGTTGCTTAATTAAATTAGGGTTTATGGCTCTCCTCCCTCCCTCTTTTATTTATAAACTAATTACAGATATGATAGTCCACAGGACCACCTAAAGACAAATATGTTACACTACATTAACTCCTTTATCCAAGCAAGGAATTTAGGTGAGCAATGAGGAGCTTTCTATGTTGGCGGAGATTTTTGATGCAAGACCAGCATGTTTCCTTCGTCTTATCTCGGTCTGCCTTTTTGTATTGGGAAGCCGGCTCGACACCTTTGGGATAAAGTGATTGGAAAAAAAAAAAAAAGTTGTCTAGTTGGAAGAGGAGGTATTTGTCATTGGGTGGCAGATTAACTCTTATCAAAGCCGCTTTTTCTAATATGTTGGTGTATTTCATGTCTTGAAAAGGAGGTATTTGTTGGATAAGGTGATTGAAAAAAAAAAAAGTTGTCTAGTTGGAAGAGGAGGTATTTGTCATTGGGTGGCAGATTAACTCTTATCAAAGCTGCTTTTTCTAATATGTTGGTGTATTTCATGTCTTTATGCCAATACCCAAAGTCAGTACTTCATAGATTGGAGAAGTTGAGACACGATTTTTTATGGCAAGGTTCGGAAGATAAAATGAAGTTTCATCTTCTTAGTTGGAAAGAGGTTAGTAAACCGATTGCGAAGGATGGAGCAAGTATCAAGGATCTTGAAACCATGAATATGGCTCTTATTAAGAAATGTCTTTGGAGGCTCAGATCCAAGGAAGGCTTTCGAGAGAAATAGTAGCAGCAACATACGACCATTGTCACGACGGATGGAGGGAAACGTTCATCTTTATGCCAAGCTTCTGGATTATGGAAGGTGGTATCCTCAATTAAACATTGGTTCTGTAAACATATTTCTTTTTCTTTGGGGAACAAAAGTCAGGTTCATTTCTGGACTAATGTTTGGTGTAGAGACCAGGCTCTCATTCACTCTTTTCCTAGAGTAGCTCATATCGCTTCGGATAGAGATATATTGGTGATATATCAGCCTTTATGGCTGTATCATAATAGATACAAAACACCTTGAGAACATGGCAGCAGACAAAATACTATATTGGAAATACAAGCTTCCTCCAAAGATTGCTGCTTTCGGTTGGCTGGTTGGTAAGGAGAAGGTGCTGACAGTTGACAATTTGAGAAAAAAAGGAATGATGATCACGAATATCTGTCTCTGCTGCATGGGAAATGCTGAATCTGTAAACCATCTATTCATCCACTGCCCCTTTCTTAACCAGATTTGGTCGACAGTTTTATCTTGGTTCGATATATCTTGATCTTTTCCACATTCGACAGGAAGGCTGTCAAAAGCTTGGCATGGTGTCTCATCAAAAAGCAAAAAACCATTGTATGGAGAATGGCTCTCCTAGCTGTATGGTGAGCGGTGTGGAAAGAAAGAAACGAGAGGTGCTTCAAGGGAGTCTCTAATTCGGTGAGATCCATAGTGTCTAGAATTCACTATTACATCACCGAATGGGCCGTTTTTATTTCCCATCCTCCACTTTGTAATCTGTTTTCAGAGGGAGACTAATTCCGCTATCTCAGCAGCTCATCTCTCTTTTGTATTTTTTGCAATTTCAATGAAAGTGACTGTTACTTCTCAAAAAAAAAAAACGTTTGGTAATCTTATGCTCCTCCAAGATTCTTTGAGTTCCTCTTCAATACCTCCAAGTATAATAATGCATTCTGGTGCATGGAGTCCCTCCGTGGTTTTTTGGAGTTGAGCCCCTATTATTTGCTTGAAATAAGGTCTACTGAAGCTTTAGTTGTGGTTTATTCTTCACAGTCCTACATATTCAAATATTTGACAATTGTATCTAAGCACAAAGTTCTAAAAATACAAAAATTGTTGCTTGGATGCACCTCGTAAAAACATATATCATCTATGTTGCATCCCATGCACCACCATGCACTGAGCAAGGTGATTATTATGACCTAGATAAGTTTGCAACAAGAACAAAATGATGGCACTTTGGTAGTTATCCAACTGCCATATTGTACCCTAGTTCAACTTAAAGCTCACAAACTGATAGCTAATGTTAAAGCATTTCTATGGCACCATGTGTTTGACATAGAAAACCAGAAAATAGATTCCAAAAGCTGACATCAAATCAAAGAGGGTTCAAATTTATGTTATAGGTAAAAAGCAGAGAACATTTGCATTGCAATAAGGATACAGCTATTGCATCGATTTATCGTAGATTTGAGGAGAGTTAGTGATTTTATAATTGGAATGATATTGTATGAAGTATATAATGATTTTATGGTTGGATCATATCTTATGAAGTATTCAGCAGTAGGAAAACACAATCTGCAGGATCATTTCCATGGAAATTGTGAATCACTAGAAACCCAAGAAAATGCCAGTAACTAAAATCATAATCACCATTAACTTGATCAAAATCAAACTTAACATGGCTCACTTTGTTGGTTGTGACAGATGAAGGAGATGATGTAACAGCTACAGTCCACTCAACTTTTAGAACATCAAAAACAACGGTGTCTGCAGGTCCTGAGGAAACAAAATTAGAAAATTAGAAAGATGACCACACCATAGTGGGTTCCAAGTGTATTTCAATCATTTAGATACCACTCCTGGAATTGTATAAATCACAGCTATTCAGTTTAGTTTGGTGACAAATACACTTCATGAGTTCTAGTATCATATTTGTACATTGATCAATTATCCTTTTATACTGTTTCAACCCATTTTCACTATTTCTTATTAGCTTTGATACACTGATGGGTCTGAAGACTAAAGAGACTTTTGAATATTTGTGAATAGGTATCTGTTTTGGTTACTTGTAGTATATTAGTGTGAACTTTGGGATTTTTGACATACACGGCATGCCTCATATTATATACTGTCAAATTACAAGTCATGAATCAATATTTCTCTCAAATTTCGGCCTGTTCAACAACTAGGAATTATTATGCATCTTATGGTTAAGACGTAATAACCTCTATTCTCACTTACTGTTATTCATCATCGTCGTCGAGTTTTCATCATCATAGTGTCATAGCCTTGTCCAAACTGGGGTCAATTTTATGGACACTGCTATGCCGGTCAACTCTATCTAATAATGCTCAACAAAGAACAAAAGAAAAAGTCATCCTTAGTACGTGAACAAGCCTTGACATCCCTTCTTGCCACCTCGATCCAAGTCCTTTAACATATTCATATCTTCCGCTTTTTAGGCCCTTCAATCAAATCAATGTTCCGCTCCTTAATGGAGCCGTCACAGTCTAGGCTGCACATGATCAAACCTTTTCAATCTTCTCTTCACCAATTTTTCTCTTAGTAGGACTACGCCTAAGCGGCTTCAGAAGACCTCATTTTTCTATCAATCTCTACTCCTGTTGCTTTCTAACTGCTCAACACTGCCCCATATAGAATAGTTGATAGAATAGGTGTCCTATAAAACAGTCTGAAGGTTCATAAGCATTTGGTGATCATGCAGCACTCCATAGGCACATCTCTACTCCACCCACCCAACACTCATTCTATTGGAAGCATCCATTATTTTACCTCATGGTTACCACCATCTCCTTTTTCTCTATTGTAAAGAAAATTATTAGGATCTTTACCCTATCTGAGGAAAGTAGGATTTGTGTAGGCCATGATTATACAGCCTTGGGGTAAGCAAGAAAAACTAGTAATAACATTATATATCTTTGAATAATGACTGGGGGAAATTTTGAAATAGAAGTTAATGGTAATGGTCACCTTGGGATGATTAGAGCCTAGGATGGCTGATAGTCTTTTGCAGCAGCTACTTGAAAAAATTTGGGCACAAACCGGCTCATTATTAGGATTTTGACTAGAACAGATATCAGGCTTGTTACCAGCTGCAATCGAGAGACTTTGGTTAACGAGACAGTTTTTCCCAACCTATGGGACACTTTGGGCAGCAAAAAAGGTTGCCTCTCATTCTGATATATACTTTTTGTTTAGGGTCAGTTTGTTTACAGAGAACTGTGAACAGCAGAGGAAAAAAAAAATATATTCCCCTGTCGAGACAGTTTCCTCTTTTTGAGAAAACAAAAGGAGAGGGGGAAATCAATTTCCTTGTCTTAGCTTTTCCTCAAAAAAAAATAATAATAATAACAATATAAAAAAAAAAATTTTAAATTAAAAACAAATAAAACCATTCCTCCAAGAAAAACCTGTTAAATCGATTTCCTCGGTTGGTGGGAAAATAGCATGAACCTTTGATGTGGTGTTTAAGGTTGTCATTATTGCACCTTTCCTTGGTTTAGGTAGATTTACCAATTTCAAACAATGGGAATGGAAATGAAAATACATTCCTATGGAAATTTACTCTTTTTTTTTTAAGGTTCCTACGCAAATTCACTTTCCTAAACAAAAATTGGAAAAAGAAAAGGATATCCTTCCTTTTCCATACATTTCCCTGAATTGAGGATTCCAGGGTGTTTTCCATTTCCACGTTTTGGTTTCACCCTATGCAAAACAGGCCCACCATTTCCTCAGGGGAAAAAAATAGAGAATTCTAAGTGGTTAAAAGCATGACCTAACTTGAATTCTAGTTTTTTAGTTTCATAACACTCTTTTAATTTGAGATTTTCATAAGCATTTTCTTCTTAGTAATTCACACAAACCATTAGTCCACTACGGTCTATTTGGGGTAGCAAAAGGGCAAAAAAAAAAAGGACAAACACATCGAATTTGAATGATGAGCGGTGCAATATCCATCTGAACTCCTGCAGAACTGATTATAGGTGTGTTGATAAGCTCAAGATGCATAATGCTAGGCCTAAGAAGTCTCAACCCTACAATGATCAACAAGACCAACATCCCTAAGAAATCTCAACCTTACAATCATCAACAAGACCAACATCCCTAAGAAATCTCAACCTTACAATCATCAACAAGACCACCGTATCTCACCTCCATGCCAAGCCTATCCCCTCCATATTGCAGGAAAATAATATAGAGAATAAATATCCTAACCATCATAACTATTGATTTAATAATTGCAGGCAAAACTTACAGAGATTGATACATACGTTTTTTCCTACTCCCACCCCCTGCAATATACCATTTAGATCCACATAGAACTCCACAGCAACCAGCTCTAGGTGTTGGATGAAACCCTCTGATCTTAGTCCTTGACCATACCATCTGACGGAAGAAAAAAGTGCACATCAAATATTTGTAAGAGCATAATGAGACAAGATGCTATTTTCCATGGATCTAAGATTGAACTTGTCTGAACACATCTTCCAAGAAAACCAAAATGAAAATGCTGGTAGTATCTAAACTTCACATACTGTTTCAAAGTCAAGCGAATATAGGTCATTTAGAGTCCTGGACTTCGATGCCCCGCCGAAAATAAGAAGAATTCTATCATCATAAAGAGCAGCTACATGGTTCGATCTTGGAGATGGCCCTGTCCCTCTGTGCATGCAGATTGACACTGCCTGAGTTCAGTTTATAGAACTTCGATGCTCATATTCTCAAGTTTTAGTGAACCAATGATAAAGTTAACTCACATAAAACTCAAAAATCAAAATAATAATACTAATAACAATTATAATAACAACAATAATAATAATAAGTCATCCGATAGCTGTAGAACAGGTTTGAATTCCATATAACACTGACAAGATTAGTTGTACCACAACCATGACTAACACTTACGTGCAATGCAGAGGAAGCCACGTCAAAGATTTCAGATCAAACATATGAAGATCATTCAACTTCCTCCCTTTGGAATCTTCACCTCCAAAGAGGATCAATACAAAACCTGCTCTTGTCACAGTATGGCCACTGCGGGCAACCTGCAATACATCTAGGACTCAGGACAAAGGGTCTTGGTTGGGACTTCAAACCATTGAGAAACGATATCCAGAAATTTATTAGAATTATTTGTACAAAGCCATGGAGATAGATATGTCCAAATGCTAGCCATTTTGTTCGGCTTTCAGCTGACCGGCCTATCTCAATTTGAATCGTATTATGCAGAGCAGATTCAGCAGAGACAGAACTTAGCCTGAATTTATTCAGGATGAAATCCTCAAACTATTTTTATGTTGTTGTTTAAGTTAGAAGGAATACCGGAATGTCCCCCTTCGCTTCAACATGTGACCAGCATTCTGTTTCAATATCAAATGCCCATACTGAAAAAAATAAAATAAAATAAAATAAGCAAGATAATCAGCAGCAGCTATAAATAAGGAAAAAGTGAGGAATAACAAAAGAAGCAAGTTATATGAAGTAACTCCAACCTGCAACTCTCTCACTCACGGGATCTGTTTTTCCTCCAATCAGGAGTACCTTTTTTCCCCAAGAGACCTACGCAAATCAAAGCACACACATGAGGTTTCAAGCATATAAGTCATTCCAAGAGATGTTCATGCCCAAGAGCAACAATATAGCACATTACCAGTCAACTCAGAGAATAGCTCAAATATTGAAATATCATAATTCTCTCCACAAGGTACCATGAATATTACAGCTGCATTCAGATATCCTGGAAAAGCCAGGAAGACAGCATGCTTTTCTGCAGAATTAATCTGTAACATTTCAGGTTGGATGTGAAAGGTTCCAGAGTTTAGTGGAAAAAATGACAACCCACAAGGCACAGTTACTGAAGTCCTCATTCCCCAAACACATAGTAGAACCAGATAAACATCCTTTCCGCAGAAATATCCAGCCCACTGGTGATTTGGGGTATACATTCTAAACTAAGTTAGTAGGAACAATTTTCATTCAGAGTTACAGTTTAAAACTAACACATAGAAATAGAAAATGTACAACTATAGCGTGCATGGAAATAAAAAAGTATCATATAAGTCAGAATCTATCCTTTCGGCTGAAATATCCGGTGCACCAGCGATTTGGGGACATTGGAACACATTCTAAATTAAGTTTTGCAGTAACAATTTATGTTCAGAATTACTGTTGAAATGTAACATATAGAAATGGCAAATGGACAACAAAAGCCTAGACGGAAAAAGGTATGATATAACTCGCAAGCAATGAGAAGGTATTAGATTTATACCAGACTATGACCTTTACAAGCAGGTATTTTCAATGGCAGGCTAGTTGGTGATAAATACAGCTTCGGAGCAGCAGCAGTCCAAGTAAGTTTATCAAAATTAAGCACCTGAACAGAGAACCAGCAAACAGGTAGAAAAGTTCTCATGATTTGTCGATCCATCTGGGACAAGTAATCTAACAGAAGTTGAAATGAATAAAAATGCCAACCGAAAATTACCAGACCAACAATGCATGACTCATACCATACAGCATGGGAATTAAATGGGAAAATAACCTCTTATTACCTGAACATCTTCTAACAATTCACGACCAGATTCGCCGCCAACCACCACCATTTTGCTCCCAACTACAGTTGCTGCATGCTATTGAGGAAACCAGTTCACAATTTTCTTTCAGACAATATGTCAAAGATGCAGACTGTCTAAAGTGAACTTAGCATTAAGAACTGAGAATATTAATTACATTGAAGCGAGGAGTAGGCTTGTCCCCTGCAGTTGACAATGGCATCCAGTTCTGAGAGTTCCCGGACGTGCAGCTGTTGAGATCAAACCCAGTCGACAAGCATTGGCAATTGAGGTCATCTGAGTAACTACTTGCCGATACCATATTTTCTACCTGCACAAATTTTAAGAACATAATGAGCATATCTACTGAGGGAACACTGTATGATACTCTCTCATATATCTTACATTGGAATGGCTGAGACGTTTGGTATGTCTTATAGGACTCTTAGTTCCCTGGGTAGAATCTGCAAGCTGAACTTTCAGCCTAAGACAAGAAATTAGTGAGGATCAGATGGAATCATGCTCATCTACCCTAATTACATAGAAAAGATAACAATAGTTGAGCATTTAAACAGCTGGTGACTTATATGCAATGCCAGGATGTTTCATTCGATACTGATAGAGATGAAAAGAAATCACAAGATGTTTTAATGTGCGAGACTAGGAAGCTTAATTTAAAGCTAATCTTCATTTTACCACTGCAGTTAGTTCCTTCACCTAGAACCAATTTAAAGCTAATCTTCATTTTACTACTGCATGCCTCAGCAACGCCGATTTGAGATGGGTTATAGTAGCGGGTTATAGTAGCACGGAAGTGGACAAGGGTGCCTGAAAGGGACCAATTTGGTGCAGTGGTGCCAGACAAGGTTGCAACAACGGTAGCTGATGAAGATGGATGAGGCACCGCTGATGAAGATGGAGGCAGTGATGGATTTTGAGGCATGGGAATGGGGGCATGTGGCGGTGACAGAAAAACCCCAAACAACAACGATGGATGCAGATGGTTGGAGGTCGGAGACGGAGATGAGGATGGGTTTGCCGGAAGTCAAATTTGACGCAGGGCTACCACAACCGCTGAGCTAAGTGCCAAATGGGTTTCCGACTGTTGCAAATGGGGTTGTCAAGCCACAACGATGGGGTTTGCGGTGGATAGGGGTCTGAAATGGCAATGGATTTCTGGTGACGGTGCCCGCGATGGGAGTTGCGTATACGGTGCCGGAAAAAGGGCAACCACAAGAGGGGGTTAGAGCAGGGGGTGTCGTAAGAGACGATGCCTCCTGGGCAAGGTGTTCCGTATCCATTACGATATGGCCGTAATGGCCGATACATATAGGTAACAATTGTGGCCGTCACGCGATATGGGAGTGAAACAGGGTAGTTGATTTTTTGAGGATCATATCGACCGTTACAGGGGGCCATAAAGGCTATTACGAGGCATAACGACCAATGTTGTCATGTGCGATCGCACATTCGCATATGCGATCGCATATGCGCATACACAAGCCCGTATCGCATATGAGCTAGTGGCATATGCGATCTGTGCGAGTATATGCGATCGCATATGCGATGTATGCGATCGCATACAGCATATGCGATCGCATATTCGCTAACGGTCCGAAATCTGACCGTTTGGATTTTTTTTAATCTTGATTTTTCTTCCATAAAAAGCGGTTCTAAGCACTCCTACATGCACTCAAAGCTCAAACTCTCTCTCTATCTCTATTTTGCTCTCTCTTTAGTCTTTACACTCTCTTACTTACATAATTCCAAGCCCCAAGCTCCACTCCTCCATCCATATTTCTTTCAAAGATTGAAGTTTCAATCAAGGGAAGAGACAAGTACACTACTACAAGGATTCAAGATTCAAGAGCAAGCAAGACAACCAAGCTCCTCCATCCATTGAACTCTCTTTCTAGTTTTTAATTTTTTCAAGTTATAAAAAATTAAAGATCATAAATTCATAATCATATTCACACAACTCTCTTTCTATCTCTTTCTAGTTTCTATATCTCTCTTTCTTGTATCTATCTTTCTTTCTAGTTTCTATCTCTCTTAGATTCTTTGTATCTCTCTTTCTATCTCTCTTTCTTATCTCATATTCTAGTTTCTTTCTCTCTTTCTTATCTCATATTCTAGTTTCTATCTCTCTTTCTTATCTAGTTATCTCATATTCTAGTTTCTATCTCTCTTTCTTATCTCATATTCTCATCATCTCTTAAAGTTTCATAATCATATGATTCATATCATATACATATTCATAATCATATTCATATGTATCCAAGTTCTAAGTTGTAAGTTCTAACTTCTAACAATTTTTTTTTAGTTTGTTACTTTGTCTTACAAGTTACTTACAACACAACTTGTTAGTTGTTACAACTACAATGCAACTTGTTAGTTGTTACAACTTACAACTTACTAGTCTACAATATTCCACTATTCAAGACTCAAGGGTCAAGGGCCAAGGCAAAAGTGAAGACAAGACCAAGAAGTGAAGAATTTATTTATTTTTGTAAATTTGTAATTGTTGTGTAACTTGTGTTTGTGTGTAAATCTCTCTCTCCCCCCTCTCTTTTACTACAACTCTACAAGTGTAACTTGTGGTTGTAAGCGTAAGTGTAAGTGTAGTAACTCCCCCAAGTCCCATCTCTTTACTCTTTAGTCTTACTTAGTCTCTTACTTTAGTAACTTTACTTTAGTTTTTAGTTTACTGTTTATACTAGCAATCAATACACACACACCACCAAGGCACCAACATCATGTCTTCTTCCCAATCTTCCTCTTTGAAACCCAAGTCGAATGACCTGGGTTGAAAGTATGGGCACTATCGTAGTGTTACGGAAAAGACGCACATAGTATGTGAGTTATGTGGGTTTGTGAGTTTCGGTGGCATTGCAAGGCATAAGCAACACCTTGCAGATTTACCTGGGTCAAATGCAAAAGCATGCGACAAAATTACTCCAGAAATCCGAAGGGAGATCATAGAATATGTAGAAAAACAGTCAAGAAAGAGATGCGATAGTGCCCTACGTCAGGAAGAATATTTGGAACAAAATGCGTATGAAGATATAAACATAGTTAATGTAAATGAAACTAATCCTACTCCCCCTACTTCGACAGGCCGGTCTAAACCACAAGTACAACCAACGGGCTCGAAAAGAGCCCGAAGGCATGGGCCCATGGATAGATGGTGTAGACCACACCCCGAGGATGTGATCAACCAAAGGGGTAGAGGGAAAGGGTCGGCTCGAACAACTTTAAAGAACCGATATAAACGAAAAGATAGGAAAACCACTATTCAATATATTGTTAAGCGGTTTTACCAAACCGGCGTTGCTTTCAACGCCATTAAATCGAGAAGCTTCAAAATAATGGTTGAGGCTATAGATCAATTTGGACCTAGGCTTAAACCTTCTTCATATCATGAAATGAGGGAGACATACCTAAAAACTAAAGTTGAATATACATGATCCTTCATAACTGAATATAAGGAATCATGGAAAACATATGGGTGTTCACTAATGGTTGATGGATGGACCGATAGATCCGGTCAGCCTCTAATTAACTTTTTGGTAAATTGTTCAGCTGGGACAATGTTCTTGAAGTCCGTGGATGCATCGGGTCATTCACACACAGGAGAATATTTGTTTAGCTTACTAGATAGTGTAGTTGAAGAAATAGGTGAGGAATATGTTATACAAATAATTACAGACAATGCAGCCTCGTATGTAATGGCCAGTGGTCTTCTTATGGAGAAGAGGCGACGTTTATTTTGGACCTCCTGTGCGGCCCATTGTGTTGATCTTATGTTAGAAGATACAAGTAGATTATTTATAAATGTGATTGCAATGGCTAGAATAATCACAGTCTTTATATACAAACACGCCCTTCTTCTCAGTCTAATGAGAAAACACATTGGGGGTAACTTACTACGTCCAACAGTCACCCGTTTCGCCACAGCCGTTTTAACACTACAAAGGCTACATGCAAAGAAATCAGAACTTAGAAGCTTTGTAGTGTCGGCCGATTTTACCAGTGGGCCTTGGTCAAAGAAGGCTAAAGGGAAACGGGTTCAACAAACAATTCTTCCTCAAAGTTTTTGGACTCACGTGGTAAAAGCACTAAAAGCATCAAAGCCCTTAGTCACTGTGTTATGATTAGTGGACGGGGATGAGAAACCTGCAATGGGATACATATATGATGCAATGGAGAGGGCGAAAAATAAGATCATAGACTATTTTAACTATAGAGATCGTGATTACAAGCCAATTTTAGATATTATAAATAGAAGATGGGGCAGCCAAATGTCATCTCCATTGTATCAGGCTGCTTACATCCTTAACCCAGCCTGTTTATTCGCTTCTGCTGATCCAACAGAAGCACTAACTATGCATATGGTTGGATTTATTGATATCTTGGAAAGAATGATTCCAGATAGAGGAGAACAGGACAAAATCTCAACTTTGCTGGACTTCTACACAAAACGTGAGGGGATATTCTCAAGGGATATCATAATAAGGCATCAGGCAATGAAATTACCCAGTAAGTACTAGTACTACTCTATGAATGTCGGTCTTAGACTCTTAGTATCTTATAAATAGTTTTTCTACAAAGTGTCTCTACTCTCTAACCTACTTAAATTGTTTTTCTCAGCTGATTAGTGGGCTGCCTATAGAGTGGACCCAAACAGGAAGGATCCAGCTCCAAAAAAGCTGGCTATAAGGATTCTTGGACTCACATGTTTTGCCAGTGGTTGCGAGCGCAATTGGAGCACGTTCTAGGCGATAAATTTAGACTGTTTACTGTTTAGTAATTGTAAACTACTAAACTTCAATTTTTCAGTGTAAGGCCTAAGCTAAATTAATTACCTAAATAGCTAATACCAAAAGCGCTTTCTTTCTTGCAAATTCATACCAAGAAAAGGAATCGCCTTGAGTAAAAAAAGCTCAACGACTTGGTTTTCATTTAATACAATCAAAAATTGCGAGAACAATTCCAAGCTAGGAAAGAAAAGTCCGGTTTCTTTGACCCTATCTGCTTAGATGAGTTGGATGCAAATAACGGATGGCTCATAGAGACAGACGACCCAGTATTTGCTGGAGAGGACCTGACATGGGCACAAGTTGAAGATGCCGCATACGAATCGACACCTGGTGAAGGTAGTACCACTTGAAGGCAATGGATGGGAGGAGCCGGGAGGCGAGTAGTAGCCGTCAACCTATTAAAGAGATCGAGGAGATGGAAGATGGATATGGTGATAATGATGATCAAGCTGAAGATCATCCACCATTGGATGTTGATAAAGTATTAGTACATATAGATGATAAAGAAACGGAAGAAGAAGAAATGTATGTGAAAGAAGGAAATGACTCGAATGATGATGGTGGTGGTGGTGGTGGTGGACCTGGTGGTGATATGCCACAATGGCAACTAGATCAATGTATACGATTAGATAAATAATAAATAAATAACTTCTTCATTTTGTTTACTAAGTGTGTTGATGTTGATTGTTGATGTATAGCATTATATGTAGTGTTGAATGTTGAATATTGATATTTCATATTTGTTAAATGTTAAGTTATAAAGTTAACTATATTGTAGAATGTAGAATTGTTGATGAATGATAACTTAATAGTTAATATTTAATTTATTATGTAAATGTAATTGGTTTTATTTTACTTAAATTAAATGTATTTCAAGGGTCAATGACATATAATAATTTATTCTGATTTTTTTAAATTTTTTAAAAAATGTAAAAAAAAAAATGTGTGACCGCATATGCGATTGTGCGATCACATATGCGCACAGGCATATGCAATCGCACACAATCGCATATGCTATTTAACAACATTGATAACAACTATTACCCCCGTAACAGTCAAAAGCAACCACTTTTTTCTATTTAAATCACATTTTCTCCTCATTTTTCCACTTTTCACATTCCAAAAACTCTCTTACAGATCATTCTATGTCAGATTTCGACCACACTTACTATAGTTTTTTAGATTAAAACTATAAATTGAAGCAATTTGAGCGAACAGAAGCTCCAAGGGCCATTTTTTCAAAAAATTTTAAAAAATTACTATTTATGCCTTTTTTCTTGATTTCTAGTTCTAATGCGTGATTGTAATGTGTAAACATTAGAAACATATAACCATGTTCATAAATTCACCAGATAGCCCGATACAACACTCTCACCAAAGAGTGGACCGTTAAGTTAACATAAACATGTTCAAAATAAAAAATGAATACATATTTGAAATATTTACATTATTCAGAATTTTCTATATATTTTTTTCAGAATTTTGCGGACAATTTTTTCAACCGTTACAGGGGTCATAATAGTCATTACGCCGACCAACACTCATATCGGTAATGGTGGTGACCATTATGGGCACAGCAACCAATACAGAATACCTTGCTCCTAGGGTCTGAGCACTGAAGAATATGCACGAAAACGGATGGCGGGATCAATAGCAAACACATTGTCAGATCTAATCAATGGCCATCGTTGCCAAATCAATGGCAACAGGATGCGGTGATGGATTTCCAATGTGTATGGTTGTGCAGAAGTGAGGGTTGTCGAGAGTTGTAAATGCAAGGTATAAGCATATCAAAGGCCCTAGATTGGGATCTTTGATACCGTGTTAAGCCACAGAGACTACATTGTGAAAAATCTAACTTGTATTATTTCTCTAATAACAACTGAATATACAAAGGAGATGGGAGATCTGTAAGGGATCTGAAGAGATCCTAATATATACACATCATAAAAAAATAATGAAATATCCTTAGGGTGTGTTTGGATAATGGACTACTGTGGTAATGTGATGTAAAACTCACATTATTATTCCTTGTCATTGATTGGATATTGCAGAATGTCAAATCAAGGTAATCCTTCTGAATCACCGCATCATATAGATTGGCGACGTGTGTTGACGTGACATAGTTTCGTAGGCCCCGCCATAATGTATGGGCCATATCCATACCGTTCATCCCTCTTACATGATCATTTAATGGAATGAGACAAAAATGAGGCAGATACAAAGCGGAAATGGACCACACCACAGCTACCAAGGGTATTGAAGACCTACCATTGAAAACTTATTGGGGTCTACAAAAGTGTTGGATCAAGCTCATTTTTGGGGACACACCCTAAAAGAATATTGCAAAATGGATTAATGGTCCGAATTTAACACATTGATAGAATTACATCAAAGTATATCCAACTAACTAAAGTACTTTACATGTTCGAAGTGGGATTGCAAGGGGAGTATTGTATACGGCCACTATTTTATTTTACTTTTGACTATGGTAGTAATGATAATCATTACTTTTTTACCATATATTACAGCACATTACTGCTGTTTCCGCGAATCCAAACACACCCTTAATCTAATTAGATATCGTAAACTACAATAATATACTCCAACATATATCACAGAATTTTGAAATGTTTCCAAGTGTAGGCATATTTGAAGCCGTTATATTCAGCAGGTGCTTCCTTTGATTTTGCAAGTCAGGTCCAAAATGTTGGGCTTGTTGCATTACGGAGGAGGATTTGCAAACCAATTGGATAGGTCAGTAGGGGGTGGATACAATGCTTCCCCAGCCTATTTCCTTTCCTTTTCATTTCCACCTCCACACAAGTAACATTCTTCAAGTTACCACAGTGAACAGAACTGCTCTTTGAGAAGGGGAAAAGGGAGGGAATTGGGCCCTAAGGAAAAATCCAATGGACAAAGAGATTGATCGTTAGATGACTTAGATGAAATTTACATACAAAGAGTATGCAGGGATTGTGTGGTTTTGCAGTTCTGCTCCTACATTTCTAAATGACCTATAATGCTTTAAATCCTGATATGCACCGATTACTGCATTTGATGGAAATGATCACAGAAGACAACATACAAACGTTTTGACATCAAGAAAATCCAAATAATGATAGCAGAGAAAAAGAAAAGCAGAGGAAAGAAAATAAGAGAGAGGGGAAATCTTACCTTCCGAGTTTAATCCGACGGCGAGAAAATCCGAACATCTTTTCGTCTCCTGTCCCGATTACGAAAGATCAAGAGCCGAAAAATCACAAGATTTCAACACATTGACACCTTCTGTAGAAGGAAGGGGAGAGAGAGAGAGAGAGAGAGAGAGAGAGAGACATATCAGAGCTCCAAATACAAGGAAACAAAGACATTGATGGAGGAAAAAAAAAAAAAAAAAAACCCTAGAAATGAAGGAATGCTGCAGTGATTTGGAAACGATTTTCGTTTTAGAGTGATGAAAGAGAGTAGCATTTAGCAGAAGTTACTGGAAAAATGGAGATCTCTTCTATTCTTCTCCTTGAAATCTTCCACTGAGATTTTGCGGCTCCAAGCTGCTGCTGAGAGCCACTACAGATGTGAAAGATGGATGTAATTGCTTGCAGCTGAGAGAGAGATGATGTGAGTGTTGTCGAGTCGGACGCAGGTGATAGGGCAGCGCTGGTTCAGTTTTACTATGGTAGAGCCACCACTCCATGCTACGGATGGCAGGGTGATGCGTCAATCGAGACCGTTCATCTAAGTATCCCCTCTCCTTTTTCATTGACATTTATAAAATAATCCGAATCATCATTTTTCTTTACTACTCTTACTAAATCCGACCGTTGAAATTTTCTATACCTTCCATTCATTTAGAGGCCATCTATCACATGTTCAGAACTTCCTAGCGTGTATATTTTTCTAAATCATTTACCATCTATAGTATATTGAATGAATGGACGGTTTTGATTGAGACATCAATATGCCACGTGTACTGTAGAGAGACGTGTTTACAGTATTCAGATTCTCCCAGCTCTACCGTATCATTTCCCTGGGATAAAAAGGCCTGAGGTTGTTTCTCTTTCCGCTTTATGATTTTCAGCAATCACCTTTCTCATCCGCAGCAAGGACAGTGTCAATTGAAACTTCCCAGAAATGAAATTATACGATAGAGCTCGTCCATATGATCATATGCTAGAGCTTCTCTACACTGTCCACGTGGAAGGGTAGATGGTAGATCGGGACCGACCATATAATCTTTCTAAGTCCATCCATCATGATTGGAAAAACGAGCTAACAGGAAGAATCTATTCGTCCCTTTTCTTCCACCTTCTCTCGTCAATTACATACATTTGAATATTTTGCGTTCTACCGTCCATTTGAAGGATATTAACCCAGTATTTAAGAAAATATTTTTGGATAATTTTTTATATATATGTGTCATCCAAACTAGGTACCTGTATTTGTACGGTTAAGATCTACATTATACCTTTATACAATTACTATGGAAAGGAGATCTACCATATTACAGTAGAGATGGATCCATAATATCAGTTCCCTTGAAAGTGAGAATGACTTTTCCATTTCCCCTCCCGAGTACTGTTTCTGGAGCAGCCTGTGCATAAACAACACGATAGACCCGTCTCTGTTATAATGTGATAGAACCGGACTCGGATTTGGCCGTGACCAATCCCGTACGGAGAACGGTGCGGTGGGCCCACCGTGATTTATTTTTTATCCACGCCGTCCATCCATTTTCCCAACTCAGTTTATAGCATGATACTAAAAACGAGGCAGATCCAAATCCCAGGTGAATTCCACTGTAGGAAACAGTGGTGATTGAAAGCGACCTTTTTAGGAACTTCTTACAGCCTCCAAAACTCTTCCAACCACCTGGATTCGGCACGATTTGAAACCTCGGATTGATAATCAACTTTTATCCAAAAGTAGCCATGTACGGTATATTTATAAGTGTTTGAATTTAATTATTAAATCAACTTTACACAATGGTTGTAATAAGCCTGCTGAAATATGTACTTGCCCGAAAGTGATGAAATTTTAAGTCTTGAATGGACCACAAGCACAAAATGATGTTGAGTGACTAATCGACAATTTTCAACGGTTAATTTACATGGACAATGTTTAGATGGCTTTGATCATAATATTAAAGTAATTATAGTCACGTAGTTGATAATTTAGTTATTTTGGAATATCATTAGTAAGTCATCTGCCCAATAATTCAATAGTATAGTGACACATATGTTACACATGCAACTCACTGAAAAATTTTAGATGTAATCCAAATTCTCTGTACGAGTTGAAACCCTGTTTTTAGAGGATTTGAAAACCTTGAATTTGAAACCACCGGTGCTAAACAACCATGGAATTTAAAATCCCCACAAATCCATTGCCCCTTAGATCTGTTTTTTATTTTTATTTTTATTTTTATTTTTATAATGCATTAAAATTACCTGGAGAAATGGAAGGTAAGTATAAAACGCATGCATTATTATGGTATCCACGGGACCATCAAGTACCGACTTGGGCAGGCACAGGAGGGGTCAGCACCGATTCCCAGTCCGATAGAACCACCGTTGTACTGCACACTTGGAAGACCAGCAAGTGGGTCAGGACCGTGTACGGCTTTTTATTGAAAAACGATAGAACCACCGTTGTACTGCACACTTGGAAGACCAGCACGTGGGTCAGGACCGTGTACGGCTTTTTATTGAAAAACGATAGAAAAATATGGTCAGATAAAATCACGAATCCTGGGCTTTGGTCTTCCAATGGACGGTAAAAAGTGAAAGTAGTTAGCTGTTGACATCGATGGGGAGAAGGTGGGAGAGTAACGGATATAAAGTGAATTTTTTGAATCATGGTCCAGTTAAGACAGTGCCCAAGGTGGACGGTTTTGATCCACCATCCAGCCTGACTGACATGTGTAGGATAGATGGTTTGCTCCAACATATCATTCCCCACTTTGGGAGTTCAAACTTTCAGTGGCTCGCATTCAACCACGTTAAACTTGAAAAAAAAAAAAAAAAAAATGAGTGGGGACCATCATATCGGCATGGTTATTGGATCATAGGCCATCTAGAATACTGTTTATAGGATGGACGGTTCTGATTGTCCGATTAGCTGTGTTGTAGGGGCAATGTGGCAACGCATGATAGTGATGTGGGGCCCGCCCGGGTGGCGCAGTACTGCGTATACATGCAATGGGTACTGCCCGGTCTGTCCTCAGGATTAAGCTGGTGTAGCACACACCACCGACTTGGCTGGTGTGGGTACTTGCCGGGGGAAGACAAAGTGCTAACATACCTTTTATCAATTTGGAGTGATCACTTTAGGCATGAGCCAAAGAATGAGTCATATCAAGAGCTCAGGTGGACCACACCACGAACAATAGTGATTCTCACCTTTAAAACATTTTTAAAGACTACAATAATATTTATTTTCCAACAAATCTATTTATAAGATCACACAGATACATACCCCCGAATGAGTAAAGAAGACAAATAAATATCATACCGATCCAAAACTTTTGTGACCTCTAAAAAGGCTTGGATGGTAGACGTTTAATCCCCCACTACTTTTTTCAGTGTGGTCCACTTGGATTTGTCTTAGTTTCACATACCTTATGATGGGACCCACAGAATTTAGTGATGTTGGTACACCAGCCACTCTGCTTCCCTATTAGGAGTCATTGACATTTACGGGTTTCATCCACACTACCCATCCATTTGGACATTGTATTAAAGTAAAACAACAAAAATAAAGTAAATCCAAGGCTCAACTGAACCACGTGGTGAGGATTAAGCGCACACCATTAAAAACTTTTTGAGAGCCAAGAAGGTTTGGTATGAGCAAGTTGAACGGCAAATAAGCATGGCCATAGCTCATGGGAAGGTTTCAACTGTGGACATTATTATCACCACTATGTGGTCTACTTGAGCATTGGATATGCTTGATTTTTGGATTTATACCTTAGAATAATGTCAAAATGGAAACTGTGGATAAAACTAGAGCTAGGTATGGGACAAGTTGACTTGGCAGACTCAACTCGTCCATTGTTTAGACCCAACTTGACTTGAACCGATAATGAATGAGTCAATCAAAATTGAGTAGACTTTGACCAATCCAAACTTAAACCGAGTCAAGTCTAGGTCACCCAGTAACTCAACTCAACTCGATCCAAAATCTGACTTACTGAAACGACTCAATCATGACTTGACTCAGGTTCAAGTATTTCTAATCATTCACAGACTATTGTCAGCACAGCCTCACTCTTTCCATGCCGCGAACATGAAAACCAGTACATGTCAATTGAATTCAATGATCCGTCTGAGTTCAGTTCTACTTCAACAAAATACAAAAACATGATCAGTAGTAGAGCTGGGCATCGGACCGAGTCGGATCGGATTTGATCCAACCCGATCAGGTTCAAAATTGGTAGGTCTTTACCCGAATCCGATCAGATTCGGGACCGGATCTGAGTCATTTAACTCGAACAGATCCTAACTCTTGCTAGCATGAATCGATCCGACTCCGACTCGGTCAGGAAAACCGAGTCGGATCAGATTGAATAACGTTCGGATAAAAAACTGATAGACGGTGTGGATAAACCAAAAAACGTTCAAGATGGGCCCCACATAATTAACTAAGTAGGAAAAAACGGACGGTTAGGCGGTTAGCTTCTTGAAGAAGCTTTACGCCTTTACACCAGAGATACTTCTTAAAAAAGCTTTACGCCTTTACAGAGGCTTCTTGGAGAAGCTTCGTAACTCCCAATTGTGTTCGGTGTTCTGTAGGACCTGCCATGATGTATGTGTACCATCCATGCCGTCTATCTATTTTTATATATCATTTTATGATATGAGAAAAAAAAATGAACTATATCTCAATTTTAAGTGGACAGCATTACAGGAAACAGTGTTGAATGAATTTTAACCATTAAAAACTTTTTAGGGGCAATAAAAGTTTTGGATCAAGTTTACATTTATTGTTTCCCTTCATCTGGGTCTTTATAACCAAATCAACCGATTGGATGTCAAATAAACAGTACAGTGGGCCTTAGGAGGATTTTAATGGTGAATATCCATTCATTATTGTTTTTCTGTGGTGTGGCCCACGTAAGATTTATATCCATATAATTTTTTTAATCAAGCCCTGAAATGATATGTAAAAATGGATGAACGGAATGGATGAAACACATACATCATGGTGGGGCCCACAGAGCACCGACCATCAGCCATGGGCGGTGTACTTGCTCCGTAGCTAGCACCAGCTAGCCTACCTAGCTAATCTAGGCACGTGTCGTGCGAAGACGAGCACTGACGCTCCTCGAGCTCCGAGTTGTACGAACGGTTAAATGGAGATCCACGTTACATGGCCCCACAGTGACGTGTTTACTATATCTACACCGTTCATCTATTTTTAGAAATCATTTTAAAGCATTATCTGTAAAAATGAATTATATCCAAAGATCATCTGGACCACACCATAAATAGCAGCGGAGATCATAATTTTCATCGTTAAAAAATTTGTAAGGCCCACCATAACGTTTATTTTACATCCAATCTTTTCATAAGGTCCCAAGTACCTTAAAAAACATATTTCATGTACATAATTGAAGAGGAAAAACAAATTTCGTATTCCTATGACCCTAAAAAGGGTTTCAATGGTAGACGTTCAATCTCCCTCTAGTTCTTGCAGTGTGGTCCAGTTGATGGTTAGATCTGTCTTATTTTTCGTCTCAAGCCTTATAATGAGCTCGCCAAATGGATGGACGGTTTGGATATAACACTTACCTCGTGATCAGACCTGTTACACTAGCCGATCCGCTTCGTACACCGGCAATCTGCTTCCTTCAACTTGACAACAGCCTGTAAAAAGCTGTACGCCGACTATTCTTCAGCCACAACCCTCTCCCTTTCCCCCTCTCTTTCGTACACACCTATACCTGATCATTTCTCAGATTTATTTCTCTCCAACGGGCATCTCCAGACTGATCGTGTCCTCCTGACTCTGTTCAACGATCGGATCATCTCCAGATTTATTTCTATCCGCGAGGGTTACCATCGGATCAACGATCGGATCATCTAAGTCCATACAAATGCCGCTGATGGATACATCACAGTACATCTAGCTAGCCTTCTTCTTACCCTCTTCTTCAACAGAAATAGAGAGACAGATATATAGAGAGATAGAAGATATAATAGAGAGATAGAGAGATATAGAGATATAGAGTTGGGCGAGATTTTTTGGCGCCGAACGAAAAGCCTAGGCGGCGAATGAGCGAAACTTGTAGTTAGAGATATATTTACATCCCGGGTCGGGTCGGGTCGGGTCGGACCATTTCGATTCGAGTTTTTGGATCGGTTCTGACCGGATTAAACTCTATCCAAACCTGATCCGAAAAACGATCGGATCTGTAAGGACAGACTCGATCAGGCCTGATCTAGGGCGTCGGTTCTGTTCGAAACGGGTCAGATCAGGTCGGAACGGGTCGGATTCGCCGGATCGGGTCAGATCTGCCCACCTCTAATTAGTAGGGCGTTCAATACAGAGAGTTATTCAAAATGTAGAAGACACGAAGATCTCTCTCTCTCTCTCTCTACATAAAAGAGGATTGGTTCTCTTGAGTTCCAAGTCATGGAGAAAAGCTCCAATTTCAGCTCATGGGGTGGAAATCGTAGTGATTTTCTTAGCAAAAGGTAGTCCAATCTCCACCTCGTTTCTACTTTCCACTTTTGATTTATTATTTCTGGCTTGATTTCTAATATCTCATTTGATTTCTTTTGCATATTTTGCTTATTATAGTGCGATTCGCAGTCGTGTGCACTGTACAATGCGGTAGAGATTACGGTTTTCTTTTTTATTTTTATTTTTTTGAAGTTTTGTTAATTTGATAGATGTGGTTAATGGTTAGTTCTTGTATAAGAAAATATGTAAAATAGTTTCACTATTTTGTGCAGCAATGGATTTTTGAAATATATATACATATATTGTAAATCTAATATAACTTACGCTGCCGTACTCTGCTGCACTCGACCTGACTTGGTTCCTGTGACTGGGTCGGACTCGATCAAGGTTGGTCCAGGCCAGACCCAGACTCGGATTGAGTCAAGCATACTGGACTCGGTATCAGGTTAAGTTCGAGTTAGGTCCATTTCAAAACCGAGTTGGGTTGGGTCAGCCCTAGTTCAGTCCAACTCAACTCGATACCCAGCTCTAGTTAAAACCCATGAATGTCAGTGGCTCATCCAAGCTCCGGACGGTGCCGAGCTCTGGACAGGCAGGGTAGTACCAATCCACGCCCGTCCTACCGAGGGCCAGCCCAATGTCCTGCTGAGACCGGTCATCAAGCTGGCAACCTATGCACAGAAGAATGGACTGTTCAAGGACACTCACGTGTGGGTTTCCATCCAACGTACATGTATGGATTACATGCAGTTTCAGATGTGTTGTAAATTTCTAAGCAAGACTTTCCATGTCCTTTGGTCATGCACTTATGCCCACAAGACGTGTGCAGGGGTAGAGATCGTTTGGTCATTCAATGATTTGTTCAACAAATCTGCGTACTATAAGAGGGGTACGACAGGAGTTTCTATTTATGGCTTTTACAACTATCCATTGATAGATATTTTCAAGTCCCAAGTCTTTGTTTTCTACTGTTATCTAGTGGTAACTGTCGCACAATAATTAGTGTAGATATCGACAGGTTGGATGGTAAAAAAAATGTTCCTTTAGCCCTTATGAAGTTTTTAATGGTGGGGATTCAATAATGACGGTCTCCTGTGGTGTGGTCGACATAAGCTTGATATCTACTTCATTTTTAGGATTATGCCATAAAATGATCTTTCAAAATGGATGGACGGTGTGGATGTAAGACACATACATCACAGTGGGCCCCACAGTTAGGGATCTACCGAAACTGAGCCCCCTTTTAATGTTACTTGATCGTCTATTTTCAAACCTTTTATTATTTTATTATTTTTCTTACAGGGCTGCCCCTATGTCCAAGACCTTTTCAGCACTATCATGGCTCAAGTTGAGCCAGGTAGGGCCCGCCCAATGCCATTGGTTAGAGGAGTAGGCTCTTCTTGGAGATCCAGTGGGTTTAACACGTGAGCCCACTTCATGTATGGCTTCCATTGGATCTGCCCTTATCCTTACTAGCTGAGGCACGCATCTGTAAGTTAGATGGGCAACAAAATAAATAAATGATTGTATGTTCAAACTTTAATAGCCTGTTTGATTTTTAAATTACAATGTAAATCTATTGGGAAATGGTTATAATTACGTGCATTTGTAACTATTACTCTTATCCCAGAGCTGATATTGACAAGCCGAATGTTTTGGCACAAAACAAAGGCTGAAAATATTTTGGGCACAAAAATGTGGGCCCACTGTGATATATATATGTCATATCCATGCTCATGATATATATGTCATATCCATGCCGTTCATCCATTTGGCCCCCTCTTTTAGGGCATGAGTCCAAAAGTGAGCCAGATCCAAAGCTCCAGTGAACTATAAAATAGTAAATAATGAAAATTGCATGCCTATTGTTGATAAATTTTTTGGGGGTTGCAAAGGTTTTGGATCAAGTTGATTATATGTTTTATTTTTTTTATGTATGCCTATATGACTAATAAATATTACTGTGGGCTCTAGGTAAGTTTTAGCTTTTAATGATTGAGGTCTATTATGATCACTATTTTATGTAGTGTGGTCCACTTGATCTTTGGATTTATCTCATTTTTGAACTCGTGATCTAAAATGAGCATGTGGAACAGATGGACGGCACGGATATAACATATTCATCGCAATAGGCCCATCCTTTCTTAGTATATATAAACAAATGGAATTCACATGACCTTACATGGTTTTGGAGGCCAAACAATGGTAACAAAAATAATGATGTCCCATTTGTAGCCATTTACAATAAGATTAAGAAAATCAAACAGCCCTGAGTGTGCCCATAACATGCACCGAGATCTACACATATACATCTCCCACAAGCCAATAAAAGTAGGCGGGAACCTTATTATACTAGTCAAGAACTTCCAAGGCAACCCCAATTGTCCCCTAGGAGGGATGCAGTACTTTTCTTGTAACCGCAGTCAATTATTTTCTTGTAATCTGAATCAATTAAGAACTCGCATGATGGAGCCCACCACGAAGTATGGATGACTGGTATTGGAGGCTATAAATAGTCCCCTCCCATTTGGACATGCCAGAAGCATCTAGTGAGAAGGGCCTTTCACCTTGACTAAGCACCCAACAATATCATCTCCTCCCTCCACCAAGGAGAGTAAAAGAGTAGGAAAGAGAGCCTAACCCGAGTCCAAACCAACCTAGTATGATCCCCAACCATAGAGCAATCTAAACCCTAATCCTAGTCACTCAACCCAATCCTTACGACATAACCATTTATCTAGCCATCCAACTTCTAATCGGTTTCATCTATTCCAGCATTAACATTACGCAACACTCATTCCCTTCTTAACCACTATACTCATCTCATCCATTAACTTCGTATTACATAGCATTTCATATTTAATCGACTCAAGCGTGTGCTCTATAGCTTGCCGATATAATCGGATCTTGCCCGTCAGAAGCCCTAATCAATTAGTTTGCGCACAACAAGTGGAGAAGTTAGGGCAGATTTATCTGGCACAAACCAAAGCATGTTGTAAGCATTGCATTTAACATAGTAATACACATTGTATCACATAAAAACATTAGACGCATCTCATCGCATTAATAACATTCAACACCCAATCAGTACAAACATATGCTTTGTGACTTACCGACGTAGTTGAACCCTGCAATCAAAAACTTGGACCGGCTAGTTTATCGCTTCATCAATGGGAGAAATTAGGGTGGATTTATCCAGCCTGAATCGAAGCTTGCCATGAGCACTACATTTATCACAACATTGCACACATCTTGTTGCATATACATTGCACAAGAATTAAAACCTAACACTCACGAACATGTTTGATCTTGTGAAGTAAAGATCGTACATTAGTATGAACAGAGTGAGTGATTAACAGTCATGGTCCCTTACCTCGAATCTTTAACCACAATGTACTAGGATTGCCGAGCCGAATGTTATGTTATATAACATCTATACACACTCATGGAGATATTAATGGTGGGCATACAATCTCCACCGCTTTATTGTGGAATGGCCCACTGAAGCTTTAAATCTGCCTCATTTTTACTGAAGTGGATTGGCTGGTGTACCACACACCACTGAAGCTTTAAATCTGCCTCATTTTTACTGAAGTGGATTGGCTGGTGTACCACACACCACTGACATAGCTTCTGTGGGTGGACGCTCTAAGTTATACAAATTGTTCAAAGGAGATCAAAGTTACATGGGCCTCACAATGATGGATTTATTATATCCACATTGTTCATCCATTTGACGAGATCATTTTAGAGCATGAGCTCAAAATGATTCATATCCAAAGCTCAGGTGGACCACACTGCACAAATAGCAGTGGGGATAATAATTCTCACCATTAAAACATTTGTATGGTCCACCACAATGTTTATTTTCTATCCAATCTATTCTTAAAGTCACACAAACACAGATGAAGAAGAAAAACAAATATCATTTTGATCAAAAACTTCCATGACCACCAAAAGGGTTTCAATGATAGACGTTCAATTCCCTAATGCTTTTTGCAATATGGTCTACTTGATCTTTGGATCTCTCTTAATTTTCGGTTCAAGCCTCAGTGACCCTGCTTGCCAAATGAATAAACAGTTTGGATATAACAAATACCTCATGATGGGACCCATAAAACTTAATAATGTCAACACACCAGCTAGGTCCATGGTGGGGTACAGCAGCCAACCGCTTCCCATTATTAGGCTGGTTGCTTCTTGTTTTTAGGGAAGCTGATTGGCTTGTGTACTACACGCCACCGATACGACTGATGTGGGTATGTGTTGTGCCAAGACAGGTACTACACTCCTCGAGCTCTCTAAGGGTTCAAAGGAGATCAAAGTTATGTGGCCTTCAAATTTATGCATTTATTATATACACACCATTTATCCATTTTGAGAGATCATTTTAGAGCACGACCCAACAAATGATTCATATCCAAAGCTTAAGTGGACCACACTACAAATAGCAGTGGGGGTAATGATTATCACCATTAAAACATTTGTAAGGCCCACCATAATGCTTATTTTCCATCCTATTTGCTCTTAAGGGTTTTTTTTTTTTTTTTTTTAAGACACACACCTCCACAAACTCACCTGGTGGTGGGATTTCATCACCTATTGATACTCGAACCCTTGACCGGGTGTTTAAACTCCTAAGAGTCTACCACTGAAGCAAGGATGAAGAAGAAAAACAAATATAATATTGATCCAAAACTTTCATGACCCCAAAACAGTTTCAACGGTAGATGTTCAATCACTCACTTTTATTTGCAGTGTGGTCCACTTGATCTTTGGATTTGTCTTATTTTTTGTTCAAACCTTATGGGGAGCTCACCAAATGAAAAGATGGTTAGGGATATATAAAACATACCTCATGATGGCACCCACATAGCTTGGTAACGTCAACACACCAGCCATATTGGTGGTGTATGGTACACAAGCCAATCCACTTCTTGTTTTTAGGCTCATGTCTTTAACCTGAGCTGGTAGAACTGATTGACGGAGTAGATGCCCAATGGACATAAGGCACCACAGAGTTTCGAGTTTCCACCTATAGGAGTTCCCCTAGTCAGGGTTACCGGTAATTAGAGACCCGATTATGTGGCGAGGCACGGAGGGGCACGGATTAGCTGGTGTACCACACACCACCTATCTGGTTAGTGTGGTTGCGTGTCGTGCGAAGACGAGCATCAACGCTCCTCCCGCTCTGCACTAAACAGACAATTCAAAAATGAGTCACATCCAAAAATGAGTTACATCCAAAGCTTAACTGGACTACACCACAAATATTTGGTGGGACAAAAATTATCACCATTAAAACATTTATAGGGACAACGTAACATTTATTTTCCATCAAATCCGTTAATAAGATCACATAGACCTGAGTGAAGAGGAAAACAAAATATTATATTAATCCAAAACTTATGCAACTTCGGAAGGATTTCACTGGTACACATTCAACCCCCACCTCCTTTTGGCTCAAGCCTTACCACGAGCTTGCCAAATGAATGGATAGTTTGGATATAACACATACCTCATGATGGGACCCACAGAACTTGTTGACGTCAACACACCAGCCACGTCCGTGATGTGTGGCACACCAGCCAATTCACTTCCTGCACGAATGATCCATGGGCCCATTGTGATGTATGTGTTTTGTCCATGAGAAACTGAAGTACATCCAAAGCTCAAGTAAACCAGACCACATTGCAGAAATCAGTGGGAGTAATAACATCACCGTGGAAACCTTCCTAGGCCCAATGTGAATTCTCATCCAACTTGTTCACAAGGTTACACTAATTCCTGTGGTGTGACACAATTGAGCTTTGGATATACTTTAATTTTAGTAGCATGCCCTAAAATAAGTTGGAAAAACAGATGGACGGTGTGGATGAAAAATATAAGTGGGCCCAACTGAGTCTTCACACTACGGTAACACGGTGAAGGGTGGTGAACGCGTCCCTGCACAATCCGGGTCCGAGATTCGCCTCGGTCGCTTGAAAAGAAGGGGCCCGACTCCCTGACTGCGATCAGGTCCTTTCAGTTTTTCATATGAGGCATTTCCAAAGCTCAAGTGGACCAAGCAACAGGAAAAAGGGAATTAAACACTTACTATTAAAAACCTTTTAGGCCATTGTGTATTTTGATGTGGGCAATTTGGGTGTTGGATGTACCTCATTTTTAGGCTCATGCCTAAAAGTATTGTGGTAAAATAGATGGACGGAATGGATATATCATATACATCAGGGTCCACAAATTTAAACTAGCTTTTTGAACTAATTTCCCAGGTAAAAAGTTCTAGTATTTTAAAACAACTGAAATGGTAATAATTACCGTTTCAAGGGTATTTACAGTGCTATAAAAAATCAAACAGGCCCCTAAAGTCTCATAATAACTCAATGATGCGTGGGTAGATTAGCTCTTACCCGGTAAGAGCTTGGTGGGTGTCACACTCACGGTGTGAGGCCCACCTTCATGAATATGTTTAACATCCACGCCACCCTCCCTTAGATAAAGTATTATCCCAAAAATTAAAAAGATTTAAAATCTCTGATGTACCATAACACTAGAAAAAGTGGTGAGTAACCATTAAAAGCTTTTTAAGGCCACAAAAGTTTTGGATCAAGCTGATCTTTATATTTTTCCTTCATTTGGTTCTGTTTGACTAGAGGTGTACACGAGCTGAGCGAAGCCGAGCTTTGCCCAGTTCATGCTCGACTCGGACTACTCGAGTCTCAGCTCGTGCTCGGTTCGGCCTTCGAGCTCGGAACAATAGCTCGTACTCGGCTCGGCCAAGTTCGAGCCGAGTTCAGACAACAATGACAAACTTAGGGTTTAGGGAAATGGTCGGACGACGGCTGTGCGGATAAGGGAGGTGGGAGAGAGTAGAGAGATCGGACAGTGGCCGGCGGTGCGGGTAAGGAAGGAGGAGGGAGAGAGACGAGTAGAAAGGGTCGTGCGGGTAAGGGAGGAGGGAGAGAGTAGGGAGATCGGACGGCCATGCGTTGGTGCGGCCATGCGAGTAAGGAAAGATGAGGGAGAGAGAGAGAGAGAGAGAGAGAGAGAGAGAGAGAGAGAGAGAGAGAGAGAGAGGGATGAAGGTTAGCTTAACCGACTGAGAAATAGGCAGGAAGAGAGGGGGGAAGAGAGGGTTAGGGAGGAGAGTCTAGGATTCGGGTGGGCTGGAATGATTTTTGAAAACGGGTAGGGTGTTTTTTTTTTAAAGGGTATATATACCCTGTACCGAGTCGAGTTGAGTTGAACTGAGTTCGAGTAGTATTCAAGTCGAGTCGAGTCGAGCTGGGGCAAGATCGAACTCGGCTCAAACTCGTTTCGAGCTCCAAAAATCAGCTCGACTTGGTTCTAACTCAGCTTTGATCCGAGTCAAGTCGAGCTTTTTCGAGTCGAGTCGAGTCGAGCGAGTTACCGAGCTAACTTTGCTCATGTACAGCCCTATGTTTGACCTTATCAACAGGTTAGATGGAAAACAAGCATTATGGATATGCTTATAGTGGGCCTTGGGAGGTTTTTACTCATAAGAGTTGAATCATCGCTATTTCTTGCGTTGTGGTTTTTTTAACTTGTGATTTTTATATGCTTATTTATTTGGAAATTGTCCTGAAATGACATGAAAAAACGGATGGACAGAGTGGATATACAATGTATCATCAAGGTGGGCCCTACGTTGAGGGTAACACCTACTAATCTGTTCCCCGCGTAACACCTAATCCGCGCCCCAATGATACAATGGTGGGGAAGCGTGCCTCGATTGTCCCGACGCCACAGAGACTGGCTTTTACCACATGTGGCACACGTGCACAAGATCGGAACCACTCATCTGATTATCCCACCTTAAACACCACGTGCCCCAAAGTTGCACCAGTCAGAGATGGATGGATATGAACATGTTAGAAAAGCCGACAGACTTTTTTTACCGGTCCATTTCCAAGAGTTAGAACCGTCTCATCAAGGGACGAGCTTTGAGTGGCCAACGTAACGTATGAGTCTTATCCACACCGTCCATCCATTTTTTCGTATCATTTTAATAACTAAACCCAAAATTGAGGCAAATATTAGGTTCAAATGGACCACACCACAAGAATCAGCGTAGATAATAATTTTCACCGTTGAAACTTTTTTAAGGGCCCACTGTGATGTTTATTTTCCATCCAATCTATTCATAAAATTAAAAATACCTGAACAAAGAGAAAAGCAAATATCAGCCCCATCCAAAACTTGTGGCCCCCAGGAAGTTTTCAACGGTAAGAGTAATTTAATCCCACTGTGTGATCCACTTGAGACTTGAATCTGCCTAAATGAAAAAAAATGGATGGACTGTGTGGATAAGACCCAAGAAAGGGCTCACATGATGATTGGTTTCGATCTCATGAACATTTGGCAGGCGTACGAAGATGGGTCCCTAATAAGTTAAGCCCCACGAAGTGATCAACATTCAAGTGGATCCCATCTCACCGTCCGGATTCCGCAAACAGAAGCCACACCTGTTGTACATTGTAGGTTGGGGCCACTATGTTGGGCGCGCGTGCGAAATCCACTCCCTTAATCTGGTGCCTCTGATTTTAGGGTCTTTGGCAACAAACCAAACTGATTGACAGGTCAGGCGGGCCACACCACAGGGAGCAAGAGAGAGAGAGTCCCAACCATAGGTTTGCGTGTGGGTTCCAACACGTTGTTTATATTTCATCCAATCCATTCATTAGGTTCGCCTCAACGGTGGTGAACGGGAACCACTAAAATTATCCTGATCCAGAACTTAGCAGGTCTTATGGCGCGAAATTAGAAGTTTTAGGCATGGGGCCCACATGAGCCTGGGATGGGCCGTGATGTACGGTTAATACGGGAATGCTCTAGGTTGATAGAGTGCATGTCTTATACAGATGCAATTACACAGTGACCCTGACAGCACTGACCTCCATGGTGACCTAACCCGACCGGATCAGCCCACCAACTTTCAAGCCTCCCCAAGTCACCACTGACTTCCATTGTAGTAGGTGTTTCACTGACCTAGATTGTTGGCCTTTACTTTCACTTTTTTCAACTCATTTTAAGTTATGATCTAAGCAATAAAACAGATTCGAATCTTATGTGTACTACGTAATAGGGATTGAATGTCCACCATTAAAAACTTATTATGGATCATAACAGTTCTAAATCCAGCGAATATGTGTTTTAATTTGATTTATGTTTGTGTAACTTTATTAACACGATCAGTGATAAATAAATATTATTAGGGCCTTAAAAGTTTTTTAACAATGGGCATTTTAGCTTCATTAGATGTAATTCACTTGAGATTTGGGTTTGCCTTATCATTTGGGACCATGCATTACCATAAACTGGAAAAATAAATGAACAATTTAGATATACAACAAATACATCAAGATAGACCCATGGTCATGGAATCACCCACTCCAATTTTACCTAGTAACACCTACTCTGCTCACTGCATGGTGACCAAACATTATCCACCACTTGGTTTGACATGATTTGATTGGGCCAGGTGCCACCGTCAGGTCAAGTATCATTCTCACAACTTCCAATTGCATGGGCTCCATCTTTGGTAGAAGGTGGCCCAATCATATACACTATGGATGTCTTCGTTGCAAGGTATTTGTTGGGGGAAAAATGTGACAAGTCGATAAGTCGACTTATGGAATGGATTAATTCTATTGACATGGCCCAGTCTCTAAGGCACTGAGCTTGACTGAGGCCCACATGTCCAGTGAGCCAAGAGGCGAGGCCTCCGAGGAGACTGATACAACCCTGAGGACACTCGGAGCCCCACAGTGGCCGCATTACGCTGACTCAGATCATGGTTTGGCTAGTTATATCGTGACTCGACCTGGTCCAACCGAACGTCTAGGTCGGCCACAGGGCAGTCCCTGATCAGCAACTAAGTCGATTCAAGAACAGCGGTGCCCCAGCTGAGTGAGGCTCAGCCATTATTGGTCGAGCTTGAAGTAGTTGATGCAGATACCAACCGGCATGAGCTACTTGGATAAGCCAGGGCTGTGAGAATAATCGACGTATGACTAAGCGCTACGTCTGACCCAGAGCCGAGCCTTAAGCTTTCGACTCTGCTTCAAAGATTTGTCTTCCGAGATCTTTGGAAGATGATTCCCAATCTCGAAAATCTAAGAGATCTAAGATCTCAAGATTGTTACAGATAACAGCCAATCCCCTATGAACTAGGGAAGGATCCCGAAACCACAGGATCATATCTCCCCTATAAATGGGAAGTGCCTCAAGGTGAAAGGTACACACACTCTCACCTCTAACCTCATATCAATTAGACCTAGAATCCAAGCCTGACTTTAGCATTGGAGGGTCCCTTGTGCAAGCCAGGGTCTCCTTTGTCCTCTTCTTGTGCAGGTATCCAAGGAGTAAAGGGGGTGAGCCGAAAATTGCATCAACAGTTTGACGTCGTCTGTGGGAATCGACATTGTAAGTCGTTTTCGCTCTACGAAGAACACTACAGAACCTGCCATGGCGAGAGAAAAAAAGAAAGTTCAAACCCCTTATGAGGTGACTCCGATTCCGACCCTACCAGAGGCCGGTTAAGCCCCACAACCTGTGGACCAGCCAGCGCGACCGGAGACTTACCAGGGCTCTCCACCTGCCAAGCAACCTGCGGTTCAACTAAGCGTACTCAGCAAAACCAGGGAAATGACCGACACAATGCCTGAGAAAAAGACATCAGGTCCGACCTGGATTACATGAGGCAGATGTTGGAGCAGATGCAGTCTCGACAGGCGCAGGAACCTGATCGGAGGGAAGGGCAGTCGAGTGGCATCCGCTAGTCCAACCCACAGCCTTCTGCCCCACGAGCAGTTCCTCAGCTGAGCTAATGTTAAGACCCGGCTGAGCCGGCCTCGACTCATGTTTTGGGGACCGCCCCCTTGCCCGCTTCCGACCTTCGCCATGAGATAGATCGAAGGAGACGCAACCGACTCCCTGCTGAGGGAACTGCGGAGAGCGAAGAGCCTTGGAAGATTGAGATCCAAAACCTGTAGAAACAAATTACGGATATGAGGCAAAATCAGTCAGTGAACCCTTCTGAAAAAAAGGAGGCAGAATCCTCATTCGTAGCTGACGTACCATGAGCTCAATTACCAGAAAGGTTTCGCCTGTCGCAGATCGCACTCAACACCGGAAAGGCCGACCCAACTGAGCATGTAGAATCCTTCCAGACCTACATGAAATTGCACAATGCCTCAGACGCAGTCATGTGCCGAGCTTTTTCACTTACCCTCTTCGACGTTGTCAGGCTTTGGTTCAAACAACTAAAGCCGAAGTTCATCAGTTCGTTTGCTGAACTCAGCGATGCATTCGTCACGAACTTCATCGAGGGAAAGAAGAAGCTTAAAGCGTCGGCACATCTAAACAACATAGTTCAGAAAGAAGGGAAACTCCTTAAGGACTATATCAGATGCTTCAATCTCGAAGCCCTACAGGTCCAGAAGCACTCAGATGAAACGGCCCTGAACGCCATCATGCAAGGGCTAAGAGATAAGCCTTTTCTCTTCTCCTTGGACAAGAACCCCCTGTCTACGTTGACTGAGTTCATGAACCGGTCATAGAAATACGCCGATGCCGAAGAATTCAGGATTCTGCGAGGGGCAGCCCAAAACAGAAATGCCTCAGTAAAAGAATCGAAGAAGGAGTCCGACTCGGCTAACAAGAAACGGAAAGACGATCAGCCTCGGGACGAACGTAGGTCAGGTAAACGACTCGACAACAAGTTCACGACATACACCCCGCTTAATAAACCTCAAGAGCAAGTCCTGATGGAAATCAAGGGTGAGAACTTCGTCAATTGGCTGAACAAACTGTGAGACAATTCTGATCGATGAAACAAGAACAAGTATTGTCATTTCAATTGCGATCATGGACACAATACGAGTGACTGTACAACTTAAAGCAGGAAATTGAAAGGCTCATCCGAGAAGGTCATCTCGGCGAGCGCGTGCATCAAGGGGCCAATAGAACCATGATTGCGGAAGAACACCCGAATGATAACTGACCAACGGAGGAAATCTGAACCATCGTCGGTGGTCACAAAGGCGGAGGCAACTCAAACAATGCTCGAAAAACCCATGCGAGGAGCATTAGTCGGCCTGAGTCCGAGGTCATGATCCCGGCTTGACCTTCAAAGGAGAGAAAACTGGAAAGATACAACGTAACGTTCACGGAAGAGGATGCCCGAGGCATCTACCATCCACATGACGATGCCTTAATCGTCACTGTCACTATCGCGAACCGCAAAGTTTTCAGGGACCTCGTTGACACAGGGTCATGCATCGATGTACTGTTCACCCAGGCATTCAACAAGATAAGTATCGAACGGTCCATGTTATGACCAGTACAAACTCCCTTGATCGGTTTCTCAGGAGGACAGATCCTCCCCGAAGGAACCATTTAACTTCCCCTCACTGTCGGGGACGCACCGAACCAGGCAACGGTTATGGTCGACTTTCTCATAGTCGACCAACCTTCAGTCTACAATGCTATCATTGGCCAACCCTCGCTATGCCTTCTCCGAGTCGTAGTTTCGATATACTATCTCTCTATGAAATTTCCGACCAAGTCGGGAGTTGGAATCGTCAAAAGGGATTAGCACGATGCTCGATGATGCTATGGGACAGCTCTGAAAGCTCCATCCGAGGTAGCGACGATCGAGTCTTTGGACCCTCGCAACGAATCTTCCGAACGGGGCCAGCCAGTAGAAGACCTCGTCCAGGTGCCGCTGGATGAGTCTGATGTCTCAAAAACCATTCGAATTGGCTCGTCCTTGACGCCACCGTTGAAGGACAAGATGATAGCACTACTACGGCGATATGCTGACATCTTTGCATGGTCTCGTGAAGACATGATAGGCATCAACTCTTCAGTCATCACTCATCGCCTCAACATTGACCTAACTTACAAACTGGTCCGGCAGAAGAGGCGCACCCTCGGCCTTGAGAGGTAGGCCGTGATCAAGGAAGAGGTCAGCAAACTCCTCAAAGCCAATTTAACGAGGAAGTGTATTATTCCGACTGGGTAGCCAACGTCGTATTAGTCAAAAAGGCCAACGGAAAGTGGTGGGTCTGTATAGATTATACCGACCTAAATAAAGCCTGCCCAAATGACAGTTTCTCTTTTCCTGAGATTGATTAGTTAGTCGACAGTACTGCGGGGCATGAATTACTTAGTTTTATGGATGCATATTCAGGTTATAACTAAATTATAATGCACTCATCTGATAAATCAAAAACCACATTTGTCACCGACAAAGGTCTTTATTGTTACCGAGTGATACCATTTGAGTTAAAGAATGCAGGGGCAACCTACCAAAGGTTAGTCAACAAGATGTTTGCCCACTAGATAGTACGAATGATGGAAGTATAAATCAACGACATGCTCGTCAAGAGCATCAAAGCAACGGATCATATTGTTGACCTCGAGGAGATGTTCCTCGTCATACGGAAGTACCAGATGAGACTGAACTCAAGTAAATGTGCATTTGGCGTAAGCTCGGGCAAGTTTCTCGATTTCCTGGTTAGTCAGCGAGGGATCGAGGCAAATCCCTAGAAGATCCAAGCTTTACTCGACATGGACTCGCCGAAAACGATTAATGATATCCAGAGGCTGATTGGAAGAAATGTCGCGCTCAACCGTTTCATGTCCCGAGCCACAGATAAATATCTGCCCTTTTTCAAACAATTAAAGGGTCAGCAGATGGTAGACTAGACAGACGAATGCGAGGAAGCCTTCCAGCAACTTAAGGTGTACCTAGGATCGCCACCCTTGCTCTCCAAGCCTGAGCCGGGCAAAACACTGCTGATCTATTTGGCGGTATCCGACGCAGCGGTAAGCTCGGCCCTAGTTCGTGAACACGAAGGAAAGTAGTTTTTAGTTTATTACATCAGCAAAGCTCTTGTCCCGGCAGAAACAAAATATTCGATCTTGAAAAAAGTGGCTTTAGCGTTGGTCACCT
The DNA here is from genome assembly GCA_030180095.1 of Magnolia changhungtana. Classification (NCBI taxonomy): domain Eukaryota; kingdom Viridiplantae; phylum Streptophyta; class Magnoliopsida; order Magnoliales; family Magnoliaceae; genus Magnolia; species Magnolia changhungtana. The sequence goes on from JASAUF010000474.1 coordinate 4,786,297, forward strand.
CTTCTCGATGCTTGCGACCATACTTCCAAACTCATTCAATTGTCGTTCTGACTAATCAACCATTGCGACAAATCCTTAAAAAACCGAAAGCCTCGGGGCGACTCATGAAATGGGTAATCAAGCTGAGTGAGTTCGATATCCAATACAGACTCAGGGTTGCAATCAAAGGCCAAGCAGTGGCCAATTTCATCGTCGAAGTCTCCCACAAATCTGAGCTAATGCCAGCCGACCCTGATCAAGCCGGTTCTCCCAGAGGATCGGTTACTCAACCAAAGTCTGATCTCGCTACACTTTCCGCCCATCCCCATTGGCGACTATATGTCGATGGCTCATCCAATTCTAAGGCAAGAGGGGCAAGGGTTATCCTGAAAACTCTCGACCATGCATACATGCAGTACACCTTAATATTTGGATTTCAAGCCTCCAATAACACGGTGGAATATGAAGCATTGCTCCTCGGACATCACTTGGCATCTACTTTGGGAGTCACTCATATCGACGTATACAGTGATTCACAGCCGGTTGTTAACCAGATAGTCGATGTCTACCTGGCCAGAAAAGAGTGACCGAAAGCCTATCTATAAAAAGTTAAAGAGTTGATCGGCGGCTTTCAACATTGCTCTGTTGTCCAGATTCTGAGAGCAGAAAACTTTAAAGCCGATCTACTAACGAAGCTCGCCACAACGGACGAAGACGAGATCCCTCGGTCCGTTTCGATTGAATTCGTAGTTAAGCCGAGCGTCGACGGAACTGACGCCCCAACTGTGCTTCTGATCAACTCGGAACCCACCTAGGCTGACCCGATCGTCTGTTATCTCAAGACCAGCGAACTACTCGAAGATCGAGCTGAGGCCCATCGACTGAAGATTCGAGCCGCTCGTTACACTATGCTCAACGGGATACTATACAAGAAAGGATTCTTTGCACCCCTCCTGAGATGTTTACGACTCGACGAAGCTGAGTATGTCCTGAGAGAGATTCATAAAGTATAACGCCCCATCCAAAAAGGGAACAGTGTCATGGGGCACTCACGTGCGAACTGACTCAGGACCGAATGATTCTATTGCACGTGAGGGCTTAAGGTGGGTGAATTAACCCCAAATCAACTTTCTGTATAATTTAAATTAAATTAAAATCAGGCCGAGCATAAGCCGTAAAGCCAGTCGGCTGAGTCATACTTAGCGACTATCCGTATGGGCTGTGTATCGCCCGAGGAAGGTCCAAAAATTTCAAAACTTTGTCAGATCCTTCGACCCACTGGGCTTGTGGACCCACGCGGACGCCAGGCCCCGAAAATGCCCAGAGAAGGTTGAACAGCACTGCATTGTTGACACTTGCAAATCATGAGTTGCTAGGCCTTGAGAAAGGAAATCCTGAAATTTAATTAATTGGCCTTGCTACTTAAGTCAGCAAATCCAGGCGTTCCAGCCGTCGGATCTCTTATAAATTCACACTGAAGGTTGAAAATAATTCCCGGCCTTTGCCTACAAAATCTGGCAGTTGATCGTGGAACGGTGACCGTTGATCGTGAATCAGTTCGCTGCGGCAAAACCTTGCATCCATTTACGACCAAACTTCACCCAACCCTTCATCGGGTCATAAAGCACCTATCCCATGTGTCAGATGGGCCATTAGAGTAGCTCTAATAACAAAAAATGGGCCCCACATGGCTAATTGGGAAATTTCCTCAAACGTTAGGGTCGAAGAAAATAATTCTGGGCATATATAAACTCAGCCCTCTCTCTCAAACCCATTTTTCAGTAGCTTAGAAAGAGAGTAAGAGAGAGAGTGGGAGAGGAGAGAGAAGGCCCCACCTTGATGTGCATGTGAGCCGGGTGCTTGGATTTTGAAGATCCCAACATCCTCACCTCTTCTCTATTGACGAATTCCATCATTCTCCGCCGTTGAAAGAAGAAATTCCAACCCATCTAAGGTGATTTAGGATTTCTCACATAATTTCCCTGATTACTACAACATTCATGTAATTCTTGTCCATCCAATGCAATGCAGTGCCCCGACACCTCGAGCTTGTAGACCCGGTGTCGCTAAAATCATCTCAGCAACCTCCAACCATATTTAGGTGAGGACCATTACCTTTAAGTGGCCGGTTATCGCGCCTAGTGTAGATTTAATGAACGTTATTGGTGTATTGTTTGTTCATGTGGCTGAATTCTTCCTTTTATGGTATAACTAGGGTAATAGATTAGGAAATTACTGAAATTATGGGAAGGGATTAAGCCCCAAAACCCCAAATAATTGATTAGTCTAATTTGCATGCCATTGTGAATCTTAACTTGTGGATTTTCCCAAATTGTTGCTAGTAATTGAGTTTTTTTCTTAATTTAGTGATAATCATGCCTAACATGATAACATGAAGTACTATAAGATGCTATTTGATGTTAATTCTCTGATTTTCTGAAATTTGTGATAAGCTATGCTTGAATGAGTGCATTAAATGTCGTGGATAGGCTGAATTATGTGATGTGTGTAGGCTTGTGGAAGTTATGATAGCATATTGTTATATGGCTGCCCACACCATTGCAATAGGTTGGGATATGTTATGTAAAGCATGTAAAATTGAATAGTACTTTGTGTGTGTGTGGTTGCCCATGTACTGATTATACTAGGGTTGTGTCTACACATATGAATCATATTCACGGAATCCACATTTTGATGTGGACTGCTGCATATCTCCCTATGGATAGGTCGATTACCTGGAATTACTTGGGCGATCTTTGTGAGACCTGTCCCTAAGTGAATCTGGCCTGACAGTTGAACCGTAGGTCGTTGGCCGTAGTTGGACTACACGAGATCTTGTTCTCAGGCCGATTAGTTATAGTTCCGCCCGTCGGGGCACATTGACTATTAGTCGACCATCCTTGTACGTTAACCTTATTTGATTACGCCTGTATGAACCCGAGGTACCCTAAGACCATTGCGCCCATTTTAAAATATGATTTACGGCCCACAAAGTCTCATGAGCAGGGGATGGTGGTATGGGACGCTATGCCTGTGTTGTCGGCCTACGCTGAGGTGACGAGCCTCCCCGTAGTGTCCACTAAGCATTTGGACTCGTGAGCCGGGAATGGTGGTATGAGACACTATACCCGTGTTTGTCGGCCTGTGTTGGGGTGACAACCTCCCTACAGTGACTGCGACTGGGACATTTAAGTTTCAATTTGATATCATCTATGTTATATTTTGTTCGGGATTGACGACCCCAATATTTGGCTAAGGATTATGAGAGTCACATGACCACGGCCCTTGAGCTGCGCGATCAGATTAGGGCAATAACTTCACTAAGGGTATTCCGGTTTCCCAAACCTCTTGGACGAATGAACTTAACTAACCAACCAGGCTAACATGTTCCATGGCATTGCATTTATATTGTTGGCGATTATGCAGTCGAGGTCGCTTTTGAGGGAGTGTGGTTTCATTGCGAACGAAAGATGTCGTCACTTGAAGGAGTGTTGGTTTTTTTGTGAGGAGCATGCATCATATTATAATCATGCATTTACATTAACAACAGTGTTTAGGAATCTATGCTGTTTGCTGTTCATTAAATGTATTCTATACATGATAATTCAATGCCTATTGCTAATGGTACCACTGATTTAATCACTTACTCTCACTCTGGGACGTTGTTCTAAAACACCAACCAGAACCCGATATAAATGCAGGTACCCTGGAGCAGCACGCATGGGATGATGTCGGTGCCGTCGACGATGAGGAGCGGGCGTCCTATCAGGAGTTTGGTGATCCTTATTAGCACAGTGGATGTCGACGGGACTGGGCTAGAGCCCAGGTCATTTTGGGGATTGATGGGTGTTTGAGTTTAGTCCATGGATTACTGTTAAACTAAATTTATTGAGTTAATATGGTGGATGAAAACTTTTTATGAAACTAATTGGTTAGTAGCACTTGAATTTTAAGTACCTGTTTAGAAATCGAATATGCTTAAATTAATTCATTATTGCTTATTAATACTTGCTAAATGCATTCATTTGTGACTCATTATTGCACACGTGGCACTCGAAAATTCGAGAGTCGACTAGCTACTTGGCCCTCAAATTTCAGGGCGCTACATAAAGGCATCTGTGAAAATCACTCGGGAAGGCGATCCTTAGCCCATAAGGTTATACGACAAGGTTATTACTGGCCGACTATCCAGCATGACACGCGGAAGTTTGTCTAGAGTTGTGACAAATGTCAGAGGTTCGTGACCATTCCTTGACAGCCGCCAAAGGAGCTCACTCCCATGGCCAGGCCATGGCCCTTCGCTCAATGGGGGATCGACATCATCAGACCTTTCCCCACAGGAAAGGGTTAGACCAAATTCACCGTCGTCGCTGTCGATTACTTCACCAAGTGGGCAGAGACCGAACCGCTGGTCAAGATAACCGAGAAAAAAATTATAGACTTTGTTTGAAAGAATATTATTTGTCGTTTTGGGGTGCCTCGGACTATCATCTCTGAAAATGGGAAGCAGTTCGACAACAGACAATACGAAGAGATGTACAAGAACCTCGGGCTCAGATGCGTGTACTCATCTCCACGACATCCTCAGGCCAATGGACAAGTCGAGGCGATCAATAAGATCATCAAGCAACACCTCCGAACCAAACTTGACAGGGCCAAGGGGGCTTAGGCCGAGGAACTCCCTAAGGTTTTGTGGGCTTACCGAACTACAGCTCAGACTGAGACAGGAGAAACTCCCTTTTCTCTAGCCTATGGGTCAGAAGCGGTCACCCCGGTGGAGATTGGACTGCTGATCGCCCAAGTAAGCACGTTCGGTGAACATGACAACGAGGAACTACTAGCGAATGACCTAGACCTCCTGGAAGAACGAAGAGAACAAGCTCGGCTTTAGACGATCGTCCATCAGTAGCAAGTGTCTCGGTTCTACAATGTTCGAGTCAAAGTTAGAAGGTTTCGAGTGGGAGACTTAGTCCTCCAGAAGACTATCCAAAATACCAAAGAGGTCGGCGCATGTACGTTGGGGCCTAACTGGGAAGGACCCTACGTGATCGTAAGCACCGTCCGACCTGGCACGTATCGATTAGAAGATCTGACCGGCCAACTATTGCCTCATCCTTGGAATGCTGAGCATTTCAAGACCTACTATCCTTGAATCAGCCAATAGACGATCATTTCCTGACTGAAGAAGACGATCTGGTTGGAGAAACCTTCTACAAGATCTCTTCTTCGGGCTTAAAGCTCGTAGGTCCCGAATCCGAGCTAAAGAACTGGGGCCAAGCTTCGACGGTCGCTTGGGGACAACTGAAAAAAGGCATGCGAACGGTCAGAAGACGCACATAGGAGACTTAACCGACCAAAGCAGTAAGAATAAATTATTATTCAAGTTACCTGCCTCGGAGCAGGCTCGGGGGACAAAGGGCGTGAAGGGCCCTGGCTCGGCCGTTTCCCAACGGCCAAGGGCTCAAAACTACCGATCCCTCCAGTTTTTGTTAGAGGACGGAGGGTCGATTATCAGAGCCCCGTCGGTATTCCGTCAGGAGCAGAAATAGTACCAGCCAGGCTGCTGAGGGTTCGGCCGTTCTTGATATAGATGGAGGAATTCCTCCACACTTAGCTCGGGCTACTCCATCTCAGCTTACAAAACCACGCAGCCGAACAGGTCCCTCCACTTGTTCGGAGTAACTTGCCCCGGAGCCATGCTGAGACAACCCAGGAGACGTCGAGCGACTTCCTGAAGTGGTAGACGAAGGCCACATTGCATCACGACCGAGAAAATCGCGACCTCCCTAGGAGGGGGATGGTCGGGCAATTCATTTAGCAGGGGAAGGCACAAGATGACCGAGTCGGGGATATGATACCCAAACTTGATCCGGACCAGATCCTCCCCAGATAAGATCGAGGGCACTGGCCCCTTGGACCCTTCCTCGACCTCGGCCTCAGATTTGCCCTCGTAAGGGGCGTCGGGCCTGCCTAGAGCAGCCTCCGTCGACATCTCCCACCCAAGAGAAGGATTTGATGCCCCAACGGGCACCACCGGCCTCTGCGCCGGAGAATCCAGCACTCTCTACGAATGCTGGAATGTTACGTTCGCTGTCATTGCTACTAGTACTGAAGGTGATTCCGAAGAAGCCTCAAGGCTACTCGTTTCACTTCCGCCATCGCGAACTCCCTCCAGAGAGCTTGTAGAGCCGGACATTATTAAAATTGAAAAGAGGGGAGGGAGAATGGCTCATCGGAGTTCGTGAAGACGACGAAAAATGCAGAGCGCGGCGAGAGCAAAAAGTAGAGGGCAGAGGAGAAGCAGAGGGCGCAAAAATGGAAAGGGGGAAATGGCTAGGGCGCCCCTTTTATAGCCATGCCACGTGGCATTAACATTTAAGAGGGAACTGAACTGGCGCCTCTTCGAACGCCCCAGTCCGACAGGTGGCACCTCACCACGCGCCAGCCGTACCTGCCATCAAGTACCTCGCCATGCGTCTTCACCCTATTCGCCTGGTCACTGAAACGACGGCTCCATGGCCCACGTGACCTCGGGCGCCGAAACAACATGTGCTCAAGCATGATGGCGTGCTCCGATATAAGCGCTGATCGCCGTACCAGCAATAAATGTTACATCATAGCTCGGTCCAAACACAATCCGACCCAATTTCGATCTACTCCTTAACCGCCATAGGTCGGCACTGGAGTAGGGGGCTCATTGTTGGGGGAAAAATGTGGCAAGTCGATAAGTCGGCTTATAGAATGGACCAATTCTATTGACATGGCTTGGTCCGTAAGGCACTGAGCCTGACTGAGGCCCACATGTCCAGTGAGCTGAGAGGCGAGGCCTCCGAGGAGACTGATATTGCCCCGACGACACTCAGAGCCCCACAGTGGCGGCATTACGCCAACCCAAATCATGGGTCGGCTAGTCACATCATGACTCGATCCTGGTCTGACCGAACGTCTAGGTCGGCCATAGGGCAATCCCTAATCAGCAACTAAGTTGATTTAAGAACAGTGGCGCCCTAGTCGAGTGAGGCTCGACCATTATTGGTCGAGCTTGAAGCAGTCGATGAATATACTGACCGGCACGAGCCACTTGGATAAGCAGGGGTTGTGAGAATAATCGACATATGACCAAGCGCTACGTCCGACCCAGGGCCGAGCCTCAAGCTTTCGGCTCGGCTTCAAAGCTTTGTCTTCCGAGATCTTTGGAAGATGATTCCCGATCCCGGAATTCTAAGAGATCTAAGATCCTGGGATCGTTACAGATAACAGCCAATCCCCTATGAACTAGGGAAGGATCCAGAAACCACAAGATCATATCTCCGCTATAAATGGGAAGCGCCTCAAGGTGAAAGGTACACACACTGTCACCCCTAACCTCTTATCAACTAGACCCAGAATCCAGGCCTGACTTTGGCATCGGAGGGTCAACTATACAAGCCGGGGTTTCCTTTGTCCTCTTCCTGTGCAGGTATCCAAGCAGTAAATGGGGTGAGCTGGAAATTGCATCAACAGTATCCATGATGGATTTGTTTACTCATACTGTTTATCTATTTTCTAGCACATTTTAAGACGTGGGCCAAAAAAGGAGGCAGATCCAAATCTCAGGTGGACCACACTATAGGAAACATTGTTAATTGAAAGCTTGCCATCTAAGACTTCTGTAGAGGCACAAAAGTTTTGGATCAAGCTGATATTTTTGTTTCCCGTCATTCAAGTACGTGTAACCTAATCAAAAAGTTGGAAGGTAAATAAACATTGCAGTGGACCACGCTACAGAGAATATTGTTGATTGAAAGCTTGCCATCCAAGACTAATTGGGAAGCATAAAAGTTTTGAATGAAGTTGAATAGTTGATATTTTTGTTTCCCTTTATTCAGCATATGTAACCTAATTAACAGGTTAAATGGTAAATAAACATTGCAGTGGGCGTTAAGAAGATTTTAATGATATGCGCTCATCTCCCCAAACCCCTGTTTTCCGTGGAATGGTGACATGAGATTTAGATTTTACCTTACTTTTTGGGTTCATGGCCTAAATGGGTTGGTAAAATAAATAGATGGAGAGTACAGAACACATACATTACGTGATGGGCCTACAGCACCGACCAGTACGAAGAAGGAAACCAATTGGCTGGTGTACCACACACCACGGAACTGGCTGATGCGTTGACGTCACCTAGTTATGTGAGTCTCATTATTAGTTATGAGTTACATTCAAACCGTCCGTTCGCCTTACAAACTCGTCTTAAAGTTTGATCTGAAAAATAAGACATATCTAAGGATCAAGTGGACCACACTGCAAAAGGCAGCGGGGGATTGAACATTAACCATTGAAACCCTTCCGGGGTCATAGAAATTTTGGATCAATATGATATTTCTTTTACCTCTTCATCCAAGTCTGTGTTACCTTATGAACCGATTGGATGGAAAATAAATATTATATATGGTGGGCCTATGAATGTTTTAACGGTGGGAATTACTATCTCACTTTTATTTATGGTGTGGTCCACTTCATTTTTAGTATCATAATTTAAAATAATCTCGTCAATTGGGTGAAAGGTGTGGATATAATAAATTCATCATTGTAGGCCCATGTAGCTTTTTATCTCCTCTGAACCGCTCATCTCATACGACGCGAGCTCGAGGAGCATCAGCCACGCCCGTCTTTGTACGACACGTGCCCAACTAGTCAGTTTGGTGGTGTGTGGCACACCAGCCAATCCGCTTCCTAACTTAGGTGGAGTCCACACAGATGTTTGTGAGAAATCTATCCAGTTCATCCGTTTTTTGAGTTCATCTCAGGAGTTGATATTAAAAGTCAGTAAGATCCAAGACTCAAGTGTGCCGCACGAAAGGGAAAGGTGGGTAGGGAAATACCTACTGTTGAAATCTCTCTAGGGTCGACAGTGATGTTTACATGCCATTCATACCGTTCATAACGTCATTCCTACCTAGATTAACTGAAAACACAAATATTATCCGCATTCAAAACTCCTGTGGCTCCACGAATATTTCAACAGTGAACGTTTAATTCTTACGTTTTTCACCCCCTTACGTCTTCGATCCGGTTCATTTTTGCCTGAAGTCATTAAAATGAGCTTAAAAATTGGATGCAGGGTGTGAATTTCTCACAAACATCGCGGTGGCCACCTAAGTTTCCAGCGCATGAACTCCCAGCAAAAGGCTTTCAGGAAATCCGCGTCCAGCGGTACCCGCTCACTCCAACCAGAGGAATCTTTTCGGACACCGGGTCTGCCGTTAAGAAATCCTAGTTACCGCTGCACTGTCCATGTGCCATACCTTCACAACGGAAGCAAGATGTGCAGTGTCGGATTCACTCATCGTGCAATCCTTATATGATTTTTCTCAGATAACAAGATCATCCTTTGGTCAGTTTGTGCAGTATCGGATCCAATCATCAGGTACGCCATTCTTGTTAATAGAATCTCTACCTTTGGTCAATTTATCTTGACCGTTCATTTTTTCTACACGTGTGTCCCACCCGATTATTTCAACGGCCTGATTTTGTGGTACGAGACAAAGTCAGGATGGCTTGATGAGCAACTAAAATCTCGCACACAGGTTCCCAATCTACACGTGTGACGCGAGTACACTGGAGGGAAGAAAATGTCTTTCTGCCATATTACCCAGAATGCTAATAATTAGGTGCACGAGCAGAGCAGATGATTCTTTACGACGCACAGTCAATGCTTTTGTTTCTTTGCTGGTGGCAGCTAGCGCACCCGAAAAGTTGAGCGAGGGGGGTCCATGTAAAAGGAGAAAATGACCACTGTAGACAAAACCTTTTACCCAGCGGTTTCTACGAAAGAATACAAACTTTAGTTACCAAACTAGACTAGCACGTGCGGACAGCGACTTTGAGGACGAAACTACCCCTCCTTTTCACTGCAAAGACGAGCGCTGACGCTACTCCAACTGAGAGTTGTACGAACGGCTTAAAAGATATCAAAGTTACATGGCCCACAGCTATATATATATATTATATCCACAACGTTCATCCATATTTCGATATCATCTCGGAGCATTATCCAAATTTTTTTTTTTATCCAAAGATCAACTGGACTACACCACCGTAACATTTATTTTCCATCCAATCTATTCATAAGGTCACAAAGGCCGGTATGAACAAGAAAAACAAATTTCATAATGATCCAAAACTTCTGTAACCCTAAAAGGGTTTCAATGGTAGACGTTCAATTCCCCATTGCCTTTCACAGTGTGGTTCACTTGATAGTTAGATTTGTCTTATTTTTCGTCTCAAGCCTTAATATGAGCTCGCCAAATAGATGGACGGTTTGGATATAACACAGACCTCATGGTGGGGCCCACAGAAGTAATGAAAATTTTAAAAAATAAAATAAAATCCGGGATGAATCATGGATTCCGTGATTCCACCGCAACTCGCTGTACGATTTGGGGATGGATCGCGGAATCCGCGATTGATCCCCGATTCAAACAAAAGGCTATGGCTACGGATTATAACCGTAGCTATAGCCGTATCCTGTGTTTTTCTTTTAAAAAAAAATTAAACTTATTTATTTATTTATTTATTTTTTTACATTTAGAATTTTTTTCTAACACATTTATATAAATATGTATATATAAGCATATAAAAAATATTCTCTCATTTTTTCATTTCTTTCTTTATTTATATAACAAGAATATCTTCTAAACCAAAATTAGTTACTTGACGTACCATATATGATTTTGGGCTGAAAGTCGGGCGGGTTCAACCCGACCAACCTATGACCCACCCGACATTAGGTTGGGCTTGGGCAGGATGTATCGGGTTTGGTCTTGGGGTTGAGCCATACAAACACCAATCCGATAAAACTTGGAAACGAAATCGCCGGGATTGACCGTCAAATGCATGGAAATGACCGTAAAGTGAAGGGAATTGACCGTGAAGTGCATCAAAATGACCATGAATCTAAATGGAATCGTCGAAATTGACCGTGAAATGCATGGAAATGACCATGAAGTTAAGCAAATTGAACCCCAGTGTGCTTCTTTGCATCATTATGGACCATGGTTGATTTTTCCATTTCCAACTACAGAGGGCACAACTACGAATGGAGATTTCCTCATTCCGTTTAAGACAGGTGGTTTTCTATCCAAAACGCCTGATCCTTCCAAAGTGATCCTAAGATATCCTTACGAAAGATTTAGTCCGGCATGGGACACTATATCTACAGTGATAAGCCATTGGTTTATTCATAGCTTCAACAAGATTTTACATTTAGGTGTGAAAGATTAAGATAATGAAGCTTATCTTTCATTACTCAATCTGCATGACTTCTGAAATTTCTTGGAAGCTTGCGAGTCCATCGCTTAATATGCATATAAATTATTTTTTTTTTCATTTCTTTCGTTATTCATTTAACAAGAATATCTTCTAAACTAAAATTAGTTACTTGACGTACCACATATGATTTTGGGGTAGGAGAAGCTACTTTAGTCAATCAACCTAGTTATTTTTCAAGATTCCATTAGGTCGATGGTCGAAAATACATTTCATTCACTTCGCGGTCAAACTAGAAATTGAGCAGGGCAACCTAGCAATTGAGCAAGGCAACCTAGAAATTGAGCGAGGCAACGTAGAAAATGAGTGAGGGAACCTAGAAATTGAGCGAGTGAACCTACGATTTGAGCTAGGCAACCTAGGAATTGAGCGAGGGAAGTTAGACATTGAGCGAGGGAAGCTAGAATTTGAGCGAGGGAACCTAGAAATTCAGCGAGACAACCTAGGATTTGAGGGAGGGAAGTTACAAATTGTGCGAGGGAACGTAAAAATTGAGCAAGGCAACTTAGGATTTGAGCGAGGCAACATAGGAACTGAGCGAGGGAACCTGGGAAATGAGCGAGGCAACGTAGAAATTCAACTAGGAATCCTAGGAATTGAGCGAGGGAAGCTAGAAATTAAGCGAGGGAACCTAGAAATTCAGCGAGGCAACCTAGGATTTGAGCGAGGGAAGCTAGAAATTGAGCGAAGGAACCTAAAAATTGAGTGAGGCAAGGTAGAAATTTAGCGAGGAAACCTAGGATTTGAGCGAGGCAACATAGGAATTGAGCGAAAGAAGTTAGAAGTTAAGCGAGGGAAGCTGGAATTTGAGCGAGGGAACCTAGAAATTCAGCGAGGCAACCTAAGATTTGAGCGAGGGAAGCTACAAATTGTGCGAGGGAACCTAGAAATTGAGCGAGGCAATGTAGGATTTGAGCGAGGCAACATAGGAAATGAGCGAGGGAACCTAAGAAATGAGCGAGGCAACGTAGAAATTTGAGGAATCTAGGAATTGAGCGAGGAAGCTAGAAATTAAGCGAGGGAACCTAGAAATTCAGTGAGGCAACCTAGGATTTGAGCGAGGGAAGGTAGAAATTGAGCGAGGGAAGCTGGAAATTGTGCGAGGGAAGCTAGAAATTCAGCGAGGGAACCTATGAATTGAGCCAGACAACCTAGGAATTGAGCGAGGGAAGCTAGAAATTCAGCGAGGCAACCTAAAAATTGAGTGAGAAAACCTAGGAATTGAGCGAGGGAACCTAGGAATTGAGAAAGGGAAGCTAGAAATTGAGCGAGGCAACCTAGGAATTGAGCGAGGGAAGCTAGAAATTCAGCGAAGGAACCTAGGAATTGAGCGAGGCAACCTAACAATCGAGCGAGGCAACCTAGCAATCGAGTGAGGCAACGCAGAAATTCAGCGAGACAACCTATGAATTGAGCGAGACAACCAGGAATTGAGCGAGGGAAACTAGAAATTGAGCAAGACAACATATAAATTGAGTGAGGGAACCTAGCAATTGAGCGAGGCAACGTAAATATTTAGTGAGGTAACCTATGAATTGAGCAAGCCAACCTAGGAATAGATTGAGGGAAGACCTATCAATTAAGCGAGGGAAGCTAGAAATTCAGCGAGGCAACGTATAAATTGAACGAGGGAAGCTAGGAATTGAGCGAGGCAACATAGGAATCGTAACGGAGCAATTCATAAATTTGATGGAGATATCATAAAAATATGATAGGGAACTTCCACGGATTCATGTAATGTAACGGAAAATTTTATGAACCGCTTGGTCAATTTTATTAATTGCTCTGACAAATTCACTGAAGAGCATTTCATGTAAAGCTTGATCAATTTCAGTAACTGCTTGGTCAAATTCACCAAAGAGCAAATTGTTAGGCTAGGTTAATTACATTTAAAGTTCATTCCAATTCATGTTAGCTTCACCCAATTTCAAGCTTGCCTCGCTCAAATTCATGTTTCCCTTGCTCAATTTCTAAGTTGCCTCGCTGAATTTATACATTGCCTTACTCAATTCTTAGGTTCCCTCACTCAATTTCTAGGTTGCCTCGCTCAATTTCTAGCTTCCATCGCTCAATTCAGAAGACTTTTTTTTACTGCATAAATCTTATCTTCCAGAACCCCAGCTGAGGAATGAGGATAATCTCATTTGGCAGCTCAATCCTCTCGGTCATAATTATGCTAATTCTACCTACAAATCTCTTTAGGTGATCAAGAGGGCTCCCTTTTCCAGTAGATGAGATTAGGATGAAAGGTATTATCTCAACACTTCTTTTCTCTGTCTTGCTCTTAAAAATCGTTGAATCCAAAGCCCTCGGAGAAGAAAAATCTCTCTCCTGATAAAAAATGAGAGGGATCTCTCTTTTATATTATATCTATGAAGAAAGATATAGAGATCTTCTCTGTTCTATCTATTCCTCTATCTATGAGAGGATAGATAGTCTCTCAAAAAAAGTCGTTCTCATCTTTGTTGATGATTTAACTAGCACTCAATCTGTTGGTTGCCTCGCTGAATTTCTACATTGCCTCACTGAATTTCGAGGTTCCCTTGCTCAATTTCTAACTTCCCTCGCTCAATTCCTAGGTTGCCTTGCTCAAATCCTAGGTTTCCTCGCTGAATTTCTACCTTCCCTCACTAAATTTCTAGCTTGCCTCGTTCAATTGATAGGTTGTCTCGCTCAATTTCTAGGTTCCCTCGCTCAATTTGTCGCTTTCCTCGCTCAATTCCTACGTTCCCTCGGTTGCCTCGCTCAAATCCTACGTTGCCTCGCTGAATTCCTACGTTGCCTCGCTCAAATCCTAGGTTACCTCACTCAATTTCTAGGTTCCCTCACTCAATTGCTAGGTTGCCTCATTCAATTCCTAGGTTGTCTTGCTCAATTTATAGCTTCCCTCGCTCAATTCCTATGTTGCCTTGCTCAATTCCTAGGTTGCCTCGCTGAATTCCTACCTTGCCTCACTCAATTTCTAGGTTCCCTCACTCAATTTCTAGCTTCCCTCGCTCAAATCCTAGGTTGTCTCGCTGAATTTCTAGGTTCCCTCGCTTAATTTCTAGCTTCCCTCGCTCAAATCCTAGGTTGTCTCACTAATTTCTAGGTTCCCTCGCTTAATTTCTACCTTCCCTCGCTCAATTCCTAGGATTCTTCGCTGAATTTCTACATTGCCTCATTCATTTCCTAGGTTCCCTCGCTCAATTCCTACGTTGCCTCGCTCAAATCCTAGGTTGTCTTGCTGAATTTCTAGGTTCCCTCGCACAATTTATAGCTTCCCTCGCTCAAATCCTAGGTTGCCTCGTTGAATTTCTAGGTTCCCTCGCTCAAATTCTAGCTTCCCTCGCTCAATTTATAACTTCCCTCGCTCAATTCCTAGGTTCCCTCGCTCAAATCCTAGGTTTCCTCGCTGAATTTCTACCTTGCCTCGCCCAATTTATAGGTTCCCTCGCTCAATTTCTAGCTTCCCTCGCTCAAATCCCAAGTTGCCTTGTTGAATTTCTAGGTTCCCTCGCTTAATTTCTAGCTTCCTTCGCTCAATTTCTAGGATTCTTCGCTGAATTTCTAAGTTGTCTCGCTCATTTCCTAGGTTGCTTTGCTCAAATCCTAGGTTGCCTCGCTCAATTTCTAGGTTCCATTGCATAATTTGTAGCTTCCTTCACTCAAATCCTAGGTTGTCTCGCTGAATTTCTAGGTTTCTTCGCTCAAATTCTAGCTTCCCTCACTCAATTTCTAACTTCCCTCGCTCAATTCCTAGGTTATCAGCTCAAATCGTAGGTTCCCTCGCTCATTTTCTACGTTGCCTTACTCAATTTCTAGCTTCCCTCGTTGAATTCCTACCTTGTCTCTCTCAATTTCTAGGTTCCCCCGCTCAATTTCTACCTTGCCTCGCTCAATTTTCAATTTGCCCACTCAATTTCTAGGAACTTATATATTAATCAGGTTCGTGTTGGGTCAGGCAACTCGAGACCTCAACTCGAGCCCAACCCAAGTTTTATCGGGTTGGTGTTTATATGGCCCAACCCCAAGACCAAACTTGATACACCCTGCCCAAGCCCAACCCAATGTCGGGTCGGTCACAAGTTGGTCGGGTTGAGCCTGCCCAACTTTTAGCCTTAAAATCATATATGGTACGTCAAGTAACTAATTTTGGTTTAGAAGATATTCTTGTTATATGAATAAAGAAAGAAATGAAAAAAAGAGATAATTTTTTTTATATGCTTATATATATATATGTGTGTGTGTGTGTGTGTGTGTGTGTGTGTGTGTGTTAGAGAAAAATGTAGGTATAATAAAATTCTCCATGTAAAAAAAAAATAAAAAATGATATGGATACGGTTATAGCTACAGTTATAATCCGTGAGGCAATATATAAATTGTGCGAGAGAACCTAGAAATTCAGTGAGGCAATATATAAATTGTGCGAGAGAAATGATGATCAAAACAAAAACACCGATGACAGGCTGACATTGATTTTTAGTCATGTGGGCCACTTGATGACAGGCCGACATTGATTTTTAATAGTGCATGGTTACAGTGGGACTCAATGACTGGCCTTGATCTCACATTTACGTGCCATGTTAGCATTTGTGCCAACTAAAGTACCATTTAAAAGGCTCAGGACATTGCTATCGTAAAAGCAAAAAATATGTAAAAATAAAACTAGTCAGAAAAAAGGCTTCGGGACGTTGCTAACGTAAGGTGGAGAAGTGTAAAAAACCCTTTGGATAATACTTATATCTTTAAGATATTATGGACTCCCCCGAGACTTGTTGTAGGGAAAAACATTCCTATCAAACAATATAATCCATCCAAGAGGGGTGCACACATCCAAGAGAAATGATGATCAAAACAAAAACATTGATGATCTAGATAACCACGTGGGCCATTTGATGACGGACCAGCATTGATTTTTGGTAGTGCATGGTTACAGTGGGACTCAATGGCTGGCCCTGATCTCACATTTATGTGCCACGTTAGCATTTGTGTTGATGGCCATTGACCTAGGTGTTATGTCATCTTAGGTTACCATCACAGCTAGAAGTCTATTCCTCCGTTAAAAAATCCAATCCATTCAAGTTGGACTGGCTGGATTATTGGACTAGTGTGAATTTTTCTTAATGCATGTTCCAATGGTACTCACTCCTATTCCTCCATTAAACAATCCAATCCATTCAAGTTGGACCGGCCGGATTATTGGACTAGTGTGAATTTTTCCTAGTGCATGTTCCCGATGGTACTCACTCGATGACTACATTTACATGTCATGCTAGCATTAGCAGTGCGAATAGGTTTAAATCTTTCCTTGGGTGAATGGCCTCATGGTGGGACGCTAAAAAACTAGTCTTGATCTTACATTCACATGCTATGTTAGCATGTGTGCTGCTAATAAGACTCTTCAATCTTTCCTTGCTTGAATAGACTTGATGTATCTGCTTTTCCACAAGAAATGCATTTGCAGTCAACATGATGTTTGGACCAACACTAATGTTTGGTGCTCCTGGTGGGACTCAATAACTGCCCTGACCTCTGATTAACATACTAGCACATGTGCCGCTAATAACCTTCTTCAACCTTTCCTTGCTCGAATGGCCTGGCCTCAACATCTCCTTTTTCTCCCTTGAGAAATGCATGTGTGGCCTACATGGCGATTGGACCAATGTGATTCTCGGTAATGCATGCTCATGGCGGGACTCACCAAGGCACTGGACTTGTTCTCATACTTGAGCGACATGTTTGCATGTGTGCTATAAATATCCTCCTCAATCTTCCTTTGCATGAATGGCCTCAACATCTGCTTTTTCCATGATAAATTCTGAGGCTAGTGAGTGGCCCGGTTAAAGAACCCATTGATTCTCATCATTATCAATAAATTTTAAAGGCTTAAAGTCTACACACTACAAATTCAAATTGTTTCTACATAATACCTATTGGTACCCATACGAGTTATGTCAAATGCATATATTGAAATGTTACACAAATTAAAGTGATGGAGAACTGTCAAAAGCAAGGCCAAAACCATCACCTGTTAACAATACAACTCAACAGGATTAGTACCCACATCCATGCGAGATTGGGGCCATTCCTTATGTGGGTCCCCACTCCTGTAGTGGGGACCTGTTTGGTTATCAGATGTGCCTTTGGCTTAAAGGGGAATCAACCTGCAGGTATGATTTTCAGGCCATGGCACATACATGTGGAGTGTCCTGAATCACACATGTGGTGAGGGTAGGATTTTGAATCCTACCCTTCCCTTGATACTAGGTGATTAGATAATTACAAGGACTCATTTTTCTATGCAGACTTCTAGCTGTGTCTCTCCAAACTATATGTCCCACCAATCTGACATCAATAAGAAGATGAGGGCTATTTTGATTGACTGGCTGATCGAGGTAGATGAAATAGATGTATGATCTTATGATTCTTATGTAATTCTAAATTTTTATATGAGCAGACATCTAACTATATTTTATAATAGGTGCACTACAAATTTGAACTCATGGATGAGACCTTATTCCTGACTGTCAACCTCATAGACAGATTCTTAGAGCGTCAGATAGTTGTAAGGAAGAAGCTTCAGTTGGTTGGAGTGACTGCCATGCTTCTAGCATGCAAGTATGAAGAAGTGTCCGTACCAATTGTAGAGGATCTAATTCTCATTTCAGACAAAGCATATACAAGGGATGAAGTCCTAGAAATGGTAACTCTCTTTTTCCTCCTGATCATGTAGTTGATAAGCCTTGTACACCTAGGCCATTTAAAAAAAAAAAAAAGCATGCTCAAAAAAAGTTGCTCCTCTCATCAGATGGGCCTAAAAAATGAGGATGGGTCTGCTCATCAGATGAGTCCAAAGATCAGGATGGCTTGCTCATCAGGTGGAATGTGGATCCATGGGGCAGTTAAAACTCTCCTTTATTTTCTTACATGTGGTTCTACCTGAGGAGTTGACCAGCCTAATTTTGGGGCCAGGTCATCACATGGCACAGCCCACACACCTGCCCAGTTGTAACATGACATACATGACACTACAACAAAACAGAGCTTGGCCGACCGATGGGGTAACCCTTTGCCCGCAGCCAGTTTTAACGGCCGTAGGCAAAGGGTCTTATAAATTTTAAAAAAAAAGCCCTAACCTATTACGCCGTCTCTCTCTCTCTCTCTCTCTCTCTCTCTCTCTCTCTCTCTCTCTCTCTCTCTCTGCCTCTCCCTTTCCACTCCCTCTCTCTCTCCTTCCATCTTGTGAATCGGCAGACGTAGCGAGGAAGATCGCGTTCGCGATCGAGTGCGAGATGTAGGCTACGGATTATAACCGTAGCTATAGCCGTATCCTGTGTACTTTTCTTTTTTTTTTTTTTTTTTTTTTTGTTTTGTTTTTTTTTTTTACATTTAGAATTTTATTCTACCTACATTTTTCTCTAACACATATTTATATAAATATGTATATATAAGCATATAAAAAAAATTTCTCTCCTTTTTTCATTTCTTGGTAACCAAACTAATCTGATTTTTCTTGGTAACCAAACTAATCTGATTTTTCAACGTATAAAATTTTATCGAGAAGATTTGGTAACCAAACTAATCTGATTTTTCTTGGTACCTTCTGCCTTCTATAGATGATAGCCTATTCTCAACAACCTTCCTTTTTTGCATCATCGTTAAATTTATCTTTACTTCCCTTTACCTGAATTTTGAGATAAATATATATGCAATCCCGACTCTCCAGGGTCCAAGACCCTCCTAAATTTGTCTCCATGCGTACTCCTTCATTCAACAGCCTTTAAAATTAGCCTCTCCATTTCACCCTAATCTCACCAACTTTCACCAAGACCTTTTGATCCTTACCATTGATGCTTCTAGTGTGGGTTGTCTCTACTTTTCCACTTCCTTGATGCATCTTTCTCTCCCTCTTTAATGCTTAACCTATCATACAATTCATGATACAATTTATACCTCCCACGTATAATTATTATATATTACCTATCTTGATAGAATAGAATAGTGGAAAAGGATTCATTTAGCCGACCCCAATTAGTTGGGATAAGGCTTAGGTCAATTCCTAGCCTCCCTTGATCAATTTCTAGTCTCCCTTGCTCAATTCCTAGGTTCCCTCGCTCAATTCCTAGGTTTTCTCGCTCAATTTTTTGGTTGCCTCATTGAATTTTAGCTTCCTCGCTCAATTCCTAGGCTGTCTCGCTCAATTCATAGGTTCTCTTGCTGAATTTCTAGCTTCCCTCGCTCAATTTCTAGCTTTCCTCGCTCAATTCGTAGGTTGCCTCGCTGAATTTCTACGTTGCCTCACTCAATTGCTAGGTTGCCTCGCTCAATTCTTAGGTTCCTTCGCTCAATTTATATATTGTCTCACTGAATTTCTATCTTCCCTCGCATAATTTGTAGCTTTCCTCGCTCAAATCCCAGGTTGCCTCGCTGAATTTCTAGGTTCCCTCGCTCAAATTCTAGCTTCCCTCGCTGAATTTCTAACTACCCTCGGTCAATTCCTAGGTTGCCTCACTCAAATCCTAGGTTTCCTCGCTGAATTTCTACCTTGCCTCGCTCAATTCCTAGGTTCCCTCGCTCAATTTCTAGCTTCCCTCGCTCAAATCCTAGGTTGTCACGCTGAATTTCTAGGTTCCCTCGCTTTATTTCTAGCTTCCCTCGCTGAATTTCTACGTTGCCTTGCTCATTTCCTAGGTTCCCTTGCTCAATTCCTATGTTGCCTCGCTCAAATCCTAGGTTGTCTCGCTCAATTTCTAGGTTCCCTCACACAATTTATAGCTTCCCTCGCTCAAATTTGAGGTTGCCTCGCTGAATTTCTAGGTTCCCTCGCTTAAATTCTAGCTTATCTCGCTCAATTTCTAGCTTCCCTCGCTCAATTTCTACCTTTCCTCGCTCAATTCCTAGGTTACCTCGCTCAATTCCTATGTTGCCTCGCTTAATTTCTAGGTTCCTTCGCTCAATTTCTACTTTTCCTCATCAAGATCAAGACTCATCTAGCCTCTCGGGAAAACACTTCGGATGTTTTCTACGGCTATTCAATGCCTAAGCTTCTTCGTGAATGGAAATGGACTATTTATAACTTTCAGCACACCTCATGCATCCCGATGCATTAGTCCCTCTCCTTCAGGCTTTTGGAAACTTGATGTTGATGCAGCTCACTTGGTAATCCAAGGGAGTCAAGGATCGGAGGAATTCTAATAGATGGAGAATGGCTTGGAGGCAAGATCAAATCTTTGGGCCAATGGCCAACAACAACTCTAATCAAGTAGAACTTAAGGCGATTAAAGTAGGTGGAAAGATTTTACCGATCGATTCAATGGCACCTTCATCGCAGTGTTCTATACATCATTATCGTTATATGTATCGCACCCTTAGGATACCGAAACATGTATTCATATCGTCAATAATACCACACATATCGGGAATGTATCCAAGTGAAACATTTAGAAAATGATGGAATATTTAAGTGAAACTTCGGGAGATGTTAAAGGACGCATGATTTCCCCCATTTCCTCAATTTTCTCCTCCAAATGCATGAAAATCATACATACATATGCATTTGTACTAGACTTCATGCTAATACTTAAAAAGAAAAGAAATTTAAACAAGTTTTTCTTAAATAACGATTTCTCCACCAAAAATGTATTTTGCTGTCAAGCAACTCGTGTTGTTAAAACACCCCTAGGAAGAGATTCCCCCCCAAAAACACCTCTAGAAAACTGAGGATTTCTATAAAATTTTATTTTTCCATGACATCTCGTGATATTTTCGACATTGCATCATCACAAATGAAATGAAGAAGGGGATATTACAGAACTTTCGAATATTTGAAATGCACTTAAACCCACCCTAAGATGTAAGCTACTATAATATCAAATGCCCCATAGATAAGAATGTGAACCTTTCAGATCATAAATGAGATAAAGAAGAAAATAAAAAAAATGGCTTCAGTTAACATATCACCAAACTAGCATAAAGGAAAGGGGATTCATTCCCCTTTTGTTCTCAATAACCTCATAAAACACAATACCATGAATTTCATAACACCAGAATCTCTTAGGTTTCCATGCACAAAACTACAATGATACTTTTAGCATTGGAGCTTTTGAAGCTCCGGTGCAACACACTCAAACCAAACACCCTTTTGTTTGAATCGGGGATCAATCGCGGATTCCGCGATTCCACCGCAACTCGTTGTAGAATTCGGGGATGGATCGCGGAATCCGCGATTGATCCCCGATTCAAACAAAAGGCTATGGCTACGGATTATAACTGTAGCTATAGCCGTATCTTGTGTACTTTTCTTTTTAATTTTTTTAAAATTTTTTTACATTTAGAATTTTATTCTACCTACATTTTTCTCTAACACATATTTATATAAATATATATATATAAGTATGTAAAAAAAAATTTCTCTCTTTTTTTCATTTCTTTCTTTATTATTTTTTTTATACACGCACACACACATGCTTACACATGCACGCTGTGGGATTTCACCACCGGTGGGTACTCGAACCCTTTCTTTATTCATATAACAAGAATATCTTCTAAACCAAAATTAGTTACTTGACGTACCATATATGATTTTAGGGCTGAAAGTTGGGCGGGTTCAACCCGACCAACCTGTGACCCACCCGACATTGCAACCTAAAATTTGAACGCTGCTACCTATCAATTGAGCGAGGCAACCTAGGAAATGAGCGAGGGAAGCTAGAAATTGAAAGAGGGAACCTAAGAATTGAGCGAGGCAACGTAGGAATTGAGCGAGGGAAGCTAGAAATTGAGCGAGGCAACGTAGGGATTCAGCGAAGTAACCTAGGAATTGAGCGAGGGAAGCTAGAAGGATCCTAGAAATTGAGCGAGGTAATGTAAGAATTCAGCAAGGGAAGGTAGAAATTAAGCAAGGGAAGCTAGAAATTCAGCGAGGCAACCTAGGATTTAAGCGAGAGAACCTAGAAATTGAGCGAGGCAATATAGAAATTTAGTGAGGGAACCTAGAAATTCAGCGAGACAACCTAGAATTTGTGCGAGGAAGCTACTGAATTGAGCGAGGAACCTAGAAATTGAGCGAGGCAACCCAGGATTTGAACGAGGCAACCTAGGAATTGAGCGAGGCAACATAGGATTGAGCGAGGAACCTACGAATTGAGCTAGGCGTAGGAATTCAAATGAGGAATCCTAGGAATTGAGTGAGGGAAGCTAGAAATTGAGCAAGGGAACCTAGGATTTGAGCGAGGCAACCTAGAAATTGAGCGAGGCAACGTAGGGATTGAGCGAGGGAAACTAGGAATTGAGAGAGGCAACGTAGAAATTCAGTGAGGAATCTTAGGAATTGAGTGAGGCAACGTAGGATTTGAGCGAGACAACCGAGGGAACGTAGGAATTGATGAGGAAAGCTACAAATTGAGCAAGGGAACCTAGAAATTGAGCGAGGCAATGTAGGAATTAAGCGAGGAAAGGTAGGAATTAAGCGAGGCAACCTAGGAATTGAGTGAGGCAACGTAGAAATTGGAGCGAGCCAACATAGGAATTGAGCGAAGGAACCTATAAATTAAGCGACGGAACCTACAAATCTCTTTAGGTGATCAAGAGGGCCCCCTTTTCCAGTAGATGAGATTATGACGAAAGGTATTATCTCAACGCTTCTTTTCTCTCTCTTGCTCTTAAAAATCATTGAATCCTAAGCCCTCAAAGAAGAAAGATCCTGGTTGCCTCGCTCAAATCCTAGGTTGCCTTGCTCAATTCCTAGGTTCCCTCACTCAATTGTTAGGTTGCCTCACTTAATTCATAGGTTGTCTCGCTCAATTTCTAGCTTCCCTCTCTCAATTCCTATGTTGCCTCGCTGAATTCTTACCTTGCCTCACTCAATTTCTAGGTTCCCTCGCTCAATTTCTAGCTTCCCTCGCTCAAATCCTAGGTTGTCTCGCTGAATTTGTAGGTTCCCTCGCTTAATTTCTAGCTTCCCTCGCTTAATTCCTAGGATTCCTCGCTGAATTTTTACGTTGCCTCGTTCATTTCCTAGGTTCCCTCGCTCAATTCCTAGGTTGCCTCGCTCAATTTCTAGGTTCTCTTGCACAATTTGTAGCTTCCCTCGCTCAAATCCTAGGTTGCCTCGTTGAATTTCTATGTTCCCTTGTCAAATTCTAGCTTCCCTCGCTCAATTTCTAACTTCCCTCGCTCAATTCCTAGGTTGCCTCGCTTAAATCCTAGCTTTCCTCGCTGAATTTCTACCTTGCCTCACTCAATTTCTAGGTTCCCTCGCTCAATTTCTAGCTTCCCTCGCTCAAATACTAGGTTGTCTTGCTGAATTTCTAGGTTCCCTCGCTTAATTTCTAGCTTCCCTCACTTAATTCATAGGATTCCTCGCTGAATTTCTACGTTGCCTCGTTCATTTTCTAGGTTCCCTCGCTCAATTCCTACGTTGCCTCGCTCAAATCCTAGGTTGCCTCGCTCAATTTCTAGGTTCCGTCTCACAATTTGTAGCTTCCCTCGTTCAAATCCTATGTTGCCTCGCTGAATTTCTAAGTTCCCTCGTCAAATTCTAGCTTCCCTCGCTCAATTCCTAGGTTGCCTCGCTCAATTCCTAGGTTGCCTCGCTCAAATCCTAGGTTTCCTCGCTAAATTTTTACCTTGCCTCACTCAATTTCTAGGTTCCCTCGCTCAATTTCTAGCTTCCCTCGCTCAAATCCTAGGTCGTCTCGCTGAATTTCTAGGTTCCCTCGCTTAATTTCTAGCTTCCCTCGCTTAATTCTTAGGATTCTTCGCTGAATTTCTACGTTGCCTCGCTCATTTCCTATGTTGCCTCGCTCAAATCCTAGGTTGCCTCGCTCAATTTCTAGATTCCCTCGCACAATTTGTAGCTTCCCTCGCTCAAATCCTAGTTCCCTCGCTCAAATTCTAGCTTCCCTCGTCCAATTTCTAACTTCCCTCGCTCAATTCCTAGGTTGCCTAGCTCAAATCGTAGGTTCCCTCGCTCATTTTCTACGTTGCCTCGCTCAATTTCTTAGCTTACTCGCTCAATTTCTAGATTCCTCACGAACTCCTACCTTGCCTCTCTTAATTTCTAGGTTCCCTCGCTCAATTCCTACCTTGCCTCACTCAATTTTCAATTTGCCTACTCAATTTCATATTTGTCCCGCTCAATTTCTAGTTTGACCGCGAAGTGACTGAAATTGACAGCGAAGTTAATGAAATGTATTTTCAACCATCGACCTGATGGAATCTTGGAAAATAACTAAGTTGGTTGGCTAAAGTAGCTTCTCTTACCCCAAAATCATATGTGGTACGTCAAGTAACTAATTTTAGTTTAGAAGATATTCCTGTTAAATGAATAATGAAATAAATGAAAAAAAAAGAAGAGAGAATTTTTTTGAAAGTAATCCGTAGCTATGATTATAGCTACAGTTATAATCCGTAGCCATGAAAACCGTAGCCATAAGTTCTTGGTTTTTATTTTTATTTTTCTTTTGCTGTTGTAATCCCCACCGCCTTTTGTGGGTCCCGTCATGAGGTCTGTGTTATATCCAAACCGTCCATCTATTTGGCGAGCTCATATTCAGGCTTGAGACTAAAAATAAGATAGATCTAACTATCAAGTAGACCACACTGTAAAAGGCAATGGGGAATTGAACGTCTACCATTGAAACCCTTTTAGGGGTTATAAAAGTTTTGGATCATTATGAAATTTTTTTTTCTTCTTCATCCAGGTCTTTGTGACCTATGAATAAACTTAGACGGGGAGGATTTCTCACAAACATCACAGTGGGCCCCCCAAAAGTTTTTAATGGTCCACGCTCATTCAACACTGTTTCCTATAATGTGGTACACTTGAGATTTGCATATACCTCATTTTTGGTCGTATACCATAAAATGATATGGAAAAATATATGGACGACATGGATGAATAGCATACATCATGGTGGGGCCCACAGACCACCGACCATCCGCCATTGGCTGGTGGCAGGGGGAGTACCCAATCCGTTTTCGTGAAAGGAGGGGTAGTTTCGTCCTCAAAGTCGCTGTCCGCACGTGCTAGTCTAGATTGGTAACTAAAATTTGTATTCTTTCATAGAAACCGCTGGGTAAAAGGTTTTGTCTACAGTGGTCATTTTCTCATGTAAAAGTTCCCTCTGGAATCAAACCATGCACTTCGTGTGTATTGTATATCGTACTCAGGTGAATGCTCTCTATAGTATGACA
The DNA here is from genome assembly GCA_030180095.1 of Magnolia changhungtana. NCBI lineage: Eukaryota > Viridiplantae > Streptophyta > Magnoliopsida > Magnoliales > Magnoliaceae > Magnolia > Magnolia changhungtana. The sequence continues at coordinate 4,811,767 of JASAUF010000474.1, forward strand.
TGCATCTACGTCATTTGAACCCTCAATTTGTGGGCCACATGTGGATGGCTATTATCTTAGACGCTTTATATATTATATGATGCTCACTTCAATTTTTGGTCGTACATGTGTGGGCGTGCCAAAATTGCAATTGTGGCTTCAATTCAAAGTAAATAATAGTAACCTCAAGCGTCAAAATAGACAGACACGTAATATATGACTAAAAAATGATGAGATCAATCACCTATTCAGTCACTCGCTCAATGTGTAAACAAGATTTGATGATATTCAAAGGGTGAACTTCGTCTTCTAATAATGGAGTGCACTTTTAACTTATATACAAAATGACTTTTTCATACAAATAAAATGAGATGAGGAAGGAATTCTTGCCATCGGTTATGAAGAACGTTGAACACCCTTTTGAATGAAGAACTAAATCCAGCGTGCAAGCGTAGAATCAAATTACAGTTAAAGATTATCAGCTACTTAATTAACACTATGATTACATTAAGTAATGTAAATAATATACTGAAAGTAAAAGATTACATTGAAAATATAATTTACTGGGTAGATAAAGTAAACGATTACACTATGAAATATAAATTAACTAGTACTTGAAAGGATAATTTGAAAGATATGTTTAATTTGTTTAGGTTAGCATAAGATCCTTCTCTTTTTTGCATTTTTTTTTCTATTCGTATCTTTAATACAATTAGATAGATTATTTTCTCGTTCTGATAGTTACCATAACTGTTTAACATTACTTCATTTATTCTGTTTTTCTTTTATCATATGTTATGCAACTATTTTCACATGAATACTTTTTCACCGATCATGGCACAACACCGTTTGATAAGCTCCGGTTATTATTAAAAAATCTTCTCCATATATATCTATGGATATTAGAATATACCATATAGATATGTATGCATCACACATAACATCTCTTGATTGGTTCTCATAAGAAATGGCGATAATGGGGATGAGCAAACGGATTCGAAGATCAATTCCGTTAATTATCAAACGGATACCAGGGAATGGTACGATTTAGCAAGAGAATTTACTTTATTCGGGCTGGTAGATTATTCAATTAACGTGCTTATTAGAACCGTAACAATCTACAGTGGAGCTTTGATTTGGACGGTTAAGATAGGTACTTATCAATGTGTGCGTTAGATCCGTGCAGGTGTACAATATAGCACACTCTCGCGAGCTGCGGTGTGGTCTTGGTTCCTCAGAGATATCACTCTGACACGTGGCATAACCAGCAATCAGATGGCACGTGTCTTACTGACTTGTCGGAGGAGAGTCACCGACACGTATGGCCCATTTTCTTCCCAGATGCTTTATTTTCTGTCTTACGTGGTGGTGGACAATGTACGAGAGCACCTTGACGGTGAGACGCGGATTGGTACCACCCCGCCTGACCAGCACAGCACGTGCCCGGATTTACTGCGAAAGCCTTTGGCAGTAAGTTCCCGTGCTGAGACGCTAGGTGGGGCCCACCGAGATGTTAGTCAGAAATACACCCCGTCTATCCGTCTTTCTGGCTCATTTTTAGTACATGCTGCTGAAAATGAAGTGGATCCAAAACTAAGTGGGCCGCATGGGAGGAAACAGTGGGGATTCAATAAACACAGCTGAAATGGTTTGTATACATACAAAAGTTTCTTATCTAGCTAAGTTTTTCACCTATTCTCTCGTGATACTGTCCACTTAAGTTTTGGATCCATCTCATTTTCTTTCGAATGTCCTAAAATAAGATCACATCACATAACAGACGAACGGGTGTATTTCTCCCAAATATTACGGTGGGCCTCACCTTGGCAGGAAAACCGGGTCCACACATCGCATAGATATTTCTATGCTCAGGCTGTGTGGGTCCTCAGAGATGTCCGTGACAAATTCAGTCCATCCATCTGTTTTGAAAGACTACAGTGGGATAGGATGTTAAAAATCAAGTAGATCCAAAACTTTGGTGCGGCTGGAGCATCAACGTCCACCGTTAAAACCTTCCTAGACCTGACCATGATGTTTATATGCCATCCAAACCGTTCGTAAAATTATTACCACTTAGATAAACTGCAGGAACAAATATAATTCTGATATAAGACTTCCGTCAGAGCCAAGCATTCAATCCCCACTATTTCGTGTGGTATGGCCCATTAGTTTTGGATCTGCCTGATTTTTAAAATCCTTTCCTATTGTGGTATTTCAAAATAAATGGACGGTTTAGATTCGTCAGATACATCTCTGCGGGCCCCATAGAGTCCAGGGCAGAGAAATATCTATGTGCCCCGGACACGGGCAATCCACTCCCCGCCAAGCGACCGAAGGTTCCGATAGGGGCTTTGTGGGCCCAGTGTGATGTAATTTATTTATCCACACCATTCATCTATTTTGAAAAATCGTTTTAAAGTGACCAACACAAAAATGAGCCTGATTGCATGCTGAAGTGGACCACATCATAAGGAAGCAATGGTGACAATGTTTTCTACTGTTGAAACCTTCCTAAGACCCAATATGATGCTTATTTGCCATCCAAACTGTTCATAAGGTCAGATAGACCTGGATGAAGGGAAAATATAAATATCAGCTTTATCCAAAACTTCTGTAGCTCCAAAGATGTTTTCGGTGGTAGGCATATTATCCTCACTATTTCCTGTGGTGTGGTCCACTTGAGAATTCAATCTATCTCATTTTTTTTGGATCATTATCATCTTTAAAATTGTATGAACGGTGTGGATAAAACATATACATTACGGTGGCCCCACATAGCCTCTTACATGACTGTCGGGTCTCTCCCTACGTCCAGGTGGGGGAGCTCTGAGGGGCTACCGTGAAGTATGGGTTTATTTACACCGTCCATTCATTTTTTACCATCATTTTAGGGGATAAACCCAAAATTGAGGCAAATCTACGGTTCAGTGGACCACACAAAGGAAAATAGTGGAGATAATATACACTGTTGAAATCTTTTAGGCCCACCGTGATATTTAATTGCCATCCAATCTTATAAAGCCTAGACCCGAATGAAGGAAAAAAAACACAAATATCAGCTTGATTCAAAACCCTTAGTTGGTAAATGTTTAATCCCCATTGTATGGTCCACTTAAACCTGGGATGTATCTCATTTTTGAGCTTTGTCCTAAAATGACAGGGCAGAATGGATGAATGGTGTGGATAAAACCCATACATCATTGTGGCCCCTCAGAGCCACCCCTATATGTGCTGAGCTTGGCACTGGTGGGAGTAGTACCAGTCCGCATCTTTGACGGTGGAGCCGGCAGAACCAGATTATGGTAGACCATCTATCCACATTGCATATGTGAGGGCAAGATATTAATCAGGACTGTCCATCTGGTGGGCCCCTCATGGAAGGCCTGTTTTTTGAGAACAATATCCACAGACAATCCTAACATCAGCCTTTAAAGGGTACTTAATTATATGAGATGACACAATAGAGCTAGATGAACCATATGGTTTACCATCTACCACGACTGGGTTATCCATCAATCTTAACCATCTAATTAATGGGTCTCATTATGAATAGATAATACTTACCATATGACTGTATACAATCACTACTTATCTTTACTTTCAATACTTAGGGTGGACCATTAATTATTTTAACTTTCACGCCAGTGTTAAGTGAATTTGGATCATCTTCTTGTTACAAACAGAAAATTACTTTATGCATTTTGTAATCTGATTAGTCCACGTAACCACAAACTACATTTAATGCAGCAGGAAAATAACAATTTTCTATTTGTGGCACGCAGAGAATCCGAATTAGTGTTGAGTTGGACGGGGTGTTCTAACGATCCTAGCCGGAAAATAAACCTACCACATGTAATCTAGCAATGTGGTTCCATGGGCATGGATTGCGAGCAACAAGTTGTTGGGTGCGCCACGTGATGACATCACAGTAATGAAAAGCACCATATCCACACCATTTTGGTGCAAGGGGATCTGCACTTTTTAATGTGGATCACACCATCAATGTCCTCCTCTCCCCACGTTAAAATTGTGGAGGTACCTTTCCCACCGCCCGTTAGCTTTGCCCCTCACCCGTTAGCGACAGAAGCAATAAAGAAAAGGGACTCGGACATGTAGCATCTCTGCGGAAGAAAATCAGAAGTCTAGTCTTTTTAGAATCTTTGAGTCAATTGCTAATGTTCATATTCCTCAGAAGAAAAGGAGAAAAAGTTTGATGTTAAGACATACACATGGTGCTTCCCCATTAGTGGGGACATTATCACTAAGGCTACAACTTGGGTTCAAGACAACCCAAGCTAGATTAACCAGCTTGGGTCTGGTTGTTAGGGCACCTTGGGTTGAGTTTGGGTTGGAAAAGGACAACTTGATTTGACTTAGGTTAGGTTTGGGTTAAGAAATAAAAATTTAGTTGATGGTATATGTACATATATTTGATGCATGTGAACATTGATATATGTGCCACATTTTTTATTGCTCGAAGATTGATAGCTGCGCACACACTATATGTGTGTGTGATGCTTGATTTTGACGGGTACACATGTGGCACACGGAAACATGTCATATATATTTATGAATAAATATGATTCTCATGTGCACTAAAACCAAAAAGTGCTATTTACTAATTGTCTGTACGGCTGTCAATGGGCCACGGCGAGCCTGGTAGGTCTTGGCCTGGATTTTCAATTATTTCGGGCTGGGCCATTGGGCTGGGCTGTTTCAAAATTCTGAATTTTTAGGCCTGAGCCCGGCCCATTGGCACCTGTAGTTGTCCCTCCTTAAAACTAAGAGTCACGTGTTCATGCCCATTTGTTGCATGTGCATTGATTCTACGCAACTTTATCTAAATCCAAACAGCCCTTAAGCAGGGCAAGCTTAGGCTCTGTTTAATAGCCTTCAAGCTCATCATCTCAATTTGTTTAGGATTCAAAGGCATCTGTGGGTAATCATGAGGGGCTCGGCCAGTGCCTTTTATGTTTTGGCCCATCACATGCCTGGGCCAGGCCTAGTTTTACATTGTGGGCTGGGCTTGAACAGACCCCGGCCACGCCCAAGGTCGGTCCGTTGATGGCGAACCTTTTGGATTGGAAGACTATCCGCCATCCATAGTGGGTCCACCAGTCCCACCGGGGACTAGGGCCAACTTAACAAGGCATAAAGACATTTTTCTCGTCCCAATGCCTCATGATACCACATGTGCAAATATGGCATGCATGTGAGAGATTGAAACCATCCATCAAGTGATTCATGATGCTCTAAATGAATATCAAGCCGTCTGGTCTATATGGACCACAATGTCAAAAAATAAATGGACCGTTCAAAAGTTAGTGGCCTAGTTTCTTAAGTTGCCGACCCCTTTGTTAAGCTTAACCTATAATGCTATGAGTGGTACCACCTCGGATATATGCACGACATCCAATCCGTCCATAATGTGCCTTGTCATGTTATCATTGGCGTTTGAAAATTAAGCGATCCTTCCAAAATTCAAGTGGGCTACTACATGTTGTAGCCACATGAGTTTTTGGAATGGCTTAATTGTTGGGGTTGATCGATCCCGATGGGGCGCATCTTCTGAATGAATTGGATGGAACATAGAAATTTAATAGGCCCACAAACATTTTGGAAGGATTTTTGTAGTGGGCATCCATCTCAACTTTTCCCTGTGGTGTGGTACAGTTGGGTTTTGAAATGCCTTGGACTTTTGGATGACCATTTATTCTAGTGGGGCAAATCTTCATAATGGATTAGATGTCATATTAGAAAACACACCAAACAGACATAAGTAGAGGGAGAAAAGAATAGTACATTAAATAAATTCTTATCGTAATATCAAATGATATCGATTATGAATATGTTATTTGAGATATTTGAGATTTCTGTAATTCATAATATGTGCTGATGAAAAACCAAACGTGCACTTGTCAAATATGAAACGAATAAATCATTTTAACAATTCCACTCAATAAAATGATGCTTTTACCTTTTCTTAGGCCCCGCATTTAAAAGCTGTGCATGGCGCTTTTCCACCAAGCTATGTCAAGAATCCCTTTTTACGTCCGGGTGTAGACAACTATCATGGGTAATGAGGTGCCTTTGAACGGTTCATGTTACAAAAGGCTGATAGGAAATGCTAAAAGGGACTAGATTCTTTTTAAATTACATGTGCACGAGATTCACCCATCCAACGGATTCGCCACCTTGCCTTCAGGCCCATCCAAAACCCAAGTGGACCACTTATGGTATAGAGCAAAACCATGCTTAGAATCTGAGTTTTGGAATAGCATGATTTTTGGGGAATCCTTTTATCCTGTTGAATTTACTGAACAAATTAGCTGGATGCCATGTAAACATCATGGTTAGCCTTACATACAACAATGGTGGGTGCCCTCATCCAAGCCGTTCCCTATATTGTGGCCTACGTGGCTTTTAGATCAGTTTGATATTTTGAGTTCTCATGTGGATATGATGCGGCTCACCTGATGGGTGGATCTCATGCACTTTCCACCTATGTGGAGCTCCGGTGGCAGTAGACATGTGGTTCGTACCAATTTCTTTTCCTTCCCTTTTCTTCTCTGCTTGGTTGGTGTGCTGATTTTTCATAGATGAATGCTGACAGAGACACACATTTAAAAGGTTTGCTGAAAAGTTCGAAACTTTCTCAAGCACGTGGGGCGGTCAATTATCGATTGAGACCGTTTATTCAGCAGTACCAATGGGAGCAAACCATGGTGGAAAAATCATGGTGAAAAATCACACGGATCAAATGATTAGAAATTTAACATTATTATTACACAATGATTACATGTTTGTAAATAGATATTTTGACCATCCAATCCCCATTCGGGATGGAATTATTTATTTGGGAAAAACACTGTTTTAGGGCGAGAGCCATTGTCCAACATTGAAATTGTAATCAACATACTATATTTTATAATTGATGCCGTCACCTATATTTATATTAATATGTAACTCGAGTATTATATGTAAATGGTGCACATCAATTAAAAATATGCATCAATGTGGGGCTTACAGATCTAGTAGATGAATAGGACAATGCCAAATAATCGAAATAAGTACTGAATATGTAAATAATTAATACAAAGATTTCAATTACTTGAGTATTGAAACCTTGATTCCAAATAATTCGTAGGACAACCTTCACCTAAATTTTTAGGCAGGACAACCTTATTTCACAAATTTCTTTAAAATCAAAACCTCAAACTTACAAGAGTAAATTAAAGAATTATAATATTCACCATACAACTGAAATTAAATACATTCAGTCCACCACAAATAAAATAAGGCATTCACCATATGACACAAATAATTATAGCAGATCGGTGCTTTAAAAACAGATACGCTTACTCCACTCCCAAAATTACTTCCTTTGTAATTTTGGCTTTCACTATAAAAAGGTTTCTACAGGGTCACCTTAATAACCTGATACAATTTCTTGTGATTTTCACGGGCTATCATAATAAAAACCTAAACTGAGATTTTACCAGACTATCTCAAACAAAACCTTAACTGAGATTTTCACAGGAGATTTCAGAAAAACCTAAAAAGAGTTATAGAATGTATACTTATCTTCATCGTAAAAGACATAGCAGAAGCTTGTAGCAGAAAAACCTCTTTTTTAAATATAGATGGTACCGTGTTCAGTCAGATAGAAAGGGTATAGGGTTCTATTGATTTTAATTATGTTAAATCCAAAACTTACTTAATTTAATTCTCTTAGATCTCAAAGAAGAGTATAGTTTATACTCTTAGATTAAACTTGAAAGATATGAGACTAAAGGGAATTGAAAAAGCTAGTTAAATAAATTATAAATACCGTCCAATAACTTGCTAATAACTTGAGCTTCTTTCTCTCTTATAGAAGAATTCTGATAATAAACTTGTTCAATTTGGAATGAGAGAAGAACTCAATTTATAGGCAAAGAAGTTACAACTTCGACTAGCTCGAGATAGGCTTTGACTAGCCTAAGTTCAGCGGATTCAGTTCAACGGATTTCGGATTGCGCGAGATAAAGATTATCAAAAATTCGGCTAGCCGAATAGCATAATTCGGCTAGTCAAATTTGACCTTTGGTTGGTCAAATTTCTCCGGATTCCAAAATTTGTAGATACTAGAATTTGACCTGAACTTTCTCGGGCTGGCCGAATTTTAAGCTCGGATTAGCCGAACCAAAACTCGGGCTAGCCAAATTTACAATAAAAGTTATTATTCGCTTCGGGCTTGAAGTTGGGCTTGCTGAGGAAGCTTAGGCTAGACGAACTAAAAGTTAAGCTGACAGAATTTCAGGCAAAACAAATGAAAAAAAATCCATAATTAAACAATTTTGAAAGCACCTAGTCCAAAGGTCTTTATAGAGTTTTATACCAACTGAGATATATCAAATATCTGATTCTTTTTTGCTTCAACTTAGTCTCGGACTTCATCTTGAATATTAAACAATCTTGAGCTTGATCTTTTCTTGAACATAGACCGATCTTGAGCTTGATCTTCTCTTGAACATAGACCAATCTTGAGCTTGATCTTCTCTTGAACAAAAACTGATCTTGAGTTTGATCTTCTCTTGAACATTGACTGATCTTTGAAGATCTACTTTGAAGTGGTTTTGTCTTTACAAAATTTGATAACTTATGTGTGCTCAACATCCTAGCACTTACAATACCAAAGAACTCACTGCCTTGGCTAAGAAAGAGTTCGGTGTATTGTGATTAGCCATACTATAACCATTTTTTCGTGTCGCCCCAAACACGAAAAACATAAAAAAATTACTCGTGTGTGAGATACTATAATGCTATAAAATTAAATATATAATTGGTAGTCAAAAAATGAATGCGAGCCCTATGCTATTTCCAAACTTACCAGAAGAGGATCGCACGAGTGTACAACAAATGGAACCACACGAGAACATTTAGAGTAGGAGATGTGATGATGTAGAAAATCCTACCTCCTCTTCTACCAGACCTTAGAGGCAAATTCAAGCCCATATGGGAAGGCCTGCTTTTTGTTCCAGAAATACTCCAAGGAGGCGTGCTCTACCTCACTAATATGGAGGGCAAAGATTTTCCTAAGCCAATTAATGCTGACCATGTCAAAATTCACTTCGATTAGCAGACAAGCCAAAGAAAGTTATCCTGAGAAATGACCTCCCTCCATCTGCCTAGCTTAAAAAACATGACAAAAAAATAAACAAGCAATAAAATTGAAATCGCCTAAAAACTCCGAAGAACAATAAGGTGTACATGAAAAAAAGGCAAGCCAAAACCGAGCGAAAACCCGTCCCCTCTAAAAGAAGGATCTTGCATCAGGATAGGCTATTTCGAGCTCTTTGGTGTCCTAAAAAACAATCTCGTCAGCAGGCAATGATGGAGTGCGACAAAAAAAGAGAAAAAAATATAGTACATCCAAGCAAAATGAGCGAGATGAAAACCCGCAAATGCGTCTCGAGTAAAAAATAATAGATGTACAATGAACCTGATGAAAATTTAAAAGTACGCCATAAGAAAAAAGGCAAAGGCTGCCTAGGTGTAGGTACGATTAAATACCCAGGACGCGGTGAAAACCCGAAAAGGCACACGAGCAACAACGACGGGAATGCCGAACGTGGTGAACATATGAAAAAGCATAATGAGCAAAACAAGCAAATAAGCAAAAAATAAAAAGAAAAGAGGGGCAAGGTCATCACTCGATCTAACATAGGCTTGTTGGCCCAGGCAAAAATGAAAACTGTGACATTTTAAGAATTCTCAAACTCTGCCCTAACAGATAACTCCCCCATACTTTTGATAGTACAAATGACCTTAGGAGTCAACTTTGGATCGTGAAGGATAAACACCTGGAGCAGTTACATATTTGATCCTTGCCATCCTAAAATACTTATAGTACAATCCATATGCAAATAAGATAGGATGGGCACTGCAAAAGTTTTCTTTATGTTCCTTTTACTTTATTTACAATACAATTTTCCTTTCACAAAAACAAATAAAACAACAAACCCATGGGGATACAAGTACGAAAAAAAAACTGACACCCAACCCCAAAAAAGGTATATGGACATACAAGCCATTCCCCAAAACTCAATCTGTCCTCAGGCGCTTTCCCTTAGGATCTGAAGAGACTGGACCCCTAGGAATATTTAAGTGAAAAGCATGTGCTAACTCATGCGTGAATAAACTGCTTTATCACTCTCTCTCTACCAAGTTGCGCAATCATCTACTCCAAACTATCGACAACCTCTAAAAGAAGGGCCTTTTAAGCAATGACGGGTCCGTGAAGGGCAACGATCGCATCGACAGCCACTGAGCCATGACTGGTAATGGTGGAAGTTGAAGCAACATCGACATTAGGAACCTACAGAATTTGTCGTAATGCTAACAAAACAACCTCCTCATCCTCTCCATGCAAGAGCTAGTCATGAAAATGGTGAACGGAGCATTGTACGATAATCCAATGTCGGTACTCTATCAACGCAAGGTTGGAAGGATGGTTAGTGTAACATCTCGAATTTTTGCCAACTTGGAATTAGACGTCCTTAGGCAATGGGTCGATCCTAACACCTTATTAACCTGTCAGAACTCAATCCCGAAGTCTAAAACCGCTTTTGAACCCATTTCCTTCACAAATTCCACCCTTCACCACCTTGTTCTTTCAATTATTCCAAGTACTTTCACCCTAGACACTATCTTAAACTAGCTAAGTATTATAGCTTGGATCACCTTATGTACAAACTACAAAGGCCTAGGTACCACCTCAGACAAAAATCTTATAGGACTAAATCCTTTAGAATGAGACAAAGTAACTAAGTGTTAAACTAGAGTACTTGTGAAATTAGCACCAATCACTTTAAATACGATCTGCAAGACCCAACACTTGTAGAATCATTGACGCTAGGTTACCCTAAAATCTAGGATCAATTCATTACCCAGTTGCTCTCGGGAGCATCTCGAAACTCCATATCAGATCTGGACCGCACGTTAGAAATTCGATTAACACGAAGTTAAGGAATTAGGACCGCCTTGCTGGGCTTGACAACCATCTCGAAAATCAGATCCAGATAGTGTCTCAGCGCTATTCGCTTGAGCTCGGAGCGGGGAGTGTGAGAAATGTGAAATTAATTAAAAATAAAATATAAATTTATGAAATCTGAGACTTGTCGCTTGCGGGTCAATATTAAGCAACCAGACCGTCAGAATCAGGTCAAATTACATCCTCGGATCAGGGATATTTCCCCAAACATATCCATTACTCGGAATCTCTGATCGAGATCCACTGACCGTTGAACTGAAACTGATCCACCATTTGCGATCTGGAACCCGACTGAAACGAAAATTTAACTCCACCTAGATCCATCGCCAGTGAGCTTAAGTCCGACAGCACACAGAAAAGGGGCCGCCAGAAGTCCTCCGTTGAGCTGAATCAGCCTCGCTTTGGCTATAACCTAAGTATACCTTGACCTTAGGTCTATTTCGGTGAAGTTTTAGGCTATATAAGGACCTTAGAACCCTCTCTCTCACAGCCATACGAATTTGAGAGAAACCCTAGAGAGAGAAGAGAGAAAAGAGAGAGAAAGTGTGAGAGAAGTAGGAGGATCTCCCTGGTGCTGAACCCTGCTGTTACACGAGCTCAACCACCCCTATCTTATCGCTTTCCTGGCGATTCCGGCATCGTTTCTAGGTAAGAAACCCTAACCCTAATCTATTTTGGGGTTTCGATAGTTGTAGGTTATGAAATAACTAACCCAAAGCATCCTATAGGTTGCCAAATCATCGTAGGCGAAAGCCTAGCAAACCTATCGAACTCGTTACGATTCTACAACAAAAGGTGCGGACTTTAGATGTATAGGTTATGGTTTTCAACGCTTTCAATGTCAGATAATGATAGATTCATGATCTGCATGCAATTACACTTGTATAAAGTGCTGTCTGTATTTCGTTTCGATTAAAGACGAAGAATATGGAATTTTACATATTCTAGGTATTCGTAGAAAATACTGTATACGTATAAATTTTGAAAATGTGTTTGCCATGATTATTTATTGTATGAATATAATATATATGGATAAAATACTTAGTTGGCGAAAGGACTCGCCATAATACATGATTTGCTAATATACACTACGTATGTAGAAATAGTGTATTCTAGAAAGTACCGTATACGTATAAATTTTGGAGATGTGTTTGCCATGATTATTTGCTGTATGAATATATTATATATGCGTAAAATACTTGCTTGGCGAAAGGACTCGCCCTAATACATGTTTGCTAATATACACTATGTATGTTGTAATAGTGTATTCCAAGTGTTTGTGAAAATGCTTGTGAGAGTAGGTGTTTGGATGATGGTGTCTTAGGTAGGTGTTGAGATAGGATTCTCAACTACCTTAGAGATGTGTATGATTTCTTCCATGTGGTTGTTTACTTTAACTGCTTACTTATGAAATATACGTGTTTGTATTCCTATTTATAACATGCTTTATAACATGCTATATGACATACTTATTAACATGCTTGAATTACTTTATTTAATATGCTTTACTCTACATGCTCTAAATAAGGATTGATTGAGTTTGGGACTATGTTTATAGTCCAGACAATCGGTACCTGACTTGAGATCGTGGTTGAGATTCATTTCGCCATGTAAGATGTGTTTGACGAACCTGAGTCGTACTTCGGTTGGCGAAGTGGTTAAGCCACACGAAGTGCTTACGCACTTCATGTCGTTTAATTGATTGTGTGCTCGAGCTAGTCAGGCTCGTCAAGTAACCCAATATGTCTAATGTATGTTCACCATATTTGGATACTACTGCTTGAACCTAGGGTACCAAACTTACCAGTGAAATCCCGTTAACCATGGTACCTCGATCCGCTAAGACTCATGGCCGGGCATGGTGGTATAGGACACCATGGTCGAGCTGTCGGCCTACGTTGGGGCCACGTGCCTCCCCGTAGTGACCAGTGAGTAACCAGACTCGTGAGCCGATTATGGTGGTATGGGACACTATATTCGTGCTGTCGGCCTACATTGATAAGGTGATGGGGGAGTGGTGTAACCATTGTGTGTAATAGCCCTGACAGCCCTTTGTAGTGACCTCGAGCATAATCTGAATTTGCGGTGAGCCTTAGAGTTTTGCCGCGGTGTATAGAGTATGAACTAGGCCTGTATCTGTATAGTGATAAACCGTTAAAGAGGTGATGGGGGAGTGGTATAACCATTGTGCGTAACAGCCCTGACAGCCTCTGCAGCGACCTAGAAACACATTATCGTATGAGATTAACTAGGACTGACGACCTTAGAATGGATCATGTTTGGGAATGATATAAGGGAGGTACCTTAGTTTCCCAATACTGCTATTTGAAATGGACTAATAACAACTCGGTAATCATGCTCATCACGCATTGCATGTGCCTGAAAGATGTAGAGCACTGAGGAATGCAAGCATGCTACGAACGTAAGATGTTGTCGCATGAGAGAGGGTGTGGTGAGGGCATCCATCATGATTGCATTCATTCTTGCATTAATTAGAGTAGTTAGGAGTGTTTGATTGTACTGCTTTATCATTACTGCTTGACTGCATTGATAACATGTTAACCTATGCTTTATTGTTTCACTGAGTTAGCTACTCACTCTCACGTTACGGGACGGTACTTGCAACACCAACTAGATTGTCTTAGCTGCAGGTGCTGGCGATGCTTATGAAGCAGAGCCGAACTACTATTATGATATTGAGGAGGAGTTCTCTTACATGTAACTCTCTGACAGGTCTATGAAGACCTGGAATTGCATTGACGGGGCTATGGTATTTGGGATAGAAGATATTACACTTCCACAACTTGGTATATTTTGAAATTATGCTTGTAATTCTTTAACCTGGTAACCTTATCACACTCTGGAGACTTACTATAGTTTATATATTTTTCTATCTATCACAGTCTTCCGCTTATAATTTAACTGTCTCTGGAGTATGATATGCTGTTTTGGCTTAATCTCACTCATGTTCACCACACTAATACAGACAACAGTCAATTGTCATTCATTTTGTTTGCATAAGTGATGCGTTGGAACTCGGGAGTTGAGTTTATGCTCGACCCCTGATTTTCAGGGCGTTACAGTTAGTCAGGCCCAAGGCGTGAGCACACAAACTACCCCTCCATGTATCATGTGTAGCCTGATTGAATGGCCGATTGAAAAGCTGAACCTCTAAGTGCTAAGGCCCAGAATATGCAAAGGGAGGAACCACCTGAATATAACCAAACTATCGAAGAAAATGAGTGGATCGTATGAAAAGCTCTCTCCAAACCTGACCAAGGGCAGGGTTGTGTGACCACATGAACATAGGAGTGGCAAAAAAGGCATCTACGACGCCTGCCATCGCACGTCTTGATTAGTCAGCACCTCAAAATGACATTGATACAAGTACTCCTAGGTGTGAGCAAAATGCTAATGACCCACCAATAAGGTGACCCTAAGACCATCCTCCTGAAGGTGACCAAAAGTGATTGGAGGGGTGACTCGCAGATGTTCCCAGAGCCAGACCTGCATCAACAAGTGTCAAGAAGACAGACAAATTTAAAAAGGAACTCCGTACTAAAAAATACCCATAAGAAAGTGCAATAACTGTGAATAGATCGAGCACATCCCTCAGCAGAGGAAGTTAGGCCATGACAAGTCTCGGCTAGAACCAAGGTGGTAAGCATGCAACGGCCAAGCATCACCCAAAAAGCACAAAATAGATCATATAAGGAAGAACGTGGCCAACCTGAAAAAAGCAAAGCAACTCGACTAATATGCAAAATATCAAGGCATGGAAACACTGCTAAAAGTGAGTATTGCCCTCCACCCTGTGATCAACGGAATACCGATCGTACAGAAGATCCAAGTTAAAATTAGTCGGTTAACCACCAAATTGAAGTACGTACGAGGCCCATCTAAATGGCATGTGTTCTGCGTAGGAACACCAATGTCCGCATAAGAAGGCAGACTCGTCAAAATGGTTAAGTCCCCGAATGAAGGTCCAAGCTTTACATATCCAAAGTAGAAAATGTTTAGCGATGGAATTGAATCGTATACCATCGCACTCAACATGGGCCAATCAACCTCGACAAAATGTAACTCTAGGACTCCCAACAATTGATAATGTCGTAGGAGGAACATTCCTCACCAGTCAAAGAGTCAGCCCAAGCTGACAAACAAGGAGAACAGATCGGACACGACAGGAAAGTTAGACCAGCAGGGGGTATATTCTCAGATGATGCATTGGCCCTATCTCCTTAAAAAATAACTAAATCTTCAATCCGAGTATCACCATCTAACCAAATTGAAATAGAAGCAATTACCTCATCAAACATGGGGTGAGAAGTGCCAAAAAGGGTCCCGAGAGGATAATGGATGACCAGATGGTGGCTAAGACATGTTGGCAGTGGCCCATGGGCATGAAAATGATAACAAAAATAATGAAAAAAACAAACGCTGACCCAATCATTGGCATGATCTGAACTATCGGGCAGATAGAATGTTGCTGAAAATTTATAAGATATAGATCGTCGGATCCTAGTCAGCCGACGAGATTCTACATCCTCCATGTAGTGCATGCAACCAGCCTACAATGCGGGAAAAGTAGAATTTCGGGTGCTATGTCAGTCTCGGCTCTTGCTAAGTCGACGGTCTATGTTTATCCAAACCGCAATGCACATCGCATCTCCTAAGATGTGGGAAAAGTGTGGTACCCTGCCAGCCAATGGAAAGCCCAGACGAACAAGCCAAGCAACGACCTCTAACTGGCCATCCTCATACTTCGGGAAACTGCCTGTTGCCGGTACACTCAATCGGCTCAAGTTATTGAAAAATCTTGGCTCGAGGAACATAAAAACATAACAACAAGAGCCCTTGGATTCCTCCAAGCAAGTCTACATCACTCCCTTCTCATAATAGGGCTACTCTCAAAACACGTCATCCACCATACAATAAAAGAAACCATATTCATAAGAAGGCGACTGAAGCATGCAATGAAACGGAAAATATCAATATTAAAGTGTTGTAGGCAACAAGATAAAATTTTAAGTATAAAAGTTCCATACACAACAAAAAGAAAAAAAAGAGAGAGAAGAAAAAGCAGGAACAACGACTCCTCGTCCTTGTCGTCCTCCTCATGCACCGGAGTGCGACTACTCCCATTGCGATGAGAACTCCGTGAACTAGTTGGATGCGCAAGAGGCCCATCTGACATATGGTGAGCTAACACCTCTCCTCCAAAATGCAAATGGCTCGTGTCTGCTTGATGTACATCAGGTAAAACAATCCTCATGCCATACATCTGGTACCAGGCCTCGTAACTCTGCTCGCCCACCACACACTCCTCGTACTCCTAACCTTAAAGGGATCGCTCATATAGGGCATCATGACGACCTGAAATAGGGGTAGGAGGAGACAAAGGAACGTAAACAATCGATCGAAGCTGAAGCGACATGCGCTCCCCCAGATACCACACTACCTCAGTGGGAGACACCAACAACATACGACAGAACAAATCCAGGAAAGCACCCAAAGGATCTGCATCCGGGCGAACATACTCCGCAGAATAAGGAATAATCACCAATTGCCAAAAGAAAAGTCGTCAAAGCCGGACAAAGAAAGGAAAGGTGGAACAGAGAAGGCAAACAAGGAACTCACATCTCGGGACACCAGACTATCTAGCTAGGATTGCGAGTCATCCATGGCATCCCAATGAGGATCCATAAAATTGCTCTGTACCCAGACTTGCAGGCACGAGAACAAGGGCCTCTCAACGTGAAGCAAATGAGCCAATTGATGAAAATACTCATAGAAGACAGCCTGTAATAGAAAGAGCTAAGCTAAGACATAAGAAAAGACGCAAGGAAAGGAAAAAAGCAATCGTGCGGGGTGGAGAGCAAAATACCTAAATACCTCAATTAAGGGTTAATGCCCGTAGATCTCGTGGACTCCATCTTGGCAATAACATCCAGTGTTGTGTATGGATGGGCAAGAATGGCCTTCCCCTAGGCATAGGGGGTAGAAGCAGATGACAAATATTCTACCAGGTGAACAAATAGGGTGCGGGCCATGCTATGAGAAATGCCAAAAAGATCTCCACCCAAATGATGAAGCAACTAGTCTTCACCCGAAGCTCCTGCATCGGCGTCTCATGGCAGGCAAAAGTTTCACGTAGCCAAGTCAGTTGTACGCTCCTATCTTTTGTACAGACAAAGAAGGGACCACGCCAAGCAGCAGAAGGGTCTCCTCATCATTGATAGAGCGAATGGAGCGACCAAGAGGGAGAGACATCCTAGAAATCAACAACCCCGTAAAAACATATACATCCAGGAGTGTGATCCCCCACTCCCCAAATGGAAGATGAAAAGTATGCATCTCCAGATGCCAACGCTCAAACAAAGTTATCAAAACATGTATGTCTCTAAAATGGATCTCCACCCCCAACAGCGACTCAAAAGCTATCAAAGGCAGAATATCCGTGGTAGCCTGATCCAAGGACTGGTACCAAGCCGCAGTCAGCGACTAGGCATCCCCCTCCACTTGAATCTCGAGGGTAGAAGGCGGCCAGGCAACTCATTAGAAATATGCTCTGAAGCATACCTCACAACACAAGGGTTGGTGAGAGGCCCCTGACTCGACAAAGCCTCGTGAGAGTGGTCGAAATGACCCCCAAGCGCCTTACAAGAAAATCGTGGACAGAGAAATCAGAACTGGCTAGGAAAAATAGTAGGAAAAGGAAAAAATGATAACAAGCAAGACCTACCCAGGTGGGACCTGGCTAGATGATGCCCCCTGATCCTGAGCTTAAAGAACCCTCACTCTCTTGTAAAAGGAACGATCATCTTGAAATCAACACACGTGCGATCAACAAAGAAATGTACCAAGTAAGAGAAACAACTGGTCATCGAAGCCATACCCAGAAGGCCCTTGACTCGAAGATGCCTCGTGAGTATGATCACCTCGATCACCTGTCATCCTGCGAAAAAACACAACATACAAAATTAGATCGTAGTGAAAAAAGGAAAGAAAAACAGAGGCCCATCTAATGGCTCAATCATCAAATTCGGGCTAGTCAACTGTTGAATCGTCAAATCTGACCCATCTAACGGTCTGATCCTTGACGGGGGCCCATCCAATAGTCCAATCATCAAATTCGACCCCATTAATGGTCAGATCGTTAAATCTAACCCATCCAATAGTCATATCATCGATGGGGCCCCATCCAATGGCTCGATAATGAAATTTGACCCCTTCAATTGTTGGATCGTCAAATTTGATCCATCTGGCAGCCAGATCATCGATGGGGGCCCATCTAATGGCTCGATCATCTAATTCGGCCCCTTCAATGGTCGGATTATCAAATATGACCCATCTAATGGTCAAATCATCAACGAGGCCCATCTAATGGCCCGATCATCAAGTCTTACCCCCGTCAATGGTTAATTCATCAAATCTGACCCATCAAACAGTTAGATTATCAACAGGATTCGTTCCAATGGCCCAATAAAAAAATTAGGTCCCATTAACTATTAGATCATCAAATTTGACCCATCCAATGGTTAGATCATCAATAAGGGTGCTTCCAATGGCCTGATAAAAAAATTTGGCCCCATCAACGGCCAAATTGTGAAATATGACCCATCCAATGGTCAAATAATCAAATACGACACTTCCAATACTCAGATCATCAATAGGGAGCTGTCCAATGGCACGATTAGAAAATCTAACCCATCTAACGATCATATCATCCGTTGGGATCCATCTAATGATTTGATCACCAAATCTAGCCCAACCAATGGACAAATCATCAACGGGGCCCATCCAAAGGTTCAGTCACCAACACCAATCCAATCATTAGTCAGACCATGAAAGTGACCAATTCAACAGTTCGATCGTCAAAACTTGCCTAATCAACAACTAGATCATCACAATGGGTTAATCTAATGGTCAGATTAACAAGAACGATCCATCAAGTGGGTCAGATCACCCTTGATGGGCTCCATATTGATCAAGTACTATCACATGGGTAACATAAGGGAAACTCAAAAATCAGATAAAAAAACACCATTTACCTTGCAAGAATAAGAGAAAATCTAGCTTTATTTGTTAAGAATCGAAGAATCGAGCTCCATACCTGCGAAGAAAATGGGTTATTCAAAAATCCTCAAAGGGAGAGACATGGAAGATGGCAGTGAAGGAAAGAAAGAGGAAAATGATGGGAAGGGAAGTAAAAAATAAGAGAGAAATGAAGGAAATGGGGGAAAGAAATCAGGAAAATCAAATGAAAAAGAGGGAAAAATTGTCGTGAGAAGTCGACTGCTTAGCAAGTGCTAGAAGAAGAAGAGAAATCAGACCATCGGTTTGTGACCAATCTTGACCATTGGGACCCGATCAGGGTTGTGCAGAATTGGGACTATGGATTGGATCGTTCAAAAATCACTGCAATAAGTCCAATCTTGACCATTTGGACCAATCAGGACCATCTAGATGATGAATTATGGATTGGATCTTGAAAAAATCTTTACAATAAGTCCAGATCTTGACCACCTGCACCACAATTGGATAGTCCCTCATACTCCCCAATAGGTACCTACAAAGAAGTAATAATTGATTTGGTGGACCTTTGAGTTTTTAACTTTCCTCAGAATCATATGCGAAACATAGGACAACTGGCTTGAACCTTAAGTGTTAACCTGGATGTCTCGGACTTGGTACTAAGAAATGATTGAGAGTCACAACTGCACTTCAACGATGAAAGGGCTCTAGCTCAACCAAAGTATTAAGCTCGATCATTGCGCTTATATATAATGGGCCTATATTAAGTCAACCAAAGTATTAAGATCAGCCAAAGAATAATTTAGAAAGAATGCGCAGGCAATTGCCCGTTACTCATACCTACCTTCAGGTGACTAATTACTTGCCTCCAAGTGCAGAGGTTCGTAAGTAATATCCTGTGAATATAGGGTCAATCCCACAGGGAGATGAATTGCGAGAAGGAGAAAATCAAATGCAAAACCAACCAAGTAATAAAAACTAAACTGATGATTTAATTTTGGGATTTTTGAATGGATGTAATTCAACTGAATTAAAATAACTCCCAAGCTTCAAAGTTCCACACATAAGTTAATGTTCCAAAATTATGATGACTTGGATAACATAACTACGGTCTGAGCACTATGGTCAGCCTAATCGGAAAATAAAATAGTTTAAATATTTTAATAAATGATATAAAATACTAGAAAATAATAGATTTATACCATTGATATATATTCTCAAGTGTCAGTGATTTTAAGAATTCAATATCAATGAGATAATGAAAATCAAAGAAATGTAACAGGTTGAGAACCTCTTCTATCTAGGAAATCTGATTGATTCAGGGTAAGCCTATCCATCAATGTGGATCTCATATGATGGAAATATATGGATCTCACAAGAGGATAAAAAATAAAATCTAGATAATAGATAATATGCACATACCATTCTTCTCGTCATTAAAAACAATCAACCATAAAAACTTAAAGAAATATTAAACCCATGTGCTTCCCTTCCAGCTTGGGCTAGAGAAAACTTAGAAAACCATAACTAGAATAGAAAAAGAAAGGAACAAGAAAGAAATAAATGCAAATAGAAAAGATCTAAAAGGAAAAAAAACAATTATAAAATTGAAAACTCTTTAAAAACCCTAAATATTCCTCTTGAATGCTTTTAATAATGTTTAGGAATGCCCTAGGAAGCCCTATTTATAAGTAGGGAACTCCAATTTTCGTACAAAAGTTGAAAAACCTTAGAAACCGCCTCAAATATATGTATTTTCCCAAAATAAACTTATCGCTGCATAGTTAGTTTAAAATAGACTTTCTGCTGCGCAGTTTTCCAAAATAAACTTCATAGCTTCAAAATAAACTTTTTCAGGACGATTTCAGGATTCTTTATTTCAAATCTTCGATTCTCTTCATTCCTCACTTGGTTTTCTTGGATTTTTGGTATGTAAATTCTTCAATCTTAGTCTCCTAAGATCCATCCCTTGCCTTGGTAATTCTTGAGTATCAAATCCATACTTTTAATACCCTTTTTCAATCCAAGCACTTAAATTCACCTTGCAACACATACATGAGTAAAATAGAATATTAAGCGGATTCATGTTCATAAAACCAAGATGTAAATGGAGAAAATTATGCAATATTTGAGTCTCAACACACCCCCCAACTAACATTTTGCTAGTCCCGAGCGAAATAAAAGAAAAAAATAAAAATAAGAAAAAAATTAATTTTAGAAATAAAATTAAAACAAAAAAAATCTAACTACACCACTTTCGCAGGTAATCTCGATTGCATTTAGCATATGCAACAAGCCTTTAAACCCTTAGGTTTCCCCTAGTGGACGAGTTATAGTCTCGGGAGAGTTTCTAGAAATGTTACCCACAAACATTGAAAACATGAAAAATAGTTCAACACTTAAAAGTTTATACAATTATACCTCCATTGGTCATATGAATTCCAAAACAAAACAATACTTACTCTAAGTCTGAAATTAGTTAGAATCTCAATTTTCTAATCCATTACATCCTTGAGTTCAGAGACCTAATTAAAATTTAGAATAATTATGATCCAATATCCTTAGGTGCTGCGTGACATTAGTCTAACTTTGAGAAATATGCATGTTCTCTATCCTAACTCCTTTCAATCATTCCAAGAATATGAAATCTCTAGTTATCTCATTTTCTTCATGTCATTTCTTCTTTTATCATCATATTCTCATTATTATAGACCACCCTTAGATGAAGATTCTTACCGGGTTTGCTTCATAACCTACGGTATCGTACTTGTAATGGTAACAGTAATGGATACTTATGTATCCTTACTCCGGATTACTGACACGATTGTTATGGTTATTGCATTCATGCTCTATAACAAAATTTTCTTTTTTCATCACTCTTTTTTTTCTTCAATATTCTCTCTTTTAAGCATATATCAATAATACTAGTTCATTCAACCTTGTTTGAATTAAAAATTGTTATTCTAGTTCACATATTATATTCCTCACTTAGTTAGCTAGGGTGTATTGTGAATTCAGTACATCAAATTACAACTCACTTTAAACTAGTGATTAAATAATTGAACTCAAGTTTATAATTTTCAGTTATCAAATTTCTGACTACTATCAACCTAGACTAAGTATTAACTTTGCCTTTGAAATTCACATAATATCATGTTCACATTTTTATATATAAAAATATTATTTTGAAAAAAAAATTCCCCATAAACCTAAATAAAAAAAAACTGAAACCTAAAAAAAAAAAAAACCCTCACATGGATGACTATCCACACCCCCTAACCTAAAATCTACATTGTCCCCAATGTAATGATAATGTAATGCAGAGAACAATAAATAAAAGAAAGGGTGAATAGTACCTACAATGAAGAACTCACCTGCTAGGTGACACTAAAAAAATTGAATATGATACAAATCCTACACAAATGCTCCGTCAGACTAGGAGCATCAATCTGAATATTCTGGCTCATGAAGAGGGAATGACTCCTCTCCCAAATGAAAGTTTTCCACATAAGGCTTCAATCTCTGACCATTAACCTTATACACATTGCCATTATGTGGATTCTCAATTTCAACAACCCCATGAGTATAAACATTCTTCATAATGAAGGGGCCTGTCCATCTTGATCTTAATTTTCCCGGAAAGAATTGGAGACGGGAATTGTACAATAGCATCTTTTATTGAGGTTCAAAATTCTTCCTCAGGATATTTTTGTCATGAAAAGTTTTGGTCCTCTCTTTGTATATTTTAGAATTTTCATAGGAGTCTCTCCTCAGCTCTTCTAATTCATTCAACTCTAATTTCCTTTGTCCACTTGCTTAGTCCATATCAAAGTTTAATTCTTTAATGCCCAGTAGGCTGTATGTTCTAATTCCACATTCAAGTGGCAAGTCTTCTCATACACCAATCTATATGGAGACATTCCAATCGGGGTCTTATAAGTAGTCCTATAAGTCCATAAAGCGTCGGAGAGTCTGAGGGACCAATCCTTCCTATTTGGCCTTATAGTTTTCTCTAAAATGTGTTTGATTTCCCGATTAGAAATCTCAACTTTCCCAGTCGTTTGTGGGTGGTATGGGGTGCTCACTTTATGCTTGATGCCATATTTCTGAAAGGGCCAAGCTATATGCCCTAGAGGAGGGTGAATAGGGCAATGCCAAATAAAACTTAAAACAGCGGAATAATAAAAGATATAAATAACAATGCTGAAATAATAATAA
This sequence comes from Magnolia changhungtana, assembly GCA_030180095.1. NCBI lineage: Eukaryota > Viridiplantae > Streptophyta > Magnoliopsida > Magnoliales > Magnoliaceae > Magnolia > Magnolia changhungtana. The sequence goes on from JASAUF010000474.1 coordinate 4,835,036, forward strand.
TCTCAAAGCATATGAAATATGAGAATGATACTAAATCAGTTCTAAGGACAACCTTACACCAAAAACTAATGGCTTATGGTAGGACAACCTTATTTCTAGAACGATCTAGAAAACACAAATGATATGGAAAATAAATCAAGAATAACTTAAAGAAATAAATCCTAAGTTATTACACCATTCAACCACACTTGCTTGAAATGAAAATTACAACATTCATCCACAAAAGTAATTCACAATAATAAAGGAATAAATGAATAAAGAAATCAAGCACATCCACAACACAACGATATATAGTGGTTCGCCTGTGTGTTCACCAACTGTTAGCCAACAGCCACACAGAATGCTACTCCACTCCTAATATCCTCACACAGGGGATATTAGCATGCACTATCAAAATAGGTTTTCACAGGTTCACCCAAAACCTTCACAATTATGTCTTTTTATCTAGGGCTTACATAATCCAAAAACCCCCACAATCTGAGTTTTCTGGCTCTCCTCAGATAACCAAAACAATGAGATTTTTCTGGCAAATCTCAAACAAAATCAGAGAAAGTAAATTACAAAGTAAAATACCTGGATCTCCTTTTGAAGTAGCCCAGTAGAACTAATCGGAGTAGATGAATGATACGTCGTTCAATGTCCAATACTCACATAAAGAATGGTTCTAAGTCTAATTGATTTTAGATTAAATCAAGAAGAGCAAGGTCTATTTGATTTTGATCCCAGAAGAAGGAATATCACAAATTCCTCTTTTCGAAATAAGATTGGAATATAGATCAAAATCACAATAGAAAAATGCTAACAAAAGGAATATTAAATATGCACGATAGCTTAAAAAATAATCACTACTTATCTCAGAGTATAGCCTTAAATCGCTTGAATGGAATGGAATTGAATGAATAAACTCTGAAATTCGTGCACTATTTATAGCCTTAAAAATCCCATCTTCAACTGGTCTTAGAATCCTAGGACGGGTCGTAGTGTCAAAGATTTTGAAAGATTTCCGCGGGATTAGATTTGCAATACTCACGACTGGTCTTTGGTAGTCTACGACCGGTCGTGGACCACCTACGACTGGTCGTGAGACATCTACGACTGGTCGAGATACTCGAGAAAAGTCGCTGGAGTTCGAGTCGTAGAACTACGACTGGTCGAAGGATGAGTCGTAGGACTTCTCAGGACTGGTCGAAGCAAGTCCAGGACTAGTCGAAGGACAACCGGGAAAATCGAAAATCAGAACATCCTAGGATCGGTCTCGAGAAACCTAAGACTGGTCGAAGCAAAGCTAGGACTGGTCTTAAGATTTCTAGGACTGGTCTTAGAACAGTCACACCAAGTAAATTAAAATATTCAGATTATGTATCTAGAATGACCTATCATCTAGACCAACCTAAGGTCAATCTAAGGTCAAACAAACCTTGAGTGAGATGGACATTGAAGTCTTGAAGGTTTGTATTCTCAGATGATCTTGAAGTAAAAGCTTGAGTCGAGTTGATGGGCTTTCTCGAGCTTGGTATATTCTTGACTTGTCTTGATGAAGTCTTCTAATCTTGAACTTGATAGAGGCAAACTTGAAGTCTTCTATTCTTGTAGACTTCATTCATGACATGTCTTGCAAGCATTCTTCATTTATGATCTTGTCTTGAAAACATTCTTCATTCATGATCTTGTCTTGAAGTAGTGTGTAGTCTTGAAGCAGTGTGTAGTCACAAACAAGAAACACAAGAAGTACAAGACATATAGGTTTTGGCACTACAAAATTTGACAACCAAAGGGATATGAAATCATAGCACTAACAATCTCCCCCTTTGTCAAATTTGTGACAAAACACATTTATAAATATAAGAGTAAAATGAAGAAAGAATCATGAGCCATCAGAGTGAGAAAAAGAAATACTCTACTCCCCCTAAGTGAGTAGAAACAATCAACCATTTTCAAGTAATCACTTTCTTCCTTTCTCCCATTCTCCCCCTTTCCATACTACTCCCCCTTTTTGTCACAAAATGACAAGGGAAGGCCAAAGGAGAGAAGAGAACATCATATGAAGAGTCAAGATTTAATTATCAAATTAGTACAACACTTCAATGTCATCAATCCAAACCATACAACCAAAGTCATCAAACGTAATAATAATACAGAAATCATCATATTCAAACAAAAAAAAAATTCCACCTAATCAGATCCAGATGAAGGAGCAGGGATGGTTAGATCAATCTGATGTAAACCCCTATTAATGCGACGAAGATATTTTCGCATATATTTAAATTGCATATCGTGGGCTACACTCAGGTTATCAACCTTCTCCTCCAATGCACTTAGACGTGCATCATAACCAGAAGATGGATCGTAATCAGAATCATTTTGGGAGTCAGTTTCAATTTCTTCAAATATATCATCCATATTTATATCAGCCTGTGGAGGAAGATCAGCAGCTTCTCCTTCATTTCCAGCTTTAGCACCTTCACCACCACCTTCATAGAATTGACCAGGAAGCAAATCCAACTTCATCTTATTTAAATTAGTATTATTGAATAAAAGATGATGAATTGGTGCCTCATTCTCAGGTAAAGCAACGAGTATATTTGTGGCTAAACAAGTCATAAGATAACCAAATGGAATATCACTATGACCCAGATGAAGACGAAACTGAATGATAAAATGACATATCAAAGAAGGTAAACAGACAACCATGCCGGACACAACAGAGTGCAATACCCGAACCATGAAGGCAGTTAACTCGGTTTTATTTCCTGACCGAGGATACACGTTTGAAGTGAAGATCCGGTGCAAAACTCTGTATCTGGGTAATAAAAATTTTGAAGGGAGCACATTTCCTTTGTGTGTCCAATGCACTTCCATATTGCATAAATCTCTTGTCAACATTTGTTTTTCCGATTCTGATGGTTTGTCATATAATGTATGAATCGGAATACCTTCATCTTTGACAGGTATATCCATAATACCTGATATCAAATGTCGATCTATCAAAAATTTCCCTTCTCTAGTAGCAATTGAGAACGTTAAATTATCAAGGGAAAAATCAGAGATACATGCAACCATAGATTGTGCAATGGACTGGTATGCAGGCCCACCCCAAAATAAAATATTAGTCCAGCCAATAGATTCAAGGAGAGGTGTAATCTCAAATTGTTCAATGTGACTGAGACTTACAGGACGCTCAGCGATAACTTTACGGTTACATAACTCCCGTACATCATTGGGATCATCTTCGGGTGACCGAAGGTGCCGTCTTGTTATAGATGTAGATCTAGATGAAGATGGACCACGGGATGTTTTCTTTTTCCCTCTAACATCAATTTTCAACAAGATTTATCAAGGACCAAGCACAAAGAACACTAGAAGTGGTGGGTTTCTCTAGATCAGATTTTTAGAGAGGAAACCCTAAACAATCAACAAAAGACGAGATCTAGCTTATGGAATAAATAAATCAAAGCATAGAAAGCATAAATCTTTAATAAAAATGAAGAAAAATGACTTATCTTGAAGAAAATCATGAACTCTCAAGATTGGTCGAGCCACGACTCGTCGAAGGAAGAAGAGGAAATGAAGAACAAAGTGATTTTCCCCAAATTATATGATGCTCACGATCTCTACGACCGGTCGTGTGCAGTCTACGACTGGTCGAGTCAGGACCGGTCGTGTATGGCAAAGGCCGGTCGAGCATCGACAAAAATAAATATTTTTATGCAGAAATTGAAATTTATTCTCATAAAAATTTAAAATATAGTACACTATGATACATGCAGATAAGTATATTCAATTTAAAATGCACATACCAAGATCAAATTTTATTTTAGTAAACCTGCTTTTGTCAAGCGGTTTAGTAAATATATCAGCAAGTTGGACATTAGTTGGAATATATTTCAAAGAGATAGCTTTTTCTTCAACTAATTCACGAATGTAATGATACCTAATGTCAATATGCTTAGTACGCGAATGCTGAATTGGATTTTTGGAAATATTAATAGCACTGTAATTATCACAATGTAAGATCATTGAATCTTGATTAATTCCATAATCGCTTAACATGCGTTTCATCCATACGAGTTGTGTACATGCATATCCTGCTGCGATATACTCAAATTTCAAAGAGATTGTAAAGCGATATTGAACTTTGCTTCTTGCTAAACCAAGAAACCAAACAATTTTCAATGTAAAAACAACCACCACTGGTTGATTTTCTATCATCAATATTACCAGCCCAATCAGCATCAGAATACCCAGCTAATTTAACATTAGTATCAAAAGGATACCAAAGACCCAAATTAGTTGTACTTGCGACATATCTAATAATCTGTTTGACAGAAATAAGATGTGAATCTTTAGGTTTAGACTGATATCTCACACAAATACCAACGCTAAAAGCAATATCAGGTCTACTAGCAGTTAGGTATAATAAACTACCAATCATACTACGATATAGCTTAGGATCTACATCTTTACATGTAGAGTCTTTTGAGAGTCTCAAGGTTGTACTCATAGGAGTATCAAATTTTTTACCATTTTCAAATCCAAACCTTTTAACCAAGTTTGTAGCATACTTGGTTTGAGAAATGAAGATTCCATCAGGTTGTTGTTTTACTTGTAACCCTAGGAAGTAATTTAGTTCACCAACCATGCTCATTTCGAATCTTGATTTCATCAACTCTGCAAACTTAATAGATATGTTAGAACAGGTTGATCCATAAATAATATCGTCTACATAGATCTGAACCATTAAAATCTCATTATTATGTTTCTTAACAAATAACGTCTTATCGACACTTCCCACTTGAAAACTATGACTAAGTAAGAATTTAGTCAATTTTTCATACCATGCCCTGGGCGCTTGTTTCAGACCATAGAGAGCCTTTTTGAGACGAAATACATGATTAGAAAGCTTGGGGTCTTCAAACCCTGAGGGTTGTTCTACATAAACTTCTTCATGTAAATCGCCATTTAAGAAGGTACTCTTTACATCCATCTGATAAATTTTAAACTTTCTAAAGCAAGCGATGGAAATAAAAAGTCTGATAGATTCAAGGCGAGCGACTGGAGCAAAGGTTTCATCGTAATCGATACCTTCAATCTGAGTGTACCCTTATACAACCAGTCTAGCCTTGTTTCGTATAACATTTCCAAGTTCATCAGACTTGTTTTTAAAGATCCATTTTGTTTCAATAATGTGTTTATCTTTAGATCTAGGAACAAGATACCAGACATCATTACGAACAAATTGATTAAGTTCATCCTGCATAGCTACTATCCAATTTTCGTCAGAAAGAGCTTCTTTTACATTGACCGGTTCTATTTGGGATGTAAAACAAACATAATTGCATATGTTTTCAAGTTGTTTGCGTGTACGAACTCCAGTGAGAGGATTTCCAAGGATTTGATTAGTTGGATGATCTTTGACAGTCATAGATTCAGATTGAGATGAAGAGGTATCTTGATTTTCAATTATAAAAATTTCATCATCATCTGAACTCGGAGCAGGTGTATTCAAATGATCATCAATGACCACATTGATGGACTCTTGAATCACACCTGTTCTTTTATTTAGAACCCTATAGGCTCGACTGTTTAAGGAATATCCAAGGAAAATACCTTCATCACTCTTCGTATCAAATTTTCCCAAATTTTCACGATCTCGTAAAATGTAACACTTACTGCCAAAAATTCGAAAGTATTTGACAGTAGGTTTCTTTTCGAACCATAACTCATAAGCAGTCTTATTTTCAGATTTACTAGTATAAACACGATTAATAATGTAGCAAGCAGTATTAATTGCTTCAGCCCAAAGATTTTTGGAGAGCTTCATACTATTTAACATGACATTAGCCATATCCTGAAGCACTCTATTTTTTCTCTCAACTATACCATTTTGTTGAGGAGTTTTGGGTGCAGAGAATTCATGTGATATTCCCTGATTACTACAGAATTTCTCAAAACTGCTATTTTCGAATTCAGAACCATGATCACTACAGATCTTATAAACTTGAGAACCTTTTTCATTTTGGATTCGTTTGATGATCTTCTTTACCTCATCTAGGGTTTCAGATTTGTCTTTTAAGAACGATACCCAAGTGAATCTAGTAAAGTCATCTACACTAATCAAGATGTATTTTTTGCCGCCTCGACTTTCCGTTCTAGTTAGTCCAATGAGATCCATGTGGAGAAGCTCGAGAGGTCTGGATGTGGTATTGGAGTTCACTTTCTTGTGAGAGCTCCTAATTTGTTTGCCCAACTGGCATTCACCACATATTTTGTCTACTTTTTGTAATTTGGGTAGACCTCTTATAAGTTCTCTTTTGCTCAATCTAAATAAGTTCCGGTAGTGTACATGTCCAAGGCGTTTATGCCATAATTCAATCTCATCAGTATGGACCATGTAACACGATTGAGTAGATGAGCTTGCATTACTAACGATGTAGAGTTTTGAAGTTCTCACACAGTTAATATAACGGAACCCTCTTTATTAACAATCTCACAACCTTGATTAGAAAATTTTACATTATAATTGTTGTCGCATATCTGAGATATACTCAGTAGGTTGTGTTTCAAGCCCTAACATATAATACATTTTTAAATAAGGGAAGGTTATAAAGCTGAACCGTACCTTGGCCAATGATTTTGCAATTGCTTCCATCACCAAAAGTGACTGACCCATCAGTCCTGTCTTCAAGATCGGTGAATAAAGCTTTGTCGCCTGTCATATGTCTGGAGCATCCACTGTCAAGGTACCACTTTGAATGGCTTGTCGCTTTGAAAGCAGTGTGGGCAACCGCAAAATCAACTTTAGGAACCCATTTCAAGATCTTGTTTTGGGTTTAGGAGTGTAGTTGAACTTTTTCTGTCTATTGTTATATGAATGACCTATAGAGTTAAATTTTAATAGCTCCTTGAGAAGATCAATAATGTTTTCAACCAAAGGATTTTGGTTTTGAAGATTGAAGTTGGCATGACTATTTTTAGATTTTTGAAAGGTCCTTGAATTTTTAAAAAAACCTTGATAAGTATACTTTACTTTTGAGTTTGAAGACTCTCCTTTCACAAACTTAGGAGCAGTATTCTTTTGTTTAGGAGAAGTATTCTTATCATAGCCCAACCCGGATCTATCGCCACATTTTCTCGATTCGGATAATAATTTTTCCAATTTAGGATCACCTTGGGCATATCTCCAAGTGTCTTTTAAACTCAAAAGAGAAGTTACTTCATTTTTGAGTTTCTCGTTTTCGGTTTTCAAATCATCAACTTGGGAGGTTTTGATTTTTAAATCACATTTGGTCTTTTCAAAAAAATCAGAAATATGAGATTTTTCTAAAACAAGAGACTCATAATCTTCTTTAAGTTTAGAAAATTTTTCCTTTTGTAATTTAAGCTTGACAGCAATTTTACAACTCTCCTTATAAAGGGCATTGTATGCATCCTGAAGATCATCTTCATTGTCATAATCACTATTCAGATTCTCTTCGCTAGTTACTTCATCATAATCTGAAAAAGTGACCTTGGCTAGAGTCATAAGGGCTTTAACATCATCTCCCGACTCGTTTTCAGAATCTTCTGATTTCGAAGAGGATTCCGATTCAGATGATTCATCCCAAGTAGCCAACATACTCTTCCTTTTTGATTTGTCCTTTTTAGGACATTTGTTAGCCAGGTGCCCATACTCTTGACAGTTGTAACATTGACTATCTTTCAAAGTTTTTCGAGCTCTAGGTTTAGATTATCTCTTATCGTTTGATTTTTTAAAATCTCCTCTTTTCTTATTCTTCAAAATTTTATAAAACCTTTTTACAAAAAGTGCCATATCATCTTCAGAATTTTCAAAGTCTGAAGTGCTCTCTTGTGGAATATTTTTAGATGACTTGAGAGCAATTGATTTTCCTTTTGGAGCTTTAAAGTTCAATTCGTAGGTTTGTAAAGAACCAACTAGTTCCTCAACCCTCATGTTATCCGTATCACGAAGTTCCTGAATCGCGGTTACTTTTGAATTGAACCGTTCAGGAAGTGAGCGTAGTATTTTTGCACATACTTTGCTTTGTGGGATTCTATCACTAAGACCCCACATTAAGTTTACAATGTCATTCAATCTAGTGTAGAAGTTCATAAACATTTCATTCTCCTCCATATGAATTTCTTCAAATTTAGTTGTGAGGAGTTGGACTTTAGATTTCTTGACAATTGATGTACCCTCGTGTGTCATTTCTAAAAGATCCCATGCTTGTTTAGCATTTTCACACAAGATGATTCTTTTGAATTCATCTGGTGACAATGCACAAGTAATTGCATTTAGTGCTTTTGCATTGACACTACTCTCACTTTTCTGAAGTGTGGTCCAAAGAGCATAAGATATTACTTTCATTGATTTTGAACCATCTTCATCAGTTACTTCAGTGATAGGTAGTTTCCATCCATTTACTGTGGCCAGCCACACACTTTCATCCATGGATTTGAGAAAGATTCTCATCCTTGCTTTCCAATAGGCATAGTTTGTGCCATTAAAGGGTGGTGGCCTAGTGTGAGATAGGCTTTCAAAATTTGACATCTTAATATAGCTTAGATCGTTAGCTCAGAAATAAATCCAATAAATAAGCAATAATAAGCACGAGCTATTAAGCTCGATACCACTTGAAAGGGCCAAGCTATATGCCCTAGAGGGGGTGAATAGGGCAATGCCAAATAAAACTTAAAACAATGAGAATAATAAAAGATATAAATAACAATCTTTGAAATAATAACAATCTCAAAGCATATGAAATATGAGAATGATACTAAATCAGTTCTAAGGACAACCTTACACCAAAAACCAATGGCTTATGGTAGGACAACCTTATTTCTAGAACGATCTAGAAAACACAAATGATATAGAAAATAAATCAAGAATAACTTAAAGAAATAAATCCTAAGTTATTACACCATTCAACCACACTTGCTTGAAATGAAAATTACAACATTCATCCACAAAAGCAATTCACAATAATAAAGGAATAAATGAATAAAGAAATCAAGCACATCCACAACATAACGATATATAGTGGTTCGCCTGTGTGTTCACCAACTGTTAGCCAACAGCCACACAGAATGCTACTCCACTCTAATATCCTCACACGGGGATATTAGCATGCACTATCAAAATAAGTTTTCACAGTTCACCCAAAACCTTCACAATTGTGTCTTTTTATCTAGGGCTTACACAATCAAAAACCCCCACAATCTGAGTTTTCGGCTCTCCTCGGATAACCAAAACAATGAGATTTTTTCGCAAATCTCAAACAAAACCAGAGAAAGTAAATTACAAAGTAAAATACCGGATCTCCTTTTGAAGTAGCCCAGTAGAACCAATCGGAGTAGATGAATGATACGTCGTTCAATGTCCAATACTCACATAAAGAATGGTTCTAAGTCTAATTGATTTTAGATTAAATCAAGAAGAGCAAGGTCTATTTGATTTTGATCCCAGAAGAAGGAATATCATAAATTGCTCTTTTCTAAATAAGATTGGAATATAGATCAAAATCACAATAGAAAAATGCTAACAAAAGGAATATTAAATATGCACAATTGCTTAAAAAATAATCACTACTTATCTCAGAGTATAGCCTTAAATTGCTTGAATGGAATGGAATTGAATGAATAAACTCTGAAATTCGTGCACTATTTATAGCCTTAAAAATCCCATCTTCGACTGGTCTTAGAATCCTAGGACTGGTTGTAGCGTCAAAGATTTTGAAAGATTTTCGCGGGATTAGATTTGCAATACTCACGACTGGTCTTAGGTAGTCTACGACCGGTCGTGGACCACCTACGACTGGTCGTGAGACACCTACGACCGGTCGAGATACTCGAGAAAAGTCGCTGGAGTTCGAGTCGTAGAACTACGACTGGTCGAAGGATGAGTCGTAGGACTTCTCAGGACTGGTCGAAGCAAGTCCAGGACTAGTCGAAGGACAACCAGAAAAATCTGAAAATCTGTAACATCCTAGGACTGGTCCTGAGAAACCTAAGACTGGTCGAAGCAAAGCTAGGACTGGTCTTAAGATTTTAGACTGGTCTTAGAAAACGATCACACCAAGTAAATTAAAATATTCGGATTATGTATCTAGAATGACCTATCATCTAGACCAACCTAAGGTCAATCTAAGGTCAAACAAACCTTGAGTGAGATGGACATTGAAGTCTTGAAGGTTTGTATTCTCAGATGATCTTGAAGTAGAAGCTTGAGTCGAGTTGATGGGCTTTCTCGAGCTTGGTATATTCTTGACTTGTCTTGATGAAGTCTTCTAATCTTGAACTTGATAGCGGCAAACTTGAAGTCTTCTATTCTTGTAGACTTCATTCATAACATGTCTTGCAAGCATTCTTCATTTATGATCTTGTCTTGAAAACATTCTTCATTCATGATCTTGTCTTGAAGCAGTGTGTAGTCTTGAAGCAGTGTGTAGTCACAAACAAGAAACACAAGAAGTACAAGACATATAGGTTTTGGCACTACAAAATTTGACAACCAAAGGGATATGAAATCATAGCACTAACAATTTCTTCATCAAAGCCTCAAATGTCTTATTGCAAAAGTGAGACCCGTCATCACTAATGATGGCCTTTGGAGTTCCAAATCTAGAAAAAATATTTTCCTTGAGGAATCGTATGACTACTTTGTTGTCATTGGTCCTACTTGGAACTGCCTCAATCCACTTTGAAACATAGTTCACACCAACTAATATATAAAGAAATCCAAAAGAATATGGAAATGGGCCCATAAAATCAATACCCCAACAATCAAATATCTCCAATGGTAAAATTAGGGATAAAGACATCATGTTGCGCCGGGACACTCTTCCCAACCTTTGACATCTATCACAAGCAACACAAAAAGCATGGGTGTCATTAAACATGGTAGGTAAGTAAAAACCACACTGCAGGATTTTTGCAGTGGTTTTCTTAGCAGAAAAATGACCACCACATGCTTTCATGTGGTAAAAAGAAATAACACTCTGAACTTCATCTTTTGGGACACAACTTCTAAAAATTTGATCAGTCCCATATTTATATAAATATGGGTCATCCCAGAAGAAGTTCCTAACCTCAGTTTCAAAACGCTTCCTATCTTGTGACTTCCAATGATATGACATTTTTTCCATTACAAAATAGTTCATTATATCCGCATACCAAGGTAATTTGGAGATCGTAAATAATCGTTCATCAGGGAAAGTGTCTTGGATATGCATCTCCTCAGTGGAATCATCTAACACCAATCTAGAAAGGTGATCGACCACTACGTTTTCTAGTTCTTTCTTATATTTTATCTCTAAGTCAAATTCTTGGAGTAAGAGGATCCATCTCAAAAGTCTCGTCTTTGCATCCTTCTTAGATAACAAATATTTCAAAGCCGAGTGGTCCATGAAAATGACACTTTGGATCCCAGTAAGTAGGACCTAAATTTATCCAAAGCAAAAACTACCGCAAGTAACTTTTTTTCAGTTGTTGAGTAGTTCACTTGGGCCGAGTTGAGAGTTCTACTCGCATAGTGAATAATGTAGGGTCATTTATCTTTCCTTTGGCCCAAAACAGCTCCTATGGCATAATCACTTGCATCACACATTAGTTCAAAAGGAAGTGTCCAATCTGGTGGACGCAAGATAGGTGCAGTGGTAAGGGATGATTTAATTTTATTAAAAGCACTTGCACACTCATCTGTCCACTTAAATGGAACATTCTTTTGAAGAAGATTAGTTAAGGGTATAGTAATGGCACTAAAGTCATTGATGAATCTTCTATAGAAACCAGCGTGCCCTAGAAGTGATCTAATATCTTGAAAGTTTGAGGGATAGGTAGATTAGCAATAATGTCGAGTTTTGAGCGATCTACCTCGATTCCATTTTTGGAGATAACATGACCCAAAATAATTTCCTTTTGAACCAAACCGACATTTCTCCCAATTTAAGACAATGCGTTTCTCTTCACACCTAGACAAGACAAGAGATAAATGGTTGAGACATTCCTTAAAACTACTCCCAAAGACAGAGAAATCGTCCATGAAAACCTCAAGAAACTTTCCAACCATATTTGAAAAAATACTTAACAGACATTGTTGGAAAGTTGCTGGGGCGTTACACAATCCAAATGACATCCGTTTGAAAGCAAACGTGCTAAATGGATAAGTGAACGTGGTGGTCTCTTGGTCTTCTAGGGCTATCTCTATTTGGTTATATCCAGAATATCCATCAAGAAAACTATAGAAGGAGTGACCTGCTACCCTCTCTAAAACTTGATCAATGAATGGTAGAGGAAAATTGTCATTCTTTGTGACCTGGTTCAATTTTCTATAGTTAATGCAAACACGCTAACCAGTGGTGACACGTGTTGGCATGAGTTCATTATTAGAATTCTACACAATAGTTATTCCGGATTTCTTTGGGACTACTTGAGTTGGACTCACCCAAACACTATCGGATATTGGGTAGATGATTCTCACATCCAATAATTTGATTACCTCATTTTTTATAACTTCTATCATGTTTGAATTGAGACGCCTTTGAGGTTGTCTAATTAGTTTGGCATCCTCATCGAGGTGGATCCGATGGGTGCATATGGAAGGGCTTATACCCTTGATGTCAGAAATGGTCCAGCCCAAGGCTCCTTTGTGGTCCCTTAGAACATTCAACAATTTAATCTCTTGATCTTTATCTAAAAATGAAGAGATTACCATAGGATATGTTTTATTTTCACCTAAGTATACATACTTAAGCTTATTTGATAGTGGTTTTAAATCAAGCTTTGGAATATTGGTTGGTGATGGCAGAGGTTGTGAGTCCTCGATAGATATGATTTGAGTGCGTGGTCTCCATTGGTATATGCCAATGTGCTGGGTGGTAGTGCTCTCATTATCATCAAAAATTTCAGCAAACACTGTTTCTAAATTAGAATTTTTCAAGTCCCCAATGACTTGAATCAATTCTTCAGTCAGACTAGGTTCCAATTCCTCTTCTTCTATCAAGCAGTCCATGAAATTTAGTTCATGGATTTCATTATTATTAATGGGCTGCTTACATAGATTAAAAATATTTAGCTCTAGAGTTATGTTACCAAGAGACAATTTCATCATTCCATTCTTGCAATTTATAATTGCATTTGAAGTTGCTAGGAATGGGCGGCCTAAAATGATGGAAACTTGAGCGCTAGCATTTATACATGGTTCAGTATCTAATACAATAAAATCTACAGGGAAGTAGAATTTCTCCACTTGGACTAGCACGTCCTCTACAATTCCCCTTGGTACCTTAATGGAGCGGTTAGTGAGTTGGAGTGTAATCGTGGTTGGTTTAAGCTCGCCTAACCCCATTTGTTTGTAAACCGAATAAGGTACTAAGTTAACACTTGCACCCAAATCTAACAAAGCATGCTCAATTTGAAAATTTCCAATAATACAAGGAATAGTGGGACTTCCCGGGTCTTTGTATTTGGGTACAACCCTTTGTTGAATGATAGCTCTCACTTTCTCAGTAAGGCAGGGCTTTTTGTGAACATTTAATTTTCTCTTTATAGTGCACAAGTCCTTGAGATATTTAACATATGATGAAATTTGTCTAATGACATCAAGCAGAGGAATATTCATAGTAACCTTTTAGAGCATATCCAACACCTCTTGATATTTCATGGGGACAGTTGGATCCCGAAGTCTAGATGAGAACGGAACTGGAGGCTCATATGACTTAGTCTCTTTATCCTTTTGCTGTGCGGCTCTTGAACCATAGCCGGTTCATAATTTTCTTGAGACAGTGGCTCATCCTCTGGTATTCCTACCGGTTGCATTATCTTATTATCGATTTTTTTCCACTTCTCAAGGTAATGATGGCCTTAGCTTGCTCATGATGTAGCTCATTTGGATTTGAGTCTTCAATGAAATGTGTGTTTTTAGGGTTTGACACAGGTTAAGAAGGAAGGGTGCATTTTTCCCTAGCATTTAGTTGAGTCTCAATCCTAGCCACAACTGTCTTTAATTCCTGATTTGATTGGATTAGAGACTAATTCATTTGAGCTTGAGAGTTCATGAATGCGGTCAATGCATCCTCCACAGATGATCGCTTTGGTGGGGGCATATATGGTGCATTGTTAGGTACCCCAAAGAAGTTGTTTTGTGGAGGCATTTGAGGTGCATTGGGCGCATTAATTTGTAGTCCATTCCTCCAACTAAGATTAGGATGGTTACACTAATTTGGATTATACGTGTTTCCCATTGGTTGCATAACTGACCTTGGTAGTTATTTATAGCATTTGCTTGATCATGCTCATGCGTGATATTTTGTACAACTGAGATTATTAGACAATCCTTTGTGTCATGGTCTGTACCACCACAAATGCTACAAAAATTATCTAAGGAAGTGTTTGCTTTAACCATATCAACCTTCCTAATTTCAAAGGCTTCGACTTTTCTAGCTAATGCAGCGAATTTTACATTAAGGTCGTCTTCCTCTCTTAGGACAGACATCCCCGCTTTCTCTTTAGGAATGGGTCTAGTTTGGTCTGATTTAGCAGAGACATCCCATGTCTGTGTATTCTCTACTAACATATCTAGAAAATCCTAAGCCTCATTATGATCTTTGTCAAGAAAGGTTCCACCACACATCATCTCTATGAACTGATGGGTATCCATGGTGAGTCCCTTTCAGAAAGCATCAATCACGTGCCATGGTTCATAACCATGATGTGGATAAGTAATTAGAATATCTTTGAAGCGCTCCCAAGCTTGAAAAAATAGTTCATTCCCCTTTTGGGAGAATGACATGATTTCTTGTTTTAGTGTATTTGTTTTGTGCTCGGGAAAGAACTTTTTCAAAAACTCTCTACTTAAGGCTTGGCATGTAGTGATGGTATTAGGTCTTAGAGAGTTGAGCCATGCTTTGGCCTGATCCTTTAGAGAAAATGAGAATAACCTAAGCTTAAGTACATCCCTATTGCCATTGTTTACTTGTAATATTGCAATTACTTCCTCAAAGTCCTTGAGGTGCAAGTAGGGGCTTTCAGAATCTAAGCCATGAAATTTAGGAATTAATTGAATCACACGTGGTTTAAAATCAATGTTCCCTGTGTGAGCAGGGAACACTATGCAAGATGGTAAAGTTGATCTCTCAGGGTGTAAATGTTCACATAAAGTCTGTGGTTGGTTTAACACATTCCTATGAACTTCATTTTGATCCTCAAGAGGAGGGTCAGGTTGATTTTCTCTGTTTTGATTTATAGTTGGATCTGACATATTTAGATTTAGATTATCAACTTGGTCTGCCATGGAATCTAAGTGATGTTAAGTGCCTCTTCTAAGTGAATGATCAAGGCATGGAACTAGTCCGCCTTCGGAGGAGAGTCGATTGTTTTGATCCCTACTCCAACAGGACATAAACCATCCACACCACACAACAAATGCCACTAATTCAAATAGCAAGTATGATACTTAAAATAAAAGCAAAAACTTAACCAACAACCCAGGCAGCAGGGCCGACCATGAGAGTTCAATCTACAAAGCAAAATAAATCAACAACCCAGGCGGCAGGGCCGACCATGAGGGTTCAGTCCACAAATAAATAAATAAGAGTAAAACTAATGCAGAAATTAAACTATGCTAA
The DNA here is from genome assembly GCA_030180095.1 of Magnolia changhungtana. NCBI lineage: Eukaryota > Viridiplantae > Streptophyta > Magnoliopsida > Magnoliales > Magnoliaceae > Magnolia > Magnolia changhungtana. Next base: position 4,850,656 of record JASAUF010000474.1, read on the forward strand.
TCTGAAAAATAGATTCAGCGGATGATCTTTGTGATTAAACAAAAACTGTAGGACAACCATAACACTTATGTGATAAAATCCCAAGCGGGGCAACCTTATATCATAGTTAGTGCTTGAAAGACCCAACTGAATTTATTTTTAAAGAAAAAGAAAAGAAAAGAAAAGAAAAAAATCTACAGAAAATTTGGAAGGTTTAGAAGAAAACTTACTTGAGAAAAAAACTTACCTTAGCTATCTTGCACAGATCTGATCTCTCTCAGTCTCTCACCGGCAACAGTGCCAAAAACTTGATTGTTTGCCTCCAAGTGCAGAGGTTTATAAGTAATATCTTGTGAATACAGGGTTGATCTCACAGGGAGATGAATTGCGAGAAGGAGAAAATCAAATGCAAAACCAACTAAGTAATAAAAACTAAACTGATGATTTGATTTTGGGATTTTTGAATGGATGTAATTCAACTGAATTAAAATAACACCCAAGCTTCAAAGTTCCACACATAGGTTAATGTTCCAAAATCATGATGACTTAGATAACACAACTAGGATCTGAGCACTACGGTCGGCCTAATCAGAAAATAAAATAGTTTAAATATTTTAATAAATGATATAAAATACTAGAAAATAATGGATTTGCACCATTGATATATATTCTCAAGCGTCAATGATTTTAAGAATTCAATATCAATGAGATAATGAAAATCAAAGAAATATAATAGGTTGAGATTCTCTCCTATCTAAGAAATCTGATTGATTCAGGGTAAGCCTATTCATCAATGTGGATCTCATATGATGGAAATATATGGATCTCACAAGAGGATAAAAAATAAAATCTTGATAATAGATAATATGCATATATTATTCTTCTCGTCATTAAAAACAATCAATCATCAAAACTTAAAGAAATATTAAACCTATGTGCTTCCCTTCTAGCTTGGGCTAGAGAGAACTTAGAAAAACATAACTAGAATAGAAAAAGAAAGGAACAAGAAAGAAATAAATGCCAATAGAAAAGATCTAAAAGGAAAAAAAAACAATTATAAAATTGAAAACCCTTTTAAAACCCTAAATATTGCTCTTGAATGCTTTTAATAATGTTTAGGAAAGCCCTAGGAAGCCCTATTTATAAGTAGGGAACTCCAATTTTCATACAAAAGTTGAAAAATCCTAGAAACCACCTTAAATATATGTATTTTCCCAAAATAGACTTCTCGCTGTATAGTTCATTTAAAATAGACTTCCTACTGCGCAGTTTTCCAAAATAAACTTCACAGGTTGAGAATACATTTTTTCAGGACGATTTCAGGATTCTTAACTTTAAATTTTTGATTCTCTTCATTCCTCACTTGGTTTTCTTGAATATTTGGCATGTGAATTCTTCAATCTTGGTCTCCTAAGATCCATCCCTTGCTTGGTAATTTTCGAACATCAAACCCATGCTTTTAGCACCCTTTTTCAATTCGAGCACTTAAATTCACCTTGTAACACATACATGAGTAAAATAGAATATTAAGCGGATTCATGTTCATAAAACCAAAATGTAAATGGGGAAAATTATGCAATATTTGAGTCTCAACAATGACTTCGGGGGATTATACATGCATCTTATATAACCACTTCGAATCAAATAGTTATCCTTGTAAGGTCGCAGAAAGTGCAGGGGGGCTCTAACCACCTCTAAATCTAAGCTATTAGCACAATTGATACATATGTACCAGTCACGACATTAAGGGATTGCGATTTGATAACTTGTAAAGTCGCAAATAGCGTAGGGACAAATCACAACGTCTTCCTCAACCCTCATGGACCATTTGAATTAATCATTGACCAGATGAACATTTCGATCAAGATACCATGGCCAGCTGAGGCTTAATCACACAATCCCAAGAAGTGGGGGTGTCCACTTGCTTTGGCATTCGGTTGCTAGCAACCTTTGCCAAAGAGGGAGATCTGTAGACACCCCACCCCACAGGAAACACCTGGCATCACAAAGCCCCTTGCCTCAAGATTTCTGATAGATTCTGCATGCAAAATTATAGCTAAGTGTCCGTCAACCCCTGGAGAAACAGTTTCCTAGCCTATATGAACAACATCCTCCCCTATCTAGCGAGAGGCAGAAATGATGGAAATAATAGTATAGAAGCTTTGCCAATTTTTCTAGGCTTCTGTTCCCCAACAACGAGATGATTTCGCCACCTAGGATACTTTACAACAACCATACTCTCACCTAGGTTCTGTCTTAGCCAACTACAACAATTCAACTCACAAAAGCCAACCTTGTCATGTCAAGAGTAAAATCAAGATTTGTGGATGTCAGATTTTCCCTTTTCTGATGCAAGGAAAGGGTGTTTAACTTTCCTTTTCTCTTTCTCACATCTCAATCAAGCTCATAACGCGGTCCATTCTGCACATTCCCTTGTTAACAAACACCATTTCTTTTCTTTTACTGTATTTGCCTATTTATTTCCTATTATGCTTGTCTGCCCAGGACCCCAACTTTGCGAAATAAGGCTAGGATCTTTTATTCTTTCTGCATATTTATTTTATTTTATTTGCCTGCCCATTGTCTTTTGACTTTGCGAAGGTTAAGATCTGTTTACTTTTTTCTTTTACCTTCCCGACCCTCTTGTAGAGTTATGCGAAGCATGGCCATACGACTAACCCTGCATGCAAATATATGACTTCCTTGAAACTGTATGTCCCTTATAGTAGAGATCGCAAGATAGTGCGAGTGGGAAAAGGTGTCTAATCTCTTCTCCTCTCGTAACTGAGACCCTTACTTAGGTCACAAGCCAAACATCAGGAGTCATTTAGTCATCTAGTATAGAAAATTTCACTATTCCCCAGCCCATGGCAGGTCCATGGACTCTAGCCAATTATGGAAACAACGCAGCCTAATCAGCTAGTGGGTACTCCGGTCTTTTAAATGCAACATTCAGAGGCTGCCCTTGGGAAATGTATTGTACGATCAAGCAAGTTGAGACATGCCAAACAAATCATATACAACGGGCCATTGTCACCCCAAAAAAGGATCAATTACACAGGACAATGAAAACACCCATCCTGTGAAAGACAATCCTCCACCGCATCACATATCAACCGCGCACACACGCATCAGGGGGAAGGGCCTTCACAAGTGCATTTGGAGAGTTTAAGATGAATATTGTCAATGCAGCACTTATTGTGCATGCGCACATTAATACATGGCACATGTAGGGCTCTTATTGTTGAACATGGGTGATGGCACATGTAGTACATTTGGCATGCAACGCACGAGCATAAAGTATTGTGTTCATATGTGGTTATTTATATGCCTTTCTCATCTTTATTTCACATTTTGCTTGAGAAACACTATCTTTGATAATACTTGAGCTTGGGACATGATCTCTTTATTTTTGTTGGTTCTTCTTCGTATAAATGAGTTAGACAAAATCACGGAGAAGCTGTCTAACCTATTCAACCTGTTCAATGACGCTAGAGTAAACATTGGTTTGAAAGTGCCATTAGAATGATCTGACCTTCGATCAGTGGAGTACTTGAACGTGACCCATCGAAAATCTTTTCTGAATTTCTAAGTTTCTCCACGCAAAATGATGGTCCTAGCATAACGAATGCCTAAACATCCCATTCATGCTCAGGCACGTGTAAGCATATGAAACACGTATGGGAGATCAACACATCTAGTTGGAAGCAATGCTTAAATCTTCTACCTCAAAATTCAGGCTGTTCTACTCCTCGGGTGGGCCACAATGGACACAGTAATCTGATGCTTAAAACAAGATTTTCTGACCATCTATTTATTTTATATGCTTTGGCCCACCTGAGGTGTGAAAGGGCCAGTCTTTTAGCCCAGAAGACCTACATGGCTGTAGTCAACTTGAGGGAAAGTTGGAATCTTGCACATGTATTTCACATTGTTACATATGCCTACTTGTGGATCTGTGGTCTCCACACGCATGTAACACTAACAAACCTTTCCAAACAAATATTCCAGCATTGTAGACCTAAATATTCCATTTATAAATCATAACTACTTAACAACCAGAAATTCTAAGAAAATGCAAATTCAAACACAATACTATCACTTAAAACATAAGGTTCAGTGATCTTTCTTATTTAACTTGATCTTCAGGTACTGATGAGGACGGAAGCAATAACCTTCTATTTGCATGATATCAGAGCATGATTTTAATGCAGAGCTCCTACTTCTTTGAGAAGCGGGACTAAAGAGCCACCGAGGTGAAGAGACATGACCCTATCGATAGGGCCCACCAGCTGACCGCCTATGAAAACGAGAGGAACAGGTGGGCTACGGCCCAACAGCCTGAGCAACACCCTTTCCATTTCCCTTCCGTTGGGGTCTTCATCGATCTCATGGATCGTCGGGTTCACTCCAAGCTCAAAGAAGAGCGTTTTGATAGCATGACACATACAACAAGTGCTCATGCTGAAAATTAGCACTGGGTGTTGGGAGGCCAATGCCAACACTCTCTCCATCCTAACAATTGAAGAAAAAGATCTGCTCTGTCGCAGATAGAAGTGCAAGTATAGCAGAAGATTATTCAAAAGAAGGAATTCTGTGTGTTTGTGTGTGGAAAAGAGATAAAAGGAAAGGAATAGAAGAAATTTCGCTTAATGGGTGACGAGAAAAAATATTAAAAAGCTGAAAATCAACAAAAAGAGTGGCCAAATGGTTGCGAAAACGATCTTGTTCGCCAAATGGAGAAACAAATTCCTTGGTTTTCTTTTCCTTCCTTCAAAATCAATGGCGATTATGGTAGAGTTGAATTTTGAAATGTGGAGAGAGAAATAGAAGAGAATTAATGGAGTGAATGAGCACAAGACCAAGCTACTTGTACCTTCGAAACACAGGAAGCTTGGCTGTGATGAATGTTAAGTGGTAGGATGGCTTATTTATAAATGCATGTGGGTAAGGTGGATTTCATTTTCCAAGAGAAAAGAAAGGAGGGAGGATTTATTTATTTTTTTAATTTTTTTATTACTAAACATGTTTTCAGCGCATCATGTATTAAAGTGACTTTTAACTTCTGGCCCGGACCCTTCTCGAATGGGAATAAAAAAAGGTGCATGTCTCATTGATGGGCCCCACATAAGATGCCCCCAGTCAAAGGTCTTTCCAAAATTAAGGCATCTATGGACTGGGGCATCTCCTGGTATCATGTCCAATCATCCTAACTCGGTGCCTTTTGGTGGGAATCTCAGGATCCGATCCATCAGGAAAAAAATGGAAGGGAGTGCATGTGGGGCCCATGGCTACGCGGTTGGCACCGTTCATGAGGTGGGGCCCACTACGGATTATGGATGCCTTGGAAATCTGTATTGTTGGAAGATCCCGATCTTTTGATTGGAGGGATAGGAGGTGGATGGTGAGGAGGAAAGATACGGCAGGAGACCGAATATTGATGGTTTAGATTCTTGATTTGAATCGTGAAGGCCACATTCAACGGTCCACATGTTATATTGTGTATTCAACATGGGTTTTCCAAGCTCACACGCAACTCGACATGCAGCCACCTCGCACGTGCAGGATATCCAAGTTGTGAGACAGTAGGCCTATCACGTAGACTCGTATGTTAGTTTTGTACCATTAAAAAATGGTGGTGACTCATCTTCAGTCCTCATAAGTGGCACCCACGTACAGCTATCCAGATAATCCGAGTTGTGGGTCCCACCATGGTTGTAGCAAATATCTAAAATTACACTTCAATCAATCTTAATTATCCAGTTAATGGCTGGATGGTTCAAAGAAACAGAGTCAACGGTCCAAATTTAAAGGAAAAAAATGGAAAGATTAATATGATCATATCAGTCCAATTTCTCCTCTATCCTACATTCACAGACGGCTCGGCCGTTTGGACTGTCTTAATCACCCCACATCCATGCCATCTGTACCTTCCGAATGTGGCCGCCATTTTCTCAACGGTGCAAAACTAACTTGGAAGTCTAGCACATGCCACCCCCATTTTCTCGGACTTACACCAGCTTTTGAAAACTCACTCTAACATTTAGGGCGTGTTTGGATGGCACCCATTTAACATTTTTCTTAAAGCTGAAGCCAACGTTATATACCAGGAAAGCTACACTCACCTTATTTTTCAAGGTGTAATTAGTAGGCAGTTTTTTTTTTTTTTTTTTTTTTATGAAGATCAGCAAAAATATTATTACTTTCACATTCTCATTTGTTAGAAAGGCCTCTAACACACATTCTCATTAATTTGAACCATGTGTTTCGAAAATCTAAACCGTTCATGAACTCACCATCACAGAAAGCATACTCCAATGAACTTTCACGTTGGTTACACTCTATGTGGCCCCAATCTTAGGCTCATTTCAGTCATTTGTATGCTTTTAATAAGCACGAACGTCGTCGCTAGTGCTGTAAAGATTAAAATGCATTAAAACACATTTTTAGCGGCACTAAAAACACTATTAGTGCCTGTCAGGAGAAAAAAATGCATTAAAACAAAATTTTAGTGGCACCCAAACATGCCCTAAAGATGTCAACACTTTCCAGGAGAAAATGCATTAGAACACATTTTTAGTAGCACCCAAACATGCCCTAATGATGTCAGCACTTTTTAAGGAGAAAATGCATTAAAACAGAATTTTAGTGGCACCCAGATACAACCTAAACTTTAGAAGGTTCTATACTCAAACTTTTGACGGTCAAGATTTCAAGAAAAGGTAGAGATCAGAGATACAAAGATTCGATGAGAACGTGGTTGATATGTCTTGTTGAAAGTCTTGCCTTTCTTTGATAAAGAAAGAATGGAAAAGGGATGTGCTTAATCCATCCCATGTATTTAGCGTAACTTCTTAATCAAATTTCTTTTGTGATAAAGAAAGAAAAAGAATTAAAAAGAGAGAAAGAAACGTTTTAGAATGCTTGTTCTTAAAGGGCTTCCTTTGAATATCTTAGATCATGGGCTAGATGCTACTCCTATGTTAGTTTAGCATCATATATATGATAGTTACTACTCCTCTATATGTTAGTTTAGCATCATATATATGATAGTTAATGTGGTGACTCATTCTCCTAACGCATCATACTGATGTGCAACTATCCAGACCATCCAAATTATATGTTCAATTGTAGATTGATCATGTCTCTCATTTTAAAAACATGTTTTGTAAGGGAAAAGGAATGGAAAGATAATGCTTAGGTAGTGATTATTTCTATTACCACTTCTAAATTTGAATTTAATTCTTAAAAGTTTTGTTTTGATATAGCAAGTGAAAATTTTATATTTATTAAACATTAGTCTCTTAACATCTCTGCTATTCACTATCTCAACTGTCATATCAATGATTTTTTTTTTTTTTTCCCTATTCCATTGATTTCCATAGAATTGGTAATATCCAAACATTCCCTAAAATAAAATTGATCGGGCAAATCCTAACTATCCAATGATTATTGGCTATCAAATGGATGGTTAAAAGTAAGATAGTGGGTGGTCCAAATTCTAGGGGATGAATCAGATGGATAAGATTTCATAGTTAGTTCAATTTTTCAGTATTCCTCCAGCATAGGTTACTAACATTTTAAAATGGTGTGAAACTAATAAGTGTCTAGGCTCCTTGTTCACACGATTTCCTAGGTTTAGAAAGAGAAGGTCCCGCTTCACATAAAAGAAAGAGGTGTCATGTCCAACCGGTTGGACTATACATTATGGTCCACCTAATGGTTAACTTCCAATCTTTTATAAACATGCACATTCAACCCAACCGATAGGTTGGCCCCATCGTGTGGATCACTATGTGCAAAAATCAGCTACATCCACTCATTTAAAAGACTCAAATGTTGCTCGTTGTTTTTGGTAGTTCAGTCACGTACTGAATGCGGGCGTGCCAAAATTGAATTTGCAGCTCAATTCAAACCGAACAATTGTGACCCTAAGCGTTAAGATAGGTAGATACTATGAACGAGGTTTGATGAGATCGACCGCCTATTCAGTAACTCGCTTAGTGTGTAAATAAGATCAGTAGAAATTCAGATGTTAGGATTTATTCTCTGATGATGTATTACACCTTTGCCTTTCATACAAAAGGACTTTTCGATATAGATAAAATAAGAATGAGAAAGGGGTTCTTATTGTTGGGATTTTTGGCCCGCGGAATCACTTAGATGTAGATCTAGGATAACAATTCAATGGCGCCAAGCACAAGCAAGAGAACACACAGATTTAACGTGGAAAACCCTTACGGAAAAAAACCACGGCACAAAGCGACAGATCTCCACTATGAAAATAGAAATTATAAAGAGAGAGGACTTACCTAATTTGAACAACCTTGAATCTCACCCTTGCTATACCCTTTGATTTCCCTAGAACCCCTTTAGAAAACCTTAAAATTATTTTCTATCCTTCCTAGAAAAACCCTAGGGGACCCTTATTTATAGTTTAGGCAACTTTCTTTCGCACATTGTAAAAGATTGACTCAAATTTCCGTAGTCCGCATCAGATTCGGAAATGAATCCGCGTAACTACGACTAGTCGAATCGAGGCTACGACTGGTCGTAGGACCCCTACGACCGGTCGAGACATCTTTACGACTGGTTGAGCAGCCCGGACACCAAAAAATTCTAAGTCGCTGGACTTTGAGTCGAGTGGTGCTCGACTAGTCGAGCAGCTCTCACGACCGGTCGAGGTTGACCCACGACCGGTCGAGCAACACCCAATAAACAGATTTAAAACTTTTTTTTTTCAACATTTATTACAACTAAGATCACCAACTACTTGATTACTACTACGGATTATACCATGAAATATAAAACATCAGGTGAAAAGTAAAAGATTACACTAGGAAATATAATTTACTTGGCAGAAAAGATAGAGTGATTATACTAAGGAATGTAATTTACTGGTAATTGAAAGATAATGTTTTGGTTTGATTGGGTTGGTGTGAGACATGCTCTTCCTATTGTATTCCTCTTCTATTTACAACCTTATCCTATCTAGATTCTTCCCACGTTCTGACAGTTGCTATAATCGTTCGACACTTCGTGACTTACTTTGGTCTTACTCTTGCCATCTGTCTTGTAATCGCTTCTACACAATCGTTTCTTTGTTGGCAGCTTACAACATTATAACCTCATTGAGTGTGTCGCAGCTGTACCATTAACACAATCTTCTTAATTTATTCCTGAATATCTTTAAATATATCACGCAAATTCATTTAGATCACATGTAACTTGCTCTGATTAGTTCAGAGCAGAAAAAAGCATCACCAGGGATGAACACCAACTCGTGTTTTGCAAGTACATTCGGCTAGCTTTTTGCACCATGGAAAATAATATCATCTATTGATAAATAACATAACACAAGTGTGGTCTATTAAATGAGTGGATGGGGCTGGTATTTTGTACCAACTGATCCTCATGGTCAGCTGACATATTGAAAGGGTTGGACGTCTTACCTACGAAGTTGGAAGTTATCCGATGGATCTCTCATGTGAGCATTACCAGGATACAAAATTCGCACGCAATTACTAAATGGCTCGGGTCCTTGACCCGACTTGATCCTACCCTTTTGCACCATGGCAAAATTCCAAAACCTAGGGGTCACCATCCCTATAATCAATCTATCTGTGATCCTATGGTTACTATCCAGTGCTTGGGGTCAAAAGATTGTTCGGTACCATTCGTGCTTTCAACTTTTACAAGTGAGGAGAGTGGGCCCCACAGTCCACTCATCATAAAAGTTCATTTTGGGAAAAGAATGCGGATTGCGTCCTACCCCTCCAGTCTCCGGCTTGGAACGGGCAGGGGCTCCGAGTGGCCACCGTGATGTATGATTTTTATCCACACTGTTCATCCATTTTTCCATATCATTTCAGGACATCGAACCAAAATTGAGGCAGATCCAAATAATAGGTGGACCATACAATGGGGATTAAACTCTTACCGTTGAAAACTTCTTGGGAGCTACAAAAGTTTTGGATCGAGCTGATACTTGTATTTTCCCTTCATCCAAGTCTACGTAACTTTATGATTAGGTTGGATGGGAAATAAACATAACGGTGCGCCCTAGAAAAGTTTCAACGGTGAACATCGTTATCACTGCTGCTTCCTGTGGTGTGGTTCACTTGAGACTTGGATCTGCCTAAATCCTATTCTTATGGCATAATGCCACGGAGAAATGGATGGACGGTGTGGATAAAACCCATACATCATGGTGGCCACTCGGAGCCCCTGCCCGTTCCCAGGTGGATACCCGCCGGTAGGAGGCAATCCACGTTCTAGGGAAAATAACTAAAACCCCCTCAGAATTTACTATTGGAACAAAAAAAGACTCGCTTTTAGTTCTATTAATATCATTCTTTCTTCCCGGACGTGTGCCAACTTGGCACACATGTTCAAAGGCCATTCATGAAGGGGCCTATCATGAACATGATCACCTACCATAAATCATGCCCGTTCACTTATCTTGTAAACCAAAATTATACGGTGGATATGAACAGCTGGTCATTCTTTCCTTATTATACATTTTCTTCTCAGGTAAATGTGTCAACTAGTGCGCGGACAGCCCTGATTTTGGGAGGAGAAGTTTCTGACGGGCTTCAGATAGTGAATGGCCTGGATATTGCACGAATGTCACATCTGCACATGGGCAGCAAAACTCCCCCATCCGTCAGCCAGATATTCCATGTACATATGCGGCCAGACATATGAACCTGGCTAATGACTACGACATATTCCTCCAAAACTTCTATCAGAATCAGGCATGATATTGGTTAGGTGGTCGATCCACAACTGCACTCTGGATGTTGACCATTAGCAAGATTCCTGATTCATGACCCATTACGCCCTGGCTGGCCCCACTTGAAAATTCATCCAGCCCGACCTGTCCCAACAAATGGGTCGGGCACGCGGGCTTGACTGAACTCATCCTATCACGACCTATCTCATGTTTAAGAATGGAATATGACACCAAGGCTATGCATAACATGGGCAAGATGGTGGATCATCCACTAGAGTAATTTCGTATAATTGGATGCCTAAAAATTTTGGCTAATCCAATCATAGGTGGGGTACATTAGGGAAAACATGGACGACTATCCAAGAACCTCCAAATTCGCATGGTGCCCCTATGACAGATGGATCAATTTGATTTATGTGATGTCCCATTTTCATGCAGGAGTGATCACGACACATGTTAGTTGGATGACACATGCACACCGGATGCAAATTGCAAGGTGACCCTACCATCATAGTCGTCCATGATGACTTGACATAGTAGGATTTGATTGGGCCACATGCTGTTGTTACAGATGAGATCCACGATAAGCATATTTGAATATTGTTAAGTTTAGTACATACTCGATTGAGCTCAATTTTTAATAACATGTGGCAAAAAAGGTCCGGTCGACAACAGAAGTGATCCGGACCGTTGGACCTTAGATCGGGCGTATCTCACAATCCAGAATGAGTTATCGGGCAAAACATATGATTTTAGGGTAGAACGAGTTACTTTAGCCACCCAACCCCACTACGTCGGGTTGCGCAAGCCGGATTTGTGAAATACGTCATCGTTTTTCTATTTTAATTCCATTTTTACTATAAATAATAAGTTTTAGTTTGATTATAACTCTTTATCCGCTGGGCTTTAGGAGTTGGGCCCAACCCAACGTGAAAAGAGCTTAGAATAATTAGGAGAACAGCTTGGTGAAGCCAAATAGGACACTTACTATTTTTGGCTGAAAACCTTGCGCACTAGTAGACATCATGACCGTCTATAAATAGTAAGTTTACTATTTATAGTAAGATGCGAATTCTAGGAGTTTTAATTATAGTTTGCTTCTGATATCTCTCTCATTGCTTGGTATCCGTATTTAAAGGGTTGTGGACTCATTTATTTCATTCATTAATCAATTTTGGATTTTATAGAATTTATTTTCTATTTTGCTTACTTTCTTTCTCGTGGATTCGAGAAGCCTCTGTGAGGAGTCTAGAGAAGTTCCGTGGATTCAGAACAGTTATCCTCCTAAGGGAGACTGTGCTCGACCTCATCACATTCATCCCTGCATCAATATGTGTCCACACACACTATGGTGGGCGATGGGCCCACACTCCTACAACTAGTTGCCTGTAGACAGGGATAAATAGTCGATTGCTCGGAGATAACAGTGCTAATGTAACAGTATTAATAGATGGTGGGCGATGGGCCCACACGCCTACAACTAGTTGCCTGTAGACAGGGATAAATAGTCGATTGCTCAGAGATAACATTGCTAATGTAACAGTATTAATAGACACTGCATAGGGAAATCTACAGCAAATATATGTAATAGAGGAAGTCCAGGGGAGGTATTTGTAATATTCCAAATAAGAAGGGAGGCATGTATAAGTGTCATATAACTGGAGCCAGGTAGGTGCAATGAATCCTAAAACATCATAAAAGAATAAAACAAGAGGATTAAGCATGCTACTTGGCTGGTGGGCCACAAGTCTACGTTGGATGCTGACCGTTAGCAAGCTTTCTAAACCGTACATAGCCACAACAACCCATGCATGTCTGCTCCATGCACGAAACCCATGTTTTGGATGTTCTGGATTTGCAATGATGCATGCAGCATGCATGGGACCTGAATTGCCGCTATTTACGCTAAAAACAAAAAAGAGAGAAAAGGTCGCTTTCTTATCTAATCCGTTGTAAATTATCGATATCGGCTAAATTGTAATTTGATTGTGATCAAAGGTGGGGCCCACAACTTGCTAAATGTTAAGCAAGTAGCTTGTTCATGCACTTATGATTACTGGTAAGACACTGACAGGGATTGGTGTGGTGAGCAACCATGTATGTATTTTATATGTTCCATCCATCTGTTTCTCGGATCATTTTAGGGCATGAGCCTGAAATTCAAACATGTTCAATACTTCAATGGATTACACCACAGGAAACAGTAGAAATGGAGTGCCTAACATTGAAAATTTCTTAGGGCCACAAAAGTTTTGAATCAAGCTGATATTTGTGTTTTCCCTTTATCCATCTCCGTTTGACCTTATGAACAGGTTGGATGACAAGCAAACATCTCTGCGAGCCTAGAAAGGTTCCAACGGTGGATGTCATTAGAGAAATTTCCAACTGTCAACCCCACCTTTTATACATGGTCTTTTCCAAACGCTCCCAAATTAAACCATTCTGTACTGACACACTATTTTCAGACGAAAATACCCTTGCATTCAGCAGGGCTGCACCATTCATTCTGTCTACCTATAGCTACGGATTATAACCATAGCCGTCGGTAGTTTAGGCATTAGGGGTAGCAAGCCTTTGCACAGTATACCCTGAAGCAATATGATACCAATAGCTACGGTTATGATCGCAAGGGTATTTTCGTCTGAAAATAGTGTGTCCGTGCAGAATGGTTTAGTTAGGGAAAGTAAAGTTTGGGAGCGTTTGGAAAAGACGGTGGATGAAAGGTGGGGTCTACAGTCTGAAATTTCTTGTGTCATTATCCCCACTGTTTTTTTTTTTTTTTTTTGTGGTGTGGTCCACTTGAGCTTTGGATATATATATGCTTCAATTTTAGTTTCATGCCCTAAAATGAGATGAAAAAGTAGATGGACTGCATGGATAATAACACGTACATCAATGTGAGACCCACAGAGTTTACTAACCACGCTATTGGGTAGTGAGTCGCTGCACAATCCGCGTCCATTGGACGGAATCGGATTGCCTACTGAGTTACTCAGTAGGCTCTTATCGTACGGAGTAAACTCATTTGGGCCCACCGTGAAAATAAGTGGATTATCCACACCGTCCATACATTTTTTCAGCTCATTTAAGGGTTGAGCCCAAAGTTGAAGCATATCCAGATCTCAAGTGGATCATACCACAGGAAACAGTGGGAATAATGATTTCCACCGTTGAAACATTCCTAGGCCCTACAGTGATGTATATTTGTCATCCAAGCTATTAATAAGATCACAAAGACATGGATGAAGGCAAAAAACAAATATAAGCTTAATACAAAAATTCTGTGACACTCAAGAAGGATTCAACGGTATAAGTTCCATTCACACTGTTTCATGTGGTGTGGTGCATTTGAGGTCTGGATATTATTCACTTTTGGATCTACGCCATAAAATTATCTAATAAAATAGATGGACGGAGTGGATAAAATACATAGATCATAGTGAACCCTACAGATTTTACTCAGTAGGCTAAGCGTACTGAGTTACTCAGTACGCAATCCGCTTCCGGACACGAGAACTAAGTGCACTTGCCCTCGCGCAGATAAACAGCTGGAAACAAAGCAAACAAACAAATGTGGATGGCGTGGAGCCGTTCATCAGGTGATCTGCATTGTATAGATTCTATTTCTCAAAAATCAGGTTCGTACATTCATCAGGTGGGCGACACATGTAGATTGAATTTGGACCGCTAGTCAATCTCCCTAAAATGTTTTGCCTTTATCCAATGAGTCAACCTGACGATCAGATCGGGCATTTTTGAAATCTCGCGTACAGATCTCTCCATGTGAGCCCTCCACGCTGACAAATATTTACACGTGCCAATCTGAAACACGTGTGACCGACTGAGCTTTCCAGCAGGTTGGCTTCAGTGTTTAGACCTATTTTAAGGGAAAAATAAAAAATAAAAAATCCACGTTGTATACCTAGTGGGCCACAACATACGAGAGAATGGACGGCTAAAAGAAAAAGACTTTGAAAACGCTATGGCCCACCTGGAAAATGGAATGTCATGATTTCTAAACGGAAGATGAAAGAGTTGCCTCCAACAATTTGGAAAGTTCAAATCCGTCGCATGTGTCTCAAATTCGTACTTGTGTGGAAATTATTACGACAGGAAGTATGGGTTACGTATGAGTTCGCGGAAGCATCATAAGTTATGATACAGCCATTTTGCAAGCATCTCACGTGTAGGATAATAAATCCGTGCAAAAGGTGGGCCCCACCATAATTATTACCTGAAATGAAAATCAGGCAGATCCACTCATTGGGTGGGATAAATGAGTGCACTAGTCATGCCATTGGGTGTACATTAATTTTGATATTGTAATCCGACTGATGAGTCAATAGGGTTGATATTCACATAAGGTAATAAACACGGTGTGTCCCACCTTTTTCATGGATTGGATTTTTTTATATGTGTAACCGTAGTTTACAGTAAATTTAAAAATAAACAATTCAAAAAATTATAAGTAAAATTTAAATATATTCAATTTATTATTATATATTGTAAATAAGGTATACAATAGATCAATCAAAATATATATATATATATATATATATATATATATATATATATATATATATATATATATATATATATATATATATTGATTGATCATTCTCTAATCAAGTTAAGCAATTAATAAATTAAAATATTTATTATAACCGTAGTTCATAATAATTTCAAAAATAAACAACCACGTAGCCTGCGATATTTTGATCATGAACGTATGTCATTATTCAGTCATGAGTTGTAATGCATTATGGCTAGGCAACTTGCTCAAACATGCCTATAAACATGAAAATGGTCTTTATAGTCATTATTAATAAAATCTCAGTAAAAAAGAATGAATTTTTTTGGCTTGTTGTCCCAGATGCTGAAGTGCGAGCAATATTAATCTGTCATCATGCCGCCGTTTCCAACTTCAAGCATGTCAGGAACTGATCCAGAACAATTTGATATGTACCATAAAGCTTCATTTGGGATTAGGGAAATGAAAATATGATTGGTAAATCCATCAACTTATTAAATTCATCGACTTGCATTGGATCTGGATTTGGCAGATCTCAAGTACATAGTTCGGGAATCAGGTTACAAATCCATGATTTCAATGAGCATTATTGCAAGTGAATTGCTTTTACGGCCTTTCAGGAAGCCTCTCATTTTGTAGGTTCATTAGTCTTAAATTTTATTTTATTTTATTTTTTTTGGGTGGGGTTTTGGATTTGGATCTACCGATTTTTTGGAATGTATATTAGGAAATTCATGGACTAGACAAATCCCAACAAAAGCAAATATAGTGTTCGCTCATTTTTTCTCAGCATGGGTAGTTGTCGGCGTGCCAGAATTGGAATTGTGGCTCTAATTCAAACGGAACAATTGTGAACCCGAACGTCAAAGTAGGCAGACACAGAGTATGACCGAGTCTGAGAAGATCAGTTGCCTATCCAGCCACTTGCTCAATGTGTAAATAGATCAGGCGATAGTTAGATGGTAGAGTTCGTCCTCTGATAATGGGTTACTCTTTTTCTTTCCACACGAAAGGACTTTTCAATACAAATAAGATAGAATAGAAAAGAAATCCTTACAATCAACCACTATTAGCTTCTGAAAGATGCTCATCTGATAATTGAATGAAGTTCAACGTGTGAGCTTAAACTCCAATTACAACTAAAGTTATCATCTACGAGATTAGTGCTACGAATTATACTATAAATGTAAACGGCGAAATTGAAAATGCGACTATACATATCTGTAGAAAATCCTACAATCGTTTCACGCATTTGTACATATTGCACGTGCTTAGCCTTGATTAGCTAAAAACAGGACTCAGCCGAATCGGGTACAAACATTGCCCCCCTCGTTGATGTTCTTTTGAAGAAATTGACAACAACGTTTGATGCTTCATTAATGCCGCCTTTAATTGTTCGTATGTGTAACCTAATACAAATCCATTCTTGTTACGCTTCCAAACTATTTCCAATGTTTGCTATCTTCTTGAGACTTTTTCCTTCTCCGAAAACTTTATTCCCAATCCTTCTCTCTGCAATGGATGCTTCTTCATTGTCCCTCCTTTCTTCGATCAATTGGACATAATGGGTGTGATAGATTTATTTACTAAAAGGTGCACTGACAAGATAATCTTCAAATCTCCTGTGCATGAAGAAGCTTTTTGCCTCGGCTCGACATTCTCTCTTGAGGTGTCGGCTGAAGAAGTTCGACATCTAGATCCCTCTTCCCGATCTGTCCTAGGGAAGAGATCCTCATAGGAATGGATCCATTCCAGATGTTGCTAATACACTGAAGACATTGAAGGCATGGTTGAAGCCGCTTCTGAAATGGAACAAATGGTTCGACCGAGTGTCATCCCAATATGAGAGTATGTGGGACATCAGGATTTACGAGTGTATCAAACTCTCTCTCACTGACTATCAAGTCAATCCTTCTCTCCTTCTATCTCTGGCGTCATTTTGGAGCTCTTCAACCAATACCTTCATCTTTGGTTGTGGTCCAATGAGAATTAATGTCAAAGACATCCGTCATTTGACTGAGCTTTTTCCTTTGGAGATGACTTATTATGCGGGTGCCAACTCGAGGCAGCGAAAAGATTTTCTTGGCAAGATAGCCAAAGGTTATACTAATTTCATAAAAGCTTACTGCAAGTTCGATGGTCCGGTTGATGAACTTAAACACACATCATTCTTGCTCCTTTGGATTTGTCGACATCTTCTGTGTTAGTACGTTGTAGGTTACGGTCGAGTACGTGGCTTTGGCCGAATACCTTGCACAGGGCCAACACATAGCTCTTGCACCTTACATTCTGGTTCAACTGTATCAGGGTCTCTATGAAATCACCCACAAAGGATTGCACAGTACTACAAGAGGACCACTTTGGTTAGTCCAGATGTAGTTCTTTGCTTACTTCCGGCTTGTTCCTTTCGGTCGATTAACGCAAGCAGATTAGAAAATTTCTTCTTATGGTGACCAGATTCTCCACATTTATCTGGAGAATATCTCGGTCAATAACTATCTTTTCGGTTTCTTCTATCTCGACAAGTCTAGAGAAAATCATCTTTTCATGCCCTTTGCAGAAGAGAATGCTTATGGGCCAGGATGGCTGACTGGGCAATTCAAGCTGGACAATGGACATGCGGCCGGTCGGTCGCATTAAGCCTAGACTAGTTATGTCATCGGTCATGACTTACCTTATGGTGGTGTGATCGAGTCAAGCAAAAACGTGAAGGCAGGGTCGAGCAATACCTCCTTATTTGCTTGGCAGCAGGGCCTAGTCCAATTCATTTCATGTCCTCTTACCCACAAAACAAACAACCAACCTCCCTATGATCCATTATTGGTGACTGATCCTGAGTTTTACATCACCCATAGCAATAACTATCGTAAGGAATTGGTCACTCTGAAGATTCCTACTTGTCCAGTCTCCCAAAACAATGAGTAGCTTCATAGTGTGATGGGATCGCCAATACAACAATTTTTTTGGGCGATCGAAGTACAGATGAGCTTATGAATCAGTTTTGCTCCCAATTGGGCATGGTAGAGGGTAAGAAGAGAAGAGCATCCACACTGTTTCGACAAGAAAACAATGCATTCGATTTGGGAGAATTTATTCAACGATAACAAAGAACGAATGAGAGAATATTAATCACATTTATTCTGAGTTCATTTACACCTTGGATTCCCTTAATTCTGAAAATAAAGTACAATCAATCAAAGTTAAATAAGATAGCCCGATGGAAATTTCGACAGCATTCCGACGCCTGTTTCAGTCATCTCCTAATACTTAGGAGGAATTGCTGAATTGATCAACCAATCTTGGGCTTGAAATCAGTCCTGACCATCCTTCCAGTCATTCTTCCTTGAATCCTCTTTGAAATGTGGAGCGGTCTTGTTAAACGGGCTTAAAAACTCACCCAGAATGTAAGATTACGGGGTTTCCACCATCCGATCAGCTCAAAACTTTATGTGTAGCCTTGGGACCACGAATTAACCGTACAAGTCAAATTTTAGCTCCTGGATCCTTCTAAAAATAGCCAAACTATCAAATCAGCCCTTGAAATCATGATTTGCGGCCCGCTTGATATCAGGATATGCTTCAAATTCGGTCTCAACGCGTTAAACATAGTGGCAAAGTAGATGGATGGAGCAGATTTCCCACGAAAATCATACTGGAGCCCACATGTACATCATATGTACACAGTGCATGAGTGCACAAGCTGTGCACGAAATTTTCACAAATCGGTCAGCGTGCGTTGACTGATTCCTTCTTCTCCATTTCTTAAAATGCTACAGCGTGCACGAGGCCGAGCAGAAGGTTTTCTCCAAGTCCCCTTGAAAACCGCGCAGAAGGTTCTCTCCTTCTCTTGCCTTGCTTCTCTCTCATTCTCTGTCCCACCAACTGATTCAACAACTGATCCAACCCCTCCAAATGAAGTAGGGGAGGGGTATTTATAAGCCCCACCACTCTTACAAAGTGATGATCACCACCACTTATCCCTTCTTATATGGACATTTTCTTCACTTAAACCATGATGTTCACTAATCTCTCTCTTAAATGGCAGTGTACAACCTCTTTCCATTAAAATGACACCTGTACACCCTTTATTACTAAAATACCTTTTTTATTGCTTTTTTACTGAAATACCACCCTTGGACATGGAATTTTACCAAAATACATAAAATACCCCCGGACATGGAATTTTAACAAAATACCTAAACTAGCCCGAACGTAGATTTACTAAAATACCCCCGGACATGGATTTTTACCAAAATACCCCCGACATGGATTTTTACCAAAATACCCCGGCATGGATTTTTACCAAAATACCCCAACATGGATTTTTACTAAAATACCCCGGACATGGATTTTTACCAAAATACCCCCGAACATGATTTTTACCAAAATACAAATCGTGCAACCCTGGAAAAGACCTGTATCATGGAATTCTCTAACCACTGCAATGAGATATTTTTTGTGCCTTAACACACACCGCTATCCACTACTGCCAAAAGGACCTCGTGAGTGAGGACGAGATTGACCTCTACCTCCCCTGCTCCAACGGTTGAAAATCCTGCTCCAGAATCCCCAACCATCACACAAGAGCATCTTAAGATCCTTATTTCTACCCAATTGCAATAGATGACCCCTAAGAAGATCTTAGATCTGGGAGGTATTCCCAGTCATCCTTCTTTAAAAGCTCCTATTCTTTCTTTCCCTCGTGCTGATCCTCCCTAATCCGGTGTAACATCCCGAAAATCGGGGGTCAAGCATAAACTCAACTCTCGAGTTCCAGAACATCACTTATGCAACAAAATGAATGATGATTGAATGTTGACTGTATTTGTGCATTGAACATGAGTGAGATTAAGCCAAACAAAGATATCATACTCCAGAGACAATTAAATTGCAAGCGGAAGCGTGATAGATAAATAACATATAAAAGCTGTGGTGAGTCTCCGAGTGTGATAAAGTTACCTGAGTTAAATAATTACAGTACAATTCTAAAATATACCTAATGTGAGGAAGTGTAATGTCTTCTATCCCAAGTACCATAGCCCGTCAATATAATACCGTGTCTTCATAGACTGCTGAGAGAGATACAGATAGGAGAACTCCTCCTCATCATCATAGAAGTAGTCCGGCTCTGCTTCATAAGCATCGCCATCACCTGAAACTCAGCAAATCTGGTTAGTGTGTATAACACTGTCCTGTAACGTGGGAGGGAGTGATCAACTCAGTGGAACAGTAAAGCATAGGTTAACATGTTATCAATTCAGTCAAGCAGTAATGATAAAGCAGTAAAATCAAACACTCCTAACTACTCTTATTAATGCAAGTATGAATGCTGGAATGATGTATGCCCTCACCACACCCTCCCTCGTGTTACACCATCTCACGTTCGTGGCATGCTTTCATCCCTCAGTGCTCAACATCTTCCAGGCACATGCAATGCATGATGAGCATGATTACCGAGTATTTATTAGTCCATTTCAAATAGCAGGATTGGAAAACTAAAGTACCTCCCTTGTATCATTCCCAAACATGATCCATTCTAGGGTCGTCAGTCCTAGTTAATCTCATACGATGGTGTGTTTTTCTAGGTCACTGCAAAGGTGTTGAGGGTCGGATATTGCATATTAGACCCTGATTAGTACCTAATTTTATGTACATGATAGTGCTTAATGTCATATGTTGATGGTATTTTGCTGCAGGATGCAATTATGAGCGTGGATTGAAAAAGGGAGCTTTAAGCATGGATTTAACGCTCTGATGACACCAAAGGCAATGGACGGACTCCAGGGGCTGAGATCGACAGAGTTGCACGCCAGAGATCGAAGAAAACCAAGAAACTGAAGCTTAAGTGGCCCGAAATTGGTCCATAATGCAGGATCACATGGTTTCCGCCATCAGATTGACTCAAAACTTCATACATGTGATGGGGGCCGTAAATTAACCGTACACGTCGAATTTCAGCTAGTGAATCCCTCTGGAAGTAGCCCAACGAGCAAATCAGCCCCGTAATTCTTAAAGTGGAGCCCACCTGATATCTGGATATGCCAGAAAGTTGGTCTCAAACCCTTATAATTGATGGGATAACAGATGGACGGTACAGATTTCTCATAAACATCTCTGTGGGACCCACATGTACAACACATGTGTACGGTGCACAAGTGCACCGGGTGTGCACCTAAAAATTCAAAGGTCCCACGTTGGCACCGACTCCTTCTTAAAAATCCGAAAACGGCAATTGCCGTTTACTGTTCTGCACAGAGACCATCGGTTTCTGATTGTGGGCCCCACACATCGTCTGGACGGACAATCCAGACCGTTGATTCGTTCTCTGGGCCAGTCACAGTGCATTCCTAGCTTTTAAAAAGTGAAAAGATTAAGTTTTTGTTTCTTTTAACCGTTCAATGGAAGAACGAACGGTGGGTTTAAAATCCTGTGGGCCACCACAAGTATGATCCAAAACTTCGTATCTCTGACCGAATTTTCATTCTGCATCCACTGGACGGTGTGGATTTTGCAGACAAAGAGCGGAATGGGACCCACAGACTTCACAGCGGAAGAGGTCGCGGTCTCTGTTGCAGCGTCCGGAAACCGACCGACTTCGGAGCGGTTGCGCCTTCAGATCGGTGATCAGATGGATGATCTGATCCGTCCATCGTGTAGCCCATCCACAAATCCCCCTAGGGACGTTGGATTTTTGGGAGACTATAAAAAACCTGGCTGATTTTCTGTTGGCTGCGGAGGCAGCTTCCGTTTCCTGCTGCGTAGCAGTTATACACGCACCGACTTGCCGTTTTCTGCTGTTGTGCATACTTTCATCTCCGACTCTAGGAGGATCTACACGCAGCTACCATCCTAACCTGTTATAAAAGAAAGAGAAGACAGGGAGAGAGGGAGGTATCAACGGACAGAGAGAGAGACAGGGAGAGGAAAGGGAGAGAGAGAGAGGCTGTTGGAGTTTTTTTCTATTTTTCTTTTCTTTTTCTTTTTCTTCTTCTTTTGTTCTGTTTGAGGGATTCAACCCAACATGGTTGGTTAAACCTCTTGGCTAGGGCCAAGAGGTGAAGCTTGTAGCGTGATGGGTGATATTCTACGGTTCTGATTCATGTCCTGAACTACTTTTTTTGGTTTGATTTTAAGGAATGCGATTAGTTCTTAATGGTTTGTTGTGACTGACATTACAATAGATCTGCAATAGCTTGAGTATTTCCTTTTCCCTTCTTGTGATTATGAAGCCAGGACGCTCTGTTGTTCACCATCGCCCCTTGGACATGGTGGAATGACAGAACTCTTCCTGACATTCATACATCACTCAGATTGGCTGTTGAATTGGTTTAATTCCGTTGTTTGCTTTGTCTCATGGGCATGGTGTTGTGATGGAATCCATTCTAATTTACACCCGTTTCATCTCTTGAAAACCAGATCAAAAGGAAGTTCAGATTGAGTTCATGAATCAAGCGTAGATCTCCCTGATCTCTACAAGTGGATCCTCTGAATCCCTAGTTTCCTTTCCTTTAATTCTCTAAATTTTAGATTACTATTTCACCATTATTCACTCAATTTATACTTGATTTCGATTTCATCTCATTCTAGTTCTAGTTCTAGTTAGTTTCAGATCACGTACAGGTTTCAGTCCCTGTGGATTCGACCTCGGTCTTACTGAGTTTATTACTACATCACAACCCTATACTTGGGGAGTGAACAAGTTTTTGGCGCCGTTGCCGGGGATTGACGGCTATGTTTTTCTGAAATTAATTGGTTTTAGGATTAGTTTAAGATTAGGAGCCTTTAATTTTAGGTTAGATATTTTCTGTTTGATTTCTAGAAACTAACTTGTTTTCATGTTTTGTAGGATCATGACATAAGCTGCTAATTTGGTAATTCGTTTCCAATTTCTCTACTTTTAGGTTTAGGTTTTCTAATTTAGAAATTTTCTATTTTTAGGCTTAGAACTTTCCTAATTATTTTTTTTTTTGAATTTATTTTATTTTATTTTTAGGAACTAATTTATTTCTAGAACTTTCCTCTTTTGTTTTTAGAAACTAGGTTAGTTATTTCCCTTTTTAGAGACTCTTTCTAATTTTAGAAACTAACTCATCTTTCCTCTATTTTATTTTTAGAAATTTTTTTTTGGGAATTAGTTTTTAGAAATTTTTTTTTTAATTTTTAGGTTTAAATTTTTTATTTTAGAAACTTTCAAATTTTAGGGAACTTTCCTTTTTAGAAACTAACTTTCTATTTCAATTGCAGGAACTTTCTAACTTTAGACTTTTTATTTTAGAAGCTAATCTCTTTTGTTTTCTTTTGCAGGATCTTAACATAGGAACTTCTTAATTGGTACCTTCCTTCTAACTTCTCCTCCTCTTACTTTCCATACTGTTGTAGGATATTTTCTTATATTTTTCTTAGGATTAAATTCAGAGTGAGGATTCCACCATGTATATGCACGAGTGGGAACGTCAATATGCTGAGATAGCTTTTGAGCATGCGAAACAGTGCGAAGGGATGTATGATAATGATGATAGACATCCACCTATGTCTCAAAATTTTTCTGAAACAATCATCGAGAACCGACCTGAGCATAACACTCCATTGGTTAAGAAGTCCTTACGCGATCATATACGGAGAACAATTCTACCCCACGGACAGTACGTGAGTGTTGGGGTTATCATAACTATGGGAGTGAGAATTATTATCACCCATCAGAGAAAAAGAAAACAATGCGTGATTATATTATGAGTGATAATAAGTATTACCAACCATCAGATTCCCCTACATATGATCCGTATGACTATAATCAATGGAAACATCAATGTTAGGAAGCTGAACCAGCTAGATATCATAGTGATAATTCTCTCGGGTCCTCTACCTTTGAAACCCAATCAGAAACAATCCAAGAGGATTCACTTCAGAAGCTCATGAAAGCACAAGAGCAATTCAATCAGCTTGTCATACAATCATGCGAATTGCTCAAATCCTCAATTCCAATCATTCAGTCACAACTTATGGAGAAGGAAGAGGCTAGGTTTTCCCAGCCTCATCCTAATCTAGAAGCAGAATGTGAAGAAAGTGATCATAACTCGCTTGTGGCAGAAACTGAAATTACGAATGAGGAATTGGATTCCATTAATGAGCAGATGGTTCGATTTCCCGATGAGTCAATCTCGATGTTGTCCAAAGGAATGATCAAGAGACGTGGGTGTCTTTCAAATATAATGATAGTGACACACTTCACTCACATGACACACATGATTTCACTGATGAGGTAGAGGTTAGTTTATTCGAACCTCAACCTAACCTAGGAATAGAATGTGAGGAATGTGATCCTATCCCAAGTGCACACCGCACGAAACTGAATGGTGAGTATTGGGATTCAATCTCAAGTGTGGCCCCTGCCAATGATCACAAGGTTCAGGAAGTTGTCAACCATAATGATCTACTCCACCTGCCTGACATGACTGATTTGAATGTGGAGAATGAACCATTTTCACCTAACCCTTCCAACTCTTGTGATGTATGCTTGGACCACTGCCCTGAGTTGAATGATGATATAATTCGGGCGATGGACGATTTGCTTAATATAACTCTGGAATTTGAAACTACCCAGTTAAGGCTACAATCTGAACTACACACTTTAGACGATTCAATGCCTCCACTGAGAAGCTTCAATGACCAGAGTGTTCATATCAATTCTTCACCTATTAATTGTCCATCTGTCTATGAAGGGCAAGAGCAAGCAAGCATGCGTCCATCCACTTCAAAAGACGATGGAATCCTTGGGCTCATCATCACAGATTTCGATACAAGAGACGAGTCACTCCCAGCTGACTTTCCCACATCTTTGAACTCATGCTTGGCACACCTTGTGGATCCCAACGGCCTCATGCTACAAGAAGAGGTGGATTCCTTACATGACACCACCTCGGTGGTTGTCACGGACCAAGCGCACCCTTACTCTGAAGCCACTTCTTCCCCAGCTCCTAATTGTTTACCACTAAAGGAAGAGGAGCTAAAAATTGAACCGAAGTCTGGAACTTCGGAATGCATTGAGGCTACATCACTTCTGGCGAAGTTTTCTAAACTTTATCTATTTGTAGTCTCTGATTCACCATGGGATACTAACGTTGGAACTTCTTCTGTCACAGGTGAATCGTATATACTTTGGATACCTCAAGCAATTCAATGGAAAAATTCCTATGAGGTACATAAGTCTCTTTGGAAGGTCATGCTCCAGGGCGCCCAAGCCTATTGCAAAAAGGGCTTTTGGATGATCCTGTTGAGGAACTTACTGAGAAACTTATCAAGATATTGGCCGGAAGAGAAACCTCGCAGTATGATCGAGTAGTTTTTCCCTGCTTTCATAGGACTAGGGTAGTTTGTTTGATGTTGTTTTAGAATAGACAGTAAACTTAGCGCTCCTGGGAGGCAACCCAGCTTTTCAATTCATTTCATTTTCATAATTAGATAGTTCAATGTTTGTGGGTAACATTCTTGCAAGCCCTCACGAGACTACAACTCGTCCACTAGGGGCAACCTAGGGGTTTAAAGGCTTGTTGCATATGCTAAATGCAATCGAGAGCACCTGCGAAAGTGGTATAGGTAGGATTTTATTATTCTTATTTTGTTTTCTCTCTCGTGCTGACGGATTCCATGCTGCAATCTCTTGGAAAGTCTCTCTCGATTCATCATTCAGGTACTATCTTCCCATCACTTCATATTTACTTTTCGTTGTCCCATGTGCATTGCATATTCATATCTTTTACATTGAGGACAATGTAGATTTTAGGTTGGGGGTGGGAGATTAGGTAGCCTAATCAGTGTTTTTCTTGGTCTTGAGCAAAAATTGTGAAAATTTTTAAATTTTTTCTGGAAATTCTTGTGAATTTGAAGTGATTTTGACGACCATCTTGGATTTATAATGTTAAGATACGTATTGTTGGTAATTCATTACTTTTGGATTCAGTTATCTGTAGATTTCACAGTTAAGTTTGAATTGTTAATCCATGATTAGAAGTTGTAAACATTGATTGAGTCATGATTTCACATACCACATCTCACTTATACATTGAGATTTCAGTTTGATATTGAATGATTAACTTGGTAATCACTGAGCATGAAAGAAACCAGCCTAAAAGATTTAGCCATCAGAGTATAAAAAAAAGAATTACACCATGGGCTTGATCCCTATAGGTGTGGATTTGATTTTCTATGATTAACAGTTAGACAGAGCTGGGCGACTAGTTTCACCATAGGTGTGCTCCCTATAAGTGAAAATTTGATTCCCAGTCTTTAAAAAAAAAAAAAAAAAAAAAACTAGAAAATGAAAGAATGATCTGTGAGGCAAAGTACTGGTTTAGGTGATGGTTGTTATGAATTTTCTGTTTGATTACTAATGATATCATGAAATTGACAATTTGATCTCTTAATGATGATAGGCTGAGATTTCACTATACACCCATGGAACTCAATGTTTAAAATTATTCTAGTTTATGGATTAATATTTGAACTTGATTATGAAATTCACCGTGCATGAGAGGCCAGGAGAAATTGATAATCACCATTCATGAATCTTAAGATTTTTAATATCTGGATTGATTTTCAAAATATCACTCGGCTTCATAAGAATTGTCTCGTAATTCTCAACTTATTTTTCGCATGTTTTGCTCGGGACTAGCAAAATGCTGGTTAGGGGTTGTGTTGAGGGTCGGATATTGCATATTAGACCATGATTAGTACCTAATTTTATGTACATGATAGTGCTTAATGTCATATGTTGATGGTATTTTGCTGCAGGATGCAATTATGAGCGTGGATTGAAAAAGGGAGCTTTAAGCATGGATTTAACGCTCTGATGACACCAAAGGCAATGGACGGACTCAGTGAGATCGACGAGTTGCACGCCGAGAGATCGAAGAAAACCAAGAAAGCGAAGCTTAAGTGGCCCGAAATTGGTCCATAATGCAGGATCACATGGTTTCCGCCATCGATTGACTCAAAACTTCATACATGTGATGGGGGCAAGTAAATTAACCGTACACGTCGAATTTGACTAGTGAATCCTCCGGAAGTAGCCCAACGAGCAAATCAGCCCCGTAATTCTTAAAGTGGAGCCCACGATATCTGGATATGCCGAAAGTTGGTCTCAAACCCTTATAATTGATGGGATAACAGATGGACGGTACAGATTTCTCATAAACATCTCTGTGGGACCCACATGTACAACACATGTGTACGGTGCACAAGTGCACCGGGTGTGCACCTAAAAATTCAAAGGTCGGTCGGCGCGGCGGCAAACTTTCCTTCTTAAAAATACGAAACGGCAATTGCGTTCTTGTCTACAGAGACCATCGGTTTCTGATTGTGGGCCCCACACATCGTCTGGACGGACAATCCAGACCGTTGATTCGTTCTCTGGGCCAGTCACAGTGCATTCCTAGTTTTTAAAAAGTGAAAAGATTAAGTTTTTGTTTCTTTTAACCGTTCAATAGAAGAACGAACGGTGGGTTTAAAATCCTGTGGGCCACCACAAGTATAATCCAAAACTTCGTATCTCTGACCGAATTTTCATTCTGCATCCACTGGACGGTGTGGATTTTGCAGACAAAGAGCGGAATGGGACCCACAGACTTCACAGCGGAAGAGGTCGCGGTCTCTGTTGCAGCGTCCGGAACCGACTGACTTCGGAGCGGTTGCGCCTTTAGATCGGTAATCAGATGGATGATCTGATCCGTCCATCGTGTAGCCCATCCACAAATCCCCCTAGGGACGTTGGATTTTTGGGAGACTATCAAAAACCTGGCTGATTTTCTGTTGGCCGCGCGGAGAGGCTTCCGTTCTCTCGCGTAATGTTATACACGCACCGACTTGCCGTTTTCTGCTGTTGTGCATACTTTCATCTCCGACTACAGGAGGATCTACACTGTAGACTACCATCCTAACTGTTATAAAAGAAAGAGAAGACGAGGGGAGAGAGGAGGTATCAACGGACGGAGAGAGAGAGACGAGGGAGAGGAAAGGGAGAGAGAGAGAGGTCATGTTGGAGTTTTTTTCTATTTTTCTTTTCTTTTTCTTTTCTTCTTCTTTTGTTACTGTTTGAGGGATTCAACCCAACATGGTTGGTTAAACCTCTTGGCTAGGGCCAAGAGGTGAAGCTTTATAGCGTGATGGGTGATATTCTACGGTTCGATTCATGTCTGAACTACTTTTTTTTGGTTTGATTTTAAGGAATGCGATTAGTTCTTAATGGTTTGTTGTGGTGACATTACAATAGATATGCAATAGCTTGAGTATTTCCTTTTCCCTTCTTGTGATTATGAAGCCAGGACGCTCTGTTGTTCACCATCGCCCCTTGGACATGGTGGAATGACAGAACTCTTCCTGACATTCATACATCACTCAGATTGGCTGTTGAATTGGTTTAATTCCGTTGTTTGCTTTGTCTCATGGGCATGGTGTTGTGATGGAATCCATTCTAATTTACACCCGTTTCATCTCTTGAAAACCCGGATCAAAGGAAGTTCAGATTGAGTTCATGAATCAAGCGTAGATCTCCCTGATCTCTACAAGTGGATCCTCTGAATCCCTAGTTTCCTTTCCTTTAATTCTCTAAATTTTAGATTACTATTTCACCATTATTCACTCAATTTATACTTGATTTCGATTTCATCTCATTCTAGTTCTAGTTCTAGTTAGTTTCAGATCACGTACAGGTTTCAGTCCCTGTGGATTCGACCTCGGTCTTACCGAGTTTATTACTACATCACAACCCTATACTTGGGGAGTGAACAAAAGGCTGCCAGGGTTGTTACGCACAAAGGTTACATCACTCCCCCATTACCTCTTAAACGATTTATCACTATACAGAAACAGGCCTAGTCCATACTCTCTATACTGCGACAAAACTCATCGCCTCACCGCAAATTCAGAGTATGCTCGAGGTCACTACAAAGGGCTGCTAGGGCTGTTGCTCGCATTCGTTGCACCACTCCCCCATCACCTTATCAATGTAGGCCGACAACACGAATATAGTGTCCCATACCACCATAATCGGCTCACGAGTCTGATTGCTCACTAGTCACTACGAGGAGGCACGTGGCCCCAGCATAGGCTGATAGCTCGACCACGGTGTCCCATACCACCATGCCCGGCTCATGAGTTTTAGCGGATCGAGGTACCATGGTTAAAAGGGATTTCACTGGTAAGTTTGGTACCTTAGGTTCAAGCAGTAGCGTCCAAACATGGTGACCATATATTAGACAGATCGGGTTACTTGACGAGCTTGGCTAGCTCGAGCGCACAACAAGTTGAACGACATAAAGTACATAAGTACTTCGCGTGGCCAACCACTATCGCCAACCGAAGTACGACTCGAGTTCGTCGAACACATCTCATGTGGCAAATGAATCACAACCATGAATTCAATTCTGGTACTGATTGTCTGGACTATAGACATAGTCCCAAACTCAATCAAACCTTATACGTAGCATGTAGAGTAAAGCATGGTAAACAAAGTAATCTGAGCATGTTAGTAAGCATATATAAAGCATATTGTAAAGCACTACATAAGTAGGAATACAAACACATATATTGCACAAGTAAGTAGTTTAAGTAAACAACCTCATGGAGGTAATCATACATGTCTCTAAGGTAGTTGAGAATCCCATCTGATTCTCAACACTCTCCTAAGGCATCAACATCCAAACACTTACTCGCACAAGCATTTTCACAAATACTCTACAATACAGTATTTCAACATACATAGTGTATATTAGTAAAGCATGTATTTGGGCGAATCCTTTCGCCAAATAAGTATTTTATCCTTATACCGTATATTCATACAACAAATAATCATGTCAAACACATTTCCAAAATTTATACGTATACGGTATTTTCTACGAATACCTAGAATATGTAAAAGTCCATAATCTACATCTTTAATCGAAACAGGAAACAGAAAGCACTTTGTACATGTGCAATTGCATGCAGATCATGAATCTATCATTATCTGACATTGAAAGCGTTGAAAACCATAACCTATACACCTAAAGTCCGCACCTTTTGTCGTAGAATCGTAACGGAGACTATAGGTTTGCTAAGCTTCCGTATTCGGCAGTTTGGCAACCTAGAGAACGAAATAGGTTAGCTAATGGCAGGGAAGAATCTCCCACTTCTCTCTCACTTTCTCTCTCTTTTCCTAGGGTTTTTCTCAAATTCAGATGGCTGAAATGAGAGAGGATTTAAGGTCCTTATATAGCCTAAAAACTCACCGAAATAGACTTGTGGACAAGGTATACTTAGGTTATAACCAAAGTGACTCTGTTTCAGCTCAACGGAGCACTTCTGGCGGGCCTCCTTGAGCCAAAGGTCAGACTTAAGCTCACTAACACTGGATCTACGTTTAGTTAATTTTTCATTTCAGTCAAATTTTCAGATCACGCGTGGCGGACCAGTTTCAGTTCGAAGATCAGTAGGAATCGATCGGAGATTTCGAGTACATGTAAACGTGTATGAAATTTTTCCTGATCCAAGGGTGTAATTTGGTCGGTCGATGGTCAGTCGCTAATAATGCGATCCGCATGGCAGCGACGAGTCTCAGATTACTATTAAAGATATTTATTTTGTAAAGAAACTAGTGTTCTCACACTCTCTCGCTTCGGACTCAAGCGAACAGCCGTGGGACACTATTTGAATTTGATTTCCGAGATGGTTGTCAAGCCCAGCGAGGCGGTCCTAAGTCCTTAACCTTGTATTATTCGGACTCCCGATGTGCGGTCCAGATCTGATACGGAGTTTCAACGTGCTCCTGAGAGCAGTCGGGTACTGAGATTGATCCTAGATTTTAGGGTAACCTAGCGTCAATGATTCTACAAGTTTTGGGTCTTGCAGATCGTATTTAAAGTGGATTAAATGGATTTCGTAGCTAATCTAGTTTAGCACTTAGTTACTTTGTCTCATTTCTAAAGGATTTAGTCCTATAAGATTTCTGTCTGAGGTGGTACCTAGTCCTTTGTAGTTTGTATATAAAGTGATCCAAGTTATACTACTTAGCTAGTTTAAGATAGTTCTAGGGTGAAAGTACTTAGGAAAATTGGAAGAACAAGGTGGTGAAGGGTTGAATTTGTGAAGGAAATGGGTTCAGAAGCGATTTTAGACTATGGGATTCAGTTCTGACAAGTTAATAAGGTGTTAGGAGTGGCCCATTGCCTAAAGACGTCTAATTCCAGGTTGGCGAAAATCCAGGCTGTTACATCCGGACAAGCAAATAAGGCTCGGCCGATGCTGAAATCAAATCAGCGGTCTGATACTTCCACGGCCAAGATTGTTTCGGCCTTCGATAAATATTTTAGGATAAAGTATTGGCCTGGTCTTGGTGTTAAGGATTATTCACACGAGATTGACGAAAGTATAAAACACCATGAGGAAGTTCATTTTAATAAGTGCTGGCTTAAATGGTGGCAGGATAGAGAAAGATTGAATGCCCCTAACCTTCCTTTTGATGAAAAGTATCTCACACCTTATCGACCTAAACGGCCATCATTCCTAACTTCAACTCGAACACTAGCAACTGTGATAAAAAATCCTTAGGCGGTCAAGGATCGACCGGTCTTCCAAGCAATTCGATCCAATTTAGGTGAAAACCACTTGCTCGCACATTTACTACATTAGCTTCTTCATTCATGCATTTACTAATATCGTTTTGATTCTTTTTCAGTAACCTGGGAATTATCATTGGTAGTTACAATGACGGTCGAGGCCTAGCGACAGGATATGCTTCCAATTTTAGCGATCCCCTTGACCGTGGTTCTTCTAGTAGATACAGCCTTGATACGAGTAACATTCGTGGCTGTAATTACTCCTGTGGTCCTGAGAGATCCTACTCTAGCGGCCACTGAGATTATGTCTTTGGACTTAGAGATAACGACCAGTATAGAGCATGTTCATTCTAGCAGTCCACCTGAAGTTAGCACTGTTCCTGTTGATTTGGAGATGCATAGCCATCACAGTCTTCTCCTGCATTGTCTGCTCAGTGAAGGCTTTCGTTTCTTCTGCTCGACCCTTCACTCTTAAACTTGCTTCGACTTTACCACTTCACCCTTCATTGGTAACAACTGGGGAGATTCCAACTCCGGTGATGTAGGGATGAACGTGATGAGGTCGAGCACCGTCTTCCTCAAGAGGATAACTATTTTGAATCCACGAAATTTCTCTGGACTCCTCACAGAGGCTTCTTGAATCCATGAGAAAGAAGGCAAGCAAAATAGAAAATAAATTTTATAAAATTAGAAATTGATTAACGAATGAAATAAATTAGTTCACAACCCTTTAAATAGGGATACCAAGCAATGGGAGAGAAATTAGAAGCAAACTATAACTAAAACTCCTAGAATTTGTAACTTACTATAAATAATAAACTTACTATTTATAGACGGTCGTGATGTCTGCTAGTGTGCATGGTTTTCGGCAAAAAATAGTAAGTGTCCTATTTGGCTTCACCAAGCTATTCTCCTAATTATTCTAAGCTCTTTTTGCATTGGGTGTAACTCCTAAATCCCAATGGATGAAGAGTTATAATCAAATTAAAACTTACTATTTATAGTAAAAATGAAATTAAAATAGGGAAACAACCGTCGATCTGGGGGTATTTCGTAAATCTGGCATGCGCAACCCGGCATAGTGGGTTGGGTGGCTAAAGTAACTCATTTTACCCCAAAATCATATATTTTGCACTTGATAACTCATTTCGGTTTGTGAGATACGCCCGATCTAAGGTCCGACGGTCCAAATCACTTTTGTCGTCAATTAGGCCTTTTCTGATCCATCTTGGCCATGAAACTATCCGCGGCCCGCTCTACATCATTCGGTCGAGTCTGTAATGGTGGCTGGGGCAACAATGTTAGAAGGATCAGTCGAGACAGAAAGGGTGGCGACCGATGAGGATATAACTGTTGAAGTTTCAAAGGAAGTTACCGGACCAACCTCAACTGAAAATGTAGAATCACAATCGGTTGACATTGACCAGCCAATTGAAGTTATTTCGGTCAAAATCCCTCCAACATTGGCTGATATTAAATTGGTTGATCTAAATCCTCTCTCATCTTCTTCAATGATTGTTCTTGGGGATGATGCTTCTGCTTCTACCGAACTTTCTCCCATTGATGACATTCTTTCTTTATTTAAGAAAGCTCTCGCCGAGGAGATGTCTATAGCAAAATCTCATCTTCATCCTGATAGTATGCAAAGTTTACAGGTAAAGTTATATGACCTCCTCTGAAAAGGGTTATCAGAATCCTTTGATGCTGAATTAGTTGATAGGGTCAGTCGATTGGTTGATTTGGCCTATATGTTGTCTTAGTCAGATCCAACTTTGATGGCTAAAATACCACATCTTTTGGAGCTTCAGGGAATACTTGATATGTATTATCAAGTCAATGCGGTCGTTGCTCGTATTGAAGCTAAAAAACAAGCGGCCGATTCCTAGAAGACCAGTGTGCAAGAGGTCGCCCAAGAACTCGCGACCAAGAATGCTACAATGAAGGCTTCTGAGATGGAAATCAAGAACTTGGAAGTGAGGATCATAGCTTTGGAGGCTGAGTTGATTACATTGAGGCATAATCTGGCAGAAAAATGCATAGAGCGCCTTGAAACCAAAGAGGAGATTTCCAAGCTGGCTGTTACGGTGCATTCTTAGGCAGAAGACATCAATCGATTGTCTCGATTGGCAGCAAAAAGGGAAGCAACATTGTGGACTGTTAGAAGTCGGGTGGAAATGGCAAGGGCGTTCTTGTAAAAAAATATATATATTGATTTCCAAATGTAACATTTTCTTACGTAAATGAATGGCCGTTGAACCTTTTATGACTTTTTTTCCCTTGAGTAACTGCTTGTAGTTATTTTTTTGATAGATTCCCTGAATTTCAGTAGAATGCGGATTACTTCCAAATGTCATGCCTTAACTGCCCACATTCCAAACAGACTGAAATGTGCAACTCCCCTCTCGCTACGTCCCTTGTAGATCGTGAGCCTTTGGAGCCTACTATTTAAATGACATTGAGTTCTTGACTTCATCGCTATCCTCTCGAATTGAATTTTTTTCAATGGCTATCGAGTTACCTTCCCTCATTGCTGGCGCTGAATCCTTCCTCAAGGAGATCTTGGAAAATGGGTTGAAAGACTTTCTTTCTCCTTTTTGTAGTCCATTGTTAAGAGATTTATTACTGATGCTTCTTGTTCACTTGAACTTCATCCATCGGTGGAATTGAAGGATCGACTAAAAGGACTACTCAGGAAGTTGAAATGAGTAACTATCATGGGAGATCGTTCCAAAAGATTGTACTATCTTCGTGAGATGAATACGTGTTACTTGGAACAACAAGATGGGGCTATGAAAGACTCAGCCGATGTGAGTGGCAAATATGAACTGGCTTGGTACGACAAGTTGCGTTGTGCTTAGACACATTAGTTCAATCGAACGATGCTCAGAATGTTGCAATCTTATCACTTTGGTTTGATGGACAAATTGTGGGAGCGAGGCAGTGCTTTTTATGTGAAGGAAATGGTGTTTTAAAAGATTTGGAATTCTTTGATGAACAAATTCTTTTGCATCGAAATCGGTCAATGGCAAGCCATGCCATTAAAAAGGCGGCCGAGAGCGAAATTCACACTACTGTTATTTGTGTCGATCAACTACTTTACTTCCTGCCACGCTTTATCGAGGAAGGGAGCAGCTGGGCTCCTTCCAAGGAATGGGCCGCAACAGAGATGTAACCTCTCCTTGAAGAATTTGAAAGCTCGAATAAACTTTAACTTTTAAATAAACTACAAGTATTAGACCTCCTTCATCTTGGTCATAATGCATGGATTGAGTGGTCCTTTTATAGCCCACTTAGCCCATGTGTTGCAGTACATACACTCGGTACTTAGCCATTTTCAGTAATGCTTGTCACATCCTTTATAAGTGTTTATACTTAAAGCACACTTATTATTGTCAAATTTTGTAATTTCGGATGGATCACAAGCACGCTCCAGTATTATTCGGTAACTCATAAAGATCACTTAAAGAAAGGTTCAACATCTCAAGATCGGCTTAACATCTCAAGCCTTAAAGACATTGCATGGTTCAAGACTAAAGCACTCTGTATATGTTAACCATGAGGTGGTATAAACCTTAGAATGACCTTAGGTTAGGTGTTCTTAAATTATGGCCGTAATAATAATGTATACAATGTAAAATACATTGAAGTTAGGCCAACTCGATTTCAGGTTCGACTAGCCTAACTATATTCAGCTAACCCAACATAATTCGGGCAAATTTACATCAATGACTAAATTTTTCGTGGCAAGTTCGGCCAGCCTGACTCTGGGTTCAGCTAGCCCGAGTTTTTTTTGGTCAAGTTCCCAGCAATACAACTTTTCAGATTACATGCAAAGTGAGCCAGCCGAATTTTGGCTCGGGCCAGCCAAAAATTTGATTTTCTTATCCTGCGGAATCCAAGAGCCATTGGATTATAATATTTGAAATCCGGCCAGTCAAACAAAAAATCGGGCTAATCGAATTTTCAAATCATTTGCATAAATAGAAGCCTTCTCTCA
Source organism: Magnolia changhungtana (assembly GCA_030180095.1). Lineage (NCBI taxonomy): Eukaryota > Viridiplantae > Streptophyta > Magnoliopsida > Magnoliales > Magnoliaceae > Magnolia > Magnolia changhungtana. The sequence continues at coordinate 4,886,484 of JASAUF010000474.1, forward strand.
TTCATTTATAGCACGAAAATTTGAGAGAAATCTTCTCAAGTATAGAGAGAAAGTTAGGCCCTCCTTAAGCTATTTGTGTAGTAATTCTAATATTTATTTTATCTTATTATATTCTCTTTCTCAAGATAGTTTTAATCATTTTTTAATGGAGTAATCCATACTCTACTTGAGATTTAGAGGATTGAATTTACAGTATTAAGGTTTTCTTTTATTACATTGAAAATAAATTAGATCCCTTTATTCTTGCGTGTTGAACATATACTGTTACATCAATTCTTGAAGAAAGAAGATCACTGCAATCAAGCTTCGGTTACATGTTCGATTCGGCATCTGAAGATAAGTACCGTGTATTTACTTTTATATCATTTGAGTTATTTTTGAGATAGCCTGAAAATCTCAGTGGGTTGTTTGTGGTGAGCTTGTGAAAATCATAAAATATTGTGATAGCCCGTGAAAATCAAAAGAACTGTATTAAGTTGTTAAGGTGATCCTCTGAAAAACTTGAAATAGCGAAAACAAAAATTACGAGGGTAGTAATTTTGGGAGTGGAGTAAGTGTGGGTTTAAGCACCGAACCACTATAACTCCTTGTGCATTGGTTGTGATTGATTACATCTTTTATTATAAATGCTTTATTTATTTTTTTCTCTTGTAAGTTTGAAAGTTTGATCTTAAAGACATCGTGAAATAAGGTTGTGCTGCCTAAATCTTTTAGGTGAAGGTTGTCCTACGAACTATTTGGAATCGAGAGAGTAATTGTTTATTTATTCTGCATTATATCAAAATATTTGGTATTGTCTTATTCACCCCCCTCTAGGACATCGATTGCTCGTCTTTTCATCTTTGCTATAGTGACACATCGCTTCTTGAAAGACATCCATTAATTTCGCCACGTCTCAAAGACCCCCGGAATGATTGAATTTGTCTCGAGAAAACAACCGTCACACCACTCCCCATACGTATTAATTGTTGTATATTGTCTATAAAAACATAACTTGGCTTCCAAATTGCAACACAAACCAACTTAACCCATCGCCCCATTGTTATCGCCTTAATCTCCAATGAATCCCCTTTCTCTGACGATCAAAATCATGGAGGAAATATTTTCAGAAGGGATAGACTCCTTCTCACACTCTTCCCTGCTTGACCCTTCTCCTTTCACCCAAAATGCCATTGAACTTCCTGTAGATTGTCAGCCTACTTAGGCAATTCTGGAGATTCTCTTAGTGATCGGTTTTTTTTGACCCATCTTCGACCGGTCGAGAGCTCTGCTCGACTGGTCGAAGGCTGGTGGTCGACCAGTCGAAGGTTCGAGTCGAGGACTTTGACTCAAAGTCCAGCGAATATTTTTGCTATTTTTTACTGTAGCTACGACTGGTCGAAGGGATTCTCGACTAGTCGAAGGGGTCCTACGACTAGTCGAAGACTAGGTTCGACTAGTCGAAGGTTACGCAGTTTGTTCCACGATTTTACGCGAAACTGCGGATTTGAGTCCTTCCTTAACAGGGATGCGGAAAGGAGTTTCCTAAACTATAAAAGGGCTTGCCTAGAGTTTTCTAAGCACAGCAAGAGGGTTTTCTAAAGCTTTACAAGGGATTTGCTAAAGGGTTTAGGGCTATCAAAGGTGAGAGATAGGGAGAAAGAGAGAGAGGAAGCTTATAGAAGAGAGGTTTTGCTCGTGGAGGTTTTCTACTTTGCAATTTATATCTCAGCGCTTTTATGTCCTCATAATCGGTTAGATCTCTCCATTTTCTCTATTTCTCTTATTGTTTATCCACTCCTGCGTGAGTGAAGAAGATTGTAACGTTCTACTTCATAGTGGATTGTTGACCTGGACGAGGTCCCGTGGTTTTTACCTCTTTGAGAGTTTTCCACGTAAAAATCTCTTGTGTGGTGTGTGATTGATGCTTTGATTTATTTCATTGCTTTATTATCCATAATTCTGGTTTGTTTCGGGAGGCTAGATCCTAAGGTTTGTGCAAGGCATCCCAATAAAGTGGTATCAAAGCTAAGTTCAATGAACGGGTAGGATCGGATTGGAATTATGGAAGGTGGCTCAAGGATGATCAGCCTCAATGGTTCTAACTGGACCATATGGAAGACTAAGATGGAGGACTTGCTTTATTGCAAGGACCTATATTCTCCAATCTTAGGCATAGCAGCAAAATCCAAGGATATGACTGATGATGATTGGAAGAAGACGGACCGAAAGGCGGTGGGGTTTATTAGACAATGATTGGATGATTCTGTGTTCCACCATGTATCTACGGAAACCTCAACCGCTAGCCTATGGATAAAATTACAAGGGCTGTATGAGAGGAAGACAGCCGGTAATAAGATATTTCTGATAAGGTGACTTGTGAATCTCAAGTTCAAGGATGGTGGTTCTGTGGCCGAGCACATGAATAAGGTCAGCAATATAGTGAACCAACTCACATTTATGAAGATGGTCCTGGATGATGAATTGCAGGCTTTACTATTGCTTAGTTCATTGCTTGATAGTTGGGAGACATTGGTGGTGTCTCTAAGTACTCTGCGCCAGACGGAAAGATATCCATGGAACAAGTAACCAGTTGTCTCTTCAATGAGAAGACAAGGAGGAAGTCTCAAGGGTCTACTCAGCAAGAGGCTCTTGTGACGCAGGAACGGGGGAGAGGAAAGAACAAGAAGGGCGGAAAGGCCCGAGATAAATCAAGAGGCAAGTCAAGTAACAGAAAAGATGTTGATTGCTGGAACTGTGGCAAGAAGGGCCACTATAAACATAAATGTCGTGGTAAAAAGAACGACAAGAAAGGAAAAGGGAAGGAAGATGAATCAGATTCCACTGCGGCCGCTTCAGATGGCGACATGGTAGTTATTCTTTCAGTAGATCACGATGTATGTCTCACGGCTATGAGTCAGGACACCGACTGGGTGGTTAACTCGGGAGCTTCTTTTCATGCGACTCCACACAAGGACTTCTTCACAAGCTATAAGTCAGGTGACTATGGGACTGTGAAGATGGAAAATTCTGGCGTATCAGAAGTCGTGGGAGTCGGTGATATTTGTGTGAAGACCGATGTGGGCTGCACATTGGTTCTCAGGGATGTGAGGCATATCCCAGACCTTCGCCTCAACTTGATGTCGACGGGAAGGTTGGATGATGATGGCTATGAAAGCCGGTTTGCTGGTGGACAATGAAAGCTCATCAAGGGTTTGTTGATCGTGGCCAGAGGAAAGAAGTGTTGCACCCTTTACAAGGCAAGTGTTAGTATGTGCAAGGGTGGATTGAACGCAGCGGAAGATTCAGCTATTAACATGTGGCACAGGCGTCTAGGCCACATGAGTGAAAAAGGGCTTCAGCTACTAGCGAGGAAACGGCTCCTTCTAGACGTGACAGGTATACCTCTCAAAACCTGTTTTGATTGTTTATCAGGGAAACAACATAGAGTTTCATTTATTGAAACTGTTTCTCATGTTAATAAAGTGCATGCATTAGATTTGGTTTATTCTGATGTTTGTGGTCCTATGAGGACAAAAACCTTGGGTGGGGCATTGTATTTTGTCACTTTTATAGATGATGCATCTAGGAGGGTTTGGGTTTATGCTTTGAAATCCAAGGACGAGGTCTTTGGTGTGTTTAAATTGTTTCATGCTATGGTCGAGAGAGAGAGACAGGTAGATCATTGAAGTGCATCCGCACTGATAATGGTGGTGAATACATTGGTGACTTTCATGAGTACTGCAAGTCCCTGGGTATACGGCATGAACAGATGGTTCCCAAGACCCCCTAGCATAATGGTGTAGCTGAGCGAATGAATCGCACCATTGTTGAGAGAATCAGATGCGCATGTTATCCCATGCGAAGTTGCCTAAGACGTTCTGGGGAGAAGCAATGCACACGGCGGTGTATTTGATAAACATGTCTCCATCAGCCCCATTGAATAGAGAAGTACCTGAGAAGGTGTGGATTGGACATGATCCATCGTACAGTCATCTCAGGGTGTTTGGATACAGGGCATCCGTTCACGTACCAAAGGACAAGAGGTCCAAGCTCGATATGAAGATCAGACAGTGTGTGTTCTTAGGGTACGGTGATAAAAAATTCGGTTACGGATTGTGGGATCCGACCAAGAGGAAGCTCGTTAGGAGCAGAGATGTGGTTTTCTTTGAAGATCAGTGTATAGAAGACATCGAGAAGATTGACAGGCTGAAACAGGAGTTGGGCAAGTCTTTTGAGATGAAAGACTTGGGCCCGACTAGACAGATCCTAGGAATGGAGATAACTCGTGACAGAAGCAGTAGAAAGCTTTAGCTGTCACAAGAGTGGTATATTGAGAAAGTCCTAGAGCGGTTCAATATGAATGCAGCGAAGCCGGTCAGTACTCCACTGGATGGTCACTTCAGATTGAGCGACAGGCAGTGTCTCAAGACGAAGGCAGAGGTGGAAGAGATGCGAGAAAAATACCCTACGCGTCAGCTGTAGGAAGTTTGATGTATGCTATGGTGTGTACACGCCCAGACATAGCATATGCGGTTGGTGTTGTCAGCCGGTACCTTGCCAATCTTGGCAAAGAGCATTGGGCAGCGGTGAAATGGATACTACAATATCTAAGAGGCTCATCCAGGTTGAGCCTATGCTATGGTGACGGAAAACCTGTGTTAGAGGGCTACACAGATGCAGATATGGCAGGTGACATAGACTCCAGGAAGTCTACATCGGGTTCATGTTCACATTTGCAGGGTGAGCGGTTTCTTGGCAGAGCAAGTTACAGAAGGTCGTAGCATTGTCGACGACAGAGGCCGAATACATTACAGTCACAGAAGCATGTAAAGAGATGCTTTGGATGAAAAGGTTCCTAAAGGAACTTAGCCTAAAGCAGGAGGAGCACGTGGTCTATTGCGATATTTAGAGTGCTATACACTTGAGCAAGAATTCAAGTCAGCATTCCAAGTCGAAGCACATAGAGATTCGGTATCACTGGATAAGGGATACTTTGGAATAGAAGGTGTTATAGCTTGAGAAAGTCCACACGGATGATAATGGGTCAGACATGATGACCAAGGCTTTGCTCAAGGGCAAGTTTGAGGTTTGTAGAAACCTGGCTGGCTTGAAGAAGGTGGATCCCTCCTGGGTAAAAAGGGAGAGATTTGATGGGTTTTTTTGACTCATCTTCGACCGGTCGAGAGCTCTGCTCGACTGGTCGAAGGCTGGTGGTCGACCAGTTGACGGTTCGAGTCGAGGACTTCGACTCAAAGTCCAGCGAGTATTTTTGCTATTTTTTACTGTAGCTACGACTGGTCGAAGGGATTCTTGACTAATCGAAGGGGTCCTACGACTAGTTGAAGACTAGGTTCGACTAGTCGAAGGTTACGCAGTTTGTTCCGCGATTTTGTGCGAAACTGCGGATTTGAGTCCTTTCTTAACAGGGATGTGTTCACTCCCCAAGTATAGGGTTGTGATGTAGTAATAAACTCGGTAAGACCGAGGTTGAATCCACAGGGACTGAAACCTGTACGTTATCTGAAAATAACCAGATCTAGAACTAAGCTAAGTGAAATCTAAATCGATTGTAATTTGAAGAATAATGGTGAAATATTTAATCTAAAACTGAAGAGAAATTCAGAGAAGGAAAACTAGGGATTCAGAGGATCCACTTGTAGAGATCAGGGAGATCTTATGCCTGGATTAAAAATCAGAGAAATTAACTGAACTGCCGTTGATATAATTTTCAAGAGATGAAAGGTGTATGAATTAGAATGGATTCCATCACCAAACCATGCCCAAGAGACAAAGCAAACAACAGAATTAAACTAATTACCAACCAGTCAACATGTTTATAAAGGCTAGGAAGGGTACCGTCATCCGACCATGCCCAGGAGACGATGGTTAACAACAGAGTTTCCTGACGTCATAAGCATAAAGAGGAAAAGAACATGCTCAAAGCCATCGCAGACCCATTGTAATTTCAGTCACAACAGACCATTAAAGACTGAAAACATTCCCTTAATAAAAACCCAAATCAATTCAGTCTAAACAAAGGCACAAGCAAAGAATTCCCATCACACTACAAGCTTCACCTCTTAGCCCTAGCTAAGAGGTTTAGCCACACATAAACATGGTGAGGCTAAAAGTCTCTCAAAAAACAATAATGAAGAAAAAAATAAATTAAATAGAAAAGAAACAGGAAAGAAAAGCCAGCTGCCTGTGCTTCACGTCTGGTTCTTCTCCCACGTCCTGGCCAGAATTTTTTTTAAGCTCCCAGCCGTCTCCTCTCTTATATAGAACCCAACGAGTGCGATGGCACTCCCTGTTGTAGTGGGAGACAAAAGGACTTACGCTGGTGCTCTCGATGACCCATTCTTGAGTTCCGACGGAAGATCCACTCCGTTCATCAGCTTCAGTTCGAGAAACCGGTCGGAAATGACCATTTTTCTTCGGCTTGAGTGTGGCCCACTGAGATCTGTTGTAGTACCGTCTGTCTTTTGATTGGATAGAAAAGAATCTATCCTTGTTGTTGCATCTCACTTTGTCACCTAGGCTTTGGCAATAGGGACCTTAGGATTCAGATGAACGGTCCAGATTAATCATCTGGACTATCATGGTGGCCCACAACATGAATCAGCGTCCGGTTCTCGCGGACGCTGCGAAGCAGAGGGTATACTCCTGCGCTGACGAGTTTGGTGGGCCCTACCTTGATGTTTTTGATAAGATCCACCCCGTCCATTGGATCGACGTCGAAAAACCATCCAGAGAGCATATTTATGAAGAAAAATTGGTGCGGTCCACAAAGTTTTCATTCACCGTCCATCTTGCCTTCGAACGGACGAAAACAAGATCTCCATTGTCTTCCGAAAAAGCGCCATCTAGGCATTGGTAAGAGGGACCATGTGAGACTGATGGACGGCCCGGATCCTCCAGAAGGTGGACCGTGGTGGCCCACTGAGATCGTCCGATCTCTCTGTTCCACGGACGCTGTTCCTTCGCACGGGAGTGCGCTGATGGTGTGATGGGGCCCACTTCATTGATGATTAGAGAAATCCATACCGTCCACCAGATTCATGACGAAAAACCGTTTAGAATTGGTCGATTTTGGATCATAACCGTGGTGGCCCACAACACTTTTCTTGGCACAGTCCAATCATTGTTGGATCACCATTTACCTGCGCGTGCATGCATGGAAGATAAAGAAAACCTTGGCGAGGGTCTTCACCACCCCCTGGAGTGATTGGGCGGTTCGGATCATCCGATTGGATGATATGTGGGGTCCACTATTAAAACCCATCGGGCCAGCGTCCGTCCGCTGGACGCTGGCTGCATGAGAGAGGAAGGACGCGTGTCAAGCTTAGTTTGACCAGCCTCCCTACTCAGTACGTTTTGAATGCACTTATGCATTGTGCACAGCCACGGATAATGGGGTCCACTCGTGATGTGTATGAGAAATCCAATCCAACCATCTGTTTTGTCACCTCCTAAAACGGGTTGAGACCGAAAGTGGAGCATATCCAGATATCAGGTGGGCCCCAGTTTGACAATTTATGGGTTGATCTGACGTTGGCCCACTTCTCGAAATCTCCAATGGATGAAATTTAATATGTACGGTTAATTTATGGCACACATCCCATGTATGAAGTCTCGTGTCGATCGGATGGCGGAAACCCTGTGATCTTGCATTCTGCACTAGTTTCGGGCCTCTTTCATGTGAACGGCTTGATTTCCTCGGATCCCTGGTATATAAATTCTTCAATATTGGTCCTCTGGAGTCCGTCCCTTGCTTGTGGTATCATCAGAGCATTAAATACACACATTTAACACCTTTTTGTAGTCCCCACTTGCAAATGTACCTTGCATTACAAACACGATTAAATTAGGATTTTAAACAATATTATGTTTGTAAATCCAAGCAGTAACTAGGGTCTGATATGCAATATTTGACCCTCAACACAACCCCCCAACCAAACATTTTGCTAGTCCGAGAGTAAAATATGTGAAAATTAAGTTGAGAATTACGAGACAATTCTTGTGAAGCCGAGTGATATTTTGAAAAACAATCCAGATATGAGAAATCTTAAGATTCATGAATGTTGATTATCAATTTCTCCTGGCCTCTCATGCACGGTGAATTTCAAATATTAATCCATAAACTAGAATAATTTTAAACATTGAGTTCCATGGGTGTAGAGTGTAATCCCGACTTTCAACATTAATATTCAATTCTCTATTTCAGGATATCATTGGTAACCATCAACAGAATTCATGATAACCAAAACTTACCTCACAGATCATTATTTCATTTTTCTAGTTTTTTTTTTATTTTTTTTTTTTTTTATTTTTTTAATATCAAGATGGGAATCAAATTTTCACTTATAGGGAGCAAACCTATGGTGAAACTAGTCGCCCAACTCTTTCCAACTGTTAATCATGGAAAATCGAATCACACCTATAGGGAGCAAACCCATGGTGCAATTCTTTTTTAAAACTAATTTTTTTTTTTCAGGCTGGTTCCTTTCATGCTTAGTGATTACCAAGTTAATCCTTCAATATTAAACTGAAATCTCAATGTGTAAGTGAGATGTGACATGTGAAATCATGACTCAATCAATGTTTACAACTTCTAATCATAGATTAATAATTTAAATTTAACTGTGAAATCTACTAGACAACTGAATCCAAGAGTAGTAAATCACCAACATTCCATATCCTGTAATTCCAAATCACAGATGGTTGTCAAAATCACTTTAAATTCATTAGAAAGTTCAGAAAAAATTTTAAAAATTTTCACAATTTTTGCTCAAGACGAAGAAAACACTGATTAGGTAACCTAATCTCCCACCCCCAACCTAAAAGCTACATTGTCCTCAATGTAAAAGATATGAGCATGGAATGCACATGGGACAACGAAAAGTAAATATGAAGTGATGGAAAGATAGTACCTGGATGATGAATCGAGAGAGATTTTCCAAGAGATCGCAGCATGAAATCCAGTCAGCACGAGAGAGAAAGCAGAACAAAAATAACAAAAAAAATAAAATCCTACCTATACCACTTTCGCAGGTGCTCTCGATAGCATTTAGCGTATGCAACAAACCTTTAAACCCCTAGGTTGCCCCTAGTGGACGAGTTGTAGTCTCGTGAGGGTTTGCAGAAATGTTACCCACAAACATTGAACTAACTAGGAAAATGAAATAAATGGAAAAGCTGGGTTGCCTCCCACGAGCGCTAAGTTTAACGTCTTCAGCCAGACAAATAAAGCAACTACCCTAGTCCTATGCAAACAGGAAACCTACCTATACCTCCATCAGACTAGGAGATCATTCCTGGTAAACATGATCAGTCAGAGGCATGGACAGGTCCTCTGAATCAAATTTCTCGACAAATGGCTTTAAGCGATGTCCATTTACTTTAAACTCCTTGCCATTGTCGGGATCTCTTATCTCGACGGCCCCATGAGGATATGCAGTAACAACAATGTAAGGGCCAGTCCAACGAGATCGAAGCTTACCCGGAAAGAGATGTAGTCGAGAATTATACAAAAGGACTTTCTGGCCTGGCGTGAATGATTTCGGTAGAATATGTTGGTTTTGAAACGCCTTCATCCTGTCCTTGTAAATTCTCGAATTTTCATATGCATCGTTCCGGATTTCTTCAAGTTCATTTAATTGAAGTTTGCGTAGCGAGCCAGCGTTGTTCAGATTGAAATTTAAAATTTTGATCGCCCAGTAGGCTCTATGTTCCAACTCCACAGGCAAGTGGCAAGCCTTCCCATAGACGAGTCTAAAGGGAGACATTCCAATTGGAGTTTTAAAAGCAGTACGGTATGCCCATAAGGCATCGGTCAATCGGATTGACCAATCCTTACGGTCAGGGTTAACCGTTTTCTCCAAAATGTGTTTGATCTCCCTATTAGAAATCTTAGCTTGCCCACTTGTCTGTGGGTGGTATGGGGTGCTCACCTTATGAGAGATACTGTATTTCTTCATTAAACTCTCGAATGGCCTATTACAAAAGTGTGAACCCCCATCACTAATAATGGCTCGAGGCGTTCCGAATCGGGAAACGATGTTTTCTTTTAAGAATTTAATGACCGTGCGATGGTCATTAGTTCGACACGGAATCGCTTCTACCCATTTAGTGACATAGTCTACGGCAAGCAAAATATATAAATTCCCAAAAGATTGGGGGAGTAGCCCCATGAAATCGATGCCCCAGCAATCAAATGCCTCTATGATAAGAATGAGATTCAAGGGCATCATATTTCGACGGGACAATGCTCCCAATTTCTGACAACGCTCACAAGCTTTGCAAAACTCATGAGTGTCCCTGAACATAGTGGGCCAATAGAAGCCACACTACAGAATCTTGGCCGTGGTCTTTTTTGCAGAAAAGTGACCACCACAGGCCTGTGAGTGACAGAAGGAGATGACACTCTGATGCTCATCGTCTGGCACACATCTCCTCAAGATTTGGTCTGTGAAATATTTAAACAAGTATGGATCATCCCAGAAGAAGTTGCGCACCTCGGTGAAAAATTTCTTCTTATCTTGCGCAGTCCAATGTGTCGGTATGGAACCTGTAGCAAGATAATTAGCAATATTAGCGAACCAAGGTGAATGGGAGACTCTGAATAGTTGTTCATCAGGGAACATGTCGTTGATATGGGTCGCCTCAATGGAATTAGAGGTATTAAGGCGAGAAAGGTGATCGGCCACTACGTTTTCTACTCCCTTTTTATCTTTAATTTCCAAATCAAATTCTTGGAGTAGAAGGATCCATCGTATCAGGCAGGGCTTAGAATCATTCTTAGAAAGAAGATACTTCAGTACCGCATGATCTGTATAGATAATGATCTTGGATCCGATCAGGTAGGACCTAAATTTGTCCAAGGCGAACACCACGGCTAAGAGTTCCTTTTCTGTAGTCGAGTAGTTCACTTGGGCAGGATTTAAAGTCCTACTCGCATAATGGATGACGTAGGGCCTCTTATCTTTTCTCTGGCCTAGAACCGCTCCAAGAGCATAATCAGAAGCGTCGCACATAAGCTCAAAAGGAAGGCTCCAGTCGGGTGGCTGCATGATGGGTGCAGTGGTTAACATGCCTTTAAGCTTGGTGAAAGCTTCCTGGCATTGCTCAGTCCACTCGTATGGAACATCCTTTTGAAGAAGATTACATAAAGGACGAGAGAGGAGACTAAAGTCCTTTATGAATCGCCTGTAAAATCCTGCGTGTCCTAAGAAGGATCGCACATCCCTGATGTTCTTGGGTGGAGGCAGGTTAGAGATAAGATCGATTTTTGCCTTATCTACCTCAATTCCCTTGGACGAGATGATATGTCCAAGGACAATCCCCTTATGAACCATGAAATGACACTTCTCCCAATTAAGTACCAAGTTCTTTTCCTCACATCTTTTCAGCACACATTTAAGACTTTCCAAACACTTGTTGAAAGATGAACCATAGACAGAGAAATCGTCCATGAAGACCTCTAGATATTGCCCTACCATATCAGAAAAGATACTCAGCATACATCGCTGAAAGGTGGCAGGGGCATTACATAGTCCAAATGGCATCCTTCGGTAAGCAAAGGTGCCGTAGGGACATGTAAATGTGGTCTTTTCCTGGTCCTCAGGGGCAATTTCAATCTGATTGTAGCCCGAATACCCGTCAAGAAAACAGTAATAGGAATGACCAGCTAGCCTTTCCAAGATTTGATCGATGAAGGGCAAAGGAAAGTGATCCTTCCTTGTGACGGTATTCAACTTTCTGTAGTCAATGCACATTCTCCAACCAGTAGTGACTCTAGTTGGCACGAGTTCATTATTAGCATTGGCTACGATGGTGATTCCGGACTTCTTAGGAACCACCTGAGTTGGACTCACCCATTGACTATCAGATATAGGGTATATGATACCCACATCCAATAGTTTGAGAACCTCGGCCTTAACCACTTCCTTCATGTTTGGATTTAATCTACGTTGTGGTTGCCGAGTGGTCTTCGCATTTTCCTCAAGATATATGTGGTGAGTACAAATCGAGGGATCGATTCCCTTGAGGTCCGCAATCGTCCATCCTAGGCTCCTTTATGCTCAATGAGAGTAGATATGAGCGTACTCTCCTGTTCTTTCTCCAGTGGGCAGAGATCACCACCGGTATGTCTCATTTGACCTAAATAGGCATATTTCAAATCAGAGGGCAAAGGTTTTAGGTCAAGCTTCGGTGCCTTGAGGTTAGACGGTAGAGGCACTACATCAGTTTGTGGCAATTCTTCAAATTGTGGCCTCCACCGGTTAACTTCTGGCATACCGTGCAAAGATCAAGCAAGGCACACGTCTCCCTAATCATATCATCATCAAACTCATAGGAGTGGGCCAAGCACGTCTCTAGAGGATTAGAGGATAAGGTAATGGGTGTCCTATCTTCCACGAAAGTATCGATCATGTTAATGTCGTGGACATCGTCATCATCCCTGCGTTCGCCGTTATTGAAAAAGATGTTTGACTCAAATGTCAAATTTCCAAAAGACATAGTCATGACACCATTCCTGCAATTGATGATTGCATTTGACGTGGCAAGGAATGGGCGACCAAGAATGACGGGAATCTGAGTGCTCATGTTGTTGATGGGTTTGGTGTCCAGGATGATAAAATCTACAGGTAGTAAAATCTATCAACTTGGACTAACACATCCTCAATAATCCCTCTTGGTACACGAACAGTTCGATCGGCAAGTTGTAGTGTGGTTAGGGTAGGTTTTAACTCACCCAATCCTAACTGTTTGTATACCGAGTAGGGGATCAAATTGACGCTCGCTCCTAAGTCAAGAAGTGCGTGATCAATTCGATGGTTCCCGATTACACATGATATGGTTGGGCTACCGGGATCCTTGAATTTTTCGCGACACGTCTTGCTTCAGGATGGCACTCACTTTCTCAGTTAAGAAAATCTTCTTTTGAATACTCTGCCGTCTTTTGGTCGTGCATAGGTCTTTCAGAAATTTTGCATATAGAGGAACCTGTTTTACGACATCAAGTAGAGGAATGTTGACTTTCACTTGTTTCAACACCTCCGAATATCCCGAGAGTTAGAAAGACGTTTTGGTGCAACCAACCGTTGGGGGAACGGAGCAACTGGCTTCTCTAGAAGTTCTGGTTCTAATTTTGTGGGACATCACGAGATCCATCATTATTGTCCTCTTCGGTTCTTGAGGCTTTTCGGGCCTAACTTAGGAAGGTTTTATCAATGATCTTCCCACTCCTAAGAGTGGTGATGGATTTAGCGTGTCCCATTTGATTTGAAGAGTGGGATCATTTATCTCGTATTGCGGTTTAGGATTGAGGAGCGGTTGTGCAGGAAGCATCCCCTTTTCTATAACCGTCATACGTGAATCTATTTTTTGCATAAAGTCTGTAAGTCCACGCACTGCCTGAGTCAGCTCTTGTATGGAATTTTGAACCGGTTCTTCTTGAGGTTTCCCCTGATTTGGATTTTGATTGAAGAAACTTTGAGGGGTAGCAGTTTGTCCATTCCTCCAACTAAAATTTGGATGATTTCTCCAACCAGGATTGTATGTATTGGAGGTAGATCCATTGAAAGGTCTTTGATAGTTATTTACAGCATTAGCTTGCTCATTCAACACTCCTCGAAAGGCAGATATGGTAGGACAATTTTCAGTTGTGTGAATGTTGCAATCACAGATGCCGCAAACAATTTCATTAACCTTATCCTTCTTTCCTTCCATGGCCTCGACTCTTCGCATGAGATTAGTCACTTTAAAATTTACATCATCCTCTTCTTTCAGGAGATATACTCCACCTTTCTCCTTAGATTGAGTTGGCCTAGGCGTGGTGTTTGATTTTGGGTAATGGTCCCATGATTGTGCATTCTCGGCAAGTCTATCGAGGTAATCCCATACCTCATCGACTTCTTTATTCATGAATTCTCCATTACACATTGTCTCGACCAGTTGGCGCATGGAAGATGTCAGTCCATAAAAAAAAATTTGTAATGCGCCACATTTCAAAACCATGTTGTGGGCATGAACTGACAAGATCCTTGAACATTTCCCAACATTGGTAGAATGTTTCATCTTCCTTTTGTCGAAGTTCATGATTGCTTTTCTGAGGGTAATCGTTTTATGGTGTGGGAAAAATTTCTTCATGAATTCCTCTGCAAATCATTCCATGTGCCAATGGATCTAGGACGCAGTGAATGTAACCACGTCTTAGCCTTTTCTTTCAAGGAAAAAGGAAAGAGTTTCAGCCTGATTGTATCCTCGGATACATTGGGAAAGTATAAGGTGGCTATAATCTCATCGAACTCTTTCAAATGTAAGTATGGACTTTCTGATTCAAGCCCATGGAATTTAGGAAGGAGTTGGATAACTCCTGGCTTGATGTCCATCTGTCCTGTGTTTTCAGGAAAAATCATGCATGAGGGCGTACTCACCCCCGCCGGTTGTAAATAATCTCGTAAGGTACGAGGCGGGGGTGCTTGAAGCACCTCATTCTCATCATGTACTTCCTCATCCATCTGTTGAGGTAATGCTTGAGGTTGATTTGCAGCTATAACCTCAATTAACTCAGGGGAATTCGAGCGGTGTCTAATCCTGCGATGGACAGTCAACCCCTCAACTAATCCTCCTTCAGTCAAGAGACGTCGAGTGTCGTCACGGGCCCACTTGGGCATGAAACACTCGCAGCCCTCAATCAAATTCTAAACCTAATCCTAAGAAAGAATGAAAATCTAGAAAGAAAGAGAGGGTTGGAAGGAAGTTACCCAATTGGAGTCCCTAAGCTAAAGACCTGCAAAACAAAACAAAATAAGTTAGTTTCTAAATAAAAGAAATTTCTAAAGCAAACCAAATCTAAAGAGTTAGAAAATCTAGAAAATCAGAAAGAGTTTACCAAATTAGAAGTTCTATCTTAACAACCTACAGAATAGAAAATAAGTTAGTTCTATGAATCAAAATAGAAAACAAAATCAAAAATTAAAATTAGTAAAATCCTAATCTTAAACTAACTCTAAATCCAATTAATTTCAGAAAATCGTAGCCGTCAGTCCCCGGCAACGGCGCCAAAAACTTGTTCACTCCCCAAGTATAGGGTTGTGATGTAGTAATAAACTCGGTAAGACCGAGGTCGAATCCACAGGGACTGAAACCTGTACGTTATCTGAAAATAATCAGATCTAGAACTAAGCTAAGATGAAATCTAAATCGATTGTAATTTGAAGAATAATGGTGAAATATTTAATCTAAAACTGAAGAGAAATTCAGAGAAGGAAAACTAGGGATTCAGAGGATCCACTTGTAGAGATCAGGGAGATCTTATGCCTGGATTAAAAATCAGGGAAATTAACTGAACTGCCGTTGATATAATTTTCAAGAGATGAAAGGTGTATGAATTAGAATGGATTCCATCACCAAACCATGCCCAAGAGACAAAGCAAACAACAGAATTAAACTAATTACCAACCAGTCAACATGTTTATGAAGGCTAGGAAGGGTACCGTCATCCGACCATGCCCAGGAGACGATGGTTAACAACAGAGTTTCTGACGTCATAAGCATAAAGAGGAAAAGAACATGCTCAAAGCCATCGCAGACCCATTGTAATTTTAACCACAACAGACCATTAAAAACTGAAAACATTCCCTTAATAAAAACCTAAATCAATTCAGTCTAAACAAAGGCACAAGCAAAGAATTCCCATCACACTACAAGCTTCACCTCTTAGCCCTAGCTAAGAGGTTTAGCCACACATAAACATGGTGAGGCTAAAAGTCTCTCAAAAATAATAATGAAGAAAAAAATAAATTAAATAGAAAAAAGAAACAGAAAGAACTTTCCAATGTCTCGCTCTCTCGTGCTTCACGTCTGGTGCTTCTCCCACGTCCTGGCCAGAAATTTTTTTTAAGCTCCCAGCCGTCTCCTCTCTTATATAGAACCCAACGAGTGCGATGGCACTCCCTGTTGTAGTGGGAGACAAAAGGACTTACGCTGGTGCTCTCGATGACCCATTCTTGAGTTCCGACGGAAGATCCACTCCGTTCATCAGCTTTAGTTCGAGAAACCGGTCTGAAATGACCATTTTTCTTCGGCTTGAGTGTGGCCCACTGAGATCTGTTGTAGTACCATCTATCTTTTGATTGGATAGAAAAGAATCTATCCTTGTTGTTGCATCTCACTTTGTCACCTAGGCTTTGGCAATAGGGACCTTAGGATTTAGATGAACGGTCCAGATTAATCATCTGGACTATCATGGTGGCCCACAACATGAATCAGCGTCCGTTCATCGCGGACGCTGCGCGCAGGGTATGCTCCTGCACTGACGAGTTTGGTGGGCCCTACCTTGAGGTTTTTGATAAGATCCACCCCGTCCATTGGATCGACGTCGAAAAACCGTCCAGGAGAGCATATTTCTGAAGAAAAATTGGTGCGGCCCACAAAGTTTTCATTCACCGTCCATCTTGCCTTCGAACGGATGAAAAGAAGATCTCCATTGTCTTCCGAAAAAGCGCCATCTAGGCGTTGGTAAGAGGGACCATGTGAGACTGATGGACGGCCCGGATCCTCCAGAAGGTGGACCGTGGTGGCCCACTGAGATCGTCCGATCTCTCTGTTCCGCGGATGCTGTTCCTTCGCACGGGAGTGCGCTGATTGTGTGATGGGGCCCACTTCATTGATGATTAGAGAAATCCATACCGTCCACCAGATTCATGACGAAAAACTGTTTAGAATTGGTCGATTTTGGATCATAACCGTGGTGGCCCACAACACTTTTCTTGGCGCCGTCCATTCACTGTTGGATCACCATTTACCTACGCGTGCATGCATGAAAGATAAAGAAAACCTTGGCGAGGGTCTTCACCACCCCCTGGAGTGATTGGGCGGTTCGGATCATCTGATTGGATGATGTGTGGGGTCCACTATCAAAACCCATCGGCTAGTGCCGTCCGTCCGGACGCCTTTCGCATGAGAGAGGAAGGACGCGGGTTAAGCTCAGTTTGACCAGCCTCCCTACTCAGTACGTTTTGAATGCACTTATGCATTGTGCACAGCCATGGATAATGGGGTCCACTCGTGATGTGTATGAGAAATCCAATCCAACCATCTGTTTTGTCACCTCCTAAAACGGGCTGAGACCGAAAGTGGAGCATATCCAGATATCAGGTGGGCCCCAGTTTGACAATTTGTGGGCTGATCTAACCGTTGGCCCACTTCTCGAAATCTCCAATGGATGAAATTTAATATGTACAGTTAATTTATGGCCCACATCCCATGTATGAAGTCTCGTGTCGATCGGATGGCGGAAACCCTGTGATCTTGCATTCTGTACTAGTTTCGGGCCTCTTTCATGTGAACGGCTTGATTTCCTCGGATCCCTGGTATATAAATTCTTCAATATTGGTCCTCTGGAGTCCGTCCCTTGCTTGCGGTGTCATCAGAGCATTAAATACACACATTTAGCACCTTTTTGTAGTCCCCACTTGCAAATGTACCTTGCATTACAAACACGATTAAATTAGGATTTTAAACAATATTATGTTTGTAAATCCAAGCAGTAACTAGGGTCTGATATGCAATATTTGACCCTCAACAGGATGCGGAAAAGAGTTTCCTAAACTATAAAAGGGGTTGCCTAGGGTTTTCTAGGCACAGCAAGAGGGTTTCCTAAACCTTTACAAGGGATTTGCTAAAGGGTTTAGGGCTATCAAAGGTGAGAGAGAGGGAGAAAGAGAGAGAGGAAGCTTATAGAAGGGAGGTTCTGCTCGTGGAGGTTTTCTACTTTGCAATTTATATCTCAGCGCTTCTATGTCCTCATAATCGGTTAAATCTCTCCGTTTTCTCTATTTCTCTTATTGTTTATCCACTCCTGCGTGAGTGAAGAAGATTGTAACGTTCTACTTTATAGTGGATTGTTGATCTGGACGAGGTCCCATAGTTTTTACCTCTTTGAGGGTTTTTCACGTAAAAATCTCTTGTGTGGTGTGTGATTGATGCTTTGATTTATTTTATTGCTTTATTATCCATAATTCTGGTTTGTTTCGAGAGGCTAGATCCTAAGGTTTGTGCAAGGCATCCCAACACTTAGAACTTCGGCGACTTGGAGAAGAATACGCAGCGGTAAATCAAGAACTTGATCGATCTGCTTCTTTTTTCTCATACTTGTTGTTCATTAATGCTGAATGTAGAGCTCTACTAATCCATTAGGAGATGGCTTGGCAGAACATAATACGTTGGACCTGCGAGTGGAATTTTAACAAGGAGATGTTGTGTTCGATGAGGCTTTTCCTTAACAATTTGGTTGCCAACTTGGCTCAGATCCATTTGCTTTACCTAGATAGGGTTCAGCCAAAAAAATGACGAGTTGGCCTACTCATCAGGTCCCAGATAACATTTTACTGGGCTCGCATTGAATCCATTGAAGTGGAGAAGAGATCGGCCGAACAAGAGCACTTGGCTCTCAACCAACATCTTGCTGGCGTAGAACGTTCCTCTATCACATTAGCAAGCCAGTATGCTTCATGGATAGGGGGTGATGCGCAATGATGGAGGAGAGCGGTTGAGAGGAGGTTTGAAGAGCTCAAGCAAACCCACTCACAGCTCTGATCTTGACTATCTTCTTCATTTGCTTCTTATTCTTCTTCTTCATCCAGTCATAAGCTCTGATCTTGACCATCTTCTTCATCCCCACAGTTTTGTAATTAATGGCCTAGTCCATTTTGTAATTAACGACCATCGATCGACTGCTCTTGGACTTGCTTTTCGCTTTTACTTTATGTAACCAAACAGTAGATGACTAGTGTATTACATACATTTCTATAATGAATATAATTTAACCATTCAATGATGCTTTTGTATGGCAATCTTTGGTGATTGACTTAGATCTTAACTCCCAGCATGTAGATATAATGTTTAACCAATTTGTAACGAGCGACATACTTTAGCCATACTTCCTGAACAAGCTCCATCTATCCCATCATATCCCCGCGATCCCAGGAACAACTCCTTCAGTATTGGCAACCAACCATCGCACCACTCCCTATGTGTAGTAGTTACCTGCATTATAATTTAGAAAAGTGGTACTTCGGTTCAAAATATTTAACAAACCAATTCGAGCCCGAGTCTCTGTCGTGAAAGCTCCAACATCCATGGATTATTTCGCTCTTTCCATCAAAATAATGGAAGAAATCCTTGAGGAAGGCATAAAGTCCTTCTCACGATCTTCCTTCACTAGCGACCTATTTCCCTTCCTGAGAAGGATCGACCTCCTTAGGAGATTTTGAACTTCATCTTTGAGCTCTGACGACTTGGAGATGTATTCACTGAGTCGAACATAAAGATTGAACATTGTACAACTACCTTAAATCACCCATCGGCCCTCGGTGCTGAGTGCAGAGCTCTACTAGCCCGTTCTGCAGTAGCTTGGAAGAACATGTTGCACTGGACTCGTGAGCATGAGTTTAATAAAAAAATGCTATAGACGTTGATGGGTTCGCGTAACCGCATCCTTCTTAACTTGACCGAGACTAATTGACTATACCCTGACCATGATCGGCCAGAGAATATTGAGCTAATTGCATTCGTGGAGGCCCAAATAGCTCTATATCAAGGGCATGCTGAGGTTATCGAGGCTGAAAAGAGGTTGACCGAGTTAGAACACGCGGCCATCGCCCGCCGTTAAGCCTACATCGAGCGTACATTGGCCGAGCTCGTAAGTCAGCACGCGTCTTGGACCGAGAGGTGAAATTTAGTGATAGAAGCATTGTCCAAAGCTGTTAAAAACTTTGAACATATCAATTGGGCCGGCCGATAGTCCCATTATTCGGCCTCTCCTCTTTTTATGTCATCTTTTTCTTTGTTTGATATTTCGAAACTAATAGCCTCTAAGCTTTATTTAAACAAATATCAACCCATTATCCAGGGTTTTATTTGAAATGTAAATTCTATTTATTTCACTGAACTGGCACGACCCGATTCTTGATAACTTCTTATAGCGAAGGAAAGAATTATTTCAAAAATTGGCCGTTTATATGTGCCTGCGCAACATTGCCATTCAGGTCTCTTAGAATGTAGGCTCCTCCTTTAAGGACTTACTCGATGAAATATCGTCTGTCCCACATGGGAGAACATTTTCCTAATGCTCAGTGCTTCTGACTGATGGGCAGAACCATCTTCCAGATCGTGTCCCCTTGTCCAAAAGATTTTCCTTTAACCCTTTTTGTTGTATGCTCGGGCCATGGTTGCTTTGTTAACCATGATAGAATTTAGAGCTTTAATACGAAGCTTATTCAACCCTTCGAGCTTGGCCAACATTGCTTCTGTAAACTCTGGACAGCTCAATTGGGATTGATGCATGACTTGTAATGATGGAACCATAATTTTAAAGACAATACTGCCTCATGCCCATAAGTTAAAGAAAATGGACTAACCCCTGTACTTGTACGGGGTAATACTCTGTAAGCCCATAGAGCCTCAGATAACTTGAGGTGTCATTCTCGTGGGTTTCCTTGTATCATCTTTCTTAGAATATTTTTGATCACCTTATTGCTAGCTTCTGCCCGACCAATTGCCTGTGCATAATATGGGGTCGAATGCAAATCTTTATGCCATATCGATTGGCCATGGCACACATTTTTTTGGCTGAGATGGTAGCACCTCGGTCCATAACAATGGAATCTGGTATCCAAAACGATGAATGATGTTGGCCTCAATGAAGCCAATGATCTCTTCGTGACTAACCTTCCTCATGGGTTTTGCTTCGACCCATTTAGTGAATTAATCAGTTGCTGCTATAATTAATGAGTCCAACCGAGTCGAAGGTGGATGGATCTTCCCGATCAGGTCGATCGCCCATCTCCGAAATGGCCCTGGCTTTATAATGAGATGTAATTCGGCCATAGGCACATGTTGGACTGGCTCGTTTCTTTGCAAGCTTCATAGCCTTTCACGTATCAGATGCAATCGACCATCATTTCTGGACAAAAGTACCCATAACGTCTAAGCATAAGCTTCATCTTCCTCCCTGCTTGGTGGGCTCCACAAATCCCTTCATGAACTCCTTACATGATCGACATAGCTTCTCTCTTAGACAAGCATTAGAGTAAAACTCCATCGGCGCCTTTTTAATATAATTCGTTATCAACCATTACATAATTTATGGCAAACCTCTACACACTCCTGTTAGTCTTAGTGTGAGGACTTTGTAAGTAACCCATAAGGGGGGCTCTCCAATCATCCTCTTCTACTTCTATTTGACAAATTTTCACCGTAATTTCTCTCTGGAATACAGAAGGTAAAGATCTTCTCTAGACTATGATCGATAGACCGATCAAACCTTTTCAGGCTTTGAACCTGCAACTAGTTTTGCCATTTCGTTGGCATCCACATTATGCTCTCGAGTGATGTGCATTAGTTGGACCTCATCAAATTGCACGAAGTAATTGGATTGTCATAGCATAATATAGTAATAAAGATAGATTGGTGCACTTAAACGCTCCTGCCATCTGATTTATCACTAGCTGTGAATTCCTGATGATCATTACGTCTTTTACTGGTAATTCTAGTAATATATCTAGGCCAATTATCATGGCTTTATATTTAGCCTGATTGATGGTGCATTCAAACTTTAACTAGGATGCAAACTCTTGCCGATTCCCATTAAGAGCAATTGACATTATTCCAACTCTAGACATCTCCTACGTCCTTGATCCGCTGAAAATCAATTTTCACGGTGTGAGTTGCACATAATATGAATCTACAATATCTAGAGGAATTTGTTTTTTTTTTAAATTTTTGACAGGTGGTCAACCAAAAATTCTGCTATGGCTCGACTTTTTACAGCTTTTCGTGGCACGTAATGCAAATCAAATTCAGATAAGGTCAACACCCATTTTCCAATTTAGTCGCTAAGGATCGGCCGATTTAACATATACTTCACTAAGTGATAGCTATTACATTTACCCTCTCGGCCAACAAATAATGCCTCAATTTAGTGGCCGTGAAGTACAATGATAAGTATAATTTTTCTATGGCTGAATACATTTTCTCTGCATCAAGCAACGTCTGACTTAAATAATAAATTTCTTTCTCTTTTCGCATGTCATTATCTTTTCGCAAGGAGAGCTCCAACTGACCCTGTTGAGGCTGAGATACATAGCTTAAGCAGTTGATTCTGTATAGGGGGCATCAACACGGGCGACTTCATTAGTAATCTTTAATTTTGTCGAAAGCTAGCTGGTGTTCCTCCTCCCACACAAATTCGGTCCCCTATTTCAATTTGAGTAAATGAGAAAAGATGTTAGTCTTGCTCGTGCAGTTAGATATAAATCGTCTCAAAAAATTTATACGACCCAGGAATCTCTATAGCTTAGTCTTATTTCCTAGAGGCCGTGCATTAATCACAGCCTGTGCCTTGTTTTGATCGATTTCGATCACTCTTTAATGTACCCGGAATCCTAAGAAACTACCAACCGAGACGCCAAAAACGTACTTTAGTGGATTCATTTTTAACTTATGGCATCTCATCCGTTCGAAGGACTTGCACAAATGCGCTTGGTGTTGACTCACATCAGTTGACTTGACTCCCACATCGTCTATATAAACCTCCAAAAAGTGATTGATCATGTCATGAAAAATGGTGTTCATTGCCCTTTGGTATGTGGCACTTGCGTTCTTCAATGCAAATGGCATCGCAACCCAACAATACGTTCCCAAGGGTCCTGAACATCTGAACACCGTCTTGGGAACATCATATAATGCTATGCATATTTGATTGTATCCAGAGTGTCCATCTAGAAAGGACACAATCCAGTGTCCCGTTCGATAAGCTGATTGACTATTGGCATATGATATTCATCCTTCGGTATATCCAGATTTAAATTTCAAATATCGATACATACTCTCAACTCAATGTTCTTCTTCATTACAGGAACTATATTCGACATCCATTCTGCATACTTAATCGGTCGAATGAAACCAACTTTTAAGAGTCGCTTGATTTTTTCTTTAATCTTGATAGTGACCTCGGCCGTCATTCGCCTTGGCGGTTGTTTATACGGCTTGGACCCTTCCTTCGTGGGTAGCCTGTGTTCGACCAGGGATCTATCAAGTCCTAGCATGTCATGATAGTCCTACGCGACGCAGTTAGTAAACTTTGAAAGCAGGCTTATTAACATTTCTTTTTCAGGTGACACAATAAGTTGCTTATGAACACTAGCTTTAGGTCATGATCTGTTCCCAAATTAACTTCAACAAGTGAGTCTTGAACTTGTGGTCGACCATCCTCTTTTTCTTCAAGGAGATCTTGAAACTTTAAACCATCTTCTTCACTCGATTCGTTTATTTCGGCCAAATTTACAAATAAACCCTCATTGGCCTCCTTCAAACTCTCTTCAAGTCTTTTTATTCTGGCCGTGAATTTGGCCCTAACCGTCTCTTTCTTTAGTGCTCTAGTGATGGGATTTTCTCAATGACAAAGCGAGAGACTGACCAATAAAGGACAATGTCCTTTGGCTAGGCATCATTACTTCGAGTTACCTCTGGAATGGCTTGCACAATACTTTCTAATTTTTTTTTTAATTTTTACGGTAATTCCAGTAGGGCGATCAAGTTTATTTTCTTCCAATAAACTTGATTAGTCCTACCTCTTCGCCATAATAATATACTTTGTTGGTGTTTGATGTGGCCAAAAATGGCTTATTATCGGCCAAAACTAGATCTATCTTGTTTTGATTCCAGAAAATGATGAATTGGTGAAGGGAGGATGGGATGCACGTGAAAGAGTGGATCCAATCTCTTCCTAATAGCGCATTGTAACTTGATGAAGTATCCACCACAAAGAATGGTGCCAACATGTCTTAGTCCCTATGGTCAAATTGATCGGTACGACCCCATGTGTATTTGTAACATGGCCAACAAAATTGCTAACGGTTACCTCTGACAGGATTAAATCGGCCATTGTCTTGCCTAATTTAGCCATCATCCTCTTCGGCAATAGATTGACTGTAACCTTATTGTCTACTAATATCTTGGTCACATGACATCTGTCTAGATGGGCCAATATATACAATGGTTTAATATGTTGTGTCATGTCGCTAGTAGGTTTATCGATAATTACTTTTTCAAACGTACCATCAGCCGTGATAGTGACCGTATCAACGTGCGGTGTTTTCTCAGTGTTGGCTTCACTTCTCTCCCGTTCCTCAAATGGGAAGGAGACATGCTGTATGATTATCAGAGGGGAATGTTCTTCCACATCCCCAGGCATTGTGTTTGGTTGCGTGGGTCGTATCTGAAAGCTATTCGGCAGCGTTAAGACCATATTACAATGGAATATTACAGGAGATAATGAACCAAACACAATTTCACTACTTAAACCTTACCCCCCTAACGTTTCAGATTCAATTTAATTAATTTGGCTAGGGAGTTCCTCTGTCATAAGTTCGGTTGGAAATTCGTTCGTCAGTGCATGTTGTTCACTCCCTAAGTATAGGGTTGTGATGTAGTAATAAACTCGGTAAGACCGAGGTCGAATCCACAGGGACTGAAACCTGTACGTGATCTGAAAATAACCATATCTAGAACTAGGCTAAGATGAATTCTAAACCGATTATAATTTGAAGAATAATGATGAAATATTAATTTAAAACTTTAGGAAAAATCAGAGAAGGGAAACTAGGGATTCAGAGGATCCACTTGTAGAGATCAGGGGATCTTATGCCTGTATTACAAATCAGGAAAATTAACTGAACTGCCATTGATATAGATTTCAAAAGATGAAAGGTGTGTGAATTAGAACGGATTCCATCACCAAACCATGTCCAGGAGACATAGCAAACAACAGAATTAAACTAATTACCCACCAATCAAAGTATGAAGGTTAGGAAGGGTACCAACATCCAACCATGCCCAGGAGACAATGGTAAACAACAGGGCTTCCTGGCATCATAAACATAAAGAGGAAAAGAACATGCTCAAAGCCATGGCAGACCCATTGTAATTTCAGTCACAATAGACCATTAAAGACTGAAAACATTCCCTTAATTAAACCCAAATCAATATCAGATCAGTCTAAACAAAGGCACAAGCAAAGAGGCATCCCATCACACTACAAGCTTCACCTCTTAGCCCTAGCTAAGGGGTTTAGCCTAGCATGATTAGATTAAACTCCATGAGATCCATAGAAGGAGAGAAACAAAACAGAATAAAAAAAATAAAATAAAATAACAACCAACTCTTTATATCTCTCTCCCATTCCCTGTCTCTTTCTCTCTTTCCAGCCGTGATATATCTCCAGCCCCCAGATCCTCTCCCTTTTATAAAGCCTGGAAGGAGACCTTCTTTGAGTGAGTTCTGCAGTTCAGCGAATGAAATCGGCCGCGTAGCAGTAACGAGCTTATGCGAAGAGTGCTAGCTGTCGGTGGGACCCACTCCTGAGGTCAGTTGAGAAATCCACGCCGTCCATTCACTTCAGGATGAAAAACTATCCGGACTTGATAGGTTTTAGCTTAAAACCGTGGTGGCCTACGGTTTATTTGATTGCACCGTTGATCATCTGTTTAGACGGTTGAAAACCGATTGACGTCAACTTTTGAAATTCTGTCAGCTAGGCGTGAGTGATATGGGCCGCAGAAGTCTCATGAACGGTCCGGATCAAGTCATCACGCCACGATGGTGGGTCACTAGCAACGTCCGCAACTCCCTGTTGCGAAATAAAGATTGCACTCGTGTGCGCTGTGAAGTTGGTGAGCCCTCGTCCAATATCGTGTTGCGAAATCCACTCCGACCATTAGATTAGCTCGGAAAACCGTCCATATATGCATGGTTTTGAATTAGGTTAAGTGTGGCCCATTGAATTTTACCCCAGCCATCCATCCTGCGTTTTTCGTCGATCATCGTCCGTACACATGCATTTTACCAAACGGACATCTAGGCGAGGGTGACACCCACCCAGAGATGCTGATGACGGTCTTTGATCATCCATTTGGATGATGTGTGGGGCCCACTAGCCAATCAAACTTAGACGTCGACGGCTGTCTTTTTGAGGAAGAAACTCGCGGGTCCGCGCTCGTGTTGACCGGCTCCGAATCCGGTGCGGCGCGTGTGGATGTCCCATGGTACACATGCATTTTGCAATGTGGGGTCCACTGTGACATGTCTGAGAAATCTGCTCCATCCATCCGATTTAGCACCCAACTTAAGGAGTTGAGCCCAAAGTTGAAGAATATCTAGAAATCAGGTGGGCCCCCATCGAGTTTTATGGGACATTCTGTCCGTTGGGCCATTTCCACAGATCCATCGGTCAAAATTCGACGTGTACAGTTAATTTATGGTCCTGAAGCCATGTATGGAGTTTCGGGCCGAACGGATGGTGGGAACCCCGTGATCTTGCATTCTGGACGTCCTTCAGGCCGCTTGAGCTTCAGTTTCTCGATTTTCTTGTATCTCGGGCATTGATCTTGGTTCACTGGGGTCTGTCCCTTGCTCTGGTGACTTTGGAGTGCCAAATTCATGCTTTTACTATCAGTTTTCAGTCAACGCTCCTGATTGAATCCTGCAACAAAACACAATTAAAATCGGGCGTTAAACAGTATTATGTTCGTAAATCCAAGCAGTAACTAGGGTCTGATATGCAATATTTGACCCTCAACACACGTTTTCCTGCATTTGCGGTTAACAAGAGTTCATTGGTTAACCATTCTTCTGCTGAAAAATAATCTTCACTCAAATAATTGGACAGAGTGCCACCACTGTCTTCTTCTTTAAAATCTTTCGACCCTACCGAGTGGTTTGGCAGATCGACAATATTTTGTGCTTCAATTGGTAGGAAGACTTCGACCGTATTTACTACCACTTGCTCATCCATCTTAGGAGTTCTCCAAAATGGGAAAGGAAGTTTGGCGCCTGGCTGGGAGAAAGTTCCTCCCCTTTCTGCTTCTCTCTTTGTCGGGGACTCTCTGTCTCTACCATCGATGCTTTTGAGTTTTCGTCATGGTTTCCAGTACTGTTGAAAACCTTGGGTGAGCAACTCGTTTCCACACACCTTCCCTCGTGTTTGGAGGTTTGACTGTTCTTATTAAGGGTGACCCCCAACATAAGCGGCGAACATAAGTTAGATTCGTTGGCCATTGTCGACCATGAATACCGTTATGATATCCCCTTCCTCTTACTGAGGGTTCCTTGATGGCGACATGATTTCTCACGCACATCGACCACAAATTCGAGAGTTTTGTTGTCTATCACTGTAATGGTCGGTCGATCATTACAAGGACGAGGAGCCCATCGATATCTCCTCCTTTGTCGACTAGCCTTCTCCCATGAATTACTTGAGTTGAGATCAATCTTTGGTCTTGGATGAGTTCTGAAATCAGCCGTGACCATATTTTCTTCCATCTTGGCAGGTAACAAATTGGTGTCAATCAACAATGCCTCCTTGTCCTTCTCAGAAAAATTCAGTAAACCACGGTTGATATGATCTTGGATTACGTTCTTGAAAACAACACATTTGTTAGTGGCATGTGACCAAGAGCCATGCCATGTACAATAGTCAGTCTTCTGCAATTCCTCGGCCGAGGGTATTTATGATTGATGGGAAATTTAATGAATTTTTCAGCCAGCAGAATATCAAATATTTCCTCGGCTCGGGTGATATCAAAGGTATATACTTTATGAGCCTTTTGTGTGGTCGGGGTGACCGACTCTGCTTTGACCAACATCGAACAAACTAATGGCTTCTTAGCTACAATCTCGGTAATTGCAATTTCATAGTTAGGGTTGTTGTAATACGATCCTATCGATGAAGTGGCTTGCCTAGCTCCTTCTTGTATAAGCTTCTCATAGAGAGAAACTTTTTTAGTCAAATCGTATAAATCTATAAATTTTGTGCCAATAAATTTCTTACGAGGTTTATAATCTACGCTGTCTTGTGCAAGTTACACGAACTCAGCCTTAGTCATGACCACTTTACAACGGCTCTTCGCTCGCTTAAACTGCATAATATAACTTTCACACGGTTCTCCTGGAAATTGTCAGGAATGCACGAGATCAGCCATAGTTATTTTCTTATCTCTGGAAAAGAATTGAGCATGGAACTTCTCTTTCAGCTCTTGCCAAGTATGTATCAAATATGTAGCAAGTTTGAATACTAGGTAAATGCTGTAGCGGTCGAAGAGTGACAAAATAGCTGTAATTTATAGTAATCATTGTTGGTTAATTCACCACATTACATTGTGAATCGGTTGACTGGCCGTGTTCGCCAAAAAACAAAACAAAATTTGGTCTATAATTCCTAGGCAATGGATGATGTCGGTCTACCCACTCAAGGTATGGTTTGTGATACATGGAATAGTATTACGGCCCAACACTTAGTCAGCAACCTCCTAAACGAGCTGTACGATCTGCTCCCGATCGACTCATTGAGGCTCTCCGAATGATAGCTGGTCTGAGTTGAATTGATTAAGATTATCATAAAACCCGAAGCCTTGCTGTAGATTGAATTTGACTAGTGGCCATTAGTTTCTATTGTCAAATGTATAATCTCTAACTTCCCGTTCAGGTCACCTAACTTCCATAGGAGGTGGCGCGCTCCTGATATCTAGGACGAGAGTCAATGGCAGATTACGTTGTGATGGTGGCATATGTGGCATTAGAATCGCATTACTGACTGAGCTACCATTATGTTGAGGTAACGGTTACGTCCGTTCTGTTATTACGGCCAACAACTATTGCATGGCCTCAGTTTGATTGGCCATAAAGCGATTGGTACCTTCGGCGTGAATGTGGAATTGGTCGGTTTGGGCCCTTTCGTATTCTTACACCATTTAGAGGCTCATTTGGACATCTCGAAGTACCATAGATACCTCGTTCAGGAGCATGGTTTGATATGCATAGATGGTCCAGCTTGATTTTCGATTGGGTTTGCATTCAAATTATATGCCTCTGGGGGCACCTGGACCTGCACATCATCGCCAGGAGGTAGTGCAGTCGGTGCTTCGGGTTCGGTACTAGAAGTGTGGGTCATTCTTCTCATTTTCAGTACAAATCAAATCGGTAGTTAATTAAGCAGAGTCTCGCTGGGTGTGCCACAAAAATTGTTCGCTCATTTTTTCCCAGCATAGGTGGTTACGGGTGTGCTGAAATTAGGATTGTGGCTCCAATTCAAACCGAACAACTATGACCCCGATCGCTAAAGTGGGCAGACACAAAGTATGACTGAGTGTGAGAAGATCAGTCACCTATCCAACCACTCGCTCAATAAGTAAACAGATCAAGCGATAGTCAGAGGATGGGGTTCATCCTCTGATTATGGGTTACTCCTTTGCCTTCCACACAAAAGGACTTTTTAATAGAGATAAGATAGACTAGAAAAACAATCCTTATAATTGGTCACTATTAGCTTTCGAAGGATGCTCCTTTGATGATTCAATGAAGTTTAGTGTTCGAGCTTAAACTCCAATTACAACTAAAGTTATCATCTACGGGATTAATGTTACGTATTATGCTATGGAATGTAAATGGCAAAACTGGAAAGTAAATGATTATACTAGGAGAAGTAATTTACTTAACAGGGAAAGTAAATGGTTACACTAAGGAATGTAAATTCGACAGGATAATTGAAAAGTAATTGAAAGATAGATTTTGGTTTGATTGGTTTGGTATGAGACACTTTCCTTCTTGATTTGCTTTACAATTTATAGTTTCGATTCAACATTTTGGATCCTTCCCACGTCTTGACGGTTATTGTAACCATTTCTCCATTTCTCTGCTTCTGGATGCTTCCCATGTTCTGTTTCTTTGACTCCTTTAGCCACCTATCCAACAATCATGTAGATTCAACCATTAGCCACTTGTTGCTTAGTCATCCTAATTCAGTCGATTCTCCTAGACCACTTTAATGCAATTGATATGTTATGGCTCTGTTTTCTAAAATGCGACCATACATATCTGTAGAAAATCTTACAACCATTACACGCGCATCTGTACATATCGCATGTACTTAGCCCTGATTGGTTAAAAACTTAACTCGGCTGGATCGGGTGTAACCACATAGTAGATTGAAAATCCATAGATTTTTATAAATCTCTGCCCCAAATTACTTACCGAAACATCTTCTACTGACTTAGGATTTTGGATTTTTCATTGTATGAATTTGAAAACTCCAATTGCTCTTAAAGTGTCTTTAAGTCTGCGGTTTAATCATTATAGGCAGGCTTCAAAAAGTCAGACACTGACTTTAGAAACCGTGTTTTCCTTCCAAGTTTGACTTGGTAAAGACAACTGAGTCGACTTAATCAAATTTCAAGTGCATCAACAAGTTCTTGAACATTGGCCATTTCAAGAAAGCATAAAAAGGAGATTAAAAGTTACCATTCCATCCACCAAGCCTTGCTTAGGATGCCCATTTGTCGTTTAAATCGGCAAGTCTCGTCATGTTATACAAAAAGGGAAAAACCAGTATGCAAACCAATGGTTTAAGGATGAGGGTTCAGGGTTTAGAGTTTTTACCTCTCCGAAGTTTCTTTAATGTCTCTCGTTTTTCTCCAATTGTTTCCTACACCAGTTGCCCACATTGCTGGGTCTTTTTGCCTTGTATTTATAAGGAAATAAAACTATCTCGTGATATTCTAAGGAAAAGTCACTCTTATGTGTATATATGTATATGTTTATGTATATGTAACAAAGATAAAAGGATGCACAGTTTCAAAGCGACTGCCCAACAACTTCTTCGAAGAGAAAAACTTATAAGGGCCTATTCAGTAAGTGGGAATCCATGGAAAAAGAAAGTAAAAGTGCAACCATTATCATTTTTCTTATTTGGTTTTTAAAAGAAAATTTTGAATTCCTAACGTACTTATTATACTTTTCTATTTCTACATTTCTTAAGCATAAAATTCAAGGTGACCTTTATGAGATGCAGTGGAGATCTCCATTTGCAAATCAAACATCCCATTTAAAATGGAATCGCTTGGAATCCATTCCTAAATAGTAGCTTAGGAAATAATGACTACGAATTCCTTATTTTCTCATGGACTATCGCTTATCAAATATGCCCTAAAAATAAAACATGGGCCACGAAGAAGCTACCATTAAGACCGATTTGCCATTCACATAGAGAGAAGAAGATGGACCTCCCAGACTTAAGAAGAGCTTTGCTTATTATAGGATATTTGTGTCCTCCAATAATTAAGAACAAGTAAGAAAGGAAATCCATGCCTTTGTGTGGGCCACAAATGAAAGGAATGGATGGTTTCAAGAATTGTCATTGCTAATGGCAAACTTTCGACACAAATTTCCAGCCACTTGATATTTCAATTGGCCTAGTTTTTTAGCTTCTTCATCGACATGTTCGTGGCCACTTGATGATCAATGCTCAGATGCGTGGTTGCGAATAGAGGGACGTGTGGGCTTAGAACACTCGTTAAAAAGACAATAATATAAGGGAATTATCTTTCCCTTGGGCTTGTATTAGGATTGTTGCAATTGTCATATTTCAAGTAATTATTGACTCCCTGAATGGAAAATCGAATAATAGATAGCAAGAAAACATCATCTAACATTGGTTTCTAGATGGACCCCACATGGCTACATGCTTTACTGAATGTGTAACTCTAACTAAGGCCCATTGTAGTCCATTTATTTCATGGGCCGACAAAATTAGTTCGGGTCTAGAAATTAAATGTGGTGAAAAACACCTCCTACTTGTAACTAGGCTTAGACCCCCCTATTAAATTAGATTCCAATAGTTAGTTTAGTAAAAAGGCAATGATCAAATTTCTATTACTTTAACATTGAAGTTGTGGGAATGTACTTTGAATTGTGATTAGGTTCCTTTCCATGAAAAACTGCGTATGA
The DNA here is from genome assembly GCA_030180095.1 of Magnolia changhungtana. Lineage (NCBI taxonomy): Eukaryota > Viridiplantae > Streptophyta > Magnoliopsida > Magnoliales > Magnoliaceae > Magnolia > Magnolia changhungtana. The sequence continues at coordinate 4,918,311 of JASAUF010000474.1, forward strand.
AAAGAAAACATGGATCTTCTTTTGGAATACATAGTTTTCCATTTCCTATGTATTCCATGTCCATTTTCCCCCCTAAGGTCCTTAAAAAATAAATTCGGATAGACTTCGAACTCTAACTAAGTCTGCAAAGCAACTCAGCCTTGAAATTCAACCTGAGTCAGAGTTCTATAACTTTGCTTGGACCCCAAAAGAACAGAGTAGCAAGAATCTTACGCAGGCTAATAATGGTCACTATAGTATTTATGTTTGACATTTCACCACCAATTTCAGAGAGAGAGAGAGAGAGAGAGAGAGAGAGAGAGAGAGAGAGATTTAAACCCAATTAAGATTTAAAAGTCTAATAGAGAAAAAAGCAAAAAAAATATTTGTGGTTGTATTGATATGGTCTAGTACATTATGAATGGTTGCCTACGTACCTAAAAAGGTGATTTGGGATCAAGCCACTACGTAGTTCTTTTCAATTAATGAAGTTACTAAAGGAACCAATTTTTGTATTCAACGAAGTGTTAGTGAATGATGTCTCAAATCACAATAGGTAACACTTCAGGAAATTTTAAATTATCTGCACTCAATGTATATTCCTTTTATATATCTTTCATGAGTTGTGATGGATATGAAAGAGCTGATTGTATGTAATTTTTTAAATTCTTATCTACCGTAAGTAGCGATGATGTTCTATTGATACTTTAGTACTTGCGAAATTTGGATCATTTAGTGACTTAATTGAAGACAAATGAAGCGGATAATTTTCTAAATTGTTATCTAACATAAATAAAGTTAATAAATTATAATAGTTAAAGTTACCTCTCAAAAGGGTACATCCATCGATATCTGACGGGTCCACAAAATTGAGCCTTCTCCGCCAAGTGCACAACAAGGTGTGTCATGGGAATAAAAAACGATGGTAAAAAATATTTTTTGAAGACATAATATTTCCACTATTTTTTTTTTCATATCTTGAAGCTCTACATGATGAATAACTTTGAAACATATGATGTTGAAGAATCTTGACAATTGGTAAATGGCAGCGCGCAATGTCTTTTGTTTCTTGAATGAGTGCATCAACAATACTGGTATTAATTGTTGCATCAGAATGTGATAATCATGTGACTTAAGGCACTTGAATTGACAATCATCCATACCGACAAGATGTTTCCAATTTTCATTGTACCCTCTCGAAACTTTCAATGTATACAAGGTTCGACAACTTAGGGCTCTTTTAGATCTGGACAATGTAAAAGGAGAATTAGGCAAGAACAACCGCCGTTCTTTTCCACATGCCACAAATTTCTTTCTTATCTTCAAAGCCTTAAGATCCTAACTAGCTTTTAAACCATCCTTAGTCTTATCCTTCGTGTCCATGATTATTGCAATGAGATTCTCGGTGATATTTTTCTCAACATGCATCATATCTAGATTGTGATGAATGGACATACCCTCCAAGTTTGGCAAGTAAAAAAGGATTGATCTCTTTGATTAAGCGGTAAGGTTGTACTTCTCATCGATGGACTTCTTCATCTTACTTTTTACTAGTTTTTTGTACTTAGTTTGAATATTATTTTTTAATTTAGTACCTCAAAACCACTCAAATGCTTTGGAGGCTTCCCATTTTCCTCATTCCATTTTCAATCTGACAACGTTCGATCCTGAGCCAAGATCGAACTCTCCATGAGATTCGTAGTTGCGTCCCATCGAATTGAGATATTTAACTCATAAAAGGGTGGGTTGCTTGCAAAAATTTTCTATCTCATATAAGCAAACTCTTTTTTTTTTCCATGTTTTAGACTAACTGAGTCCGTCCTCTCACTACAAATAGGGAATGTGTACTTTTCTACTATAATATAATTAGAAAGATGTATATATTAGAAAATCATGTATTACCCATAAAAAATTGCCTTCATTGTGAACATGTTCTTGCCGAATGAGTCATATGTTATGAATCATGTCCATAATTCATTCAACTCTTCAGTTAACGGTTCAAAATACATATAAATGTCATGCCTTGGATTTTTTTGGAAATCAAAAGTGCTAACCTGGTAAACTCTTCCCCTATGTATAATGAGGTGGAAGATTGTATGGAACAATCATAACAGGTGGCCAACAACTATATGAGTTGTTCATATTCCCAAAGGGATTGAATCTGTCTATTGCAGGTCCTAACCAAATGTTATGTGTCTCTGTAGAAAAATCATCAAACTTTTTATCTACAAATTTCCATATAGAAGAATCGATAGGATAACACATGCAAATATGATTTTCAACTGATTTTGAATGCTACATCATATTCTCTGCAAGTAATGGAACACTGTAAAGTCTTTGCAACATCGGTGTTAATGAAAAGTATCTTAGCACCTTCCATGGTACACATGAGACTCCTGACCTTATAACATGATCCAATTTCCACCTGCTTGTTCCATAGATAGGACAATTTTACTTATCAGCATGTTCCTTCTAGTACAAAATACAATCATTATGACACGCATGTATTGTCTCATAATTCATACCCAATGAAGTGATCCATCACTTCACATTATATGTACTATTCGGCAAAGAGTTCTTGCTTGGAAAAATCTTCTTGACCAATTGCAACAACCCCGTAAAGCCTCACATCGCTAATATCTAGCCTTCAAGCTCATCAACTCAACTATCATTGACAAAATCGTATGCTCGTATTTACATAATAGATATAAGGGTTCTATCGCATGCTCCTTTAATTACTTGTACTAAGAATCCTCAGCTAAGTCATCCTGAGGTTGAGTACCATGTTCATATTAACCTCGTTCATACATGCATTTAAGTCATCCAGTTAAACATTGACCAAAAGTAGCTTTCACTAAATCAAGCATTATGAGCAACATATTTTTATTATAGATGTACTAAGAACCCTGATGTTGACACCCATGTTGGGAAGTTGTTTTCCACGGAAAAACCATGTCGTGTATGTTTGATCTATGCCATTAAGAACCAAATGCTCATAACTATTTTTTAGTTCTTTCTTCCTACATAAATTATGACATTTGGCACAATGACGGCTGTACCAATTAACACCATATGAATTCTGTTTCACAAAAATAAGAAATGATTCAACACCTTCCATGTATTCATTAGACAATGTATCCATAGTGATCCAATTCTTGCTTGGGGGCATTGAAGCCATATCTAGTACCATGTGCATGAAGCATATGAAAAGTGAGTAACCAAAAACTAAATTTATCCATCGTAAAATTTTATTTTTTTTTTATTTTTTTTTTATTTTTTTTTATTTTTTAATGTACACCAACTTGCAACTTAACTTGTTGGGAGCTGTCATGCACTGTAATGTCTTATAGCATAGTGGGTTTTGAGGAGTTACAAGTTGGACCTCAGAATATTTATGCATTCTATAGAATCCCTTAAAGAATATCTCTATCCAATTGACTGAATCAGTCACCCATTCAAGATCTAATAGATTGTAATGCTTTTATTTTCCCATTTAAAAGCGAACGCACAAATTTTGATAGTATATCCCGATGTCTTTCCAGATATATTAATCTTGCATATTATACCCACGTCAAGTATTCACACAAAGTGATGATATTTAACAATAGAAATAAATATAATAAATATATACAAAAAGAAAAGGAGAGATGAAACACATAAAAAGCATGTGCATTTAAATCAATCAAATGAAAGCATTCTAATCTATCCAACTTTAAACTGTCCAAATGGGACAATTTGAGGATTCTATGCCTCAAAGAACATACTTTATCTATCTTGGGCCCATAGAAATCCTTAAGTATGTAATTGATTGTCCTATACTAAAATAAATTCACAGTCAATGATAATTAACATTCATCTTTCGATTAGCTCATAATAAATTGTGTTTAAATTAAAGAAAAACATTTTAAAGATTACACTAGTAAAAACCAAATAACTTAGTAATATCTACTAGATAATAATAACATATAAGCAATAGTATGACATCATACTATAGGCTACAAGAATATCATATTCCCTTAAAAAATAGAATCCTATAAGAATAACACACACAGACACACATTTATTACTAATTAATTATTTTTCATGCTTAATCGCAACTACAATTCATCATCTAATCAATTATGAACAATATGTATATAAATAAAAGATATCCAATCAACTCTTAACAACATACAAGAGATAAAAATATAAATTGAGTAATTGAGCAAAAGATAAATATAGACAACATATGATGTGAATATAATACATACATCACAGTAGGGTTCACAAAGCATCACGGTGGGCCCCAGGATGGTCCCAAAGGTGGGTATCATTGGCGCCACTGCTTCCAGTGGTTGGTCTACTTGAGCAATGGGTCTGCCCCTTTTTAGGCCTACGTTCTAAAATGATCTATCAATGGATAGACGATGGAGATGAAATACATATCATAGTGGACCCCACATGGACACCCCAGTAGATCCTGCACCACGTCATGGTGGGCCTTGGACACTGTACAAAACAGCAACTCTCTACAGCGTCTAATGGCCTCTTCGGGCCTCCACGTAGACACCCCGGTGACTTGATTTGGTAACTCACTAATCCAGGATAACATAATAGAGTTTCAAAAGTACAAGGTCCTGAAAGTACCTAGGTTTGTCAATCTATGTGATGGTTGACTCATAGAGACTAGTGAGCCCCACTTTGAAGACTATAAAGTTGAAATATCAACAAGAAGGAAAGGTTCAGGGTAGCTCCAAAGGTAAATTAAGCCTCTCACCCCATAACCAAAACAACTAGGTAAAAGAACCCCCTCATAATCTAAGTTTACTCAAATTTAACTAAGAAAACTCCTTAGAAAAACTTAGAATGATAAAAGTTCCAGTTGCAAAGTTATATAAAAAGGGAAAACATATTTTTTGCAACTGTCGATGACATCGAAACATAAGTTTTGATGACATCGAACTCTATTCGATGACATCGAAAAAGGTGCCTAAATATGTCCAGTAACCAAACCGCATTTCTGGAAAAAATCTCGATGATGTCGAACCTACAAGTTCGATGACATCGAACCCATTTCGATTACATCGAAAAACAGGCACCCAATTGTCCAGCAAGCTCAATAGGAAAATCCTAAATCATTCGATGTCATCGAACTGCCTTCGATGTCATCGAAATTCAAACTTTGATGACATCGAAAGACCATTCGATGACATCGAAAAAGGAACCAATCTGTCTAGAGAGTTTTCAAAGGAAATCATGAATTACTTGATGTCATCGAATTGACCTTCAATGTCATCGAAATTCAAACTTCGCTGATATCGAAGAAGGTTTGATGACATCGAATATAGGAACCCAAAACTCTCTAGCAAGCTTCAAAATTTTTTGGTAAAAATCTCAATGACATCGAAGGCCACTCGATGACATTGAATAGAACTGCCCAAGCACTTACAGGAATATTTATGTGCAAAGCCTCAAAGCAATCAAAGTCAGTTCGAGTCATCGAAGGTAACTTCGATGACATCGAACCCTAACAGGTTTCTGCCTTTTGTTTTTTTAATTTTAACCATTGGGACTTCATTGCCTATTTATTGAGAGTTGCTTCCTTGGTTCCTAAGTGAAAAAAATAGTGAGATTTAAGAGAGTTATTGCTATATGAATACTACCTACCATCTTAAATCGCTTTTGTCATAGAACTTCATCCTTCAATCCTATCTTAAATACAATCATTGAAGAATCAATAGATTGGATTGAAGAATGAACTCCACTATTCAAGGATCTTCCAACAACTCATTTATTGGCAAATCATTGATCTGGAATCCTATGAATGGATAATATTTAGAAATCTCATCCACACTTAAAGACTCACATTTAATAGATAAGATTCACCAAAATACCTTGACCCAACACCGGCAACTTGCATTGGAGCATTTATAGCTGTTGCAGATCAAGGGAGCTGAAGATTCTTCACTATAAGGAAGATCATCATCAGTATGTGCTAAAAACGAGGCCCTATCACTTACAAGTAAGTTATTAGAGTCCGTAGAATCTGAAGACCTTTCCTTGTGTAGGATTGTGATTCGCCGAGGTCTTGGGTGACCGCCCCGCGTGGGCAATAACTATGAGGACCACCGATGTGGGCCCACCGAGTTTATTTTTCAAACTCGCTCAGACCTTTCGTAGGCCTCCGACGGGAGAATACGTATAGTGTCCTCGTGTAGGACCTATTGCCTTGTGTAGGCATGTGTATTTGCCTTGTGTAGGCATGAGTGTTTGCCTTGTGTAGGCAACTAGTACATACCTTGTGCAAGTTATGAAGGTTCATGGTTAACCTGATTTATAACCATTGATTGTGAAAGCCGGCATACTCCAGGGTGGAGTGCGTCAGTCGGAAGTGGAGTAGGCACGTAGCTGAACCACTATATATTGCTGCATTTGTCATGATTGCTGTTGCTCATATGTATTGATTGTTGGAATGTTTACTTTATGCACAATACATGTTTGATATAATGCAACACTTAGATTTCTTACTATCTCGAAACATGAATATGCATGACTTCTTGATAATCCTGCACAACTTATTTTAAATTGGTAGAATTTATAGTTTAGTAGGATTAAAGTTTTTAAAAGTCCTATTCACACCCCTCTAGGACACTTGGTCATACATCCGTACCTCAATAGTAGAGGTCTTTTCACAATTTTAGGTCCAAGTTCAAATAATCAGAGTCCATCACGGTTTAATGAATCTTATTTATGATGATAACCTATCTACGCCTCCACGTAGACACCTCAGTGACTTGATTTGGTAACTCACTAATCTGGGACAACAAAATAGAGCTTCAAAAGTACAAAGGTCCAAGTTCAAATAATAAAATACCCATTAATCAAAGTTTATCATGGTTTAATGAATCTGATTTATGATGATAACCTATCTAAATTGGTTTTTTGTTCTTGCAGTTTGAACGGTTTACTTGGTCTTGAATTGACCACAACGCCTGTTTAGGGAATAAAATAACCAACTTCATGGGTCCCACTTGTTGTATGTGTAAAGTCTAGAGGTGTACACGAGTTGAGTTAGCACGTTAGCTCACTCGGATCGACTCGGAAAAGCTTAACTTGACTCGGGTCAAAACTGTGTTCGAGCCGATTCGAGCCAGTTTTATTGAGCTCGAAACGTTTCGAGTCGAGTCTAAGCTGGACCTAGCTCGACTCAACTCGACTCGGTATTGAGCTCGAACTTGACTTGGTTAAGCTCGGATCGATTTTTAAGTAAGTTTATATAAAAAAATCGGACGCCCAAAATAGGTTTTTAAAAAAAAACCCTAACCCCCCAGCGCCCTCTTGTCTCGGCCGTTCGCGCAACCCTAAAAACCCTAATCACAGCTCAAACTCGACTCTCTTCAGCACTCGAACGGCGACCGGCGACTAGTACCACTCTCCTCTCCTCTATTTCTCACCGTTCTCCAATGCCCGACAATGATGTTGTTCACCCATGTTTGATGAAATGACTAAACGAAGTGTGGCTGGTGGCAAGGAAGGTATGTATATGAAACAAATACCTTTTTTTTTCTTGGCTTTTATGTTACTTAGAAGGTGTTTAATGAAATACATGTAAAACCACTGCTGCTGTTTTACATACAGTGATATTTTAAAGGTGTAGTCTATGTGTTTGTGAAAATGCTACACAGGCGAACTTGGCTCGAACTGGCCCGAGCTGTTGACCGAACTGAGGCGAGTTGGCCAGTCAAGCTCGAGGACTGAGCCAAGCTGAGTTTGAGCTAGGGTCAGCAAGTGGTCGAGCCGAGTCGAGCCATCCCCAGCTTGACTCGGTTCGACTCGTGTACACCTCTAGTAAAGTCCACTTTGTTCATTAGGTGAGAATCCTTATGTTAAACTTATAAGCAAAAAGTTCAGTATGATGAAAGGGATTATATGTAAAATTGTTCATAAAATCTCTAAGTCGTCTCTGTGTGGTGTGAACCACTTGAGTTTTGAATCAGGATGAGTTTGGCATCTTTCATTAATTCAGAAGTAACAGTTGATGAATGGGTTTGATGAAAGACACACCATGGTGGCCCCTAATACAAACTTGTGATCGGCATCCCATCCCCATTATTTTTATTGGTTGGCCCAACTGAGATATGGATATGACTGATTTTTTTGCGCAAGATAGCACTGAGAAAAGCATTTGATGAATGGACTTGATTATGATGGGATTTTTTGTCCCGTGCTTGACCGGTCATGAGCCTCGCTCGACCGGTCGGGGGCTAGTGCACGACCAATCGTGGAAGTCGAGTCGTGACTCGACTCAAAGTCCAACGACGTTGGACTATTTTTCTCCGGGGTGTTCGACCGATCAAAGGAGGTGCTCGTCCGGTCGTAGGTGTGCTTGACCGGTCGTGGACTCGACATGACCAGTCGTAGTTACGCAAATTCATTCCGCGATTTTGCACAGATTTCGTGTTGCAAGTCCTTTCGCAACTAGGATGCGGAAAGGAGTTTCCTAAAACTTTAAATAGGAGGTACGTAGGGCTTTCTAAGTACGACAGGAGGGTTTCCTAAAGCTTTACAAGAGATTTGCTAAAGGGTTTAGGACTATCAAAGGTGAGAGAGAGAGAGGAAAAGAGAGAGAGGAAGCTTATAGAAGGGAGATTATGCTCGTGGAGGTTATCTACTACGCAATCTATATCTCAGCGCTTCTATGTCCTCGTAATCGGTGAGATCTCTCCATTTTCTTTGTTTCTCTTATCGTTTATCCACTCCTGCGTGAGTGAAGATATGAAGATCAGGCAGTATGTGTTCTTGGGGTACGGTGATAAAAAATTAGGTTACAGATTATAGGATCCGACCAAGAAGAAGCTCGTCGGGAGCAGAGATGTAGTTTTCTTTGAAGATCAGTGTATAGAAGACATTGGTAAGCCAGAGAAGAACCAGCCTAGCTCAGGTGAGCTAGAGGACATGGATCCGGTTGCTCTTCCTGTGATGCCTGATGATGAGGGAGTACAGCAAGGTGCAGAGGACGAAGGAGTTCCTTCAGAAGATGGACCAGGGGAGCAGCCCCCAGGTCATCTAGGGACATACAACCGTCCAAGAGGTACTCGCCGCATGAGTACATTATGCTAACTGATGGGGAGAGCCAGAAGATTATTCTGAGGCCCTAACCAACGAGCATAAGGAGTAGTTGAAAGTTATGTAAGAGGAGATGGAATCTTTGCATAAGAACCATACTTATGACATGGTGAAACTGCCTAAGGGTAAGAAAGCTTTGAGCAACAAGTGGGTGTTCAGAAAGAAGGTTGAGCAGAAGAATTCACAGACGAGGTTCAAGGTCAGACTTGTGGTGAAAGGGTTTGGTCAGAGGAAAGGCATAGACTTTGAGGAGATATTCTTACTAGTGGTGAAGATGACATCCATATGGGTGTTGCTTGGGTTGGGGGCTAGTATGGATCTGGAGATAGAACAGTTAGATGTTAAAACTGCCTTTCTCCATGGTGACCTGGAAGAAGAGATCTACATGCACCAACCAGAGGGGTTCGAAGTTAAGGGCAAAGATCATATGGTGTGTAGGCTGAGGAAGAGCTTGTATGGGTTGAAACAAGCTTCACAACAATGGTACAAGAAGTTTGATTCGTTCATGTTACAGCATGGGTATGACAGAATGGAGTCGGACCACTGTGTGTTCATGCACAAGTTCTCAGATGGTGATTTCTTAGTTCTGCTATTATATGTTGATGACATGCTCATCGTGGGAAAAGACATCAAGAAAATTGACAGGCTGAAACAGGAGTTGGGCAAGTCCTTTGCGATGAAAGACTTGGGCCCGTCTAGACAGATCATAGGAATGGAGATAACCCGTGACAGAAGCAGCAGGAAGCTTTGGCTGTCACAAGAGCTGTATATTGAGAAAGTCTTAAACGGTTCAATATGAATGCAAAGTGAAGCCGGTCAAGATCTACCTGGATGGTCACTTCAAATTGAGCGATGTGCGGTGTCCCAAGACGAAGGCAGAGGTGGAAGAGATGCAGAAGATATCCTATGCGTCAGCTGTAGGAAGTTTGATGTATGCTATGGTGTATACACGCCCAGACATGGCATATGCGGTTGGTGTTGTCAACCGGTATCTTGTCAATCCTGGCAAAGAACATTGGGCAGCGGTGAAGTGGATACTGCAGTATCTAAGAGGCTCATCCAGGTTGAGCTTATGCTATGGTGACGGTAAACCTGTATTAGAGGGCTACACAGATGCAGATATAACAGGCGACATAGACTATAGGAAGTCTACCCTGGGGTTCATGTTCATGTTTGCAGGGAGAGTGGATTCTTGGCAGAGCAAGCTATAGAAGGTCGTAGCATTGTCGACGACAAAGGCGGAGTACATTGCAGTCACAGAGGCATGTAAAGAGATGCTTTGGATGAAGAGGTTCCTGCAAGAACTTAGCCTGAAGCAGGAGGAGCACGTGGTCTATTGCGATAGTAAAAGTGCTATACACTTGAGCAAGAATTCAAGTTAGCATTCCAAGTCAAAGCACATAGAGATTTGGTATCACTAGATCATTGATACTTTGGAACAGAAGGTGTTACAGCTTGAGAATGTCCACACGGACGATAATGGGTTAGACATGATGACCAAAGCTTTGCTTAAGGCCAAGTTTGAGGTTTGTAGAAACCAGGTTGTCTTGAAGAAGGTGAATCCTCCCTGGGACAAAAAGGGAGAGATTTGATGGGATTTTTTGTCCCATGCTCGACCGGTCGTGAGCCTCGCTTGACCGGTCGAGGGCTGGTGCACGGCCGGTCGTGGAAGTCGACTCAAAGTCCAGCGACGTTGGACTATTTTTCTCCGAGGTGCTCGACCGATCGAATTAGGTGCTCGACCGGTCGTGGCTGTGCTCGACCAATCGTGAACTCAATACGACCAGTCGTAGTTATGCAGATTCGTTCCGCGATTTTGCGCGAATTTCGTTTCGCAAGTCCTTTCGCAACTGGGATGCGGAAAGGAATTTCCTAAAACTTTAAATAGGAGGTATCTAGGGCTTTCTAAGTACGACAAGAGGGTTTCCTAAGCTTTACAATGGATTTGCTAAAGGGTTTAGGGCTATCAAAGGTGAGAGAGAGAGAGAGAGAGAGAGAGAGAGGAAAAGAGAGAGAGAGAAAGCTTATAGAAGGGAGATTATGCTCGTGGAGGTTATCTACTGCGTAACTATATCTCAGCGCTTCTATGTCCTCGTAATCGGTGAGATCTCTCCATTTTCTTTGTTTCTCTTATTGCGATAGTGTGTGGTTGATGCTTTGATTTATTTCATTGCTTTGTTATTCCATAATTCTGGTTTGTTCTGGAGGGCTAGATCCAAAGGTTTTGTGCAAGGCTCCCAACAGATTATACGGACACAACATGGTGGGCCCTAAGAGCTTGGGTGTTAAATAGGTATTGTAGAGGATATTGGTCTAATTTACCCCGTCATGAGTATCGTAGCTGGTGGGGTATGGTCTATCCCGGCACTGGAAGCTGCTCAATTGTTCATAAGATTCCAGTGGTTGGATGATGATCTAATGATCGCACTTCTGCATAACAACCATTGATTCACATTAGTGCTCATAAGATTGACATTCTCTGATTAATGGACCACTGTACCATGGCTGCAATGGAAGGGTTGGTGGTCCCTTCCCTTCTGCTAATGGGATTCTTCATCCACGATAAGGGCCTATCATCGGACCTCTCGTCGTTGTTGGTTGCGGCTACAAAGTGTGCCATCAAAATGGCTCCACGGATGCAAGCTCCTGGGTGGCAACAGGCCTGGCGGTCCCTTGAGATCCAGGTCCTGCCCCGTATGGCTTGGGCTTGGGCCTATAATAGAGGCCAATCGTGGGCTCAATTAATAAACAGGTTGGATAAGTTCTTTGGGTTTGCAATATTTTCTAATGGGGCTCAACCAAACTCAACAGTCCGTGAATATCAACGACCAGCTTCTCCTGAAATCAAAGGCCCAATTAGAAAATGGACCAGTCTCGAGCTGGGCTGAATTTGACCCAGCCCGAATCCAAGCTATTAGTCCACACATGGGCGTACCACCACCGTAGGAAGCCAGGTACAGAACTGCAGAACTAGACCGTGCATATATATCGTCTTCGTACCTAATTATTCCTTGTAAACATCTAGTGGTTAGGCATCTCTGTGGGCCAGGTTTGGTCGGGACAGTACTTGCACAAGGCTCCAACTTGAAACTAAAAAATGGTTTAACCAGGGCCCGCTCAAAAATTGATCAATCCCTATTTCCCACCGTGAATATTACTAATCCATTCATTTATAGGGCCGCACATTATAAAAATAAATGGTGCATAAAGTCCGGTGGGCCATTATCAACCCAGACCACTTTGCGTTATCCCAGGCATGGTCTTCTGCCTCGATACTAACTGCATCGGTTGGGCCGGGATGGGCCCGGGTGACAAGCCTCATAGGGCATTGTGGAACTAAATGAAGCCTATCTATTTTCTCAAACCACATTATGTGCATGGCTCCTGGGACAACCAGTGATGTTGGTTGTACCCTGATCGTGGGGCCCACCATTATAAACAGTGGTCATTGAAAGCCCACCATTAAAAACTTCCTAAGGCTCACTGTAATGTTTATTTGCAATCTGACCTGTTGATAAGGTCATAAAGAGCTGGAGGAAGGCAAAACACAAATATCAGCTTGATCTAAAACTTTTGAGGCCCACAAAGTTTTTAATAGCCATTCGCCACTATTTCCTGTGGTGTGGTCCACGTTAGATTTGTATTTGCTTCATTTTTTTGGTTCCTGCTGTAAAATGAGTTGGAAATACAGATGGATGGTGTAGATATACAATACATACATTGAGGTGGGCCCCACAATCGCGATACTACACACTGGTTCCGGGGTCCCAGCCAAGTCGCGCCCCTGAGTGGGCAATGCTGTGCCTCGGCCAAAGCGTGTCCAAGTACAGCCATCTAATTCCAAGCCCAGTGCAGCACTTGAGCCGAGGGTTCAAGCTTGGACCGAGGTGGGCCTTAAATCCAAATATTCAGCCATGAAAATTTGATATGCTGGGTAGAGCTGTACATGAACCGAGTTAGCTCGGTTAGCTCGCTCAACTCGACTCGAAAAGGCTTGATTTGAAACTAAGTTCGAGACTAGTCGAATCGATTTTTTGAGCTTGAAAAAAATTTCGCAACCAGCTTGCCCAAGCTCGATTTGATTCGAATCGAACCCCAACCTTTGCTCACCAAGTGTTTGATGAAATGACTCAACAAAGTGTCGGTTGGTGGCGAGGAAGTTACGGATACGAAATAAATACCCTTATATCTTGATTTTAATGTTGCCTACTGAATGTTTGATGAAATACCTGTAAACTGCTGCTGCTATTTTACATATCGTGAGAGATTGAAGGTGTACTCCATGTGTTTGAGAAAATGCCGCACATGCTCAATCTCGTCTCGAACTCAGCTCAAACTGGCCCAAGCTGCTGACCGAACCGAGCCGAGCCAAGTTGGAGTTGGGTCAGCTAGTGGCCGAGCCAAGTCAAGCTGTGCCAAGCTCGACTCAGTTCAACTCGTTTACAGCTCTAAGTTGCTAGGTAGGCCTACTACTAACTGGGCTTAAAAGTCAGTCCAAGCCCAGATCCAAGTGGGACCCCCAAATATTGTTTGCAGGTTTTTTCCAATAGCAAAGGCTTTGTAGGTAAATCTACAATGGAATGTGTGGGACCCACATGATATGCTGCACATTACATCCAATCCTTCCATCAGGTCCGCACCCTCATGTTCTTTCGCGTATTCAAAATTAGGTCCATCCAAAATTTAGGTGGACCACGCCGCGGGGAGCAATTGGGATGGGATACCCTCCATTAAAAAACTTCAAGGCCGTGTTCCGTGTATGTCATCCTATCCAATCAGAAGATATACCTCACCATTATGAATGGACAACAATAAAATCAGGCCATCTCAAAACTCATATGGACTACACCATATGATTTTAAAGTTCTTAGGCATGATTTCAGATGGTGCGGCCCATCTGAGTTTTGAATCCGCCTGATGTTCGGGTGGCAAGGAGAATATCAGGGGATGCAGATGATGGACGCATTGGATCTCGTGAACACATCACGGTGGGCTCCACACATGTAGCTGCTAGTTGACTTTAACATTTAAAAAAAAAAAAAAAAAAAAGCTTTGTAAAGGGAGGAATCAACGTCGGCTTTTTAAGGTGCTGGAATCGTCTACACCACTAGTTTTAGGCAGTGGAAAACCCCCCAGCTCTGTGGGGCCACCATGTTGAATGTGTAAATCCACTCTGTCCGTCGGACTAGAACCCTCATTTTAGCCGTATATACAAAAGAACGGCGGCGGTTTGGGTATTCTGAGGGGCCTACTTTGATATATGTACCTTACATCCACACCTTCCATCCATTTTGACAGCTCATTTTAGGACATGATCCAAAAAAAATGAAGCAGATCCAAATCTTAGGTGGACCATACCACAGGTAATAATCATGATTGAATCTCCACCATTAAAAATTTCACGGGGCCACTAAAATGTTTATTTGCCATCCAATATGTTGATAAGGTCACAAAGATCTGGATGAATAGACCACACAAATATCAGCTTGATCAAAAACTTTTGTGGAGCATGAGAAGTTTTTAATGGTCAATTACTGTTTCCTTTATCATGGTCCACCTAAGATTTGAATTAATTTGCTTCATTTTTTTATCATGTCTTAGAATGAGTTTTCAAAATGGATGGATGATGTGATATAAGGCACATACATCAAGGTCGGCCCCACAGTCAGGAATCCCACCCACATCATTGGATCCGGGGATACACCGAAGCCTCGCCCCAGAAGAGATAAAAAAGAAAAACTCCAATGGGCCCACCAATGGGAAAGTTATACAATCACACCCAAAACCTCTTAAGTTCGGGTGGTGTGGCCCGGTTGATTTTTTTATGAGGCTGATTTTTGTATCTTCTCTTTATCCTGGTGTGTTACACCTGATTAACGGGATTGATGAAAGATAAACACCATGGTGGTCCCCACACACAAACCTATGGTTAGCATCCCATCCCTATTGTTCAATGTGGTTACGCCCACTTAAGTTGTGTATCTGGCTGGTTTTCTTCAACAAAATCTAGAATCGAGGATAAAACCTGATGGACGGATTTGATGTTAGATATAAACTCTGATGGGCCCCACAGAACTTCAGAGTTTTACTCGCCGGTAAAACAGGCTTTGTAGAAGAATCAGGTCCGAGTAATAACACCGAATATATCCAAGATCACATTCCTCTCTACCTAAATCTCCTCACATCTTCTTTTCAATATTCCCCAATACATCAATGCATGGTCATCTACAAACCTGTGAATGTAACCATGGTTGTAAGATTTTGATTCGTGGTTCAGAAATAACTGGCTGAGAAGATGTATTGATAATAGTGGATGATCACGTTCGTTCAAACGGTTCGCAATAATCATAAGCTGGACCTATTTGGGGCCCAGATGTTCTTGTTATGTGCATGTGAAATCCAAACCATGAATCTGATGGGTCTCCTCATTTTCCCGTACATCCCAAGAATCATCGAGTTCCAATACTCAGGTGGGACACACAACAGGGAGCAACATATAATCGCCTCTAAAACTATATATTCAGATGGTGTGACCGACGTGATTTTGGTGGGGCCTGTGTTTTATGTTTCCGTTCGTCGAGGTGGGGCGAACCGGAAGACTAGATTGGTTCGCATATAACAGCATGGTGGGTCCCGCATTTTATCTACAAGCGTCTCTGGTGCACTGTTGAAAAGTTGGTGATAGCACGTGGTGGAGGAAATTAGGAATTTTGGTAGGAAACTGATAGATTTGTCCATTAAGGGCCTCTTTGGATTGGCGATTTGGGTGTATTGTATGGTCTTCAGTTATTGTTCATGTATATGTTGGGCGATAACGAGAATACATTCATAAGAAACATTGTATATACGTATAAATATTGGTAGTCTATGTACTATGAAGCGTATTTGTACATGCTTAGACATTCTATCCCAGGCAGGGCCAGTGTTGTTGTTACAATTAATCCCTGCGGTCCATCACATTCTGGTATATGAATGATGACCATTCATCCATTGTCCCCAACTTAGATTCACCTGTTTAACGGTATGGATGTCAGGTAGGGCCCAGTGTAGTTGTGATTAATCCGCGCGGTCCATCACATTCTGAATGACCTTATGATGACCGTTCATCCATTGTCCCCAAGTTGGATTGACGTGTTTAACAATCTCAATGTGTAAATAGGGCCCAGTGTTGTTGTCGTCATTAATCCTAGCCGTCCTTCACATTCTGAATGATGAATGATGACCATTCATCCATTGTCCCCAACTTGGAATCATCCGTTTAACGGTATGGATGTCATAAAAATGCCACAGCGTCCTTAAATCTAACACACGATATATAAGGACAACATCTCAACTCCAAATTGTGCCTGGATGATGGGGAAACATTTTTCAGGACTAAGAAGAATGTGGGCCTCACATGGGTTACCAGCCATTTGGAAGGATCATGACCGTTCATCCATTAAATCATCTGTGTACTAATAGGAATTCAGTGGCTAGAACGGCTAGATCCATTTTTTCGAACTAGATTCCAACCAGATATACACAATTTCTCGGATCCAAAACTAGATATGCAAACCCAACTGCTCTAAAACCCTAGATCTTAGACTCAAAAGCACGGATCAACAAGAAAATACAGCAAACATAGAAACTTTCATTTGAAGAGTATGAGACCACATACATACAGCGCAAGGAGCAACTCTCTTGAAAAGGATTGAAGAACTAAAACGAAGAAAAAAAGAAAGCAGAAAAATCAAAGAAAAATGGATCCAAAGCATAAATTAGTTTCAGATATCCAATAAGAACAAGATCTTCCCAAAAATCAAAGAAATGCAAAGAAAATCAAACCAAAGCCCTAGATTTGTCATCTCGAGCAAAAATCCAGAAAAAGAAAACGAATCAAAGCAGAAAAGAACATGAAAAAGCCAGCATTTATATCGGCAGATCTTATTGAAAAATCGAATTCGTGTAAAAGAAAAATATACAGACCAGATCTTATAGCACCAGATCTCGAACCAGGAAAGGAAGGAAAAGCAAAAAAACTCGTCCTGAGAGTTCCAAAAAACGGAAATCCAAGGGAAAAAAGGAGGGGAATCTAGAATTGGAAGAAGCGATATAAGCTACGGGCAGGAATCCCAACGCGGGAATGCAAAAATGGAATATCCGATAGGTTGCCTTGATCGGAGGAAGGAGAAATAGGGAAGTTTGACTGCTTCTATCACAGAGAGAGAAGAAGATAGATAAAAGAGAGGCCCGAGTGAAGCAAGTGCTTTCCATTACTACGTTTTGAAACTCCCTCCCACTTCGATACAATGCATTGAAGAGACGGTATAGTTTCCTACGTAGCCATCAGTTAGTACATTACAATCGATGAGATTTTTTGGCTCCACGTTGTATTCGCGCGCATGGAATTTGTCAGCCACCTACTCCGAAACAAACACTTGACATGTCACATCAGAGTCTTTAATACAATACTATACACCCACAACCGCGAATCCAAACAGGCCCTAAAATATTGCCTTTAATGATCTATACCTCAGGGCAGATTTATGGGCGGATTAGGTACATCATGGTGGACTTTGTGGGGCCCATCGGGATGTATAAGTTTTATCCACGCTATCCATCTATTTTGGCAGATCATTTCAGGTTATGAGCCTAAAAAGGAGGCATATTGAAGGCTTAAGTGGACCACACCACAGGAAGCTGTGAGGATTGAAAGCTTACGGTTGAAAATTTCTTGGGTGGCCTCGGAAGTTTTTTATTTTTTTTATATTAAGCTGATACTTATGCTTTCCCTTCGTACAGGTCTATATGACCATATAAATAGGGTGGATGATAAATAAACATTATGGTGTGCTTTGATTAGGATTGCCAATGGCTTGGGTGTTGGGGGAAAAATGGAACAACTTACAAAATGAGCCAACTCTACAACCAACATGGACCTAATGGGTCAAACTGCTCGTGAAATACTTATTGGTAGAGAAAAGCCGACCACGAAGTAGGTCGATATAAGTAATAGGTCAACATGACTACTAGCTGATCTATTGAGTACGCCGGCATTACTAGAAGTCATCATAGGTCAGCTATAGGTCGCCCATAGATCGGCGCAGTCTCCGACAAAGTCAGCAGTCGGTACCAACCTCATGTAAATGCTGATTTGTCGAGACCTCGAATGAATGCTAATCTTTTGAGACAGAGTAAATGCTGATTTGTCGAACAACTAGGTATTACTTACCTTTAAAGCGTCATCCACCTTTGCCGACCAACCTTCACTACACCAAAATCGCCATTTAGGTACGGCTACTGTTTTGGTTCAGGTACAGTTTTAGGCCGTTCCTGATTTTAACGCCCAGAACCCTCAAACCGTCCGTATGTCTCTCTCTCTCTCTCTCAAAATCTCACTCCCTCTCTCTCTCTCTCTCTCTCTCTCTCTCTCTCTCTCTCTCTCTCTCTCTCTCTCTCTCTCTCTCTCTCTCCCCCCCCTCCAACTCGAGCCCGATGAAGAGAGCCTCAACAAGCACAACCAAGTAATTCGTGGTTTGTGCCTTCTAGGTTTTTTTTTTCCATCTATTTCTCCCTTGGCAAAACCCTCTGCAACGAAAATAGTGAAAGGCATAAGGGCAAGCGTGTCAGGTTGTACGTGCGAGGAACCAGTACCCATCGACATCTCTGGTTCAGATCGTTGGTGTGAATACGATGGAGGAGGTGGCCTAGTATTGCAGCATGAGGATGACATACATCTACAAGGCCAAGGTCAAGAAGGATGAAAACCCTCTCAATCCTCTTGATCTCTCTCCCCATCTGTCTCCCACTCCGTCACTGCCGATCACCCGATCTCTCTTTCTTTCTCACTCTCGATTTCCCTCTCTCCCTCTCCCTCTCCCTTCCTTCACCAGAAACAGCGAGCCATTGATTTGATCGAGCTTCTGACGACTAGATTTCGCCGGTGTGGATTGGCTGGAGTTCGGATTTGGTCCGTATGCTTAGGGATTGCATTTAGTCCATCCATAAGGTTTGAATCCACATTTCCCTGATTTTTCTTACTCAGTTTCTGTTTTCCCCCAAATTTCTGTAGATTTTGGCCAATGAAATCTCTAGTACTGTTTTCATTTGTAATGGCCTCATTCACTGAATCATCGACCAAACTTGTCACATCTGAAAACCTTCTTTATGTTGTAAAGTGTACCTGGAATAGGGCATCTGTTGTATAATGACTGTAGTGTGCATTACTAGATGTCAATCTTGATTTTCTTTTGGTTTTGTAATTAGTCTAAGGAATTCTGGAAAAATATATGATTTACTGCCCAATTTGCAGTTCGATTCACTTGGACATCAACTGTGATTTAAAATTTGATTAAGTTTTTCTGAGCATTTCAACATATTTATTTACCTGTTGCCTCTTTTGCAGCCGAGAAAAGCAGAAGACAAAAAGCAGTAGTGTGCGTATCAAGATGTTGGTTCCATCTTTAGTAGAAACTAAATCAGGTATCCATTTGCCTAGGCCCTTTAGTTTTTGAAGAAAATAGGATGATCTTGAGCTTCATTATTATTATTTTTTTTGAAAAGCATGATGTTGGGCTTTATCTGTTTCTTCTCAGTAGTAGCAATTTATTGTGTTAGAGAAACATCTCTACCAATATAGATTTGAGAGGCTGACTTGTCATCAACCATGAAATCTTGAACATTGTTATTTGTGATTTGACTCTGGAAATTGGGTTGTTTGGATGCATGAGCAAATTGAATTCCGGACATTCAATTAAAAAAAAAAGTTGTTTCCTACCGTTGACAAGGGAGTAGTGCACGTACAAAGTGAAAGTAACAGAATTTCAATTTGGAGCTCAGACCTTCAATATGAATGCTAAGCGAGGAAACTACCATTTGGATATTCCCACTTTATTAAAGTAATAATCACAATCTAGTTCAGTAGTACATCCAAACACGGCCTATAGCAGTCTATGAAGAAATAGTTTCCTACTGTCATAGAGGTGATTGTTCACTACCCCAAGTATAAGGTCGTGATGTAGTAATAATTTCGGTAAGATTGATGTCGAATCTACAGGGACCAAACCTTGTACGTAATCTGAAAGTAACCAGAACTAGAACTAGACGAAGATGTAATCTAAACCAGAAGAATTTAAGAGAATAATGGTGAAGTATTAAACTAAAACTTGTAAAATTCAAAGGTAGGAAACTAGGGTTTCCATGAATCCACTTGTAGAGATCAGGGAGTGTAACGCCCTGAAAATCGAGGGTCGAGCATAAGCTTTACTCCCGAGTTCCAATGTATCACTTATGCAACATAGAAAATGATGATTAAATGTTGTCCATGTTAGTGCATTAAACATGAGTGGGATAACACCAAAATAGCATATCATATTCCATAGACAATTAAATTACGCAAGCGGAAGAATTGTGATAGATATATAAAGTATATAAACTATTGTAAGTATCCAGAGTGTGAACATGTTACCAGGTTAAATATATACATGTATACTTTCTAAAATGGATCAAAAATGAATATACATGTGTGATTCAAAAAGACAAAATAGCAAGTATAAGGGCATTTAGTCAACATCCCAGAAATCTCCGTCGATCAGGACATATCTCACATGAACCCGCCTGAAAACTGCATGTAGGAGAATGCCTCCTCGTCATCCTCATAGTCCGGCTCCACCTTGTAGGCATCGCCTCCACCTGCAACTAAGATAAGGTCTGGTTGGTGTGTACAACACCGTCCCGTAACGTGGGAGTGAGTGATCAACTTAGTGGAACCATAAAGCAAAGGTTAACATGTTATCAATTCAGTCAAGCAGTAATGATAAAACAATATAATCAAACATCCCTAAGTACTCTGATTAATGCAAGAATGGTATGTATAAATGATGCATGCCATCGCCTGCACTCCCTCTGCGATCTTCATCTAATAGTCACGCATGTCAGTCACTTCCTCAGTGCTCTCTACTCAAAGTCAAACAACACTTGTAGTGTGATGCATGAACGTGATACCAAGTTCTTATTAGTCCTTTTCATACAGCAGGATTGGAAAACTAAGGTACCTCCCTTATATCATTTCCCAAACAATGATCCATTCTAGGGTCGTCGTCCTAGTAAATCTCATACGATATTGCAGTTCTAGGTCACTACAAAGGGCTCGTTACCTTGATGCAGTGTAGGCCTAGTTTATACTCTAGTTGCTACGAAAAGGCTCGTCGCCTCAACGCAGGCTCAGAGTATGCTCGAGGTCACTACAAAGTGCTTGTCACCTTATCAATGTAGGCTGACAGCTCGAATACAGTGTCCCATACCACTGTATTCGTCTCACGAGATGATATTGCTCACTGGTCACTACGGGAAGGCTCGTCGCCCCAATGTAGGCTGATAGCTCGACCATAGTGTCCCATACCACCATGTCTGGCTCATGAGTCTTAGCGGATTGAGGTACCAAGGTTAACGGGATTCACTGGCAAGTTTGGTACCTTAGGTTCAAGCAGCAGCGTCCATACATGGTGAACATACATCATGTCAAACGGGTTGCTTGACGAGCTCGACTAGCATGAGCGCACGATGAGTTGATCGACATGAAGTGCGTAAGCACTCCGTGTGGCCTAACCACTGTCTACAACTGAAGTACAGCTCAGGCACGCCTGTGTGGTGAAACAAGATCGGCTACCTATTCAAGATCTGTTACCGATTGCCTGAACTAAATAGTAGTCCCAAACACATCCAATTCCAACAAGTAATCATATGACATGGTCAAACAGTAATGAATAAATAATTCCAATCCTACAATCATTTGAGCATGTTGTGAAATGCAACAACATAAACATGAATTCACACATATTCATTCCATAAATATAACAGACATCATAATATAACATACATGGAAGAAATCATACATATCATTAATGTAGTTGAGGCGACACATTATAACATACACGACGTACGTTGGCATAACATGTATTAGGGCCAATCCTTTCGCTAAGGAGTTGTTATACATACATCTAGCATATATACATGGTAATTAATCATGGCAAACACAATTTCAAATTTCCTACGTATACGATCATTCCTACAAACACATGGAATACTCTAAACTCAACGTAGTTCATATATATACGAAAAACGAAACAAACATCGCATTTGACATGTGAAATGACATCCACATCAGTTATAAACCATTAACCGACATTGAAAGCCTTGAAAATCATAACCTATATGTTTATAGTTCGCACCTTATGCCGGTAAACGCGTAATGAATTAAGTTTAAATGCTAAGTCTTTGTCTATGGCACCACAACAACCTATAATAGGGAATAGGTTAGTTAATTCACCTATTACACTATCTGAAACCCTAAATCAGATTAGGGTTAGGTTTTCTTACCTAAGAATGGAATCGGTATCGCCTGTATAGCGATGTAGGAATGGCGGTTAAGCACGTGGAGCGGTGAGATTGAGTCCCGAGAACAATCCCCCACACACACTCTCTCTTTCTCTCTCTTTCCTTCTCTTTCTTTTCTCTTCTCTCACCTAGGTTAGCAAATTCGTATGGAGTGAGAGAAAAGGGTTTTTAAGCTTTTATATAGACCCAGGACTGATGGAAATGGCCCGAGGGCCAAGGTATATTTAGGTTATAGCCAAAACTCATCTGTTTCAGCTCAACGGAGCACTCTTAGAGGCCCCTTTTCTGCGTGTGGTTGAACTTAAGCTCCTTGAGCATGGATCTAGGTCAGGCTAAGTTTTCAATCTGATCGAATTTACAGATCGACCGTGGCAGACCAATTCCAGTTCAACGGTGACCGGTACTCGATCAAGGCCACAAGTGTACTGACATGTGTAGGAAATTTCTCCTGATCCGAGGGTGTATTTGGGTCAGATTCTGACGGTTTGAATCCTTATATTTAGCCCGTAAGCGACACATCTCAGTTTACTTAAGTTTGGATTTTATTTTCAAAAATATTCACGTTTCTCACCACTTCGCTTTAGGCTTAAGTTGTACATTTCTGGACACAGTCAGGACTTGATTTTCGAGATGGTTGTCAAGCCCAGCAAGGCGGTTATAATTGTTTAGTTTCACGGTAATCAGACTTTTGACGTGCGATCCAGGTCCGATACAGAGTTTCGTGATGCTCTCGAGAGCAACTGGGTAATGAGATTGATCCTAGATTATAGGGTAATATAGCATTAATGATTCTGCAAGTTTTGGCTCTTGCAGTTCGTATTTAAAGTGGTTCGAACAAATTTCTCAGCTAATCTATTTTAATACTTAGTTGATGTTGTCTAATTTCTAAAGGATTTAGTCCTGAGTGATTTTT
This sequence comes from Magnolia changhungtana, assembly GCA_030180095.1. Classification (NCBI taxonomy): domain Eukaryota; kingdom Viridiplantae; phylum Streptophyta; class Magnoliopsida; order Magnoliales; family Magnoliaceae; genus Magnolia; species Magnolia changhungtana. The sequence goes on from JASAUF010000474.1 coordinate 4,941,682, forward strand.
TCCTGAGGTGGTACTCGGGCCTTTGTAGTTTGTATATAAGGTGATTCAAGCTATTAATACTTAATTAAATTATGCCTTAATCACGACAGAATAAGGTCCTAGGGCAGTTCTATGTCCAAGGACGTCCATTGCCAAGTTAGAAAAAATTCGGGGTGTTACAATCTACCCCCCTTAAAAATAATTTCGTCCCCAGAATTGGCTAAGACTTCTATTGGGTTCGTATTCAACGAGCAGATTGTGGATACACTGACCTTGGCTATTATAATTCAGCTTATACCCATTGTTAGGCCTATTCTTTAGTATGAATTGGTTTAACACTTGGACCTTAATTGCTTTTATTCTAGTAACTTCAACGTTGACTTTCTAAGGAAGATTCAGACCCTATTTAGTGACCTATCCTTACGCACCGCCTAGATCAATTTCTTTCGATCCTGGGCCAGTGGGGTGGGGGCCCACCATGCTTCCACTGCGCCACTTTGATCAAAAGGATGTATAAACCGGCTTAACTAGATTAGGCTAAAAAATGTTCTACCCCCCTTAAAAATTATTTCTACTCTCAACGCTCAAGAATCTATGTCCTGATCCGTATGTCAGAACAAGGTGTAATTTAAAACCTATTCTTGACATGAAATGGGAAACGACCTCTTAATACATTGGTCTTCCTTCCATCACTGATGCGTATGTAGCATTGGTACCTATGGTTATAGAAAGGAGCTAAAATGATGGGGGTTGTGGTTGATTTCAGGGATGGGTGTGAGTTGGTGGCAAGACGACTAATCCTACCAAAGGAGAACTTTTATACGGTCCCGACTTACCTTATTTAATCATGTATAGCTTAATAGGCGGACTATCTTTCTAAGTTCATATGCACAATATGTATGCCAACATGGCATGTGATTTGGGACCTAATTCCTAACTGTCTGTTGCCCATTTAGAAAATTTCTTAAGCCTAAAGAGAAAATCTCTATTGGTTATATGTTCTTAATACTTCTCAAAGATGAAATAATAAACTTTTAGTTACAAGTGGTCGGGCCAACATGGAAGGAAAGTTGTGCAGTGGGTTTGAGTAAGATACATGAACCTTCTGCCTAGCCACGACAGAAAGTTTGTCGTATCAGTTCTTAATCCTAGTTGATCTTGATCTCCTGCTTGATCAGAGCATTGAGTTCATTGGTAGCTACCAGGATTGAGAATTCGATTCAAACCGCGAATATTTCGCTTATATATAGTTTCTCTACTCCGTGTTCCCAATTGTAATAAGCCCTTGAGAAGGCAATTCTAAGGGGTGTGTTGATTTGACCTAACATTCAATCCAAGGGATATATATAAGTTTTCCCTATGCGTGAATAGTTTCTAATCAAAACAACCTTCCTAAGAGTTATTAAAGAAGTCTATATGTATTAACGGGATTCAACGAAGGAATGAGGTCTCACTCCAACCTAATCAAGTCAACTACTAAATCTATCTTTCAAATATCTTAGCATAATTAGTCTTTTACGTCCCTTAGTATAACCAATAGCCTAATCTTAACTTATGAGTAGCAGTAATCCAATAGTTGTAATCCAAAGTCTACGCTCATACGCTAGATGATTTCATACCATTTCTAATACAAGAAATTGTTTTATTGCTTAGGGTCAAAGTTGTCTATTGGAATTGAGTTGCCCGAACTTGAATTTAACTGCGCTCGAGCAGTTCACATATGCCTATACCAGCTAAGGAGGTCCTAGAGTTCACGTTATTAATTTATTGGATTCCTTATCCTGTAAAAAATTTTAAAATCTAAGACTACCAACTTTAGGTCCAAAACTCTAAAGGCCTGTTTGGCCAGTGGTATCAAGTTATATTAAATGGGATTGCATTGCTAATCCCACCTCGGGATTGAGAGTGGCATGTTTGGTAGGAGGGTGGGATGGGATTAAAATTAATTTTTATAGGCTTTGGAAAATGAGCCTTATGTTAGAAAGTGTGAGATGGGATTTCCAAATCCCATGATGATGAATTTTTAAGTGTAATTTGAAAGAAAATCATGGGATTTACTTTTAATTGCATACATTCCAAACATGGTGTTGGAAACCACGGGTTGGCCGAACGGGCATACACCCAATCTAGGGACATACATTTATTGTTACTTTTACAATTCCATCCACCTTAATCTCACCAAATGTAGTTGGCCGAACGGGCCCTAAATGTCCCAACATTTGGAGGTTTGTGAAGAAGACGGTGGAGATGGGTATGTAGAGAAGAGGAAGAAGAAGATATGAGAATGAAGGAGAGATTTGAGAGGGAAAAACCAGATTTTCAGGGAGAAAGGAGAGCTTGGAGAGGTGCCAAATGAGGGAGGGGGGCAAACGAAACTGAAAAATCACTTTTCATGTGATTTGGTGGGCCACACAGCACCTTAGGGACATCGGCCTGAACGGCCCGCCATGTGGCAAGGCCTCGCGGAACCGGCGAGGGCTTCGCCGACCTCTGGACAATTTGGCGATGGCTCACTGGTGGGGCGAGGTCCTCCTGTCCCCTGGACCCTAAAAACATGTGGGACCCCCTCTGGGTCCCCTGGACATGCTCCGTTAGGCCCCCGACTCCATTTTGAGTCGTTTCAGGTCATTTCGAGTATTTTCTAATGTATATTCGCATTTATCAATTGTTGAAGGTTGGGATGAGGTAAATCGTGGTCTAAACCGGTCGATCGATGGTCTAGGGGTGATCTGGGGTCGTCTCAAGTGATCACGGATGCGCACAGACTCGATCTCAGTGATCGTTTTCGGTAAATTTTGCCAATTGGCGAAACTGGAAAACCTAAGCTTGTTTCTACATTTTTCTCGCACCCACCTAGGTCAAAATGCGTCAGCGTACATCCTGTGACCATAATCCAGGTCCAGTTTAATCCAAATCATGCTTTGATACCATCTTGTAACGCCCTGAAAATCGGGGGTCAAGCATAAGCTCTACTCCCGAGTTCCAACGCATCACTTATACGACATAGAAAATGATGATTAAATGTTGTCCATGTTAGTACATTAAACATGAGTGGGATTACACCAAAACAATATATCATACTCCAGAGACAATTAAATTACGCAAGCGGAAGAACTGTGATAGATATATAAAGTATATAAACTGTTGTAAGTATCCAGAGTGTGAACATGTTACCAGGTTAAATATATACATGTATACTTCCCAAAATGGATAAAAAATGAATATACATGTGTGATTCAAAAAGACAAAATAGCAAGTGTAAGGGAATTAGTCAATATCCCAGAAATTCCCGTCGATCAGGACACAACTCACATGAACCCGCCTGAAACTGCATGTAGGAGAATGCCTCCTCCTCATCCTCATAGTCCGGCTCCGCCTCGATGGCATCACCTCCACCTGCAACTAAGATAAGGTCTGGTTGGTGTGTGCAACACCGTCCCGTAATGTGGGAGTGAGTTATCAACTCAGTGGAACCATAAAGCAAAGGTTACTTCCTCAGTGCACTCCCTCTGCGATCTTCATCTAACGGTCGTGTATGTCAGTCACTTCCTCAGTGCTCTCTACTCAATGCCAAATGGCACATGCAGTGTGGTGTATGAACGTGATTACCAAGTTCTTATTAATCCTTTTCATACAGCAGGATTGGGAAACTAAGGTACCTCCTTTATATCATTTCCCAAATAATGATCCATTTTAGGGTCGTCAGTCCTAGTAAATCTTATACGATGTTGCGGTTCTAGGTCACTACAAAGGGCTTATCACCTTGATGCAGTGTAGGCATAGTTTATACTTTAGTTGCTACGAAAAGGCTCGTTGCCTCAATGCAGGCTCAGAGTATGCTCAAGGTCACTACAAAGGGCTCGTCACCTTATCAATGTAGGCCGACAGCTCGAAATACAGTGTCCCATACCACTGTATTCGGCTCACGAGATGGTATTACTCACTAGTCACTACAGGGAGGCTCGTCGCCCCAGCGTAGGCCGACGACTCGACCACGGTGTCCTATACCACCATGTCCGGCTCATGAGTCTTAGCGGATTGAGGTACCAAGGTTAACGAGATTCAATGGTGAGTTTAGTACCTTAGGTTCAAGCAGTAACGTCCATACATGGTGAACATACATCGGGTCAATCAGGTTGCTTGACGAGCTCGACTAGCACGAGCACACGATAAGTTGATCGACATGAAGTGTGTAAGCACTTCGTGTGGCCTAACCACTGTCTACATCCGAAGTACGGCTCAGATTCATCAGGTACGTCCCGTGTGGTGAAATAAGATCGGCCACTTATTCATGATCTGTTATCGATTGCTTGAACTAAACAGTAGTCCCAAACACATCCAATTCCAACAAGTAATCATATGACATAGTCAAACACTAATGAATAAATAATTCTAATCCTACAATCATTTGAGCATGTTGTGAAATGTAACATAAATATGAATTCGCACATATTCATTCCATAAATATAACAGACATCATAATATAATATACATGGAGGAAATCATACACATCATTAACATAGTTGAGAATTATACCTCAACTCGCATACAAGTACACCTTGCTAACTACTAGCTCATTCAGACATTTTTACAAACACCTAGTCTACACATCCCAACATACATATCGTATGTCGGTTACAATATATATTAGGGTAAACCCTTTCGTCAGAGGGTTGTTGCCTATGCAACAATCATATACCCACACCAGTTAGTCATGCCAAGCACGAATACAAACCCTATACTCATTCAGACATTTTCACAAACACTTAGGCTACACATTATAACATACACGACGTACGTTGGCATAACATGTATTAGGGCCAATCCTTTCGCCAAGGAGTTGTTATACATACATCTAGCATATATACACGACAATTAATCATGGCAAGCACAATTTCAAATTCCCTACGTATACGATCATTTCTACAAACACATGAAATACTCTAAACTCAACATGTTCATATATATACGAAAAACGAAACAAACATCGCATTTGACATGTGAAATGGCACCCACATCAGTTATAAACCATTAACCGACAATGAAAACCTTGAAAACTATAACATATAGTTTATAGTCCGCACCTTACGCCGGTAAACGCGTAACGAATTAAGTTTAAACGCTAAGTCTTTATTTATGACACCACAATAACCTATGACAGGGAATTGGTTAGTTAATTCACCTATTACACTATCTGAAACCCTAAAGCAGATTAGGGTTAGGTTTTCTTACCTAAGAACGGGATCGGTATCGCCCGTATAGCGATGCAGGAATGGCGGTTAAGCACGTGTAGCGGTGAGATTGAGTCCCGAGAACAATCCCCCACACACTCTCTCTTTCTCTCTCTTTCCTTCTCTTTCTTTTCTCTTCTCTCACCTAGGTTAGAAAATTCGTATGGAGTGAGAGAGAAGGGGTTTTAAGCCTTTATATAGACCCATGACTGATGGAAATGGCCCCAGGGCCAAGGTATACTTAGGTTATAGCCAAGGTATACGTAGGTTATAGCTAAAACCCATCTGTTTTGGCTCAACGGAGCACTTCTGGAGGCCCCTTTTCTGCGTGTGGTCAGACTTAAGCTCCCTGACCATGGATCTAGGTCAGACTAAGTTTTCGATCCGATCAGATTTACAGATCGACCGTGGTGGACCAATTCCAGTTCAATGGTCACCGGTACTCGATCAAGGCCACAAGTGTACTGACATGTGTGGAAAATTTCTCCTGATCCGAGGGTGTATTTGGGTCAGATTCTGATGGTCTGAATCCTTATATTTGGCCCGCAAGTGACACCTCTCAGTTTACTTAAGTTTGGATTTTATTTCAAAAAATATTCACGTTTCTCACACACTTCACTCTGGGCTCAAGTTGTACATTTTTGGACACAGTTAGGACTTGATTTTCGAGATGGTTGTCAAGCCCAGCAAGGCGGTCATAATTGTTTAGTTTCACGGTAATCGGACTTTTAACGTGCGGTCCAGGTCCGATACAGAGTTTCGTGATGCTCCCGAGAGCAATTGGGTAATGAGATTGATCCTATATTATAGGGTAATATAGCGTCAATGATTTTGCAAGTTTTGGGTCTTGCAGTTTGTATTTAAAGTGGTTCAAGCGAATTTCTCAGCTAATCTAGTTTAACACTTAGTTAATTTCGTCTAATTTCTAAAGGATTTGGTCCTGAGTAATTTCTGCCTAAGGTGGTACTCGGGCCTTTGTAGTTTGTATAGAAGGTGATTCAATCTATAAATACTTAATTAAATTACGCCCTAATCACAGCAGAATAAGGTCCTAGGGCAGTTCTACCTCCAAGGACGTCCATTGCCAAGTTAGGAAAAATCCGGGGTGTTACAGGGAGGTCTATGCTTTATTCATAAATACAACTGGGATTAGAGTCTCATCTTCATCCAATTGGAAGATAATTCATTAAAATCTAAGTATGAATTTCCCTTGATCCAGTTATCAAGAGGTGAGAGGTATGAGAACTAGCATTAATTCCATTACAAAACCATGTCCATGAGACAAAGAAAATGATAGAATTTACCAATCCACAAACACTCTGAGATTATTATGAAGATTAGAAGGATTCCATCATCCAACCATGTCTAAGGGGCGATGGTGAACGACAAGGTTCCTAATTTCATAATCACAATAATGCAAAGAACATGCTCAAAGTTATCGCAGATCCATTGTAATTTAAGTCACAACAAACCATTAAAAACTGAAAGCATTCCTTATAATCAAACTAGAATCAAAATCAGTTCAACTTAACATAAATCCAAGCCATAGGCACCACCCATCACACTACAAGCTTCACCTCTTAGCCCTAGCTAAGAGGTTGAGCCAACCATGGGTATGATAAAACTAAAAATAATATCAAAGGAAGAACTAAAGAAGGAAGAAAACAAAAATTCAAACTCTTTGGCCGTCCACTTCTCTCTTCTCTTTCTTTCTTTCCATGTTCTGCTTCTCACGTCCCAAAGATGAATTCTCTCTCTCTCTTCTCTTCTCCTCTTATAGGCAGCAAGAACGTCGGTGGAGTGGCTGGGAGTTGGTGAAAGTTGGTGTGCGTAAGCTGTTTATGCAGCAGCTTGCGCGGCTTCACATGAAAGCCCAAGAACGCCGCTCCCGCTGGTTCTCCTAGGATCCACTAAAAACTTTAAAAACAACGTCCCTTTGGATGGTTTTGGATGGTCTATAAGATGGACGGTCCGGATCAGCCATCCAATCAACGATGGTAAGCTACTGCTTCCCGAAAATTTCAGTTTTCTCGGACGTACGTTACGCATGCGAATTCGCTGAGATGCTTGGTGGGCCCAGATCAGTGATTTATGAGCTGATCTATCCGTTGGGCCACTTCCACAAAGATCCAAGGGCTGAATTTTGACGTGTACAGTTAATTTAGGGTCCTCAGGCCAGATATAAAGTTTCGAGTCAAATAGATGGTGGGAAGCCTGTGATCTTGCATTCAGGATGACTTTCAGGCCCCTTTAACTTCAACTACTTGATTTTCTTGGATCTTTGGCGTGTAAGTTCTTCGATCTCGGTCTCCTAGGATCCGTTCCTTTCCTTGGTGATTTGTAAGCATCAAATCCATGCCGTTACTACCCTTTTTCAGTCCAAGCTCCTAAATTCACCTTGCAACAAAAACATGATTAAAATAGGACGTTAAGCATTATCATGTTCGTAAAACCATGTGATAACTGGGGTCTAATATGCAATATTGGACCCTCAACAGTGATGATGCTCAAACATGTTGGAGTAGCAATGAAATTATACTGGTCTGTCAGTTTTTTAACATGCATTTCCTGTTACCTTTATCTTAAGCCTGAAATCCCAGATCCCATTGTTATACTCTGCTAAACTCCCATGCTTGTTGACAGGTAGAAAGCCCAAATGGGATGTTTCAAACTTCTTAGGTGTTGAACGACTTGAGTCCTTCGCTTCCTTTATTTTTTTTCCCAATCAACATCAACGACCAATCTGCAAGCCATGCCTTGAAGCATATGTATTAATGAAACATAATGTTCCAAAGGTTTAAACAGCCGCATTGGAATAGTTAAAATGCTATCCGGCCTCACCTTAGTCATAATCTCATGAATCTTGTTGATGCTTACTCAACTGGCCCCTTCTCCTAACATACAACCTCAATATTCCAGGAAAACAGTAGCTGCTTGACAATATCTGCTCCTTAATTTACCTAGTGCCAGGAATGTTTAGCACTTATGACAGCACCTCACATTTACACATGCCCAAATAATCAACCATTTAAGTCAAGTGACAAAACAACTTTTTTTTTTCTTTGACAAGCAATCAACAAGACACAATCTCATGTACAAAAGTCCAAAATCCAAGGAGCCAATGAAATAAGTAAAGGCATAAAACCACCAAATAATAAATTTTATCCAGCCAACGAAAGCTAAACCTTGAAGGGCTAACTGGAGGTCTTGATAGAGCAGAATGGAGGAACATGATTCATGTAGCTGACCCCAATGGACTAGGATAAGGCTTAAATGATGTCGATGAAAGAAAGCTAAAGTGAGTAATATCCACAAATATATTGCTGGAAATTCTGGACTTTACTGTTTCAACTGATTCTCATAAATTCTAAGAAATCTTCATCATTTGTTCAGGTTCCCAATATACGACTATTGTAGAATATGCACCATCTCAACGTGTTCCAAAACCGTGGGCTAAAAAAGATGGCTGTGAAGGGACCATATTCAAAGGTGATAATATTTTATTAAGAAAAGAAGAATACAGAAATAAAGAATGAAGCTGGCGATGAGACATCACCACTTGGGATAAGGACTCCTCTTACCAAGATGGTTCCAAAAACCCCAAAAGGCAGATTTACAAACAATTTACATGATTTTTCTAAATTTATGAGAATTCCTGTTTCAAATTCCTTTTTTGAGCCTTGATGATTGGTGAAACGTGATTTGTAAAGCTGAGTAAAGGTAGTAACATGATTTATTAGCTATGTTGGTAGTAAAAAGGTGACAGCCTACTGTTGAGGCTGTCATTTGTCGTTTCATTGCTGTAAGTATCCTTTTTTTTCCTCCTCTTTATATTTATTTGCATAAAGTTTCATTGAGAAATGCTGTTATGAACCTGTGATATACATTTCTAAAATGCATGGTGATTGATTGGGTCTTTTCACCTGGTGGCCTGCCACATGGATGGGCAATAGCCCACATATTGTAACAGTCAGACAATTTTGCCTTCTGAATAAAGACAATATGATCATTCTCAAAGGTATTGTTTTTAACAAGCAAGCATTGATTTTATTAGTTGATATGCCAGTGAGATCGAACTTTGATTGATTTGATTTGTAGATGCTTTTTTTAGAATTTTTTTTTTTTTTTTTAATTTTATTTTATCATTCTTTGAATTGGTTTTGCAAAGGTTTTAGCTATGGTGTTGATGTTCATGGTGGTGTTTGATGATTGATGTGGGTGAATTCTTTTTCATTTTCTTTGTTGATTAGTGATCCTCTTTCCTCTTCTTCATGTGTGTTTGGAATGGTTCTATGAATGGAACAGATCATCTGTTTCTTGATCTACTGCTAGTAATACATCAGATTCAAAGCAAGTGCTATATTTTAGTTAGTATTTGCTTTATTATCTTAAGTCTTGTGATTGAAGTACCTTGACTGCTAGTATTTACTTTCACTCTGGAAGAGATGGCGTTTGAAGTGTTGAATAAAGAAACTAGGGTGAAGGCTCCTCTAATGATATGATTTCATAATGTGGCAACATTTTTTGTTCTAGGTTTGAAACTGTCTTGCAAATAGGGCTGTCAATGGATCAAATCTTGAACCAGATTGTTCAATATCCGATTGGAATAGGATCCTACCCATTAAATCTAATTTGAATTATGAATGGGAAGCATTTCAAAAAAAGGAAAAAAAAAAGAAAAAAGAAAAAAGAAAAAGCAAAAAAGCAAAAAAGAAAAGAATGAAAGAAAAAGAAAACAAAATGTGGAAACTCACAAAAAACTTGAATTTTTTGGTAGTAAAGGTTTTGTTTTCTTTTTTTGGTCACAGATACGGAAGTTTGAAATTCACATTCCCTCTTTGTTGTAGATTTTGATCACCCATTCTGGGTTGACTGATTGTGAAATTAACCCATAAAAGGCATTGACATCAGCTAATTTGTCATAGTATCACATAGATTTGTGGCTCATAAAACTTTCCATCTACCACATTCAATGCTGCTATTTTTTCTCTTCCTTTTTTTATTTTTATTTTTTATTTTTTATTTTTATTTTTGGTGGTAAGCTGTTGTTGTGGATACATGAACCTTCATATGACTTGCAAGGGGTGCTGTAATGGCCGTTACGTAATCTGTGGGAACCATTTCACATTACAGGGTCAAAACGGCCGTTATGAAGAAAAATAACCTGTAACAACCATTACAGCCCCGTAATGGTCCATTACAGGGCCCCTACAGTTCCCTTTTTTTTTTTTTGTATTGTCCTGTTATCCATACCTTAATTTTTCTTTACCCTTATTTTATGTTAAAAATCACAGGATCTAATTGCCGTAGATTTCTTTCATTACCAGGATGGTTGTGCTATGTACATTTTTGGGTATTTTGTCTACATTATCTCGTATGTGCGTTCCACGGTTTCTAAAGCTGATGATCAGTCTTTCATCACAGGTATGTTTTATTTAATTTATTTATATATTGTATGTAAATGATTTTCAAAGTCATATGGTTTGCTTTGTATTTTCTGTTGTGTTATTTACTGCTGAAACGTTACCCATTTTTCTAACGTACTGACATTTTGTCTGTGCAGACTAATGAACTTTATCAACTGGCGGCAGTTGCATTTTGTTTACTTGTTGCTTGGGTTTGTGCCATATCACTTCTTAATATAGTGATGTCTTTATTTCAGTTTTGATCAGTACTTATTGTGTAATATTTCTGTAAAGTATTTGAATCACTGGATATGTGGTCATGTAACTCTTGCATAAGAAATTCACGCTGCCAGTCCAAATTTTCAAAAACCATTCCGACATCAACATTTGGAATGATTCTGCATAAGCAACCGCTTGTATTGTTGTTTATGATTTCTAAAATGCATATGGTACTTAAGACTGAAACAGAGTTAGCTCAGCTTGGCTCAGCCAAGGAAGGCAGCTATTAGTTTGAACTTTTAAGCCTTGACCACCAGAATGGTCATTAACAGGACCATGTACAGACAATTCGATGTTTATTTAATAAAATAACCAAAAAAAAATGCAATTTTAACTGGTGAAGTAACAGTAATCGTCTTCTTCTCCTAGCATCAGACTATAAATGGACCCTTACCCTACGTCACAAAATTGTTTGAAGCCTCTCATGTTCACGGATTATAGGAAAGCCTTGAACTTGTTATTGTGTGTGACTTCCTCTTGGCAGCATTGAGTTTTCAGTTTTTCATCAATCATTCAATGCCACAGAATTTCTTATTTGGATACTTGGTATCATTTCAGTGTAGTGACAAGTTGGGTCTAAGCCTTGAATTGGGCTCATTTGCTGCTGGAGTGATGATATCAACTACTGATCTTTCACAACATACCCTCGAACAGGTAAAGATTCATTCTTTCCTTTTACTTTTCCTGGGTGGATGATGTGGAGATGTGCCTCTGTTGTCAAGGGATTTGGCTATACCAATAAGACTTCAGTTCTCGTAAGATTTTAATTTCAACTGTTTCCATATCTATTTCTTTTGAGCCTTCCATATATTGCTGCAGATGAAGGTGACTTTCGGTTGTGGACTCTGTGTAGGTTGGCATCTCTTTTGCACAAATAGGAGAATTTGCTTTTGTTCTTCTCAGTCGTGCTTCTAATCTTCATCTGGTTGAGGTTAGTGTAAATTGATTCAAATATTTATTTTCCCTTTTGAACCAATATGTCTAGACTAAATAAAGGGCACCATTCTTGAAAAGCAACCTTGATCACATGATCAAATGATCTATGGGCTATACCATTTACTAGATATATCAGGTCCTGTGCCCCCTGCTCCGAAATTATTGCCGTAAAGTGGAATTATGGTTCTAATGTGTTAGAATTTGCCTAGTGTCCTGATGCGCCCATTTCATTCAAGTCAACCCGTGTTTCATTGATCTGGACCATTGATCTTATTGGACCCAACAGATTGGAAGATCCTAACAGCCAAATCTTGGCCTTTTTCCAGACCATTTCTGTATTTCTTCTTGTCCATCAAAATGGGCCAATGATCAAGGGCTCGGTACCTCTCATCTGTGATATTTTTGGTAAATCCCCACCCGCAGCATGGATGAGAGAACTATGGGCCCCATTTAGACAAAATGATGAATCAGGACACTGACCTATGGTATAACTGACGATATGGTCCTTGGTAGAGTGGATTTGTGGAATAGGATGGATTCATAAAGCTAAGGCTATGATGATGATGATGAAGCATCGGGACACTAGTCATGTTCTGATGCATGTGCATGTTGCACATTGACACATGCAAAGGAATCAATTATCTTTTGAATAGAAATGGACAATTAATTGCCAGTGATATTTTTTTACAGGATAAACTGTTTTTGCTGCTTCTTGGCACAACCGCTCTTAGTCTGGTAATTTTCTCATCACATCTAAATGAGTAATCCATCTTGAGCTATGTCATATGCTACAAATTTGTACAGGGTACTGAACCAAAGACACCTACAAACACCCATGCTCGCTCAAGCACAAATACATGCATGCATGCATGCATGCCTGCATCCCACAGACACGTATTACTGATAGTCCCACCACTTGTACGGCTTCCCATGTTACTTAGATACTGTCTGCATACATCTTTGGTTTGGTTCTTATTCATGAGAAATAGGTCATCCCACAGACGTTTTACTCAAAAGTCCCACCACTAGCACTTTCAAAAATGGATTTTGTATATATTCTGTCACAAAAAAAATTCATGTGTTCGAATTCTCCGATGGACCAGATTCTCTTGTCATTGTGGGTTGAAGTACCCATATGCTACATAGATTGCATCTATTGATCTACAATCCTCGACTTTTATTTTATTTTATTTTAATTTTTTAATTTTTTTTGTAATCCTCTCTCATGCTTGCATGAATTTTCGTTTTCCAATTCTCACCATAGATCATTTAAAGCGGCTATGCAGGTGACTACGCCATTTATTTTCAAGCTGATACCTGCAGTCATACATCTCGGAGTGCTGATGCTGTGGTTCTCACCCGATAGCAGTCAGATCGAGGTAGTCTTCTCCAGATCATGTAATTCAATCGGTCACCTTGATTGCAACATAGTTCTCAGTGATTATATCTGTTGTTTTTAGAGAAGGGGTTAAGGTATTTTGAATATGATTTCAACTTCTAGATGGGGTTTAAAGGCGAAAACCTTCGTGCAGGCAGTGCTAAGCGTATTGCTTTGATGGTCCAAGGCTCTCATGATTCATGAAAAAAAAAAATGCACGAAAATGGTGTTGAGAAGTGGAGTCACATTTGGAGCCGCGCCGACCGGTAGTGGCCCCTGCTCGACTGGTCGTGGAGCCCACTCGACTGGTCGTGACCAGTCGTGGACTGGCTCGACTCAAAGCCCAGCGAGCATAGGTTTTTGGGTTCCGAGGTTCTCGACCGGTCGTGGCCCATGCTCGATCGGTCGTGCAGCCTATACGACGGGTCGTAGTTATGCAGATTCATTTCCGAATATGATGTGGACTGCGAATTTTTGTGTCGCCTTTCGCAAGGGTGCGAAAGAGAAGTTGCCTAAACTATAAATAGGGGTCCCTAGGGCTTTTCTAGGGTTAAGGTGAATATCGGAGAGTTATTCTAAGGTGTGGGCGAAGGGTTTTCTCTGTATCTCCAAGGGAGAGGTTAGTATATTGCCTTGTAATCTTTGTTATTCTTTATAGTGGAAGTTTGCATCCGTGGTTTTTTACCCTTGTTGGGGTTTTTCCACATATATCTTGTCTTGTGGTTAGTTTGAATGCTTTGATTTTGTTTCTAGTTTATATTTCTTCCTGTTTATCGTTTGTGGGTGAGGCCTGAGATTAGATCTCGGCTCACTGCGTTGTTGGCGTGCTGCGCAACAACTGGTATCAAAGCTTTTGGTTTAGTTTTATTGGGAGCGATGATGGAAGAAGGGAAAACTAGAATTGAGAAGTTTGATGGTTCAAACTTTTCCTTCTGGAATATGCAGATGAAGGATTATCTGTATCAGAAGGACCTCTATATTCCTCAAGGAGGAAAAAAGAAGAAACCAGAAAAGATGACAGATGATGAATAGTTTTTACAGGATAGGAAGGCTTTAGGAACGATTCCACTCTCTTTGTCTAAGAGCGTCGCCTTTAATATATCCAAGATGAAAACTACAAAAGAATTAATGGAAGCCCTAGCCACCATGTATGAAAAGCCCACAGCATCTAATAAGGTTCATCTTATGAAACAACTATTCAACATGAAATTGTCAGATGGTGGGAGCGTGGCTGAATATCTAAACGAGTTCGATACAGTCACGAGCCAGTTGGAATCCATTGACATTGTTTTTAAGGATGAGGTCAGAGCGTTATTGATCTTATCCAGTTTGCCAGACAGTTAGGATGGTTTGGTGATTGCTGTGAGCAATTCTTCAGGGTCGACAAAACTGAAATTTGATGATGTGGCCGGTCTAATTTTCAGCGAAGAATCAAGAAGAAAAGCATCAGGAGTTTCAGGGGATTCAGGGAATGCTCTAAATGTTGAAGGAAGAGGAAGATCGCTGAACAAATGAGGCAATAAACACGGGCGTTCTAAGTCAAGGAAGAAGTCCAAGGGACTGAAAGACAAAGACGAGTGTTGGCATTGCAGTAAGAAGGGGCACATGAAATGTGATTGTAGGGCGCTCAAGAAATAAGAAAGAAACTCTTAAGGCGGGAATGATTTAATGAATCTATCTGAGGAGAGTGACACAAAGGCGTTGATCTTGTCTCTTGATGTGAGGAATGAGTCTTGGGTTATAGACTCGGGTGCTTCGTTTCATGCCACCTTATGTAAGGAAGTTCTGCATGATTATTTGTCAAGTGATATTGGGAGAGTTTACCTAGGTGATGATGAGTCGTGCAATATTATTGGAAAGGGGAATGTTCATGTCAATAAGAAAGATGGAATGGTTTTGAAATTGAAGGATGTCAGACATGTACCGAATTTGAAACGTAACTTGATCTCAGTGAGGCAGTTGGCCGATACCAGTTATGTGACGACATTCACTAGTGATTCCTGGAAGATTACAAAAGGTGCCTTGGTGATATCTCGAGGCAAAAAGGAAGATACTTTGTACGTGACTTTAGGATCGTATAGTTCACTTGCAGTTGCATCAACTGGAGTGAATGGACAGTTATGGCATCAGAGGTTGGGACATATGAGTGAAAAGGGGATGAATGTCCTATTGTCAAAAGGGAAGCTACCAGGGCTAAAGTCTATTGACTTGGAATTCTGCGAGGACTGCGTGTATGTCAAGTAGAAGAGGGTAAGTTTCAAGAAGACAGGACGCGCTCCAAAGACACATCTGTTGGAGCTTGTACACACTGATATGTGGGGACCAACATAGGTATCATCTCTTGGTGGCTCACGTTATTTATTTTTTTTAATTGATGATATTAGTAGAAAACTGTGGATTTATTTCTTAAAACACAAATCTGATGTATTTGATGTATTTAAGAAGTGAAAAGTTATGGTAAAAAATGAGACAGGTAAAACAGTAAAATGTCTCAGATCTGATAATGAGGGAGAATACTGTGATAAGAGATTTGAGGACTATTGTGCAGTAAATGAAATCAAGCATCAGAAAATGATTCCAGGGACACCACAATAGAATGGTGTGGCTGAGCGCATTAACAGGACCATCCTTGAGTCCGCCAGGAGTATGAGGCTACATACAGGGTTGCCTAAGATCTTTTCGGGCAGATGCTGTGAATACTACCGCATATCTCATCAATAGAAGTCTCTCAGCACCATTGGATGGTGGGTTACCAGAAGAAATGTAGACTGAGAAAGAAGTGAACCTTGCACATCTTAGAGTGTTCGGTTGCACTTTATATGTTCACATTGATGCAGAGCATAGAAATAAACTAGATGCAAAGTCCAGGAGGTGCATGTTTATAGGCTATGGGCAACATGATTTTGGCTACAAGTTTTGGGATGCAGAAAATAGAAAAATCATCAGAAGCAGGGACATAGTCTTTAATGAAAAAGTGATACATAAGGACATTGTGGAGGAAAATAAGGTCGAGGAGAAAGAATTCGTAGAAATGGAAGTGTTACAACGCCACAGGATGATCATACAGGAGAGCATTATGAGCCAGAGCTGCATACACCAGTTGTGAGGAGGTCTACTCGGGAGAGGAGACCCACGGTCCGATACTCACCCTCCTTACATTATCTATTGCTGACAGATAATGGTGAGCCAGAGTGTTTTGAAGAGGCATCACAGTCAGATACATGGGTTAAGTGGGAGCAGGCCATGGATGAGGAGATGGACTCTCTTGAATCTAATCATCTATGGGAGCTAGTCACTTTACCTAAGGGTAAGAAAGCTCTTCATAACTAATGGGTTTATAGATTGAATGAGGAGCACGATGGTTCGAAAAGGTACAAGGCTAGATTGGTTGTGAAAGGGTTTCAACAAAAGGCAGGTATCGATTTCACTGAAATATTTTCACCTGTGGTGAAAATGTTTACGATTCGCATGATCTTGAGTATAGTGGCTACAGAGGACTTACATTTAGAGCAGCTAGATGTTAAGACAACCTTTCTTCATGGGGACCTTGAAGAAGAGATATATATGCATCAGCCAACAGGATACGTGGCACTAGGAAAGGAGAATAAGGTGTGCAGACTGATCAAAAAGAGTCTATATGACCTGAAGTAGGCCCCAAGGTAGTGGTACAAGAAGTTCGATAGTTTCATGTCAGGAAACGGTTACAGGAGATGTTATGCTGACCACTGTTACTATTCGAAGAAGTTTGATACATCATATATCATCCTTATTTTGTACGTTTGACATGCTTGTGGCTGCTTCAAGCTTGAAGGACATCTTATATCTCAAAAGACAACTGTCTAGAGAATTTTCTATGAAGGATTTAAGAGCTGCTAAAAAAATCCTAGGCATGAGGATAAAGCGTGACAGGGAAAATAAGAAACTAATTTTGTCACAAGCAGAGTACATAGCCAAGGTACTTGATCGATTCAATATAGGAGGTGTTAAGCCGGTTAGCACTCCATTAGCCAACCACTTCAAGCTATCTAAAGAGCAAGGTGCAAAGACGCAGGAGGAACGAGACTATATGGCTAAAGTCCTATACACGTCAGCTATAGGGAGCCTCATGTATGCTATGGTAAGCACGAGACCAGACATTGCTCAAGCAGTGGGAGTTATTAGTAGGTTCATGAACAACCCCGAGAAAGAACATGGGAAGAAGTGGATTCAGATTAATGGTAGGAGATGTGGTTGTTAGATCGAAAATCAAGCTACAAGGCTATATGGATTTAGATTTGGTAGGAGATATCGATAGCAGAAGAAGCACTACAGGTTATGTCTTTACTCGGTCTCTGATAGAAGATAGTATCTATCAAGACGACGAAGCAGAATATACACTTTACTAAAATGCAAGGAGATGGTGTGGATGTAAGGTTTTATGGAGGATTTGGGTAAGAAGCAAGTAGATTACAAGCTGTACAGTGACAGTCAGAGTGTAATACACTTTGCTAAGAATTCAGCCTTTCATTCAAGGACCAAGCATATTACCATCAGATATCACGTCATATGTTCGTTACTGGAAGATGGATCGATTGTTCTAGAGAAGATTCATACAAGTGAGAATCCTGCAGATATGCTGACCAAGGCGATCACACGGGAGAAGCTGAAGCTCTGTTTAGCTTTAATTGCTCTTCAGGCTTGAAGACGGGGAGGTGATGCACTCCGGATGAAGAAGACAAATGTTTATGGTGATGTGTCTCTAAGTGGGAGATTGTTGAGAAGTGTAGCCACATTTGGCGCTACGCATGACCGGTCGTGGCCCCTGCTCGACCGGTCATGGAGCCCACTCGACCGATCGTGACCGGTCATGAACAGTCATGGACTGGCTTAACTCAAAGTCCAACGAGCATAGGTTTTTGGGTTTTGAGGTTCTTGACCGGTCGTGGTCCATGCTCGACCGCTCGTGGGGTCTACTCGACTGGTCATGCAGCCTACACGACCAGTCGTAGTTACGCAGATTCGTTTCCGAATCTTATGCGGACTGTGGATTTTTGTGTCGCCTTTCGCAAGGGTGCGAAAGGGAAGTTGCCTAAACTATAAATAGGGGTCCCTAGGGCTTTTCTAGAGTTAAGTTGAATATTGGGGAGTTATTTTAAGGTGTGGGCAAAGGGTTTTCTCTTTATCTCCAAGAGAGAGGTTAGTATATTGCCTTGTAATCTTCGTTATTCTTCATAGTGGAAGTTTGCATCCGTTGTTTTTTTACCCTTGTTGGGATTTTTCCACGTATATCTTATCTTGTGGTTAGTTTGAATGCTTTAATTCTGTTTCTAGTTTATATTTCTTCCTATTTATCATTTGTAGGTGAGGCCTGAGATTGGATCTCGGCTCACTGCGTTGTTGGTGTGCTGCGCAACAAATGGAATTCCTGCTTTTACTTGATGGGCTTCTTACTACTCTAAGGGATAGGTACCTACGAGTGCAAAGGAGATTGACTGATTCCCATTTTTCCTAGAAGCGATCATCTCATCAAGTCTCCTCACATTCCTATCCAGCTGAGCTGTGCCCATGAGAAATGGAATACGAATGGTAAAGGGATCAAAAAGGCGTAGGAGCATGACATATTTTTGAAGCTTGACCTTTTGAGCGGGTCATCTTACTCACCTACGTGTCAATTTTGTGTAAAATAGTTTTCGACTTTGTGATGTATTTGATTTTATGTGATATTGACGCAGGGGAGGACGTGAGGTCGAGCACCGTCTTCCTCAAGAGGATAACTATTCCGAATCCACGGAACTTCTCTGGACTCCTCACAGAGACTTCTCGGATCCACGAGAAAAGAGAGCAGAAAATAGAAATAAATTCTAAATAAATTCGAAATAGATTAATGAATGAATAAAAACGAGTTCACAACCCTTTAAATAAGGGTACTAAGCAATGGAAAAGAAATCAGAATCAAACTACAACTAGGACTCCTAGAATTCGCGACCTACTATAAATAGTAAACTTACTATTTATAGACGGTCGTGATGTCTACTAGTGCGCAAGGTTTTCGACCAAAAATAGTAAGTGTCCTATTTGGCTTCACCAACCCGTTCTCCTAATTATTCTAAGCTCTTTTCATGTTGGGCGCAACTCCTAAAGCCCGACGGAAGAAGAGGTATAAGCAAACTAAAACTTACTATTTATAGTAAAAACGAAATTGAAACAGGGAAACGACTGTCAAATCAGGGGTTTATTGCAATTCCGAGCATCGTAACCCTGCATAGCTGGGTTGGTTGGCTAAAGTAGCTCGTTCTACCCCAAAATCATATATTTTTCGTCGGCTAACTCATCCCGGATTTTGAGATACGCCTGATTTAAGGTCTGATGGTCCAGATAACTTCTGTCGCCAACCAGGCCTTTTCTGATCCATCTTTGCCATGTAATTGTCCGCGACCCGCTCTACATCAGATATGTGCGATGTTTCCTATATGATACCACTATGTTGCCATATACTGATTTTTCTGTTCTTTTTATTTACCACCACTATTATGTAATGTGTTCATTTGTGCTTATAGGACGTTTTCATTGTCACGCCCTAAAATTTAGCTAGAAATTGAAAATTGAAAAATTTTTGCGATGATTTTCAACCGTCCCTAATTTTTTGCGACACCCTCTTTCAGGAACAGTTGAAAACCATTCCAAAGTTTTTGCGACACCCTGTTTAGCCATGGTTGAAAACTGTTTCTAATTAGTTTAGGAACGGTTTTTAACCATTCCTAAAGAGGGATTTTGGTGTAGTGCTTGTCCCAAATAAGCGACTCGAAGATCTTCCAAATGGCTCAAAGATCTCCCGAACGGCCTGAAGATCTCTCCCAAGATCTTCGAGGGATAAGATTGATCCTGAGAATCTCGGACCCTCGTAATCTTGAAGAGATCTTTGACATAATCGGAGATCCATATGGGAAGATCTTCGACATATCTGGCCTCCTAAACGGAGAACTCTTCCTATTGTGTGATCTTCCCTTTCATATAAATAGGGGAGCCTTTAATCGGTAAAATGTACGCATACTCAATCATATATACGATTGGTGACTCTTTTCAAAGAGATCACCTCTCACAAAGACCCAATTTCCTGACTTAGGCATCAGAGGGTCCCCTATATAAGCCAGGGTTTCCTTTGTCTCTTCCTTCCCTGTGTGCAGGTTCTCGAGGGTCCAATAAGGAGGGTACACAAGAAAACTGCATCAATAGTTTGAAAGGGTCTCCTTTGTCTCTTCCTTCCCTGTATGCAAGTTCTCAAGGGTCAAATAAGGAGGGTCCACAGGAAAACTGCATCAACATTGAGTCTAGGGTAGGTCTCACCTGAATTTTGAACTGTTTCATGCTGGGCCTTTAGGTAAGATTCAAATTCAGATTTTTCAGGCCCGGGCCCACCCATTGACACCCCTTGCTTCATACACATCTATGTGACCTCATGAATAGGTTGGATGACAAATAAACATCATGGTGGGCCTTAGAAAGTTTTTGAGAATTGAATCCCCACTCCTGTGGTGTGGTGTACTTGAGTCTTTAATCTGCATCCTTTTTAAGTTCATGCCCTGAAACGATCTATCAAAATGGATGAACAGAATAGGTAAAACACATACATTATGGTGGCCCAACAAATCCCCTGGCAGGACCGTCCATCTCTAGTACCCAATTCGCACACCAGATTTACGGCTATCATTCCTTACAAAAGTACTCTTTGGGCAGAGATAAAAGTACTAGGCTAAGCTACGGATGGCTTGATCTGTAATAAAAAAGAGTGATTTCCTGTACAGAAATGACAAAGATATAGAGACTATGCAAGGACACTGTCCCTTATGAAGAGAGTCTAGTGCCTGTTCAAGACATGAATACACTCTTCCATGTGAAACAATTATTCTGACTAAATGCCACTGACTTTTCATGTGATAGTTATTTTTGTTTCTTTTAAATAGTTAAAATAACAGTAAAAAATATTATAAGCATGGCTACATAGAAAATTATGGACAATCTTAACCTTTGGATACGTAGCCTGCAGATAAACTGTTGAGAAAAATAAAACAATGGTCCAGATTTAGCTGAAAAAGATATTAATATTGGTCGTTGATGATCCGATTAGAGAATTAGGATATCATGTTTTCATCCCCTGTGGAATATAACGGGCCAACATTTAGGTGTATTGCTGTTAAATTTCAATAACTAGAAACCTCACCTCGCACCACTGCGTCTCAAGTTGGCCATGCCTACCAACGTTCCACATTCAATGCACGTACACATTTGGCTCACATGATTTTTACATCTCTTCTAAGCCACCTTACCTGCTCCTAAGATGGCCCACTTGCGGGGCTGACTTTAGGTTGTAGGAAAACAAATTTTCCTTTTCAAAAAGGGCCATACTAGTGTGTACTTGAACATCATTTAAAGTGGTAAAATACTTTGTTATGGTGTGTGTATGGATTTAAATAATCGTCGGAACTATTAGGTTTTTTTTCCAAATGGAGTGGAATATAAACGTTTTTAAAACCTTAGATTATAATAAGGTTAAACCCTCTGAACCTTTATTTAGATATATCTAAATTTTTAAAAAAGAAAAAACCTAAATCTAAAGTCTAGGATTTACATTAAAAAAAAAAACCCACTTGATGAGCTTTGTTGATTTTGTCATTATTTATTTTTCAAACCTGAAAGTTTCTCCCTATTTTATCCTAAATGAAGGAGAGGTGAGAGTCAAGCATGTTAGGCACCCTTGAGTAGGGGCAAGGAAAAAGCAACATGTCCACATAGGTGGACCCATATGCGTCACATGTGTGGAGGGAGGGATTACATATGATCTCTCTCTTCTCTTTACAAGGTGATGCCTAAAGGGAGAGGTATCTAAGGCTCTCTCTACTCTGTTTAGAGCTTATCTTTCTCTAGGATATGATCTATTTATAAAGATGAGGCTAGGATTTTAAAGAGGCACCAATTATGATACTCTACTACCATATAGTATTTCATATGGGCTTCATATATTGAAATTCCATGATCCTACATTTTTCTATTCATGCAAGCATATTTGAGCAAATTCCCCCACTTTTTGGCGATCCACCAAAGGCTCGATGGGCATGTTAATCAAGTGGTGGATCCCTAGTGTCACGCCCTGAAATCCGGGTACAAAGTGTGCACCCTCAGACTCGAGTTTCAGTTCATAACTCGTACACAAAGTGTACTAATTTAATTCCTTAATCAGTTTAATCAGAGCTGATAATTATATTCAATCTAAGTTCCACCATAATCTCAATCACACATACATACCATCTGGCACCAATCAACCAGGCATAAATCTTGACAACCCTTAAAAATAAAATAAAACTTCAAAATCAGTCATTTATTATATCATCGTATTATAATTATGTTTATTCCATTCTAACATTGTTTCAATGAAATAAATCTAAATAATTCATTAAAATCTCAAAATCAATAACAATATACAATACACGTTAATCAAACTATGATAATAAATAAATCACATAATTAGAAATTGTCTAATACCGCCACTTTATCTTCAGATAAGTATGACCACGTTTCACATGAGTTGTGTTCAGGTACGGTACATCCTTCTAGTTCTTGCACTACATCATCTGCTAATAGCTCCTCTGTACTGTTTTTCCATCAATAAAAAGGTAAGCTGGACAGGCTTAGTGAAATAACCCAGCATGGTTCATAATCCTAGCAATTAAAATAATATAAAAGTGGATGTAAAATGATATGGATGTAAATGATATATGAATGCATCAGATGAGGTGATCGTTTAATTGCTTAGGTTGGAGGTCATCAACCTGCATCCACCCGTTAGGTAGGCTTCCACCTTTTGGTAGGCTTGGGCATAGCCCGCATTTGGTAACGCTATATTATGATCAACATTTCTTCCAGGGAGGGCCCTTAGAATTGACCATGCATTATGTAAATGCGATGAATGATAGATGATATGTAAATGCATATTTTTCATATTTGGTATAGTTGTCTTGATCAGAATATTCACATATAAATTTGCGTACAATTATCAAAACAAAATACTCAAATCAGTATATCAATCAATCCAATAACCATAAACGATTTATTTTAATTTTAATGAATTATGAGACAAGTTGGGTTACTCACTTGAGTCTGGTAGTGTAGAATCCACAAGGTAATTAGGTTAGTTTGAATTCAGATATCCTATCAATTATATCAATAACATTATTATTCATATATTTTTATTACATGATGAAACTCACCTTTGATATACATCCTAGGTGGCCAAATTCTAAATAATCAAATAATTAAAATTATATGTTTATGTAAATTTAATTATCAAGATTTGGATTTTCTTTTTAAGACCCTGAAATTGAATGTTAAATAATTAATCGAGGTGACCCACCGGATGATTGGATCATTCAGATTCTTGAGGTATTATCATGTTTTGCCTTTACACATTAGATGGATGGTGTGGATGTAACCACACATACACCGATGGCCCATCTCGACCTTCTACACCAAATGATACCAACACTTACACAAAAAACTGCGATTCATTTATTAAAAAACTGCGATTCATTTATTAAACACTTTTAGATCTGACTAATATGGCCTATCTGATTGTCAGGTTGATCTAAAAATTATGACCCTTGTATATTTTGGCCTTAAGGATCATATGATCCGTACAGATCTATCTTAGCACAATCAGATTTCATCCATTCAATATATTCCTAAAATATTATTAACTAGATCTAAGATCATAAAAACATCACTTTATTAAAATTGACTCTACACACCTATACGATGATGGTGTGGATGATCCACACCATCCATTGTATAGATCAAGAAGAAATTAACAACATAATAAAAAATAAAAAAGATTTAATGATTAGAACTTACCTGATCGAGCTTTCTTAGAATTTCCTATTCCTTTTACTTTAGGACTTCCTTTTTTATTATTTTTATTATTATTATTTATTATTATTTATTTATAAACGTAGAAACCTTCCGTATTCCTTTTTTAAAAAAAATCTCATAAGATAGGATGAGCGCATCCTCCCTTATCCTGAATTTGAATTATTTTTTTTTTGACATTTGAGAAAAAAATTATCATTATTACTCCAAGAATCAATCTTTAAACATTTCTCTCAATTAAGAATGTCTTTACCAATTCAACTATTGACTTGTTTTTATTTTTTATTTAAAAATAATATTTTTAAATATTTATTTTAATTTTTTTAATGCACCAAAATTTAGGGTTGTTACACCTAGATTTGGACAATCAAATTATTATTAAGTATGATCAAAAGCTTTTTAATGGTTAACATAAAAGTTTAATGATCGAAATGTTTATAAATCTTTTAAACTTTTTGAGTACTAGGAGTAGCAGAAAAATCACTCCATTATTTGTTATACAAGATTTAAGTCACAAGTTATTGTAAGAAACCAATGGATCTCTTGTTGGCCCATGTGAGTCTCTATGGTCCTTGATGGATGTGCCCAGTTACACCCACTTTTATTGGTCACACATTTACTTGTAAAGTTAGACAAAGTAAATATAATCGAGACCTTGAACCCTAATACATCCTCACATCTAAAGGATAACAAGATCTAATGCATCCTCAAGTTGATCAAGTCCATGCATGATGGACCTCTTGGTCTAGAAACTTGACTTTGATCCACCAATGCAAGTACTTAATAGGTTCACTTAGGAGCCTTTATCAATAGTGCACTTACACTCCTATATGGAGTAGGATGAAGGTACAGATGACTAATCATCGTGCTTGATATGGTAGAGACCTTCCATCCTAACTTGTCATCTGTCTTCTCATATAAGATGATCACATCCATCATCATATGATGACAACACTCACATGATTGTCTTATAACTTTCTAAGTGTTGTTTATAGTAAAATGTATATCCGTTAATCAGTTGTCATGGAGCATCCTAGTGCCTTTTTAGCCATTAGGTATTTGGTGTTTCTTATAACTAGTGGGAATCAAGCATCTCACATGGTCAGATCTAGTGTCATGGTTTGTTCATGAGAGGCAATTGTGTTAGATGGTCATATATCTAACAAGATGTTAAATAGCTCATGTTCGCAGAGCCCTTGAAAGTTTTAAATCATATTCACCTCTAACCTTTACAACCCTATAATAGAACCGCGGTCCTACACAAATACCCACCTAGCCTACATTCCCGTTGGAGGCTCTTAAAATATTTTAGTTGATTTTTTATTGGCTAACCAACAGCTTCTGTACTACACAAGAACCTATACGTGCATACTTGTGTTGGTGGCCTATATAATGACTTGATTTAAGTACTACACAATAACCAATGTCCTACATAAAAAGCTAATCGAGTTTGACAATCAAACTCTTACATTTAATCCTACACAAGGAAGGAGTGTACATGGACTCATAATAACCTTACTTATCGGATTGAGCCCAATTAATGCGTTGTCCTGAAATGCTTGATTGGGTTAAAAGTCTGGCCCTTGCCCAACCCATGGGCTTCTATTACATGCTGAAGGCCTGCGCTGGACCTGTATTGGGCTGGGTCCCAATACGTTACGAACCAGCCGGCCTGTGGCTTCCCCTTACATAACCCACGTCCTGTAACTTGTATTCGAAACAAACATGTAAGTTGGATGTGGAAAATTGATCAATTTCTGATAACCGTCCATTCTTTTGTACGCATGTCGGCCCCCTCATTACCGGAGCAGCCTGATCTTTTAGTCAGAGAATCTACATGTTGAGTCTCATCCGATGTGTGGCTTTGATTCTACAAGGGTTTCTATGCCAGACTGCCACAAGGGTAACATGTGCACCTGGGATGTATGTGTTTCAATTTGAACCGTCCAAATCATGGGGCCCAATGCAGATGAACAGAATTAACCGTCAGACAATCTTAACCGTCTCATTTCACCTGTATGGATGGCCTCAGATGAGACTGTTAGCATCATCCAATCCAGGTGACATTCGAACTATGCTCCGCCATTAATGGGTCTCACACAGTTTGGACGGCCACATCCAGCGAGTTTCCAGCATTTATTGGGTTGTGGCAAGCAACCACACTTAATTGCATACTTGTACATCTGCACTGTCCAACAAGTGGCCGCGCTGTGACTGGATCAGAATCCAAAAATGACTCTGAAGATGTGAAACTATCCATCTTATTTGGAACCGTTCACATAAAATCTAGTAATTGGACCACTAGGACTAGCTATCTACATACTTGGCATTTCGGACCATGACCTATCCACAACTGGGTACACGTAATGTATGGTCTTGATCAGCTGACAAGATAGCCACATGCATGATGGTAATGGAAGTGTGGCCCATCTTGGTTAAGGTTGGCCCAGTGCTGTGCCCGATAGATCAGTACCGACACCGATAAGCCCAGCCCAAGCTCAATAGTTCTTATTAAGTGGGATGGGCCGGCTCATCTTTTCAAGCCTTTTAGCAGACCTACGTCCCCGTCCTGATTATTTGAAAACTCGGAAATGGGCCTCGACATAAAAAGGCTTTTGTTTGGATTCCATTCTCTATAGTGAATACATTTTATAAAAGCATGTGTGCAAAATGTATGCAAACGGACGCGGATTTCCTGCGAAAGCCTTTCGCAGGAAGTTCCTGCGCTGGGATGCTGGGTGGGGTCCACCGTGATATTTGTAATAAATCCATTCTGTCCATCCGTTTTCCGAGCTCATTTTAGGGCATTCTACAGAAAATGATGTGGAATCAAAACTCAAGTGGACCATACGAGAGGGAAAACTGGGGAAAGAGTTTTCTACCGTTGAAACCTTCCTGTACTCCACCTTGATTTTTATATGCCATCCAAACGGTTTATAAGGTCATTCCCACTGGGATGAAGTGAAAAAACCAAAAAAATTAGCATGATAAGAAACTTTTATGGCCTTAAAAATGTTTCAACGGTGGTGACTAAATCAAAACTGTTTCCTCTGATGCGGTCCACTCAAGTTTTGTATCCATCTAATTTTTTATATAATGTCCTAAAATGATCTCAGAAAACAGATGAACGGGGTGGATTTATGAAAAACATCAAGGCAGGCCCCACCATCTCAGCATCCCAGCGCACCACCCGAAATGGTGTGAACTTCCTGCGAAAGGAAAAGTTCTTGGGGGCCACAGAAGTTTTAGATCAAGCTGAAATCCATGTCCCCATCCTATGCAAACATGTACGTATACGTATTCAATTTACGCAACAAGGCCGACTCTAGCTTGTCATGGGATGTGGGATGAACGGTTTGATTTGGGGCCACTGGCACAAAACACATACTAAACAGGCAGTCTAACCCATCAATTGATGACTAATGATGGGTAGAAACGAAGAGTTTATGATTCACACTCAGGGCTTTTTGATTTTTAAGGATACATGTAAATCCCTGGTAAATAAGTAATTATTATTGTTATTATTATCTTGTTTCAAAATGAGTAATTTTACTTCCAAAAACTAGTTTAAAAGAGTTGACTTAAATCATTGGACCCATCGTAATGTATATAATATATCTGTGCTGTCCATCTATTTTATCATGACATTTTGGAGTATGACCGAAAAAATGAGGCAGATCCAACACTGAAATGGCCCACACGAAAGAAAAGAAAACAGTGGAGTTAATTTGCCCACCGTTGAAAGTTGTTGACTTCGTTGGGCCTACATTGAGGTTTATTCATCATCCAACTGGTTCATAGGGTCACATAGACATGGATAAGGAGAAAACACAAATATCAGCTTGACTCCGAGAGGTTTTTAAATATCAGCTTGGGCTGCGTCATTTTCGGGCTCATGCCCTAAATTCAGATGCCATAACAAATGAGCGGTGTAGATAAGCATCATACATCACACATCATGGTGGGCCCACATTTATTTAACAAGTTTCTTGATTTTAGTATTTAAAAAGTAAGCTATCCCTATTGAGGAAAATGCTGTACTTACCTTAGTAAATAATTATTACACATTTACAAGGTAATTATAGTTGTGAGGGAAAATCAAACCAGCCCTCAAATAAGGAAAGGTCTATCCTCAATTATGTATAGAGGTGTCAACGGCCAGGCTAAGGCTAGGCCAAGTTGTCCAAGGCCGGCCTGAATTCTGCAACATAATCCAAGCCCGGCCCAAGAAAATGATGGGTAATAATAGTTCACCCTCAGCCCGGCCCAGAATACATATATAAGACATGAAACGGTGCCCAAGAGGCAAGATCAGAGAGAGGGAGACGCCCAGAATACATATACAAACCACCCTGTTTCTGACCTTGATCTTAAAAATAAGGCCAGTTCAAAACTCAGGTGGGTCAAACCATGGGGAACAATCTAAAATCATGACTAAATGGCTAATACCTTTAAACTCATGTGGTGTGGGCCACCTGATTTTTGGAATAGCATGATTTTTTGTGAGTTCCTTCATCCTTCTGAGGCAAGTCAAATGAACGGCCTGAATGACGACCTATGAACACCACAGCAGGCCCCACATAAAATTAATGATTGGCATTGTATGCTAAATGTTCCTACGGTGTGGCCCACTTTAGCTTTAGATCGGCCTTTCTTTTTGAGTCCCAAGATGAGCGTGAGAGTGCATATGATGGATGGGTCAGATCTCATGCAAGTTCCACCCATGTGGCCACCTATCAGCAGTAGGTAATCCCCCTGTCCCTTCCTGAGTTAACCGGGGGTTCTTAAAACATCTATCCTTTGGCTTCCTTTCAGGTGGAAATTATATTTGCAGTTTACTAGTAACGGTATGTATCGTCCGTGAATGAGACAGTTGTATGGGCCAATATCAGCCAAAGCAATCCGATCAGTCCAAATAATGCAATTTCAAGTTGTTTTCTGGGGACGCGGATTGCGTCCTACCCTGGACGGTAATCCATCCGGGCGGTCCTCTGTAGGGCCCACCGTGATGTAAATGTTTTATCCACTCCGTTCATCGTTTTTCTCAGATCGTGTTAAGATATGAAATAAAGAGCGAGTCAGGTAAAGGGCTTAATTCGACCACAAAGTGGGGATTGAACTTCCACCATTAAAAACTTCTTAGGAGCTGGAGAAGTTTCAGATCAAGCTGATATTTGTTTTTTCACTTCATCTACGTCTACATGACATTATGAATAGGTTAGGTGGTAAAAAAACATCACGGTGACCCTTAGAAAGGTTTCAACTTGGTTGTGATTATCACTACAGCTTCCTTTGGTGTGGTCCACTGGAGCAGTGGACCTGATTCATTTTTAGGTTCATACCTTAACATGATACAAAAAAATATGAATAGCGTGGATAAAACACCTATATCATGGTGGGCCCACATAGCCCTGCCTCGACTATTACCATCCAGGTGGGAATAGGACGCAATCCGTGTCCGTTTTCCGAAAGCATTAGGCAATAAAAATGGCAGTGGATGGTCCAAGCATTTCCTTTTTTACTATGACTAATGCTGGCTGAATATTTTTCTTTTGGCCATTAATCATGTGGCTCAAATTGTTTATAATGTGGCCCAGAGTGTTAAATCACCCAAAAATGATACAGATCCAAATTTCAAGTAAACAGTGGTAATTGAACGTCCACCATTGAAAGCTTCCTACTGAAATATTTATTTTAAATCCAACCTGTTGACTAGGTCACACGGTCCTGGATGAAGGGAAAACACAAATATCACAGCTCCGTCCAAGAAGTTTTGAATGGTGGGCGTTAAATAAACACTGTTTCCTCCGGTGTGGTTACTTGAGATTGGATCTCCCTCAATTTTGAGTTCATGCCCTAAAATGGTCTTGAAAAATGGATGGACGGAGTGGATAAAACACATAGATCATTGTGGGGCACACAGAGCACCGTATAGTAGCCACTAACTGGGCAGTGCCCGTGACACCTCGAACGGACTGTTTTGGTCCGAAGGGCCCGTGCCTTTCGTGTGCAATACCATCAGCACGTATCTAGCGATGTACAAGTTTTGGATGATACATTGGACATGGTTTGGCTAGTGACCCAGTACCAGCCAGCTTCCCGGTATCAAAGCTCCATGGCCCCACCATAATGTATGTGTTTTTTTATTCATACCGCCCATCCATTTTTTAGCTCATTTTATGGCACGAGCTCCAATCCAAATCTTAGGTGGAGACACCACAGGAAACAGTTGGGATTGAATGCTTACGGTTGAAAGCTTTTTAAGGGCTACGGAGGTTTTGGATCTCGAGCTGACATTTGTGTTTTAGCTTCATCCAGGTCTGTGTGACATTATCAATAGGTTTGGAGGCAAATAAGCATTAATGATCCCTCGGAAGCTTTTAATGGTGGATGTCCAATAAACACTATTTTCGTAAAGTGTAGTACTCCACCTGAGATTTAAATTTGCCTTATTTTTGGGATCATGCTCTGGAATGAGGTTACAGAATGAGGTTACAAAATGGATGGATAGTGTGGATAAAACACATACGTTATGGTGGGGCCCACAGAACTATGACATCAGCTAGTAGGATGGTGTTTGGTCACTAGCCAGACTGCGTTGTATACTCTAAACTGGGCGCGGATTGGGTACTGCCCCACCGGTACCTTGCTAGAGCCGGACGGTACTGTCAGGGGCTCTGTGGGGCCCAGTGTTATATACGTATTTTATCCAAGTGACCATTCATTTTGAAAGATCATTTTAGGGCATTAGGTAAAAAAGGAGGCAGATTGGTGTCTCCAGTGGACTTCACCGGAAACCATTTTAGGGCCCACCGTGATGTGTATTTGTCATCCAACCTGTACATTAGGTCAGATGGACCTGGATGAAGGGAAAACACATAAATATCAGCTTGGTCCAAAACTTCTGTGGCCCCAAGAGGTTTTGTGTGGTAGGCATTCAATCCCCATTGTTTTGTGTAGGTGGTCCATTTGAGTTTTTTTTATTTGTTTCCTTTTTGGGCTCATGCCTAAAATGATCTTTTAAAATAGGTTAACGGCTTGGATAAAACACATATATCATAATAAGCACTACGCCAAAACAGCGAAAAAAGGACGGTCCAAAACCGTCTCAAATGACCAAAAAGGACGGTCATGGACCGTCGCATAGGCAGTCAAATTTTGACGTGTCCTATTACTTAAAGGACGGTTGATAACCGTCATTCTTATTGACGAAAAAAAGACGGTCATGGACCGTCCTAAAAAAGGACGGCCATAGACCGTCCTTCAAATGGACTGTCATAGACCGTCTCTTATGAGCCCAACAAAGACGGCCATAGACCGTCCTTTAAAAGGACTGTCATGAACCATCCTTGAAAAAGCGTCATAAACCGTCTCTAATGTGCCTTCAAAGGACGGCTATAGACCGTCCTTGAAACAGACGGTCATAGACCGAATCCTTTAAAAGGACTGTGATGGACCGTCTCATATGAGCCTTTAAAGGACAGCGATAGACCGTCCTTTAAACGGACGGTCATGGACCGTCTTTAAAAAGGACTGCCACGGACCGTCTCATATGAGCCTTCAAAGGACGGTCATGGACCGTCCTTTAAAAGGACTGCTATAAGCCGTCTCTTATCATCCTTTAAGGACATTTAAAATTTGACCTGTTACTCTTCACATTAAATTTGACCTGATAAACACCTGTTATACAATATATTTCATCACATTCACATCCTGATATACACCTGTTATACAATATATTTCATCACATTCACATCTTAATATACACCTGTTATACAATATATTTCATCACATTCACATCCTGATATACACCTGTTATACAATATATTCATCACATTCACATCCTGATATACACCTGTTATCACATTCACATCTTGATATACACCTGTTATACAATATATTTCATCACATTCACATCGATATTTCATCACATTCACATCTGATATACACTGTTATACAATATATTTCTTCACATTCACATCGATATACACTTTTGATATACACTGTTATACAATATATTTCATCACATTCACATCCATCTAAACCCAAACTCACACAATCTTCCTGATATACACATGTTAAAAATATATTTCATCACATTCACATCCATCTAAACCCAAACTACGAAATCCATCCAAACACAATCTTCCCGATATACACTGTTATATAATATATTTCATCACATTCACATTCACATCCATCTAAACCCAAACTACGTAAATCCATCCAAACACACAATCTTATCCACATTACATTCATCACGCATAATACATATAAGTTTAAGTTCATAAGTAAAAAACAATCTTATCCACATTTCATCACATTCACATCCATCTAAACCCGAACTACATAAATCCATCCAAACATAAACTACATCCATCCAAACACAAACAATCTTATTCACATTACATTCATCCACGCATAATACATATAAATAAGTTTAGGTTTATGTTAGGTTATAAGTATAGGTTTAGGGAATTGAGAATAGGTTAAGGTTTAGGTTTAGGAAATCGGGTTCGGGTTCGGGATCGGGTTTAGGTTTGGGTTTTTAAGTTTAAGTTTAGGTTTAGGTTAGGGAGTTGATTAGGATTAGGTGTAGGTGTAGGTGTAGGTTTAGGGATTTGAGAATAGGTTAAGGTTTAGGTTTAAGAATTCGGGTTCGGGTTCGGGATTGGGTTTGGGTTTTCAAGTTGAGGTTTAGGTTTAGGTTTAGGTTAGGAGTTTAGATTAGGATTAGGTTTAGGTTTAGGGATTTAAGAATAGGTTAAGGTTTAGGTTTAGGAAATCGGGTTCGGGTTTGGGATCGGGTTTAGGTTTGGGTTTTCAAGTTTAGGTTTAGGTTAGGGAGTTTAGATTAGGATTAGGTGTAGGTGTAGGTTTAGGAATTTGAGAATAGGTTAAGGTTTAGGTTTAGGTTTAGGTTAGGTTTAGGGGTGAGAATAGGTTAAGGTTTAGGTTTAGGAAATCGGGTTCGGGTTCGGGATCGGGTTTAAGTTTGGGTTTTCAAGTTTAGGTTTGGGTTTAGGTTAGGGAGTTTAGATTAGGATTAGGTGTAGGTGTAGGTTTAGGAATTTGAGAATAGGTTAAGGTTTAGGTTAGGTTTAGGGGTGAGAATAGGTTAAGGTTTAGGTTTAGGAAATCGGGTTCGGGTTCGGGATCGGGTTTAAGTTTGGGTTTTCAAGTTTAGGTTTGGGTTTAGGTTAGGGAGTTTAGATTAGGATTAGGTGTAGGTGTAGGTTTAGGAATTTGAGAATAGGTTAAGGTTTAGGTTAGGTTTAGGGAATTGAGAATAGGTTAAGGTTTAGGTTTAGAAATAGGGTTCGGGTTCGGGATCGGGTTTAAGTTTGGGTTTTCAAGTTTAGGTTTGGGTTTAGGTTAGGGAGTTGAGATTAGGATTAGGTGTAGGTGTATGTTTAGGGATTTGAGAATATATTTAGGTGATAGGTTATAGGTTCGAGTTTAGGTTTAGGTTAAGGTTAAGGGTTTAGGTTTAGGTTATAAGCTATAGGTTTAGGGAATTGAGAATAGGTTAAGGTTTAGGTTTAGGAAATCGGGTTCGGGTTCGGGATCGGGTTTAGGTTTGGGTTTTCAAGTTTAGGTTTAGGTTTAGGTTAGGGAGTTGAGATTAGGATTAGGTGTAGGTTTAGGTTTAGGGATTTGAAAAAAGTTAAGGTTAAGGTTTAAGAAGTCGAGTTCGGGTTAGGGATTGGGTTTAGGTTTGGGTTTTCAAGTTAAGGTTTAGGTTTAGGTTTAGGTTGGGGAGTTTAGATTAGGATTAGGTTTACGGTTTAGAGATTTGAGAATAGGTTAAGGTTTAGGTTTAGGAAATCGGGTTCGGGTTCAGGATCGGGTTTAGGTTTGGGTTTTCAAGTTTAGGTTTAGGTTTAGGTTAGGGAGTTGAGATTAGGATTAGGTGTAGGTGTAGGTTTAAGGATTTGAGAATATATTTAGGTTATAGGTTATAGGTTCGGGTTTAAGTTTAGGTTAAGGTTTAGGTTTAGGTTATAAGCTATAGGTTTGAGGAATTGAGAATAGGTTAAGGTTTAGGTTTAGGAAATCGGGTTCGGGTTCGGGATCGCGTTCGGGTTTGGGTTTTCAAGTTTAGGTTTAGGTTTAGGTTAGGGAGTTGAGATTAGGATTAGGTGTAGGTTTAGGTTTAAGGATTTGAGAATACATTTAGGTTTTAGGTCATAGGTTTAGGTTTTGAAGCTTAGGCTTAGGCTTAGGTTTAGGTTTAGGTTAAGGTTTAGGTTTAGGAAATCGGGTTCGGGTTCGGGATCGGGTTTAGGTATGGGTTTTCAAGTTTAGGTTTAGGTTTACGTTAGGGAGTTGAGATTAGGATTAGGAGTAGGTTTAGGTTTAGAGATTTGAGAATACATTTAAGTTTTAGGTCATAGGTTTTGGTTTAGGTTAAGGTTATAAGTTTAGGTTTAGGTTTAGGTTTAGGGAATTGATAATAGGTTAAGGTATAGGTTTAGGAAATCGGGTTCGGGTTCGGGATCGCGTTTAGGTTTGGGTTTTCAAGCTTAGGTTTAGGTTTAGGTTAGGGAGTTGAGATTAGGATTATGTGTAGGTTTAGGTTTAGGGATTTGAGAGTACATTTAGGTATTAGGCTTAGGTTTAGGTTTAGGTTAGGTTTAGATTTAGGTTTAGGAAATTGAGAATAGGTTAAGTTTTTAGGTTTAGGAAATCGGGTTCGGGTTCGAGATCGCGTTTAGGTTTGGGTTTTCAAGCTTAGGTTTAGGTTTAGGTTAGGGAGTTGAGATTAGGATTAGGTGTAGGTTTAGGTTTAGGGATTTGAGAGTACATTTAGGTATTAGGCTTAGGTTTAGGTTTTAGGTTTAGGTTTAGGAATTGAGAATAGGTTAAGTTTTTAGGTTTAGGAAATTGGGTTCGGAGTTCGGGATTGGGTTTAAGTTTGGGTTTTCAAGTTTAGGTTTAGGTTTAGGTTAGAGAATTGAGATTAGGATTAGGTGTAGGTTTAGCTTTAGGAAATGAGTTTAGGTTATAAGTTTTGGGATTTGGGAATAGTTTTAGGTTATAAGTATAGGTTTAGGTTAGGTTATAGATTATAGGTTATAGGTTAAGGTTTTGTGATTTGATTTTAGGTTATAGGATTAGGTTAAGGTTTAGGTTTAGGTTATAGGTTTTGGGATTCGAGAATGGGTTTGGGTTTATGTTATAGGTTTTGTTTAGGTTTAGGTTATATGTTTTGATTTAGGTTATAGGTTATAGGTTTAGGTTAATTATAGGTTCTTGGATTTGAGAATGGGTTCGGGTTTAGGTTATAGGTTTTGGATTTGAGAATGAGTTATGGTTTAGGTTTAGGAAATCGGGTTCATGTTCAAGATTGGGTTTAAGTTTTGGTTATATGTTTTTGAATTTGAGAATGGGTTATAGTTTAGGTTTAGGAAATCGGGTTCATGTTCGGGATTGGGTTTAAGTTTTGGTTTTCAAGTTTAGGTTTAGGTTTAGGTTAGGGAGTCGAGATTAGGATTAGGTGTAGGTTTAGCGTTAGGGAATTGAGTTTAGGTTATAAGTTTAGGGAAAGGTTAGGATTAAGTTATAGGTTTTGGGATTTGGGAATAGTTTTAGGTTATAAGTATAGGTTTAGGTTAGGTTTTGGGATTTGAGAATGGGTTCGGGTTTAGGTTATAGGTTTTGGTTTTGGTTTTGGTTATAGGTAATGATTTAGGTTATAGGTTTTAGGTTTAGGTTTAGGTTATATGTTTAGGTTTAGGTTATAGGTTTTTTATTTGAGAATGGGTTCGGGTTTAGGTTATAGGTTTTGGTTTTGGTTTAGATTTTAAGTTTTGGGATTTGAGAATGGGTTCGGGTTTAGGTTATAGGTTTTGGTTTTGGGATTTGAGAATGGGTTTGGGTTTAGGTTATAGGTTTTGGTTTTGATTTTGGTTATAGGTTTTGGTTTAGGTTAAGGTTATAAGTTATAGGTTATAGGTTTAAGTTTAGGTTAAGGTTATAAGCTATAGGTTTAGGAAGTGAGAATAGGTTAAGGTTTAGGTTTAGGAAATCGGGTTCGGGTTCGGGATCGGGTTTAGGTTTAGGTTTAGGTTAGGTTAAGGTGAGATTAGGATTAGGTGTAGGTTTAGGTTTAGAGATTTGAAAATATATTTAGGTTTTAGGTCATAAGATTTGGTTTAGGTTAAGGTTATAGGTTTAGGTTAAGGTTTAGGTTTAGATTTAGGTTAAGGTTTAGGTTAAGGTTATAAGCCATAGGTTTAGGGAATTGAGAATAGGTTAAGGTTTAGGTTTAGGAAATCGGGTTCGGGTTCGGGTTCAGGTTCGGGATCGCGTTTTGGTTTGGGTTTTCAAGTTTAGGTTTAGGTTTAGGTTAGGGAGTTGAGATTTGGATTAGGTGTAGGTTTAGGTTTAGGGATTTGAGAATACATTTAGGTTTTAGGTCATAGGTTTAGGTTTTAGGCTTAGGTTTAGGTTATAGGTTTAGGGTTAAGGTTTAGGAAATTGAAAATAGGTTAAGGTTTGGGTTTAGGAAATCGGGTTCGGGTTCGGGTTGGTATGGGTTTTCAAGATTAGGTTTAGGTTTACGTTAGGGAGTTGAGATTAGGATTAGGTGTAGGTTTAGCTTTAGGGATTTAGGAATACATTTAGGTTTTAGGCTTAGGTTATAGGTTTAAGTTTAGGTTAAGGTTATAAGCTAGGTTTAGGAGTGAGAATAGGTTAAGGTTTAGGTTTAGGAAATCGGGTTCGGGTTCGGGATCGGGTTTAGGTTTAGGTTTAGGTTAGGTTAAGGTGAGATTAAGATTGGGTGTAGGTTTAGGTTAAGAGATTTGAAAATACATTTAGATTTTAGGTCATAAGATTTGGATTAGGTTAAGGTTATAGGTTTAGGTTAAGGTTTAGGTTTAGATTTAGGTTAAGGTTATAAGCCATAGGTTTAGGGAATTGAGAATAGGTTAAGGTTTAGGTTTAGGAAATCGGGTTCGGGTTCGGGATTGCGTTTTGGTTTGGGTTTTCAAGTTTAGGTTTAGGTTTAGGTTAGGGAGTTGAGATTTGGATTAGGTGTAGGTTTAGGTTTAGGGATTTGAGAATACATTTAGGTTTTAGGTCATAGGTTTAGGTTTAGGCTTAGGTTTAGGTTATAGGTTTAGGTTTAGGTTAAGGTTTAGGAAATTGAAAATAGGTTAAGGTTTAGTTTTAGGAAATCGGGTTCGGGTTCGGGATCGGGTTTAGGTTTAGGTTTAGGTTAGGTTAAGGTGAGATTAAGATTAGGTGTAGGTTTAGGTTTAGAGATTTGAAAATACATTTAGGTTTTAGGTCATAAGATTTGGTTTAGGTTAAGGTTATAGGTTTAGGGTTTAGATTTAGGTTAAGGTTATAAGCCATAGGTTTGGGAATTGAGAATAGGTTAAGGTTTAGGTTTAGGAAATCGGGTTTGGATTCGGGTTCGGGTTCGGGATCGCATTTTGGTTTGGGTTTTCAAGTTTAGGTTTAGGTTTAGGTTAGGGAGTTGAGATTTGGATTAGGTGTAGGTTTAGGTTTAGGGATTTGAGAATACATTTAGGTTTTAGGTCATAGGTTTAGGTTTTAGGCTTAGGTTTAGGTTAAGGTTTAGGAAGTTGAAAATAGGTTAAGGTTTGGGTTTAGGAAATCGGGTTCGGGTTCGGGTTCAGGATCGGGTTTAGGTATGGGTTTTCAAGATTAGGTTTAGGTTTACGTTAGGGAGTTGAGATTAGGATTAGGTGTAGGTTTAGGTTTAGAGATTTGAGAATACATTTAGGTTTTAGGTCATAGGTTTTAGTTTAGGTTAAGGTTATAGGTTTAGGTTTAGGTTAAGATTTAGGTTTAGGTTATAAGCTATAGGTTTAGGGAATTGAAAATAGGTTAAGGTATAGGTTTAGGAAATCGGGTTCGGGTTTGTGATCGCGTTTAGGTTTGGGTTTTCAAGTTTAGGTTTATGTTTAGGAGTAGATGGTGTAGGTTTAGGTTTAGGGATTCTCTAGTATTATCTATTATTGAACCTAATATTATCTACTACATACTAGTAACATACAACCAATATTGGGGCACCATACCATAAGCTACAAGAATTTCATGTCCCCCTAAACAAGGTATCCTCCATTGATAACATATATATATATATATATATATATTATAAGTTTTTTATTTTCATTTACATTCCCAAATACATTCACCATCCATCCAAGAAAATTGAAACAAGTACTGTCAATCTATCTTATCTTACCGACCACCTTATGTTTCTTTTCACCTTTGTAGCTTTCATATTTGTTGCAGCTGCTAGTTCACCATCAGTAGTCTCCCTAACCAAATCTTTTTGCAAATTCCTCCATTACTGCTAACCTACATATTACCTGTACTCTGAAACCAACATAAATATAACTGGGAAACAATATAAGGAATAAGAAAAAATGAATTTACCTGTACACATCATTAAATATTTCCCTATAAGGAGGTGATATTATATCTTTGATAGCCACAACCTGTATGACAGAGAAAAATGCAACCGATACAGTCTGTTACAATTCAAATGAGAAAAAAGATTTGTGGCTGCACCGATATTCTAGTACATTACGAATGGCTGCCACGTACCAAAAAGTCAGATTGGGATCAAGCCACTACGTAGTTCTTTTTAATTAACCAAGTTACTAAAGGTCATAAATTTCATATTCAACAAAGTATCATTGAACGTCGTCTCAAATCGTTTCTGGTTGGTGCATTTAAAAAAATAAATTGGTGCACAATCAATGTATATTCTTGTTACATCTCATACTGCAACAAGTGACAACGTTCTGTCAATACTTCTGTTACATTTGAAATTGAAATCCTTTAGTGACTTGGTTAATAAAAAACAGATGACAACAAGCCATAATTAATAAAAAGGATGTTAAAGATTAAATAAAAAAGGCAACTTGATCAAAAAAGCATTTCATTGAATATTCAAGTTTTCGTCATACAAAATGTCCAAAAGTTCAAAAAGTTAATCAAAACTACTGAATATTCAAATTTTCATCAGAATTTGGGCCAAACAATCATTTCACCCAATTGAATATCTTCAAATGTCTGTCATCATTAAACAACTCTCTTGTTGACGTTGATATCATCTATTACAACTCGATGCATTCGGAGGGATGCCGGTATTATCGACACCATCCGCCCACTAGCAACAATCCGACCACGGATATCTCTCAATTGGCAAATTTGTTCTATCGATGGAGTTGTTGCAGAGTCTTCTCGAATACTCGGCTCACAGATCGACGGTGGGCCTAAAATAATGGTTTCATGTAAATACAAATGCTACTTTTATCTTTAAAAATAATAATTATATCATTTGATCGCACAAATGTAATACCGAGATCTGTTGTATCGGAGAGCGGTGAAGTAGTTGGCTTTGAGTAATTTGTTGCCTAAGTTCAAGCAAATTCTTGCCTAAGTTCGATAAATTGAGTCATTGATGCTTCAAATTTTGCCTCAATGGATATACGTGCATTCCTCTCCGACCGAGCTTCTATAATGTAGGGGGTGACAACCTTCATAGTAGTCTTAGAAATACCCAAACCCATGCCCCTAACTCGGCCTCTGCTGTCACGACCACAAACCTAAACAATAATTTTTAAGTTTAGTGATGTGTGTATGTTATTATTTTTAAAAAAAACCAACGACAATGTATGTAAAGTGAGTAGAATTGATGGAAAACACGTGTGGCCTGGTCGTGGTCTAAATCCTTGTGCTTAATGGAAGGATCACTGCTAGCTATCGATAATATTCTTTCCTGTTAGAAGATAATTGTTACA
The DNA here is from genome assembly GCA_030180095.1 of Magnolia changhungtana. NCBI lineage: Eukaryota > Viridiplantae > Streptophyta > Magnoliopsida > Magnoliales > Magnoliaceae > Magnolia > Magnolia changhungtana. The sequence continues at coordinate 4,981,577 of JASAUF010000474.1, forward strand.
ATAAATCCTTCATTGTACTTAAATAAAAAAATGATTAAAAACTGAAAAATTATTCTCACCGCTGTTTCAAGATGCGTTTGTGTTGGGTAAGACCCATCAGGTCTGCTATGAGTGGCAACAAACAAGTCGGTCCTGGTGATGATAGTATTTGGATTTTCTTTTCGCTGTAATTATATAAGTAAATTAGTTAACAAGAATTTATATTCATCAATTAAATTGTCAAAAAATGTAGTACAAATTACCATTTTCTCTAATGTCCTAGCAGCACCTCGTCTTCCAGACGTGTGAGGGCATTTCACCTGTGCTCTGGAAGTCTTCCCCTTCTTACGAAGATTGATTAATAATTCTATAGATTGTAAATTAATGAAAATGTCCCAATCCTCTTGCTTTACACCAATGGGACAATTTCTTCTTCTTTCTACATCATTATCAACTTTATCATATTCCTTTCGCAGACTGTATTTCCATACCTTCCAAGCTTTGCTTACTTTCAAAAATACATATTCTTTTAAATCATCATCGATGTCGTACGTGGCCTATTTTATAAAATTTATAATCAGACAATCTTATTGAGTAAGAATTAAAAATAAAATCAAGAACAAACATGCTCACCAAAACCATAGACCAGATATTATCTTTAATTGCACTAGGCACTTTGCATAATCAGAAATGAAATTGGACAGTGTGTCCTGCCAAGTTGCCCTAAAAATGTGTTGAAAGGTGCTGATGTTTCTCCGACCTGGTTGTTTATATTCATTTAATTCAAGTCTCTTCCTTGTATTGCTTCCTTGGTGAAAGTGATGAACCACCAAAATCCGACATAATTCTGCAATTTTATAAAACAAAACAATATCTCATTATTATGTTATTGGCATTCTATTAATATTTTGATAGCTAAAAGATTTTAACAATCATTACTAAATAGAATTCAACTCACTTTCAAACTGATTTGAATCTTATTAGTTTCTTTTCCGTTTCCTATGACGTGAGGTACTCGGCTCACTCTCTACCCATGATTTTTCTGTACATCTTCATCTTCATAATTTAAATCATCAATTAATGAAAGTGTTGAAGAACTTACATTCCTTCTTGCCTCAAACTCAAGTGGATCTTCAAATGCATATGCATCTTTCGTCAATCTCATAGGAGCATCGATTACAACATGCCAGGTCATCTCTAGTTGGATCCTTACGGTAGAAGACACAGTCGCACGAGATGCAAGAATAAACGCTCATCGTCTTCCTTTAAGTTCCGTCTAAACCTTCCTAGATTGACAAATATCAGATTTGTTTCGGGATCTATGAAACATCCATTCACTTTATCTTCAATATGCACCCAATCACAATAGAAGAGTACTACTCTGAACTCGAAGTAGTTCAATTCGAGAATTTGTCTAATGATGCCATAATAAGTGACTTCTTCTTCTATTGATTCCTATCCTTGGCACTTGCCCGAAGCTAGTTAGCGCTTTCATTGAGACTCCACTGTTTTGTGTTGTTCTGTTCATTTCAGAATTCGCAGTGCTAAAAACATATCCATTTACTGAGTAAGTATTATATGATATGCATTTGAAGTCAGGACCATCGGCAATTCTCTTAAATTGAGTCATTTCTTGATTATGTAGTTGATGTCTTAACCAAGGAATGTATTCCATTATTTTCACTCCTGACAGTTACCCTTTCGATTTTGTCCGTACGTGTTTGGCCCTGGATGTATGTTTGGTACTTCCTACAAACATATATATAACAATGGTCATAAATTTTATATATATAACAATGTTTATTACCATAAGCCATTTAAAAATATAAAAAAAGAATAATCTACTTCATTAACTTACTCCTCCCATTGATGATTTTCAATGTGATGTTGCAAAACCCATCTGCGTGCTTGTTGGTATTGCACTGTAGTAAGATCATAAATTTTTCCTTTCTTATCATTCTGGGAATCACCAAACATTTTCATCATCATTGAATATTTTTAGTCCTTGCTTATGACCTCCTATTGTATTATTAGGATAGTATTCCATACAAGATACATCATAGATTCCTCTATAATGTAGCGTTCATATCTGACCCTCTCTGGGTAAGCTTGATTCATCACATACTTTTTGTATGTTCTCATCATCCTGTTAAATATTAAAATTAGTTATTGATGAAAAAATAAAAACTATTTTGAAAAAGTTAATAAATTATAACAATAGTTAAAGTTACCTCTCAAAAGGATACATCCATCGATATCTGACAGGTCCGCAAACTTGTGCCTCCTCCGCCAAGTGCACAACAAGGTGTGTCATAGAAACGAAAAACGATGGTGGAAAATACTTTTCGAAAACACATAATGTTTTCACTATTTTATTTTTCATTTCTTGAAGCTCCATACGATGAATTTCTTTAGAACATATGACGTTAAAGAATCTTGACAATTGTATAATGGTACAAGCGCAATGACTTTTCTTTCTTGAATGAATGCATCAATAATACGGTAGTGCTTCTTTGCATTAGAATGTGATAATCATGTGACTTAAGGCCCTTGAGGTGATAGTCATCCATACTGATATGATGTTTCCAGTTTGCACTATACCCTCTTGGAACTTTCAAATCACTCAATGTTCGACAAATGAGTTCTCTTTCAGATCTAGATAATGTGAAAGGAGCCTTAGGCAATAACAACTTACCATTTTTTTCCTCTGGCCAATATTTTGATCTTATCTTCATAGCCATAAGATCTTGACGGGCTTGTAAACCATCCTTAGACTTGTCCTTCATGTCCATAATTGTTGCAATAAGGTTCTCAGTAACATTTTTCTCAACATGCATCACATCCAAATTATGACGAATGGGCATATGCTCCCAATACGGCAATGTAAAGAAGATTGATCTCTTCGACCAAGCAGTAAGGTTAGACTCCTCATCCGTGGTCTTCTTCCTCTTATTTCCTATATGCTTTCCGAACTTGGTTTGTATATTATTCATTTTAACCATTACTTGTTCTCCAGACAAACGCTTTGGAGCTTGCCGATTTTCATCATTCCCATTGAATTGAGATCTTTGGCTCCTAAAGATATGAGCTCTTGGGAGGAATCTTCTGTGCCCCATATAAGCAAACTTCTTTCCATGTTTTAGCCAAAAAGAGTCGGTCTCCTCACTACAAACAGGACATGCATACTTTCCTCCCTGTCCTACACCCAGAAAAAAAGATGTCCATAGGTGGAAAATCATGTATTGCCCATAATAAAATCGCCTTCATTGTAAACTGTTCTTCCCGAATGAGTCATATGTTATCGACCCTTTCCACAATTCATTTAATTCTTCAATTAATGGTTGTAAATATATGTCGATGTCATGCCCTGGACCATTTTTTCCAGGGAATTAAAAGTGTTAACAGAATAAATTCCTTCCGCATGCATAAATGAGGTGGAAGATTGTATGGAACAACCATAACAGCCAAAGCAACTATATGAGATGCTCATATGCCCAAAGGGGTTGAATCAATGTCTGTTGCAAGTCCCAACCGAACGTTACGTGGATCCGCAGAAAAATCACTAAATTTTCTATCTACAAACTTCCACATAGAAGAATCCACAGGATGACGCATGTACGAGTCATTTTTAGCCCCCTTTGAATGCCACAACATATTCTCTGCAATCCATGATACGCTATAAAGTCTTTGTAACCTTGGTGTTAATGGGAAGTATCTTACCACCTTCCATGGTACATGTGAGACTCTTGATCTTACAACACTATTCACTTTCCATCTGCTTGCTTTACATGTAGGACAACTTTCCCTATTAGCATGCTCCTTCCAGTACAAAATACAATCATTACGGCATGCATGTATCACCTCATAGTTCATACCCAACGACTGATCAATCTCTTTGCATTATAGGTACTATCTGGCAAAGAGTTCTCGCTAAGCAAAATCTTCTTGAGCGATTGCAACAAACTCGTAAAGCTATTATCCGACCACGATATTTAGCCTTCATGCTCATCAACTCAATCACATCGCGACAACTTTGTATACTCACGTTTACACGATGGATATAGGGTTGTACCGCATCCTCCCTTAGTTTATTGTACTGAGTATCATTGTCTATGTCATCTTGAGGCTGACTACCATGTTCCTCATTGACCTCATTCATACATGCATCTAAGTCATCGGGTTGAACACGACCAAAAGTATCATTAACCAAATCAACCATTCTGGGCAACAACTCTTCATTACAATTAGTCGCAGATGTACTAGGAGCCTTGGCATTGACACCCATATTGGGAAGTTGTTCTCCATGAAAAAACCAAGTTGTGTATGTCTGATCTATACCATTCATAATCAAATGCTCATAAAGCGTACTTAGTATTTCTTCTTCCCATGCACATTACGACATCTAGCACAAGGACAACTATACCAATCAACACCACTCGAATTCCTTTTTGCAAAAATAATAAACGATTCAACGCCTTTAATGTATTCATCACTCAATATATCTTTCGTCATCCAATTCTTGCTCGGGGGCGTCAAATCCATTTCTGATATCACATGCATGCAGCATATAAAAAGTGAGATACAATAAAAAAGAGGCTTTTCATAAACTGTCAAAACATGCCACACATGTGGTGTAGAATTAATAATTCAGAAGTTATTTAGGAAACAAGAGCAGCAAAATGTAATAAACATACATCAGATTCGATTGGTTGATGTTTATATAAACATTCAATCGCATTCATTTTGATGTGTTTTAAGAACCTATTATTATGACTTTTCTTCTCACTGCATTCCCTTCCCAATGATTTCCTCAACGAACAAATAAGTTGTTCTTCTCATCTGCCGCCTTTTTTTTTTTTTTGCTTTTGGAATTATAGTATTTTTCAGTTGCCTGTTTTTAGTCCTGTTTCAATCCGTCTAATGCAACCTTGATTAATGAATTACATTTATTTCTCTAATTTGAAATGTATCTGTGCATCAACCACATAAACTAAGTTTGAAGAGAGTGGGAGAGAGAAGAAAATCAACAATTTGGTTTTTCAGAATATCAAGCAAAATTCTCTCTCTCTCTCTCTCTCTCTCTCTCTCTCTCTCCCCTCCCTCCTTCCATGGAGTTCACCATGGTTTGCACTAGAGTTAATGTCCTGGTTCTCCTTTTGGTCCTCTCCTCACCCTGCACATTCATTCAAAGTCCAATGGATTTTGGTCCCTTGAACTTCCTCCAAAAACAACCACAGCATCTCTTGACTTTGGGAGGATCTTCTTCAATTCTCCTTCTGCAATTCTCCAACCCCAATCCTCGAAAGAGATCCTTTAGCTCCTCAGCTTCCTCTCTGCTCCCTCCTTCAACAAGGTTCTTGTTGCATCAAGAGGAGTGGGGCACTCCATCCATGGCCGAGCCCAAGATCAATGGCATTGTCATTAAAATGGATTCTCTACCTCCTTCCATAGAAATCCACAGGAAAAGAGATGGAGAGCCTGGTTTTCCTTTGCAAATGTAAGTGGTGGGACCCTTTGGGTGGAACTCTTGAAGGAGATGATTGAATGCCCACCACTTAAAACTTCTAGGGGCCACTATAATATTTAATGGCTTGGGTGTTCAATCACTTCTTTGTTTTCATGTGATACGGTCCACGAGATTTGGACTGCCTCATTTTTTTTTTATATAAACAGTTCAAAATCAAGAACAAAATCACTAAATTATATCAGCCCACATGATCCATCATTTCCTTCCATATCCCCCACAAATTGTAAATTGTTGCTCTTGATATTTAGGGCCCAAATGTATAAATAAACAGTTCAAAATCGCACATGCCGGGCTCTATAGTGGGCCATGGGTCTGAATAAGAAAGTTTACGCTTTATATATAAAAAAAAACACATACAAAAAAAAAAGGAAAAAGATAGAGAACATGTGGCCCTCTCGTTAGATTGCTATCTAGCCATTCAAAACAAAAAGAAAAACAAAAATACAACCACAACAACCAGCCCAAAACCCCCTAAGAAAAATGCAATTTGAGAGAGACAGAGAGGTACCTCATGGTTAATTCAAACATGTTTAACAGGTACCTCATGGTTAATTCAAACAAGTTAACAGGTACCTCTCTCTCTCTCTCAAACATGTTTAACTGCAACAGAAAACATGTTTAACAGGTACTCTCTCTCTCTCTCAAACATGTCCACAATTATCTTTTCCATCTAGCTCAATTCAAACATGTTTAACTTGTTTTTTCAGCTCTATTAATGAGTTATGATGCAGCTGCCATTTCAGATCATTTCTGCACATTAATTGGAACTGATTCAGGTGAGAAAAGTTCATGTCAATTTAAATTCAATGGATTCTGTCAAGAAATTGAGCAGTTGCTAACGAATTCCACCAGTTTCAATTATTCCAACGCACATACCAAACAACAATAGCAAGGAACAATTTATTTGTCTACAAGCAATGTTTCCAAGGAAAAGAGAATAGTGGCCTTCTAAGAGCTCTTCCTAGTTCTTACAATTTCAACCAAAATAAGATCATATTTTTCTGATATTCCATGATTCATCTCACTACTAGGATTCCCTATTATTATATATCATGTGGAAATGCATCCTTGATATTGATTCTTTGCAATACCATGGATGATATTACTAATATTACATTTGTTCTACATGATAGAAAAGAAAACGATAAACAATCAGCACTACAAATGAAAAGATGAAGAAAAAGTGTGTTTTGATTTATATAACGTTACAATTCATTGGCATTTTGGTTTCCCGGTGGATCAAAAGAATTTATTTTGCACCATCCAACCAGAATTTTCTTGAATCAGCTCACCCTGATCATAACTAGCGGAAGGACTATACCTAATTCACATTCTACATTGGCAAGCTCAACAAAAAGAATTTATTTTTACAAACCAACAGAGACCAACAATCCTCATTTTATCCAAAGCTCAATTTGGACCGCACACTGAGAAAGAGTGGGGATTATGACATCCGCCATCCCACAATGCCGATGTTTATTTGTCACCCAACTTGTTCATAAGTGACACGGACATAGGAAAACACAAATATCATCTTGATTGAAACTTCACGCCCTAAGAAGTTTTCAACAGTGGGTCTTCGATTCCCACTGTTTCCTGTGGTGGGCCCACTTGAGCACTGGATATGCTTCCATTTGGGCTCATGCCATAAAACGAGCTGAAAAATAGATGGCCTGCATGGATAACACAGGGCCCACTTGAGCACTGGATATGCTTCCATTTGGGCTCATGCCATAAAACGAGCTGAAAAATAGATGGCCTGCATGGATAACACACACACATCGCAGTGGCCCCATAGAGTTTACTCGCATGCTTGAGTTACAAAGTATGCAATCCACCTTCTACAGCAGAGACATTTCATCAAACACATGTTGTGCACACCTTAAACATTCACAACAAATGATGAATGGCAAGACGATTCTATGTCTGCATCCATTGTATACATGGTATACATCTATAGCAACTCAGGCCATCTAGATCATTGGTCCCCATTGTTTACCAGACATGGCCAACAAACCCCCACTGCGGATTTACAGATCTACAAATTTAAAACCTAAATAGAGAAATGAGTACCTGGTCGGGGAAGAGATGAAGGGCAGGGGCTGCTGACCGCACCGATGTGGAGATGATGCAAGTGAGGAAGAGAGAGAGAGAGAGAGAGAGAGAGAGAGTCGGGGGTAGGAAGAAGCTGGGAGTTGCGCGGGTCTGGGACCGGGGGAGAGAGAGAGAGAGAGAGTCGCGTGGGTCCGGGACGGCGAGAGAGAGAGAGAGTCGGTGGGTCCGGGACGGCGAGAGAGAGAGAGACCGGGACCACGAGAGAGAGAGAGAGAGAGAGAGAGAGAGAGAGAGAGAGGGAGGGCGGGCGACTGCTGAAATGGGGGACATTGGGCGCGCTGCTCTGTTTGAGCGCGCGCCCAAATTTTGGGGAGGGGGACGTGGCTGGTGATCGATGCTCTGTGGGCCCCACCATGATGTACATGTTTCATCCATTCGGTTCATCCATTTTTATAGATCATTTTAGTGCTTGATGCAAAAAACAATAAGGATATAAATCCTAGGTGGGCCACACCACAGGACAAAATTAATGAATGGATATTTACAATTAAAATCCTCCTAAGGCCCAATTTACTGTTGATTTGATATCCAATCTGTTTATTTGTTCATAAAGAGCCAGATGAAGGGAAAAAATAAATATCAACTTGATCCAAAACTTTTATAGCCCCCAAAACATTTTTAATGGTCAAAATTCATTCAACACTATTTCCTGTAATGTGGTCCACTTGAGATTGAGATATAACTCATTTTTTTATCATATCATAAAATGATATATAAAAATAGATGGACAGCATGGATGATACACATACATCATGGTGGGCCCCACAGAGCACTGACCACTAGCCATTGGCAGGTGTCAGGGGGAGTAGCCAATCTGTTTCCCACCAAAATAAATACATGTGATTTAATCTCCATGTTTCCTACCGTATGGTCCACTTTAGCCTTCGATCTAAATAATTTTTGGTTTCATGCCCCTATAATAATATTTTAAAATATATGAAACGCAGTTTAGATAAGACATTTTTTAGGCCTATAGGGCCCCTTATACCCTAAGCGTCCTCTGGTGCCCACTATGATTTATTCAATTTATCCACTCCATCTATCCATTTTAACATATAATTTTATTACGTAAGGTCAAAATTGAAGACTAGAAAAATCTGAAGTGGACCACATCATAGGAAACAGTATAAATTGAACGTCTACCATTGAAATTTTTTTGGAGGCCACTGAAGTTTTGGATCAAGTTGATATTTTAGTTTTCCCTTCATCCATATATTTGTGACCTATTGAACAAGTTGGATGACCAATCAAAATCACTGTAAGCCATGGGAAGATTTCAACGTTGGAAATCATTATTCCCACTGTTTCTATGGTATGGTCCACTTGAGCTTTAGATATACTTTAATTGTGGACTCAACCACTAAGGAATTTGTTTGGATGGGTGGATTGGAAGGGATTGAATGGTATTAGGGTGGATGGCATGGATTTCGAGGTAATAATGGCGTTGTCAATGGATTGTCTTAAGATCCATGGAATTGCTATATCCCCCTGGATTGCTATATCAAGTCTGTTTGGCACACTCAACTAATCCCGAGATTAAACCTTCCCATCCCTTCCAATCCCTCGAACCAAACATGTCCCAGGCAAATTTGAACGGATTAGGGTGGATTGGATGGGATTTAAAGGTAATGATGGTGTTGTCGTGGATTGTCTTAAGATCCATGGGATTGCTATATATCCCAGGATCGATCATCATTTGTTTGGCACGCCCGGCCAATCTAGCGATTTAACTTCCAATCCCCTTCCAATCCACTTGTCCAAACGGGCCCTAAAATGATCTGGAAAAATGGATTGACGATGTTGATATCATAAACCATGACTTTAGGCCACGAGCTTAAAAATAAAGTCAATCCATGACTTGGGTGGGCCACACCACATACTATAATTGAGAGGGTTACCCTCCCATTAAAACATTCATAATCATTTATTGGGCCCACCTAGATGTGGTTCATAAATCCAACCCATTCATTATATACGTGTGTCCCACTTGGATGAGGAGTCAGCCCAAGTTTCGTACGCATCCAAAACTCATGTGGGCCCCACCAATTAAATGTTTTTATATGTTTTAGGGATATCTTCACATAGTTTTAGATGCTATGGCTCACCGGAGTTTTGTATACTACTGATTTTTGGACTTAAATGGAACACATCAAATGCATGGTGTTGATGTTCTACATACATCATGGTGGGGCGCACACAGATTAACCTCATGCGAAGTTCCCATAAGGTGACCTTATAGTACCGATTTCACTATTTACCTAACTCCTTCATGGGTGTTACTCTAACCATGTAGGGCCCACCTTGATATATTTTATATATGTCGACACCGTCCATATATTTTTCCATCATATATTTAGGAAGTGATTTCGAATCATAAGAACTCAATAATCTCAGGTGGGTCATGAAATCGCTCTTATGATGATTTTTTTCACCTTTGGATTTTGCTGTTTTGATGAGGTTGTATGTTGAATTCTAGGGGTTGTAGGGTTTGATTTTGTTTTGTTCTTAAAGATTGGTCGATTCTACTAGTGGTGTTTGGAAACTAACCTCTGATATTAATTTGATTCCATTTGAAAAAATTCTGTCAGTGTCAATGTCTTGTGTTTCTACAAGTTTTATGGTTTCTAGTGAGATTTATGTGTTGTGTTTCTTGTTTTGGAGTCATTGGAGCTAATATATGGGGGCCAACTGTGGATGAGTCCATGACTTGGTAATGCCTTTCATAGAACAATCCTGCCGCCTGATTGGTGGACTTCATACAATTGGATCGATGTCGGTTGTTTTTTTTTTTTTTTTTTTGAGATTCCATTTGGCTTAAACTATATTTCAGTTCCTTTTTAACAAGCAGCTTAAACTATATCTAAGCTATGCAAGTTTACATCTCATTGCTTTGGAGATGAGTTTAATAGCCGAAAAATGATAACATGAGAATGGCCTATACTAATGTATGCATTTGGTACCAATTCTTAATGTTGGCAATTCACCCACCCTGCACCTGACATACCTGTACCTCTCCAAAGGTCACACTGATTGGATGATCTTAATTAACTGTTTGAAATTATCGTTGGATTATTTTGGACCATTTTCTTTTTACTATCATGAGGAACATTGAGTTGTACTTGTACTATATATTCTTTTTAAACATCTATATGTTTCAATCTCCTTTGATCTGCAATCCTATTGTGTTGAAGGGTACATCTATTCGTTGGGTAGGACACTTATTTTAATATCACAATGATTGGATAATCTCAACCATCTCGATATTACAATTGAATTTAGATCATTTTCTTTTTTACCAAGGTATTGAAGAACTTTGATTTGCACTCGATCCTCTTTCTTAAATGTGTATATTTTTTCTTAACTTCAAGTTAATACTTCTTCTTCTTCTTTTTCGTTTGTCTTTTCACGTTTACATGTTTTAATCCCACCTTGTGTATTGTAGGCCACATCCATTCAATTTGGTATAGATCCAATTTATTTCAATTTTTCTTGTCAAAATACAAAATCTAGCTTTCTTTTTTAAAAAATATATTTTTTTACAATTTGTCAATTTTTTCACAATTTTGTTTAAATTCTTTTTTTTTTTTTCAAAATATCATTTTTTAATCTCACTTTTGTGATATAACTTTTTAATTTTTGTTGTCAAAATACAAAATCTAGTTTACTTTTTTTAAAAAAATATATATATTTTTTTACAATTTGTCAATTTTTTCACAATTTTGTTTAATTTTTTAAATTTTCTTTTTCAAATATCATTTTTTTATCGAAATCTTGTTATATAACTTTTTAATTTTTCTTGTCAAAATACAAAATCTAGTTTTCTTTTTAAAAAATATATATTATTTACAATTTGTCAAATTTTTCACAATTTTGTTTAATTTTTTAAATTTTCTTTTTCAAAATATCATTTTTTTAAATATCACTTTCGTTATATAACTTTTTAATTTTTCTTTTCAAAATACAAAATCTAATTTTCTTTTTAAAAATATATATATTTTTACAATTTGTCAATTTTTTCACAAATTTATTTAATTTTTTAAATTTTCTTTTTCAAAATATCAATTTTTAAATATCACTTTTGTTATATAACTTTTTAATTTTTCTTTCAAAATACAAAATCTAGTTTTCATGTTTAAAATAAATATTTTTTTACAATTTGTCAATTTTTTCACGATTTTCTTTAAATTTTAAAATTTTCTTTTTCAAAATATCATTTTCTTATTGAATTTTTTCTTTTCAAAATTATCAACATTATTCAAAGTTCTTAATTTTTATTTCAAAATCTAGATTTTTATAAAATTACTTTTTTTTCAAAATCTAAATTTTTTTTCTTAAACAATGGTAGTTATTTTTCTAAGCCTTTTAACTTTTTTTTTTTTTTTGAAATTCATCAATTTTCTTGTTATTGAGTGTTGAGCATTAGAGACTGTTTACGACCGTCTCTAATGAAGACGATCTTTGTGATCTCAAATGACCAATATAAGACGGCTAAGGACAGTCTCTCATAGAGACGGTCTTTGTGATCTCGCGTAGAGACAGCTAAGAACCGTCCCTAATATAAACAATTTTTGCCAACTTTGGGCAGTCTCAAATGATAGGAAAAGACGGCCAATGACCGTCTCTAATGGAGACGGTCCTTGACAGTCTCAATTTACCAGTACGAGACAGCCAATGACCGTCTCTCATATGGACGGTCCTTGACCGTCTCAAAGAAAGGCATATAAGACGGTCGAGAGACCGTCTTTATTCGATCGGTCAATGGTCGTTTTTTTATCTTAAAGCAGATTAATGACGGTTTTTGACCGTCTTAAATGGTTTGTAGACGTTAAAATGTTTAAGACAATATTAAGGACGGTCAAGGGCCGTCTAAAATTTTTGAGACTGTTTACGACCCTCTCTAAAGCGTCTTTAAACCAAGCAATTTTAGAGACGGTCCAGAACCGTCTCTAAATCCGTCAATCTTTTCCATTTTTCACGTAGTGAAGCTCCAAGGAGCTCCTAAAAAGATCATCCATCTCTAGCTAGGTCACGGTGGGGGTAGTACCCAATCCTGGCCCCTTTAAACCTTGGGTAGGACCCACACGATACGCAAAACTGATGATTCAAACTTTTATAGTAGAATGGATCTAGACAGATGTGGATTGGGTACTACCCTCGTTTGTCCCGAGCGTGGCACAAGTAGGAGCTTTGAGGGGCAACTGTGATATATGGGTTTTATCCACATCGTCCATCCATTTTGGCCATATCATCTTAGGATAAGTTAAAAAATGAGGCAGATATAAGTGTTGGTTGCTCCACTTGTTTTTAATTATGTGAGCATGCCAAAATCGATGCAATGGTTCAATCCAAATTGATCAACTTTGATTACAAGCGTCAAAACAAGCAGATATGTCGAATATGAATGTATATGACTAGATTCTGAGAAGGTCGGTCATTAGCCACTTCTAGAAGTTTATAACGATCAGGTAATAATTGGAGGGTGGGGTTCTTCCTCCGAAGATGGGTTACTTTGTATTTTCCACAAGAAAGGGCTTTTAAAATACAAGTGCAAATCAAACAAAAGGAAAAACTTACAATCGATCATCAAGAGCGACCAGAAGAATGCATCTCTTGGAAGAACTACTTGATATAAGATAAAAGACAAATCCAACGTATGAGTGTAGACGTGGATTACAACTAAAGATTATAGCTAAGAATTACCACTACTTAATTACTGGTACTCTTAAGATAAGCTGAGATAAAGTAAGTTGATGTATTTGTTTGGTTTGATTGGTATTAGACTCCTTACTCTGTTGAATTCCATTGCTATTTATAGATTTCTGATGTAGCTTATTCCTCGAGATCCTTCTTCCATTATTGTAATGGTTACAATAGTCGAAAAGCTTCTTTCTAAATCATTCTCTTGTTACATTTCTATTTTATAACCATTCCTCTTCCAAACGCCTCTCGAACACTTGCTTCACTTTTTGTTGGCCAAGGTTTTGTTTTGACTGCCCTTAGTTACTTTTTATATCTTAAACAACTCAATTGCGCTTCTTATATATCAACCATAACATTTTGTCAACCATCAATTGACATGTAAAGTTAGACTTACACTAGTTGTACACCCACAAAAAGCACTCCAAATCTGTGAAGATATTTTTGCCCACTTCTTATTTCTCATACAATGCCACATGTCACTTCCCTATTGGCTTTCTCAGAATTACAAGAATTAGGGTACAACACCAAGATTCAAGTGGACCACACTATGGGGATTGAATGCTTACTTTTGAAACTTCTTGAGGGCTACAAAAATTTTAAATCAAGCTAAGATTTGTGTTTCCCCTTTGTCCATGTCGATATGACCTTATGGGCAGGTTGGATGGCAAAGAAACATCACGGTGGGCCCTAAAAAGGCTTTAACAATGGGCATCATTATCACTGCTGCTACCAGTGGTGTGGTCCACTTGAGCTTTGGATCTGCCTCATTTTTGGGGATTATACCCTAAAATGATGGCAAAATGGATGAACAATGTTGATAGCAACCGATATATCACGATAGCCCCTTAAAGACCCAGGGACAGTGGGGTTAGTACCCAATTAGCGTTCGATCTAGATCGTCATGTTTTAAGCATTTGATTGGATGACTATTATCCATCTATTTTTCTAGCGGTTGATCAGATGTACAAAATCTGTTAGTTTAAAAGAGTTTAAAAAGAAAGATTTAAAATTTTTAGAAAAATTAGTTTTTATCTTTATTAACCAACTTATCGTTCATAACCCCAAGTGTAGGGTCGCGACGTAGTAATAATCTCGGTAAGACCGAGGTCGAATCCACAGGGACTAATTTCGTGTGTATTTTGAAAGTAATTAAAATCAGAACTAGAAAAAGATCTAAACCTAAATACGGAATATAAGGAAGTAATGGTGAAGTATGAAATTAGAAACTTAAGAAATTAAAGGTGGGAACTAGGGTTTCCAGGGATCTACTTGCAACTATTGGGATATTTCTCCTTATTTGATTTAAGGAACTCAATTGGAATTGGAGTCCTATCCTATCCAATTGGAAGATATATTAATAAACTCAGATCTGAACTTCCATTGATCTAATTTTAATGGATGGAAGTAGTAGAGATTGGAAGTGATTCCATAATTCAACCATGAATAGGAGACTATGGTAAACAACAAGATATACCAATCTAACAACCAACATAGGAGAATTGTGGGGGTTAAAAGAGATTCCATCACTCGACCATGCCTAAGGGATGATGGTGGACAACAGGATTTACTAACTTTACAATCTCATAGTAGGAAAAGAAGATACTTTAGGCTATTGCAGATCTATTATAATTTGAGTCACAACAAACCATTAAAAACTAAAAGTATTTCTTAAATATCAAAGTAAAATCAAAGGAGTTTAACAATAACAAGAATCAAACTAGAAGAACATCCCAATCACGCTATAAGCTTCACCCCTTAGCCTTAGCTAAGGGATTTAGCCAACCATAGACATGATTGGATTCAAAACCCTAGAACAAAGATTTAAAAACTAAGAAGAAGAGAAAAAAATGCTTTGGAGACGGCTCCACCCCTTTGCTTTGCTCCTCCAAACCCTAGATATCCTAGAAAAACTTAGGAAACCCATATTCATAAGCAAAGTTCCGCAAAATCGCAAAATCGGATCAAATTTACGCAGTCCGCATAAACTCTGTGTAACGCCTTCGATGTCATCGAACGACCTTTGATGTCATCGAAGGGGTTTGCATCCGGAAGTCGCGCCTTTTCTCTTTTCGCACAGCGTAAGTCTTTATGTCATCGAACTGTCCTTTGATGTCATCGAGCATCCCTTCGAGTCATCGAACCGGTCATTGAGGAATTGAAAAGGCGTCCAAAATAGTCCACATCAAAAATTGCACCTAATAAGTCCATCGACTAACTTGATTTTCATGTAAAAATTCGATATCATCGAGTGGTTTTAGATGTCATTGAACGATGGCTTCAATGTCATCGAATAGTGCTTAGTGACACAGTCATTGTATTATGCGCTTGTTCTTTCAACTTACTTCATTCTCTACTTGGTTTTCTTGGATTTTGGAGTCTTGAAATCTTCAATCTTAGTATTCAAAGATCCATTCTTTTCCTTGGAAATTCTTGAGCACTAAATCCATACTTTGAACATTCTTTCTAATCCAAGCTCTTAAATGCACCTTGCAACACAAACATGAATAAAATGACACATTAAGCAGTATCATGTTCATAAAACCAATATATAAATGGGGGATAATATGCAATTTTAACTCTCAACACAATCCCCAACCAGCATTTTTCTAGTCTCGAGCAAAAATATGTATAAAATAATCTTCCACTTCACAGTTTAAAACCTTTTTTCAGAAAACAATCTTTTCTACAATCAAGTATAAATGAGTAGAGTCAAGACAAGAAAGTGAGATTTTAGAAACCTAGAGCCGAATCACATAAGCAATCAATCAAATAGGTTCTTTATCAGTTTTAAAATTATGAACTCATGTATCAAGTTTTGCCAATTTGCTTGGTGAATAACAACTTACTCCCCCATAAGAATACTATCATTTCATAATGTTAGCAATGTTCATCATATCAAGAGTAGTTTAAAAATTCAAGTACTGATTCCGAACTTAACCCCTTCTCCTTCTTTTTCAGTTTTTGATTTTATATCGACGAATACTCATATTCATTCTTTTTTAGACATTATATCCTTTTCAGAGACCTTTTTCATTCTCCTTAGAAGTGTTGTCATTCTTCAAAATTTGGCCTTTTTGTCGATCTCCTATTTTTTAATTGGTTTTTCATCTTTTAAGGTGGATAAAATTCTCTAGACTCAATTCTCAACATCTGTCAATGATTCACATGCTACCTATCAGAAATTCTAGCACAACTTATAGAACGTAAAATGATCGTGTCTTGTGATTTAAATTAACATGATATTTGAACTTCCTCATAATCAATTACATGTAAGGACTTAAGTGATAGACTACTTAATTGATCAAACTCCAACAATCCAACATTCACTTTTTACCTTGTCATCATACTCAAAGCAATCTTAAGTACACTAACTTTTGTTTCCAAACAGATTCTAAAACTGAGAAAACACTGATTAGTTTACCTAATCCCCCATCCCCAACTTAAAATCTACATTGTCCTCAATGTAAAAGAAATAAGCATGTAATGCATATGAGGCAACAAAAAGAAAGGAAATGGTGATGGAAAGATAGTACCTAGAGGAAGGAAATTTGAAACTTTTCCATGGATCTTAGCATAAAATGGGTTAGCACAAAACAAAACTCTAGCAAACTACCCTAAACAGCAAGAAGCAAACTATCATAATCCTAAATCATATGAAAGCGATAAACTTAACTATACCTCTGTCAAACAAGGAGGTTAATCCTGGTAAACAAGATCAATCAAAGGTATGGACATATCCTCTGAATCAAATTTTTCAATAAATGGCTTTAAATGATGTTCCTTTACTTTGAAAGCATTGTCATTGTTCGGATTCTAAATCTTGATGGCCCCATGAGGATAAACATTAGTAATTATGAAAGGGCCAGTCCAACGAGATTGGGGTTTACCCGGAAAAAAATGTAACTGAAAATTGTACAAAAGGACCTTCTGACCTGGTGTGAATGATTTTTGAAGAATATGTCAGTCATGAAATACCTTTATCCTGTCCTTGTAAATTCTTGAGTTCTCGTATGCGTCATTTCGGATATCCTCGAGTTCATTCAATTGTAGTTTGCGCAGCGAGCCAGCGTTGTCCAAATCAAAGTTTAGATTTTTAATAGCCCAGTAGGCTCTATGTTCCAACCCCACAGGTAAGTGGTAAGCTTTCCCATAGATAAGTCTAAAGGGAGACATTCCAATGGGGGTCTTAAATGCAGTATGGTAAGCCCATAAAACATCGGTCAAGCAAATTAACCAGTCCTTACGGTCAGGGTTAACTATTTTTTTTTCTAAAATATGCTTAATTTTCCTATTGGAAATGTAACACCCCGTATTTTTTAGCACTCAGGTGTTACTGTGAGAACCAAACTTAGGATAAATACAACTTGATGTATCTGAACATTCATCCTCATTCTAGGTTGATTTGATGGTTAAGAGTAATCTTTGACCATTAACCAACTTATCCATCCATTAATTCCTAAGATGGGCCATCATGTCATCCCAAACGAGCAGCGAGGTGGTTGTAACGTAGGCCCAGTTTGGTCCACTTAGTTGGACGACGTGGATCATACATCAAGGTGTGCCATCATACATAAAATAAAAGAGAGAGGGAAGGAGAGAGAGAGAGAGAGATCAGTGAGATGGAGGGATCCTGCCACTATGGGTCCCTCAATACAAGCATCTATACATTAAGATGTGTCCCAAAAAGGATCCATACCATCAATCGATAGGCCCTACTTGGTCCATCACAAAAATTAGAATCTAATCCTACAAAACACCCACCGATTCCGCTTATTCTAAGCTCCTTGGACTCCTTAGCTCCTAGGCTTTTTCTTTGATGGTGGAAGATGAAGGTTGGATGGCTAGGATGAGAGATTGGGTGGTAGGAAATGGGCCACACCATAGCTTCTTCATGGGAAACTTGGACGTTTCCTCTCTTTGGGGTTGCTTGATATAAAGAGAGGGATGGGTGATGGATGGAGTGATGGGTGATGGGTGTATGGGTTGTGTAAGAGAGAGTTAACTTGGGGGAATGGCTTGTATACTTGGGGATGGGATAGAGTGATGGGTTGTACTTGATTGATTGATGTGATGGGTTGTAGAGATTCTCTCAAAATTCGTAACGCATGGCGTTTTCTCGAAACATACGCTGGCTCATAACTCCTGGCATGGGTATCGCATCGGTGCACAAGAAGCGACATTGGAACAGCGGCGATGACACGGTCGCTAGGGTACAAGTCTTGGGTCGAGCTGACTCAGATCTTTGGGATGCGACTTAAGGTTGCGTGTAAACGCTGATTACAGGTCGCAGGTTGCTGAAATTTGACTGGGAGGACCGCGGAAGCCTATGGAACGGTACGGTCTAGGATACGGGCCTTACACCATCACTCTGAGAGATAAGTTCCCGCATTTCTTAGGCTATATTGTGTTCGTTTTAAATTCTCTTAAATAACTTTTTGTGTTCTTCAGTCAACTCTATTTCTTTAAAGAAGAGAATTGTGATTTTACCCTCTTGAGATCAAAATCAAATCAAACTAGCCCAGGCTGAATTAATCTAAAAATCATTTAGATTTAGAACCTTTCATTTGTGAGACTGGACATTGAACATCTTCGTCTACATTGGATTGGTTCTACCGGGCTTCTTCAGAAGGAGAATTTTCAGATAAGTATCATTTACTTTTTGTGTATCTTTTGTGGTTTGTGAGGTTGTGCCAGAAAAATTTCATTTTTGGTTTTATCTGAGGTAATTTAGAAAATCTCAAAGTGTGGGACTTTTGTAATTGTGTAAGCCCATCTAAAGATATAATTGTGAAGGTTTTAAGGTGAACATTGGAAAACCTTTTTTTATAGTGAATGCTAATATCCCGAGGGAGTGGATATTAGGAGTGGAGTAGTTGTGTGGCTGTTTTTCAAACAGTTGGTGTACACACAAACGAACCACTATAATTCCTGGAGTTGTGGTAGATGATTGAATGTGCTTATGTGTGTGAATATTGTAATTTACTTTATGCACCTATGGTGAATGGTGTAATTTATTTTATGCACTTGTGGTGATGTTGTAATAACTTAGTTTATTTCCTTTGTCTCTTTATTAGTTTGGGTTTTTGATACTTACAAATGTTCTAGTAAGGTTGTCCTGCCATAAGCCTTAGGTTTTTGGTGTTAGGTTGTCCTTAGAACTAAGTTTGTATCAACCTCTCAAGACTAGTGCATTTGAGGTTGCTATTTACTTGTGATATTTTATTATTAGTTTGCGCTATCTATCTTTGTATTCCACATTTATTTTTTTAATTTGGCATAGTCCTATCACCCCCCCTCTAGGATGTTTAGCTCGACCTTTTTAGTCTCGATATTGGAGCATCCTCTGGTACCAAGAAGGTTTGGGGACTTTCAACATGGGACATTTATGGTGCCCCCATGCTAGAACAAGTATTTTCGGTGTCTAATCCTACCATCCATGCTATGCTTGAGGAGGATACAGCCCTGATGTTGTTATGACATACAACAATTGAATCATATAATGCAAGGTGCATGAATCACACTATCCAATTATACATCAATCCTGCGCATACTGCATGCTCATATAGAGTAACTCCGTCTACCAAGGAGTCCCATAAACAATCCGTCCAATGGCACATGCTATGGTCAGTTACTCCTCATAACAAGCGTACAAATGATGTGCATGAGCATGTAACTTGATGCTATACTAAGCATATTCTCAGTGTGTCCTACTAGACTAGGTACACTAGCATGACTATCAGATATAAACAATAATCGGCCTAAACACAAGAATAGCCAATGTGACGCAAAGGTCCACACATTTAAGTGTCTTCAATAACACACTGAGGCCCTATACCTCTTGTGAATACTTAACAAATGGTCACCAGTGCTCGCATAGCATGTACATACATAAGGTGCATAAGTTATGGTGGTACACAAGTTCTCACATGCATCATTGTTATTATAAACATCATTCAACATCAAATTCATCGTCACAACCTACATCATGCAAGCATGTGCATAGAGTACACATCATGAAAGGATTCACATGCATCATCAATATCATGACCATCATCCATCACTATCATACATGCCCTAGGCATTAGTTCTCTGTCATGCATGAGGTTATCCTTACGTTCACCAACATCATATATTTATCATCATCCATGCATCAAGTAAAACATATCTTATCTTCAATATTATCACGACAATCAATATGTGCATCATTATCACTTGGATATCAAGAATGGTAGTCAACTAGCATGTTTTGTCATCATGCATATATAAATAAAATATCATCATCATTACCATGAGGATTATTTTCACTTCATGATTAACATAAACAATGTCATAAATACTATAAATAATTACTCATCCATCATCAATGCATATGATATAATTCACCATCCATTAAATCATATCTATCATTTCAACCAACAACTCATAATCATCATTATCACATTACCATATATGTATCATCATCTCACCCATCACCGGGTGTGCCCTACATAGTGTGACTTCTGTACTGGACTTGAATTACATGCAAGACATGGGGTCGTATAGGTCAAGTGTGAGTCCCACTTGGTGAACCAATAGGCCAACCCAAGGGCATAAATGTCCAACCACAATGCTTTCAATGGTGTGGATTTAATTTCACAACTAAGTGGGCTCCACACATTCCACCAACTAGAAATAATGCACAATCTCATTCATAAGGGATAACTTGCTGATATCTTTCATGTCATATATCATATTGGGCCTACTAGCCACATACGCAACAAACCAAGAAAAAGCCTTGTAAAATAGGTTTCTTTAAGCATGGTCCACTTGACTAGAGGTAGTATGAAAGGCATGCTGCCCCAGTAGGCAATGGGCCTGCCCAACACGCTCAAGGAAGGTTACCATTGTGGGTTTCTCATTCCCCAACGATTTCTCTTAGTATTAGGCCTGCTTGGGCCTTAGGGTTGCATCATTTAGATGAGCTCAAGGCTACCTATGTCTTAAGAGAACATTTGGACAACAAGATCTGTCTACTAAATATTTTATAAGTCATACAATACCCATTTACAAAATATGTCAGGTGGACCTCATTACATGAAAGGTAAGGCCCATACAAGATAGCTCATACTAGATGGCCCACTTAAGGTTTTTAAGCCCAAAAATATCTAAGAGTTATTTTTCAGAGTTTAAATGCTACATTAAATGCTTTGGGAAGGTGGTGGACCCCACTGACATGGCCCCACATAAAATTTATATTAAACAGATTTTTGTGCAAATGTTGGTTTCTAGCCATCTTCAATTCAGATTTATGATCATGTGGGACCCACATATGGTGAAAGGAGGGATCCATCTCGTAGTTCTATGTATGGGCTTTATAAATTATAAGGTAGGTCTCATTGGTTGGGTGAGTACAATTTTCAGTGATGGCCTAAACATGGTTACTTGGAGAAACTGTGTAGGGAATGTAGTGCAGAATTAGTTTTGACCCAATCTTGAGTACATCCCATGATCATAGGGGATCACCTTTCAGTGTCCCATCAGTTGCCCTTGGTTGTACTATATATGTACTTCAAAAACTATAAGATGGGACCCACTGGTTGTGCACACGTAATATTTGGTATAGGGCCAAACATAGGTACTTTGATTTTCTGCACAACCGTGCCTGACCACATTTTGGGATCCATTCCCTGATCATGTGGGGTCTGATTTAGCCCAAGTACAATGTTACTTCTCTATTCATTTATATAGGTTAAAGGTTCCAAGTGGTGGCCTACTCATATCTCCAGCGTGTGGTCCACTATAGAGGCCCAAAGTTAGTATAAAGTACAAAATAATCAAACAGTTTTCAGCAATGAGGTCTGTCATAACTTAGGGCCCAATTTCCAAACATTTAGGGATCATTCTTGACAAAAAAGGTGAGACATCCTAGCTAACTTATATAAGGATTAAACATCCCCTAAAGTGGGACCCTTAACTACAGAGTGTGGGGCCCACTATAAGGTGTTAAGAGGCCTACATGCAATGCAGTTATGTACTTGGAAATATTTCAGCAAACAAAAAGTGTAAAAGAAGGGAAATAGATAGAATGGCAAGTGGGGCCCACATACTAGCAAAGCATAGATAAGAGACACACATAAGTACACATGGCTATCCAGATTAAATGAACTAATAAAGTACATAAATCAAAAGTGGTCTTACTACTAAGTGGGTCCTTAATAAGAGGATAAATATTGTGGTCAACATACATACAACATACAAGTAGCACATGAAATGTCTTGATCAAATATCTATGATCAGATTCTATGTTGAAAAATTTGAGCTAATGGATGGTTTGGGAATACATCATTCAGGCCATTTATAGGTTTTCAACCATACAGAGCCTTGGATCCATCCGGACCATACAAAAATTCAAGATTTATCCTTACGGAAGTATCTGTCAGTTCAGAATTTCCTAAATTCTATCATGAAAGAATCTGACCATAGGGACCGTACATATGATCGATAACTATCTTAAGTAATTAAGAGCAAACATCAAATACATCTGACTGTTGGAATTACGGATATGGCCCTCACAAGAATAGTCATAACAAGTTCCCAAATACATCTTTCGTACAAAGCCAAGATCTCAGTCGTCCGAACTCCAATTGTGGCTTATTATATACCGTTGAAAAGCTAGTTCGATTTTCTACGAATCTAATGGAACATATATTTTTAATACATTCATTAAAGGAATAAAAAATGGGTTCGTTTTAGGTGAATTGGAATCCTGCATGTGCTGCTGAACAACAGTTAAGTAAACTTGATGTTACAGATGATTGGACCATTGGATGGCTATGAAATTTGGTTCAGAGTTAGTTCATATTGTGTTTCATATTATTTCTAAGTTTCAACTTTGATCTTAGCATGATCGAATTTATATGATTTTTAGAACTTACTGTCCAGATACAAAAAACATGATTACATGAGAAGGGTGTAGATATGATGTTCATCATGGTGGACCGTACTGACATGGGTCACTTTGTTGACCACCATAGCCATAAATACATGCACACAAGAACTTCACACCAGTGGGGCCTACACATATCAAGAAAATAAAAAGAGGAAGAAAGAGGAGGATGAGGAGAATGGGAGGAGGCCTTAGACTCACCTCAATAGATGGATAGTTGGATGATGATGTGTAGTTCACTCCCTCTTTGATTAATGGTGGGCCACATATTGGCCCCACACTCTCTCACTCTCTCTAAAAATATCAGAATTTTTCTAAGTATAGGAAAGAATAAGTGCAAGAGAGCTCCTACTCTTATATAGGAAATTGGGTTGAGGTGGCAAGATGATGTGACAAGTTTATGAGATCTTATTGGTGCTAAAAGTGAGGTGGAATGTGATGTATGGTATGGGTAGTGGATGGATGAGGTGGATGGTACTAAGCATGCATTAGCCAAGGTGGAAGAAATTTAGACATGCATTGGCTAATGGATAGATAAGGGTTGTGGGTTATAGGTGATGCATAGTGGATGATGAAGTGGAGCGTTGCAATTGGTTGTTTGAAGTGATGTGGCACAAATCAGGACATGCATTGGATGCATGTATAGGATGAGGTGGACATGAGTCATGATTAGGTTGTAAGGCATGGGGGGAGAGCTGATGATGAGTTTTAGGATAGAATCCAATTTTGTCTTATAATGCATGTCTTATATGTGCTAGCTTCTTATTTTGTCATGTAGCAATTATCCTATTTGTTGGTAATTTACATGTTCTAAAAGTGGTCTTTAGGTCCACATGGGCTCAAGTCCAATGGGTCTAGCATAATAAAGGCTGCTTGTGTTACTGGATACATAATTTGGGCCTTACATTCGATGGGTCATATCTCACTAACGGAGCGTCGAATTGATGCGTGGTTTTCACTATTGCGATCATAATGACGACGCGGTCTACATGATAGAGGTCTTAAGATTATCCGGAACAAATCACTTGGGTGATTTTTCTAGGTGCACTAGGGTGCAGTGTATGGTCTATCAACAGTCGAGTTGGGACACGTGTGCATACGAGCGATGTTGCAAAAGATCGGGATCCTACAACTATGATTAAGAGTACACCAAATCTAAGCCGTTCATCTTGGAGGAGAGCTGTTGTATCCTGGGGGCAAACTTGCTGGGACTCAGTGCATCAGGGATCATCTTTATGTGAGGAAAAATCTTTCTTAAATACATTGACTATAATGTGCCTCAACTCTCTAGATTTTTTGTTAATTTGGATTTTCTGCTAAATCTTTGAATTTTAGAGCCAAATAAATCTTCCAATTAAATTGATTTTAGATATTCATGAGCTATCAAACTAGAGAGTCTCATGATATAAAATCCTTGTTGAAGATTGGAAATTTTATAGTAAAATGGATTTAGACCAGCATTTTCTAAGCATTTTATTAGATTTTTAGGATCATCCCAACCAAATGTTGGTAAGAATGGCAGGAACTTAAAAGGTGAGGCTTATATTAATTATCAGATCGTCCAATATAATAAATTTTGGTCTTTCACTTTCTTGTCCTTATTGAACGGTTCAATTCAGCTAATTAAAGTAACTTTTGAGATGCAAGGATGATGAAATGTGGGCCCACATGATGCACGTGTCTAATTTGATGGTCTAATTTAAACCGTGTGTAATATGATCAATTGTTACCTTTCATTTTCTTTGGTCTTGATTAAATGGGTAAGAATACCCAATCGTGGTGATTCTTGAGATTCATTTAAAAGTGGAGGGGCAAGCATGATAGACAATCTATATTAACAGATATGCCTTTTATGATTAATCAATTTGTTGCACCTAGTCATTGATGAGCTAACTAAGATCATCTATCAGAGTTATTTTTTAGATGCATGTGATCTATCCAAAAACTTGACAACCCAAAGTGTAGGGCTGCGATGCAGTAATAACTCGGTGAGACTAATGTCAAATCCTCAGGGAATGGGGAACACAACATAAACTAATTTAATGCTAATGGTTGGTCTGAGTTTTTAATCCAACAAGGAAAAAATGGTTAAACAAAATAATAAAAGACTATGGATCTAGGAATCCACTCATAGCGACCACAAATCTCATTCACTGATTCAACGTATATCTCAATTGGAATTAAAGTCCTATCCTATCCAATCAGAAGATAATTCTATTAAACCAATCATCAACATCAATAAGAATATGAATTCGATTGAAGATTTCTCTCATGAAGCACTCAGACATCAATCGTAGAGAATCAGAAGCGTTTAAAGCACCCTTAGGCGACAATAGATCAATTAATTATACAGATTGAATCCTTATCTAATTCAGGCTAAACAATTGTTAAATCAAAGTATTCATTGTACCCATAGTGCATAACAAATCTAGAAATAAATAACTTAAAGACTTTAAAATAAAATCCAAATCTATTTCAATCCATTATGATTATCATTCAAACTAATGTTATTAAATTAAATAAACTAATTATTGTAATTAACTACAAGCTTCATCCCTTAACGTTAACTAAGTGATTAGCATAACATGGCTAATATCCTAGAATAAAAGAAAAATATAAACAACAAATTAGAACCGAAGGATTGAAGAAGAATGATGGTTTTGTGGAAGCTCCGCCACCCATAAGTCTCTCTTCTAAGCCCTAATTCGTATATAGAATAACATAGAACACCATTTTAAATAGGAAAAAGTCACACTAACTTGGAATCAACTTAAAATTTATGCACTTTTGTTACCTTTTGGTTGCATCGATTGTAGCCTTCAATTACACTGAACATCACTTTGATCACATGAACTATTCTCTTGGTTATAAAAGAATTTCTTCAATATTCTTCTAAAGTTTCTGTCTCCCTTAGGTCATACCAAACCCTCATTTGGTGGCACCGAAAATAACTTTAATCAGACCTAAGTGTTGAACTGAATTACATTTGAAAATCACAATTTCTTATTAGATTATTCCAAGCACTTTCGATCGGACCGAACCAACATTAGGTGGGAACGAAAAGTTTATTATTTCTATTAATGCATTGCATGATTTTTCAGTCTTTTCTTCAACATTTGTACTTTATTTTCTTAGATCTTTGATGCTTAAAATCGTTAATAATGACCTCCAAATCTCAAATTCTTCATTGATCATTCTTTTAAGCTTTGATATATACTTTTAAGCATGTATTCTTCTTTAGGTCCAAAATTTCCTCACATATAAAAACATATTTTAATGAATCAATTTTGCACTTTACGAAGAAAGCTAATGTAATTGAGAGGATAAATATGTAATATTTTGGCATTATTATATCCCGACTAGATTTTTGTTAGTCTCGATCAAAACATGCAAAAGATATTTTGAAACCAAATGAATAATTTTCTATAAACTCAAGCAATTCTAAAAACAATCCAGATTATAGAAATCCAAAATAAATTAATGCAGAGAACAACTTCCAACTAAACTCTAGTACTTGGTAAACATTCTAATCAATTTCAAAGCATTAATCCCATAATTAGAAAAATTCTAAACATTAAATACCATTGGTGTATAATGCAATTTAAAGTTAACACAACCAAAGGTTTATCTTTCTTCTTTCATGATAACATTGATAATTAAAAGTATAACTTAAGATGACCAAAACCTAAACAAAAACTTCCCTTACAATTTTTACACTATACTCTTTCAGGGTTTTTTTTTTTTTTTTTTTTTTTTTTTGCATTGACGACTTTCACACTATTTCAATCTTTTCTTTCCACTCAACTATTCTTTTTCTTTTCATGAACTTCAATTGGCAGCCCTTTTCGACGAAAACTATTTTTTAGCTAGGTGTTATTTAAAAAAAAATATATATTTTCATTGAACACGATGGACAAATTCCCCAAGCTTGGATCCTATTATTCTCAATAATCATCAAGATAACAATTAAGTACTCAACTAAATCTTTGATGCGTAAGTTAGATGTGACATGTGAATTCATGGCTCAATCAATGTTTAAACTTCCAATTAAAGATTAATAACTTCAAAACTCAACTTTGAAATCTATCAAATAACAAAAATCTAAGCTTGAAAAATCCTAAACATTGAGTATCTTATCATTCTAATATTTGGATTATCTTCAAAATCACTTAAATTCATATAAAATTATGAAATATATTAAAAATTTTAACTTAAAAATTCAATAATTCAGCACAAATCTCAAAGAATTTTCTAAGGAAACCTACCCTCACCCTAAATTCTACATTATTCTCAATTTATAGACACATGCAATAAGAAAATCATGAGAGAAATAAAAATAAAGAGGAGTAGATGAAAAGTACCTTAAAGGCGACATACAAATAAGTTAGTATGAACATTACTATCAATTGGTGTTTAACAACTAAACTAACTAATAAAATAAACTAATCTTAAGAAAGCAAATATGTCATGCCCCAAACTCGGAAAACGGGCTCACAAAATTCTCGATCACCGAATCTAGTGCCGATAACCTCCGTAGTGCCCCATTCTCGGCTCTCGGCACTCATACGCCAGATTCCGATCATGGGATCCTACAAGGAGAATTTTCAGTATGATTTTTTTTTGTAATGGAGCATAAGCACAAGCATAACCAAGTCATAAAACAACATCACCATATATCCACTATATCAAAAACTTTAAGTACAATGTGGAAAGGGAAATACAAGGTGATCAAAAGGCTCCAAAATAATCTGATGCACGCTCTTACCTCAGCGCTGCTGCGATCCAACGTCACTTACACACAACGGTCGTGCATAAGCTTACAAAATCTTAGAGGGTCGTGTAAGTGTATGCTCAAGGCAAGTGCCAAGTATGCAGTATCAGAGAAATACAGAATATAACGATAAGTCCATGAATACTATCAACCGTACCAAGGCTATGCGATGCAAAACATGAATGCTATCGGCCATACTAAGGCCATGCGATGCGAGGCCTACGTAGCCGAATGTCATATGCGAGATGTAATGAAAGCATGCTAGTCCTCATCAAGTACATATATCAGTACAGTTCCCCTCTGGGATGTCACCGGGGTCTAGTACACTCCACACTGAATGTCACTCCCTAGTCGCACGACCTAATGAGTGGAAAAGACCACACTATCCTCCTGATTAGTAGTCTGCCAATACCTACCCGGCTCGTCGATAGTGAACCCATTTGCGAGCTGGTCAAACTCAGCCTAGCTTAAAACCCCCTCACTCGGACAGATAAGGCTACACCCCCTTCCAACCGACCTCGACACAGTGGGAGATGTGGCCTACTAGTATTCAGCACTCGTGCGCTCATGTACCCACTAGGTCTAGATGTTGGAGCATCTCCTGGTACCAAAAAGGTTCTAGGATTTTCACCCAAGGACATCCTATGTGTCCACAGTGCTAGAGCCAATATTTTCGGTATCCAATTTGGCCATCCAAGATGTGCCTGTGGAGACCATGGCCCTGATGTGGCTAGGGCATACAATGATCATGTCACACATATGCGAGATGCATGAGTCACACCGTCCAGTCATGCAGCAATCTTGCGCGTACCATGCGCACATGTGGGTAACTCCTATCAGTGAGTCCCATAAATAATCTGCTCAATGGCATATGCTATGATTAACCACTCCTCATATCAAGCATACATATGATGCATATGGGCATGAATCATGGAGTTATACTAAGCATGTTATATGGTGATGAACTATCCTTACAAAGAAGATGGGCCTAGACGGCCTACACACAACAAGTATGGGCCTATCAATGGGCCCTAGGGAGAGTCATAATGCGGACATTTAACCAACATTATTCTTACAATGTGGACGTCAAACCATCATTGCTCCCAAGGCATGGCCTGCCGTAAACATCATTACATAAACCATGGTGGAATTACACATCACAATGGACCTTATATACATCCCATTGGGCCTCAAATACATCAAATGGGCCACATCACATGGGATTTATATACATTTCAATGGGCCATAACCTATTTAGAGATCATTCTAGAGCATTTCCAAAGGAATGAATCGTATCAAAAGATCATCTGAACCATATCACAAATAGCAGTGGAGATAATGATTTTTCACCGTTATAAAAATTCCAGGGCCCACCATCACGTTTATTTTCCATCCAATCTATTAGTAAGGTCACAAAGACCTGGTTGGGAAGAAGAACAAATATCAATTTAATCCAAGATGATTGTGGTCCAAAAAGGAAAGGTCTTCAATGGTAGGCATTCATCTCTCCACTATTTTCTATGGTGTGGTCCACTTGATACATCTGCCTCATTTTTAGTCTTAAGCTTAAGACGGGCTTGCCAATTGGATGGACGGTTTGGATATAACACATACATCAAAGAGGACCCCATAAATCAGGTGCACACGTCACTAAGGTGGGCTCCACATAACCTGCTACATCAAAACAGCTATAGGGCTAGTGTGTGGTACACCTGCCAATCCAATCCCATCACAGGTGGGTCCCACATGGGGCCTACTATAACATTTATTTTCCATCCTAACGGTTGATAAGGTCACACAGACATAATAAAAATAAATAAATAAAATTTATATTTATCCAAAACTTCTGGACCAAAGAAGTTTCATTGACAGACGTTCAATCCACCACCGTTCCCTACCGTGTGGACCACCTGAGCTCCCATGTATGGCTAATTTTTGGGGTGCCCCACTGCTAAAAGGGGGCCCATCAAATGCATGGTATTGATGTTCTACACACATCACGGTGGGGCCTACAGATGGGACCTACAGTCCCCGCCTCTCCAGCAGCAAAGTAGGACACTGCTACAGCGTCCTCTGGACGGCGGCAGCACCAGCGCCTGCTGCCTTATATATATATATTTTGTTTTTTTATTTTTCCATTATTTTTCCTAGGTGGGGCCCGCAACAGGAGGATCCACTCCATCCCTTGGATTCTATGGCTCAAGATAGACCAAATAAGCCCAATATTCAGCATATTTTGGTGTGTGGAAACATCAAAGTGGGTCCTAACAGCTTTTAACAGTCAACATTGTTATTTTCTATGATGCGGCCCACCAGATATTCGGATTGGCCTCATTTTTCGGCTCAACACCTAAAATGAGTTGGGAAATAGGGTGGACGACGTGAATTAGATTCATACATCAAGGTGGGGCTTACATGAGCGGCCCAACCAAACACTTTGAATCAAGATGATATTTCTATTTTTCACATGCACATCCAGACCTTGCTGGACGGTCTAGACAGCAGATGTCGAGCAGGTTTTGGGCTTGCCCATCTAGCCATGATGGGGTCCACCTAATATATGTATTTCCCCATCATCTAGACCCTCCAATCAACAGGGTAGCAGGGTGAGTTGGTCCCCATGTTTGGACAGCCATGGGGGTCCATTGGATGGATGGTCTGGACATCATATACACTCATCAAGTGGGCCACAAAATATGGGAAAGAGAGAGAGAGAGAGAGAGAGAGAGAGAGAGATGCGAAGGAGGGCTCCACCACTATGAGCCCTCCCTTCCATGCATTTCAATCATACATCAAGTGGGTCCCAATACATGTGGGCCCACCAAATCAAAATCAATGGTAGAGATTCCTTCTCCATCAAAATGGAAGGTCTAGGTGACCCCTTTCAAACTAGAAAAGTATACATCGTGATGGGGTCCATGGAGAATGGCCCCATCATGGAATGATCATGTGAATCATGGTGGGCCATCGGCCACATCTAGGGTCCAAAGTGAGATCTATACCATCAATCGGTAGGCCCACTTGGCCTATCATCAAAATATGAAGTCTAGGCCTATAAAACACTCACTGTTCGATCTTCTTGGTCTGATGGAATGCCAAACTCCTTGTGTCTTACTTTGATGGAAGATGATGAGAATTGAAGGGCTAGGATGATGGATCATGAGATAGGAAGTGAGCCACACACAACACATTTTTCTCTCCTTGGAAGTGCTTGGACATGCACCTCTTTGGTCGCTTTGAGAATGTGAAGAGAAAGAGAGAGAGAGAGAGCGAGAGAGAGAGAGAGAGAGAGAGAGGGTGGTTGTAAGAGAGAGGTGATGGGTGTATGTGATGGATGTGAGTGATAGATGTACTTGACTTAAGAGTTGACTTAGGGTAGGTTGCTTGTCTTGGGGAGAAAGAAAGCATGGGTTGTGTACTTTAATTGATTGATTGATTGATGGGATGGGTTGTAGAGATTCTCTTGGGTTCGCAAATGTGTAGCGTTTCTTTAAGATAAACACGGGCCCACATCTCTAGGCCAGGGTATCGAATCGGTGTGTAAGATAAGGCGTTCGAATCGTGACGACGGTGCGGTTACAATGGTACAAGTCTCGGATTAAGCTGACTTAAATTTACTGGATACGACTTAGGGTCGCGCACAAGTATCGATTATAGGTCGTGGGTTGTGTGAATTCGACGGGAAGGATCGCGGGAGTCTACAGAACGGTACAGACTAGGATAAGGGCCTTACAAAATATACTCCTAATATAGGAAGGAAGATAGAAAAACTAATCATTTTGGATAGATAGGTTCCTCCTCTAGCCAATATCTCGATAACTTTCTCAGCGGGTTTCTCAACAATATCATTTAAAAGCCCATTTTGTAGTAGGCTTGTATGTCTTGGAGCATTAATGTTCAAAGAAATTTATAATCCTCAATGTAAAATCTTCTTTTGTTGCCCTGAGGTATCCTGATTCTATAGAATTCACTTGTGATAGAAAAATTTCAGTGTCTGTCTAAGTGCTTCATAAGAGAATCGTTCAATTAAAATCTTACCTTGTTGAATGTTGGTGATTAATGTTCACAACTAGAGCTGTACACATGTAGAGTTAGCTCGGTTAGCTCATTCGACTCGACTCGAAAAAGCTCGATTCGACTTAGTTCAAAACTGAGTTTGAGCCGAGTCGAGCTGATTTTTTGAGCTCGAAAAAATTTCAAATAGAGTTCGAGTTTGCCCAAGCTCGACTCGACTCGGATCGAACTTAACTTGAACCCAACTCAAATCGAACTCGGATCGAACTAGTTCGGTGACTTGGTTACTTCGATATTGTTGTTGCTCACCAAGTGTTTGATGAAATGACTTAATGAAGTGTGGATGGTGAAAAGGAAGGTACGTATTTGAAAAAAATACCCTTTTTTCTTGATTTTTATGTTGCTTTACAAGGTGTTTGATAAAATACCTATAAAACTACTACTGTTGCTTTACATACAATGAGGTTTTGAAGGTGCGGACCATGAGTTTGTGAAAATGTTGCACATGCAAACTCGACTCGATCTTGGCTCAAACTGGCCTGAGCTGCTGACCAAACCAAGCTGAGCTGGCCAGTCAAACTCGAGGACCGAGCCAAGCCAAGTTCCTGCTAGGGTCAGTAAGTGGCCGAGCTGAGCTGTGCCAAGCTTGACTCGGTTCGACTCGTGTACACTTCTATTCACAACCCCAAGTGCAGGGTCTCGATGTAACAGCCCGGATTTTTTCCAACCTGAGATTAGACGTCCTTAGGCAATGGGTCTATCCTAACACCTTATTAACCTGTCAGAACTCAATCCCAAAGTCTAAAACTATTTTTGAACCCATTTCCTTCATAAATCCCACCCTTCACCACCTTGTTCTTTCAATTTTCCTAAGTACTTTCACCTTAGACACTATCTTAAACTAGTTAGGTATTATAACTTGGATCACTTTACTTACAAACTATAATGGCCTAAGTGCCACCTCAGACAGAAATTACTTAGGACTAAATCCTTTAGAAATGAGATAAAGTAACAAGTGCGAAACTAGATTAGCTACGAAATCTGCTTGATCCACATTAAATACGATCTGCAAGACCCAAAACTTGTAGAATCATTGACGCTAGGTTACTCTAAAATCTAGGATCAATCTCATTACTCGGCTTCTCTCGGGAGCATCCCGAAACTCTGTATTAGATCTGGATCGCACGTCGGAAGTCCGATTAACACGAGGTTAAAGAATTCGGACTACCTTGCTGGGCTTGACAACCATCTCAGAAATCAAAGCCAGATAGTGTCCCAGTGTAATTTGCTTGAGTCCGGAGCGAGGAGTGTGAAAACACTTAGATTTCTTTAGAAATAAATATCTCAAATAGTAATCTGAGACTTGTTACGGTCACGGTCAAGATAACAACCCGACCGTCGGTCGAATCGACCCAAATACACCCTCGGATCAGGAAAAATTTCATAAACATATCCATGTACTCGGAATCTCCGATCGAGATTCACTGACCGTTGAACTGAAACTGGTTCGCCACGTATGATCTGGGAATCTGACTAAAACGAAAACTTAACTCCACGTAGATCCAATGTCTGTGAGTTTAAGTCCGACTTTTGGCTCAAGGGGGCCGCCAAAAGTCCTTCGTTGGGCTGAAAAATGCTCACTTTGGTTATAACCTAAGTATACCTTGTCCTGAAGTCTAATTTGGTGAGTTTTTAGGCTATATAAGGACCTTAGAACCCTCTCTCTCATAGCCATACGAATTTGAGATTTGAGAGAGAGAGAAAAGAGAGAGAAAGTGTGGGAGATGTGGGAGAGTCTTCCTGCCCTTTTTCCCTGCTGCTATCCATGCTCCACCACTCCGTTCTAATCACTTTTCCGGCGATTCCAGCTCCGTTTCTAGGTAAGAAACCCTAACCCTAATCTGATTTGGGGTGTTGATAGTTGTAGGTTATGAAATAGCTAACCTATTTCATTCTATAGGTTGCCAAACTGTCGAATACGGAAGCTTAGCAATTCTATCGACTCCGTTTCGATTCTACGACAAAAGGTACGGACTTTAGGTGTATAAGTTATGGTTTTCAGCTCTTTCAATGTCAGATAATGATAGATTCATGATCTGCATGCAATTGCACATGTACAAAGTGCTTTCTGTTTTCCATTTTGATTAGAGATGTAGAATATGGAATTTTACATATTCTAGGTATTCGTAGAAAATACCGTATACGTATAAATTTTGAAAATGTGTTTGCCATGATTATTTGTTGTATGAATATAATATATATGGATAAAATACTCAGTTGGTGAAAGGACCCGCCATAATACATGATTTGCTAATATACACTATATATGTGGAATTGGTATATTCTAGAAAGTACCGTATACGTATATATTTTGGAGATGTGTTTGCCATGACTATTTGCTGTATGAACATATAATATATGCATAAAATACTTGATTGGCGAAAGGATTCGCCCTAGTACATGTTTTACTAATATACACTATGTATGTTGTAATAGTGTATTCTAAGTGTTTGTGAAAATGCTTGTGAGAGTAAGTGTTTGGAAGATGGTGTTTTAGGTAGGTGTTGAGATGGAATTCTCAACTACCTTAGAGACTTGTATGATTTCCTCCATGTGGGTTGTTTAATCTAACCGCTTACTTATGAGTGATATGTGTTTGTATTCCTTGTTTACTTTGTGCTTTATAACATGCTTTATAACATGTTTTATAACATGCTTTATGACATGCTTACTAACATGCTTGAATTACTTTGTTTATTATGCTTTACTCCACATGCTATGAATAAGGATTGATTGAGTTTGGGACTATGTCTATAGTCCAGACAATCGGTACCAGACTTGAGATCGTGGTTGAGATTCGTGTTGCCACGTAAGATGTGTTTGACGATCTCGAGTCGTACGTTAGTTGGCGACAGTGGTTAGGCCACGCGAAGTACTTATGACTTCATGCCGTTCGATTGATTGTGCGCTCTAGCTAGTCAGGCTCGTCAAGTAACCCGATATGTCTAATGTATGTTCACCATGTTTGGTCGCTACTGCTTGAACCTAGGGTACCAAACTTACCAGTGGAATCCCGTTAACCATGGTACCTCGATCCGCTAAGACTCATGAGCCGGGCATGGTGGTATGGGACACCGTGGTCGAGCTGTCAGCCTGCGCTGGGGCCACGTGCCTCCCCGTAGTGACCAGTGAGCAACCAGACTCGTGAGCTGATTATGGTGGTATGGGACACTATATTCAAGCTGTCGGCCTACATTGGCATAGCCTGGTTGTGGTCCTCAATCGGGTTGCATCCGGGTCCCATTGTCAATAAGTGGACTAGTCGGGCTTCGAAAATAGATTGCCAGTTGGTAGGACGTTAGTGGAGTGACCTCGAGCATACTCTAAATCTGCGGTGAGGCGATGAGCCTTCCCATAGTAACAGAGTATAAACTGGGCCTATATTGATATGGTGATGGGGGAGTGGTGTGATTGTTTGGGACCGACTTAGAAACACACCTTCGTATGGATTGTTTCTAGGGACCGACGATTACTATATACACTATGTAGAATGGATCATGTTTGGGAATGATACAAGGGAGGTACCTTAGTTTCCCAATACTGTTATTTGAAATGGACTAATAACTACTCGGTAATCATGCTCTTCATCACACTGCATGTGCCTGGTAGATGTGGAGCACTAAGGGATGAACGCATTCGCGAACAGAAGATGGTGTCGCATGAGGGTGGTTTGACAAGGGCATACATTATGTCATTTTATACTTGCATTAAATAAGAGTAGTTAGAATTGTTTGATTGTACTGCTTTATCATTACTGCTTGACTGAATTGATAACATGTTAACCTACGCTTTATTGTTCCACTGAGTTGGCCACTCATTCCCACGTTACGGGACGGTGTGTTAAAACACACCACGGACCATCATATCAAAGTGCAGTATCATCGGAGCAAGGAGACTGAGCCCGACTTCTATGATGATCAGGAGGAGTTCTCCTACATGCAGTTTGCTGGAGGCTCCACATAGGTCATCCCAGGTGCTTCTGGGGCTGTGGTTGATAATTTTAGTTGTACTATTTTGACATTTTAATTTAAAACCAACATGTATATATACGGTGACTCAGTTAGTGTTCATACTTTGGAGATCGAGAATATTTTGTTTTATATATATCTATATACACCTTTCAGTCTTCTACTTACGTTTTATACATGGATCTGTTTTGGTAGAATCTCACTCATGTTTATTGTACTAACACAGACAACATTTAATCATCATTATCTATGTTGCATAAGTGATGTTCTAGAACTCGAGAGTTGAGTTACTACTCGACCCTCGATTTTTTGGGATGTTACACTCGATGTAGTAATAACTGGCTAAGACTGAGGTTGAATCCACGGGGACTAAACTTGTACGTATTTTGAAAATAACTATAACTAGAAGTAGAACTAGAAAAAGATCTAAATTGAAATCTGAATAATTGAGTGTAATGTGAATAATGTTGATTAAAACTTATGAATTTAAACGTGGGAACTAGGGTGCCAAGGATCCACTTATAGCTATCAAGATGCTACCTTACTTGATTCAAGGAACACAATTGGAATTGAAGTCCTATCCTATCCACTTGGAAGATAAAGCAATTTAAACTAAATCTGAACTTTTCATTGACCTAATTCTCAATGGAGGAGAATCGTGATGATTGGAAGGGATTTCATCACCCTACCATGCCTAGGAGACGATGGTGAATAACAGGATTTATCAATCTCTCGATCTCAAAACAGGAAAAGAAGATATCCAAATCTATTACAGTATCTATTGTAATTTGAGTCACAATAAATCATAGAAAACTGAAAATATTCATTTAATATCAAACTAGAAATTAATGAGGTTCAATAAAAATAAGAATCAAAGCAAGATAATCATCCAAACACGCTACAAGCTTCACCTCTTAACCCTAGCTAAAAGGTTTAGCCAACCATTAACATGATTGAAATCAAATCTCTTAAACAAAGCATGAAAAATAAACTAGGGAAGAAGAAAAACTCTTTGGTGGCTGCTCCACCCTTTTGCTATGCTGCTTAAAACCTTTTCAAACCCTAGAAGATGTTTTAGAACATCCTAGGGACTCTTATTTATAGTTGTAGAACTCCAACTTTCGTACCGAGTTGAAAAAATCTACACACCGCCTCAAATTTGTGCACTTCATGTAAAATATGCGTAACCTTCGATGACACCTTTAATGTCATCAAAGACCTTCGATGATACCTTCGATGTCATCGAAAATCATCCAGAACTGTCTATTGAGTTGACCAATAAATTCCTGAATTTATCGATGCATCTAGAACTTTTAAGAACTATGTTTTTCTGGCTCTGTAATTTCAGAATATCTTTTTTCAGGATAATTTTCAGGATTCCTTTTCATCACTTCAAATCTTCGATTCTCTTCATTCCTCACTTGGTTTCCTTGGATCTTTGGCATGTGAATTCTTCATTAATGACTTCCAAATCTCCAATTCTTCATTATCATCCTTTAAGCTCTAAATCTATCTTTTTAAGCGCATATTCATCATAAGCTCCCGAATCACCTCGCATGACAAAAACGTATATAATTAACTCAAATTATCAATTAAATGACATAAAAAATAATATAATTGAGGGGTTAAACATGCAATATTTGATTCTCAACATACTCCACAACCAGCATTTTGCTAGTCCCGAGCAAAACATACGTGACATAATCTTCAATTCTTGAATTGCAATCCTCTTTTAGAAAATAATCTTTAGTGTAAACAAGTATGAATGAGTATAATCTAAAGAGGTGAGAGTGAAAAATTGAAAACTTAGAGCCAAATCACATGTGCAATCAATCAGGTATGTTCTTCATTAATCATTTAAAAACATATGTTCATATCAAGTTTTTCTAATGTGCTTAGTGAATTTTAAATTATTTTCCATAAAAATACTATTATTTCATAATATTAGCCATGCTCATCGCCTCAAGCTTTATTGAATAATTGAGTGCTGATTCCGAACTTTTCCCACTTTTCTTCTTTTTCTAGTTTTTTATTTTATATTGATGGTACTTTTTATTTATTCATTCTTTTCAAACTTTTCATTCTTTTCATCATTCATGACTATTTTGTCAATCTCACTATTTTTAACTGGTTCTTTTCATCCTTTTAAGGTGGATAAAATTCTCCAAACTTAATTATCAATATCTATCAATGATACGCATATTAACAATGAGAAATTCTACTACAATTCTCAGAAATCAATTTGAATGTGGCTTGTGACTTAGATTAACATAATAGTCAAATTTCCTCTTAATTAATTAAATGCAAGAACATACACAATAGTTTACTCAGTTGATCAAACTCCACCAATTTAAAGTTCAATCTCCATCTTATCATCATATTTACGACATTCTTAATTACACAAACTATCATTTTCTGAGCAAATTTTTAATTTGAAAAGATGAAATTTTTTAAAATTTTTGCTCAAAGACTAAGAAAACACTGATTAGTTTACCTAATCCACACCCCCAACCTAAAATCTACACTGTCCTCAATGTAAAACATCCGAGCATGAATGACATATAAGGCAACGAAAAGAAAAGAGAAGTGATGGAAAGGTAGTACTTGAGAAGGAGAATTGAAGCTTTTCCAAAGTTCTCAACATCAAATGGGTTAACACAAAGACTAAACAAACTGAAAGCAAACTATTCTAATCCTAAATCCTATGAAAGCAATAAACCTCCATCAGACTAAGAGGTTAATCTTGATACACAGGATCAATAAGAGGTATGGACATATCCTCTAAATCCAACTTCTCAACAAATGGCTTTAAACGATGTCCATTCACTTTGAAAACATTGCCATTTGTTAGATTCTTTATCTGGACGGCCCCATGAGGATAGATATTAGTAATAATGAAAGGGTCGGTCCAACGAGATCAAAGTTTTTCTAAAAAAAGATGTAACCGATAATTGCATAGAAGGACTTTTTGGCCAGTTATGAATGATTTTCAAAGGTGGAACTGGAACACCTTCATCCTGTCCTCATAAATTCTCAAGTTCTCGTATGCAATCGTTCTAGATTTCCTCAAGTTTATTTAGTTGAAGTTTACACAACGAGCCAGCGTTGTCCAAGTTAAAGTTTAGATGTTTGATAGCCCGGTAGGCTCTATGCTCTAGCTCCAGAGGTAGGTGGTAAGCTTTCCCATAGACAATTCTAAAGGAAGACATTCCAATGGAGGTCTTAAAAGCTGTACGGTAAGCCCATAAGGCACAGTTAAATGAATTGACTAATCTTTACGGTCGAGGTTAAACATTTTTTTCTAGAATTTGTTTAATTTCCCCATTGGAAATTTCAACTTGCCCACTCGTTTGCTGGTGGTATGGAGTGCACACTTTATGAGAGATGCCATATTTCTTCATCAAGTTCTCAAATGACCTATTACAAAAGTGTGAACTTCCATCACTAATGATAGCTCGAGGCGTTCTGAATTGGGAAAGGGTATTTTCTTTTAAATATCAAATGACCGTTTTATGATCATTATTGTGGTATGGGATCACTTTAACCCACTTAGTGACATAGTCTACCACTAAAAAATGTAAATATTCCCAAAGTATTAGGGGAATGGTCCCATAAAATTGATGCCCTAACAATCAAATGCTTCAATGATAAGAATGAGGTTCAGAGGCATCATATTTCGACGGGACAACCCTCCTAATTTTCGACAATGCTCATAAGAT
The DNA here is from genome assembly GCA_030180095.1 of Magnolia changhungtana. NCBI lineage: Eukaryota > Viridiplantae > Streptophyta > Magnoliopsida > Magnoliales > Magnoliaceae > Magnolia > Magnolia changhungtana. The sequence goes on from JASAUF010000474.1 coordinate 5,021,355, forward strand.
TTGTAAAACTCATGAGTATCTCTGAACATTGTGGGCAAGTAAAGGCCGCACTGTAGAATTTTGGTAGTGGTCTTTTTAGTAGAAAAGTGATCACCACAGGTGTCACACCTCGTACTTTTCAGTACTTGGGTGTAACATAGAAATATAAATTAGTTTAAACATGTGTGGGGATAATACATGTAACTTACACTAAACACCTCCATCTAGCGATTCACAATCTATCTATCTTGCCCATTTGATTCAGACTATGGCAACCCACAATGTATTTGCAAGGCCTAAGATCAATTCACCTTGAATTGACCCTTGATTTTTCAATACATGATTATATCAGTGACAATTATTCGACCTACAATCTAAATCCACCTGCTGAGGTAGGTGATAATGTACCTAAGAACCCCATATCAATCCAGGTAAAAAGGTAAACTAATCTCTCTATGTTAGTCCTAAATTAACTTGAACAATTTTCATCCTAAACATGGAATAAGTCCAACCAGGCAACCAACATCGAGATCAACTTACAAACTTAACTTTGCATAAATCAAACCATTCATTTTAATATCGGGACTTGGATCTTTCGATCCACCGTCCATCAAGCCCACCACATTCCATAAAATGAACCACCACTTGATTGCACTGATCAAACAATATAAGTGTTAAATCAAACACTAAAGTCCACTTGGATAGTTATTAAGACTACTAGGACCGTTGATAAATAATTTCAAATCAACCCAACCATTGATTTGTATAGCAAACGTGGCAATTAATCATACATCGTAGGTCCCAAAACTTAGATCATCAATCCTTCATCTATTGGGCTTACAACACTTTATCCATTGATATGCAACTTGATCATACTAATGGGACCATCTAAGCTTAAAGATTTAATGTCGAAGTTCATATAAATTAGCTTAGGGACCCTACATCCATGGAGAATTAAATTAAGGTAATCCAACCGTTAAGTCGATGGAAATACATAAATAAGAACTCAATCAATTGAGTATGGCCCACCTAATCCATGATCCGCCTCAATACTGGTCAGATATCCTATTAGGAGTCTCTCGACAATTAATATCCAACTTTGGAATGATCCGACTAGCAAATTGACAGGAATCCACAATTAAAGCTAAAAAATTTGAGGTATGGCCCACCTGATCTTTTAAGCTGCCCAACCTTTGGTTAGAGACCTTGACTGGGGCCTCTAAAGGGAATGAACGGAGTAGATTTGTCAAAACATCTCTGTGGACCCCACAATTCGGGTGTGTGTCCACAAATCATGCATGCACCCGTAGTGCACCAAACCAATGGCTTGGTCAATTGGGTGTTGACCTGATATGTTTTGAAAAAGAGAGATTTTCTCTCTTCCTCCATTTCTGCCCAACAACACATGAACAGACGAAATCTGTTGTCTGGACCAGTGGACCACCATAACGGTCGATCAGACTACTCCAGACCATCCATCATGTGAGGATGAGAGTTTTGACCAAAACCCAATCTATATCTCACCTAGTGGTTATTCACATGCACACAAACACGAGTAGAATTCAAACGATCAATGTTCCTTTCTGATCAGCTGTTGCTCATCATTCGTTTATTTCTGGAAGATCCAAACCATCCATCTTGTAGAATTCTCAATTTTGAATAGAAAACAACTCCCCTTGCACGTTGAAACATGGGTACATGCTCACGAATCTAAGCACAAACAGAGGTAGTGTGCACCATTTTTTAGGAATGGAAAATGTTCTTGTTGCCATGTTGGTAATCCGAGTCAGGATTCTTTGCATGATCTCTACCCTTCATCTAGTAAAATCCTAGCTTTCCGTTTGTTTCCTTTTGAGGTTCTTTTCTTTAATTAGAAGAAAAGGTAGAAAGAATCTTTTCGTTAAAGGGAAGAACTGATCCTAACCGTTGGGACATTTCTAGAAGGCACTCCGAATGCATCAGGAGCGTCCATTTTAGGGCAAGAAATGCCCCTATCTTGTGGAATGAAAAGACTTTGCGAGAAATCCTCCTTCGCGTGAGAATTTACACACGACCGAAAATACCGTCACACATCACTTATATTGGAATGTCATGATGAATGGTGGGTCCCACAATGATCTTAGGGCCAATCTAGACCATCAGGTGTATTGGATCAAGAGATCGACCATCTGGAAGTGATCCACCATTAACGGCTAGATCATCTTCATCGTCTTGCCAGAAAACCCACCACCTGGTTGGGGGCCACTTATGCTGACCTGAGGCATACATTTAGTGGGTCGTAATGCCAAAAGTTCATTTATAATCTCGGATTACATCCATGAAAATAATTTTTAAAAATATCAACAACGATCTCTCCTTGCTAATTAAAATTAATGGACAAAACTATATCTAATCGACTGATTAAGAGTCGATCCTTCTAGGCTCGCATAAGGCTAAAAATAGCCTCTTTCCTTTTAGGGCAACATTTTCCTAAAGAGGAAAATGAGAAAAGAGAGAGAAAAGGGCATCGTTGGCGCAACTAACGAGTTGACTTGGTTTGAGTCGTAGTGAATATGGGCTGAGTCCAACTCATTTGGATGTGCGGGTAGTTAAGGAGAGAAAGGAAGAAGGGAGAATGGAAGAGTTGCTGCCTTGTTGGCTGAGTCAGGGTCACTACTGTCGTGTTGCATCGAGGCTGGACCGAGTTCGGTCCAAGATGGGTGCGGATCTGGCTTGAGTTTAAACCTCATAAAAAGTCCAAGAGAGAGAGAGAGAGAGAGAGAGAGAGAGAGAGAGAGAGAGAAAGAGAGAGAGAGAGAGAAGGTAGAGAGGAAAATGAGAGAGAAGGCACCATTTATGGTGCTACATAAGGTTAGGCCGACTCGGTTCGAGTCATTGTAAGTTGAGCCAAGCCGTGCTCAGTCCAGTTGCTAGACATGAATTGCAGAAGGGATAAGATGGAGAGAAAGTAGATATTAGAAAGAAGAAAGGAAGAATAGAGGGAGGGAGAGTTGGTTGTGAAAGTGCCATGGTTTGTTAATTAGTGTGAATATTGAGTCAGCAAGACAAGTGATCCTCATAGGAAGATTGTTTAAGCGTCTGCCTTAACCGGATGTGGCTTCAGATCTTTACAAAGGTAAACTTAGCTTCACATCCCATGTCCCAAAACACCAGGTAAATAAAACTCTTAAAAATGCTTAGAACAACTAGGGTTTAAGGTGTGAAAACTGTTTTGCAAAATCAGGAAAATCTCTAAGTTTTTAGCCTTTGTCGATTTATTGACAGTGCTTCGATAAAATCGGACTCTGTTATCGATGTCCTCGAAACTCACTTAATGTTATCGAATGAGGACTTCAAATGTCCAACAGTCAAAATGAATATTAGGCTGAATTCTCGATGAATCGATGATAGGATCGATATCATCGACTTTCGAATCTCGAGTTCATCGAAATGGCTCGATAAAACTGACATTTGGTTAGTCTATGTCCAGAAAGCAGTTAAGGAAAATTATGTGATTTTTGATGTCTTGAAGAGAGTCTCGAAATCTTTGAAATTCAAATCTCAATGATATCGATGGACCTTCGATGATATCAGATTGGGACACAAATCTAACCAGCAAGCTTTTAGGTAAAATCTCTTAAATGTTCGAGGTATCGAGAAGCACTTGATGATATCGATATTCAAAGATCGATCATATCGAGACCAGGTTGATGTCATCGAATTGGGGCACAAAACTGTTCAACAAGTTTATAGGAAAATTCCTTGAAACGATTGATGAATTGGACCTGGTATCGATATTATCGATACTCAAAACCAGATGATATCAAGGAGTGCTCGATCATATCGATACCTATTCAGTTCCTAAGGTAAGACTGCTCTTTTATTTTTAAATATCGAGAAATCAAACCATGGGTCGATGAAATCGGAGTTCGAAATTCGATAACATCGAAGCATGTTTGATATCTTCGATCAGTTGGAAAAAAGGGTTAAAAGCGTTTGACAGACTAAGTTTGTGTCATTGAGCAGCCATTTGAAGTTATCAAGAGTATACGCTCGATGATATCGAACTCTGTTAAAAATATGACTATTTTATTTCCGTTGGATCTTTTTGCCTATTTAATGAGAGCTTGCCTTAGGTTGTAGTTAGAGAAAATAAATAGAGCTTTTAAGTGTTTATTTCAGATCACCCACCCTAAGCCCTTTTCTCTCATGGGAGTTCATCCTCCAACCCACCCTCATCATTGATATTGAATAGAGTGGATTGGGGAATGAACTTCCTCATTTAAGGATCATTCAGCTACCACCTTAATGACAAATTATTGAGATGGGATAACTTGAATGCTTAGATGCTTGGAATCACTCTATTTCTAAATAGAAAAACATTTAATAGAGTAGGATTCCAACATAACTTTGACCCAACCCGTCACCTTACATTGGAGCATCATCTGTGATGCGATTCAAGGGAGTTGAAGATTCTTCATCATCAAAGGAGGAGATCTTCATCATTATGTATGCTTAATGGGGCTCATCTACTTATCTGTAAGTTATTAGAGTCCAGAGACCTTGCTGATCATTCCTTTGTGTAGGATTGGGTCACAGGTGATTCTCACCCCTTTTAAGTCCTCATAGGAGGCCTCGATGGGAGAATACATGTGAGTGCTGTGTGTTGACTCTTGCTCTTAGTGAGCATAAACTTAGGTCCTTAGTGTAGGTCCTTGGCCTGTGTGGCCTAAAACCCTAAGTGCTGTGTGTTGGCCTTTGCTCTTATGTAGGGCATAAACTCTAGGTTCCTTGTGTGGATCCTTGGCCTATGTGGCCTAAAACCTAGGTGCTGTGTGTTGACCCTTGCTCTTGTGTGGGGCATAAACTTGTGTCTAATGGAGACATGTTAGGTACCTTGTGTAAGTTCTAGAGTCAGCCTTGTGTAGGTTGTACTGGTTTAAAGTAAACTTGATTTGAAACTTCCGTTAGTGAAATCCAGTACACTCAAGGGTTGAGTGCGTTCGCCAGGAGTGGAGTAGGCAAGTAGCCGAACCACTATACATGATTGTGTTTGGGATTGGTTATTTGCACTTTACTTTTCTGTGTTTACTTTGAATGTTCACATGATGCATGATGACATGGCTATTTAGAACTGATAAGTATCACATTCCATACACAATCACTCATTCAATCCATCATAGACTAAATTTATATATTGCTTAGATATTGAATAGTTTTTTTATTGGATCCTCATTTGGCTTGGAAGCCATTAGAGTTAAGTTAAAGAAATCTTGATATATTGTTATATTAGATCAAGAGTATGATGCTAAGATTTTAAATTGTCATAAAATTTTATAAAGCCCTATTCATCTCCCTCTAGGATACTTTGACCTACTCCTACTTCTAGTAGAGCAGTCATTACTGCAATTTTAGGGTGATGATACATCGAGCTGCCGAGTTGACTGGATTCAACTCACTGGAAGTGGAGTCGAGGCAAGTTCGAGTCAAGTCTTGCTGAGTCTGGACCGAGCCCAAGGCTCCAATAGATCCAGAGAAGAAATAGGAGGAGTAGGAAGAAAGAAAAGAAGAAAAAGGTAGAAGGGGGAAAAAAGGAGAAGAAAAAGGAAGAAAGAGAGTTGTGGACTCTCAAGTGCTGCCTAGTTGACTCACTAAATTCCACCAAGTTGAGTTTTACTGGATGTGGGTTGAAAGGATACAGGAAAGAGGAAGTGAGAGTTTGGGCTGAGTCAGTTGAGTCGAGTTGGGTGTGGCCCTGACTTGGGTTTAGGCCTTGTGAGACTCTAGAGAGAGTAGAGGGAAGAAGGAGAGAAAGGAAGGAGTTTACACCAAGTTTGACTCAATTGACTCAAACCGAGTTGACTCGATGAGTCTACACTGAGTTCAACTGGGTTAGGAACCAAAACATATTCGAGTCTAGTTCACTGGATTGGAGACTTGACCTTAAAGTACCTGCACACATACTTATAAGCGATCCTTTTTGGAAGGTGAGGATTACCTTCAAGCTTTTTCTACATCACGATAGTTAGCTTGTTATTCATCTTCATTCATTTATCTTATTGATTGCTTAATGTAGTTTATTGCACTTATTGATTTTGATTCCTTATAATTAATTGATGATTTGGATTTAAATTCATATATATGAACATGCTATGGATTACAAATATTTATATTATAGTTTAAGATAAGAACCTTAAATGTGTAATTCTATCGATGTTGTTCGTGGCTTATTTTGCCACTTAAGGTTACTTGATGGTGTTTTAGGAGATCCTCAAATTAGTGGCCATCTATAAAATGGATTAAATAAATTTATGTTGTGGACTTACCACCTTGTGGATCATTTGTGCTTATGAGGCTTTTGGGGAATAATCCTTTCTTATCACACCATTAAATGGAAAATTTGGCCCTTGCGGCTTTTATGGTATAATCGCCTTACGTGTCTTTGATAGAATTTATTTGTACAACTTCGTGATGGTAAGTTCCACTTATTGAACAACGATTGGCCACAAGTTGAAGAGATCACCTTTAAAACATCATATTTGTTAGATTCCTCTGAGTTGAAAATGGTGATATGGAATATTATGTTAGGTTGTTTATCATGCCCCAAAATGGAAACCGCCCTCACAGAATTCTCGATTGCCGAATCCGGCGCCTACAGCCTCTGTAGTACCCCATTCACGGCTCCCGGCACCCATATGCCAGATTCCGATCCTAGGATCCTACAAAGAGGATTTTTAATGTGTGTATATATATATATATATATTTATTTATAAAGGAGCATAACCACAAGTGTACCCAAATCACAAGAGCAACATCATCATCATCACATATCAACTAATATAAACAGTTGATTACAATACTGAAAGGGAAATACATATATAATAATAATAATAATAATAATAATAATAATAATAATAATAATAAAATCTCCGCAAAGCTCGGCCACACGCTCCTACCACAATGCTATTGCGACTTAATGTCACCTACACTCAATGGTCATGCATAAGCTTACTAAGAAGCTCAAAGGGAAGTGTTTGTGCATGCAATGCATGTGCCAAGCAAACAAATATCAGAGTAAGTGGAAATACTGGAAAGTCCATGAATGATGTCAGCCATACCAAAGTTATACAATGTAATACATAATAAGTCAAATGTCATATGCTGAGGATGCAATACAATATGCAAATCCTGACAAGTTCATAAATACAATTAGTCATATCCAGGCTATGTGATGCAAAAGAAATGACCAAGTTGATATATGTAGTCGGGATGATAGTATGTGGTATCGCAAGCTACGGGGTTCATCATAAGCGGATTCTATCCAAACTAGTCCCATACCTGAATTTGGATAGCTAGACTCAACGTGGTAAACTCCTAATCTCAGGTTAGTTGCACACCTAATTGAAATCATGGCCATTGTGAAGGTACACAATGATTTTGTTGCATGCCACCAGCCCAAGTGGACAGTGAATGAATGAATGAATGAGTCAAATGTTGAACGTGCAACCCCATACCCAGTACGTCCACATTTCAGTACAGCTCCCTTCTAGGATATCACCGGGGTTTAGTACACTCCACACTAGCTGCTGCCTCACTAGCCGCATGACCAAGTGAGTGGAAAAGACCCCACTACCTGCCTGACCAGTAGTCTGACAATACCTACCCAGCTCATCGATAGCGGACCCATTTACGAGCTGGTTAAACTCAGCCTAGCTTACAGCCCCTTACCCTCTGGCAGATAAGGCCGTACCCCCTTCCAACCGACCACGATTAGTAGGAGACACCGCCTACTGGTATTTGGCATTCGGATGCTCATGTTATCCAGCCAGTCTTGATGTTAGAGCATCCTCTGGTACCAAAAGGGTTTAGGGACTTTCACTCACAAACATACTAAATGCCCATATGCTAGAACCAAACAATTCTAGTATACATCTATTCATTCACGATATGCCTGCGGAGGCCACGACCCTGATGTTGCTAGGGCGTAAAGAGATCATGTCATACAAAATGTTAGATGCATAAATCATATCACCCACTCATGCATCAAAACTGTGCGTACCGCGCGATCATGTGGGGCAACTCCGTCTTACAAGGAGTCCCCTAAATGTCTCAGCCCAATGGCAAATGCTATGATCAATCATTCCACACAACATGCAAACAAATGATGCGCATGGGAATATGTCATGATGTTATACTAAACATGTTCTCAGATATATAACAGACAACAATAGACCACAATCGACCTTAACTGGTTATCACATACAAAATGTAGGAGCTAAAAAACATGCCCCATCTACTTCTATAGGAGTCCAGGTGGTATGTCCCATGTTATACTAGCATTATCCTCCCAAGGTACTAATATATCATATATCCCAAGACGGGTCCACTGAAAGAACGGTGGATCTAACCCGGCCCATACATTAAGGTAGTCTCCACTTAGTGGATATAACAAATCTGGTATCACATATTCTTCCATCTACGGTAAGAGGTGATGATGTACTTCTCCTATAGTAATGGATGACCTATGTGTCATACTTACACCAAGGATGGGCCTCAGGGTGCGTCTAATGGTTATACAACAAGATAAGTTGAGAGGGTAAAACTATGTACAACAAGTGGGCTTTCTCACCCTCCCTTATCATGCAATAAACTAGGCCTTCCTATGGGGCCCAATTCATACACAAGATGGGCTCCAAGGTTTGGATAATTCCTACAAGGCATGGTGGAAAGCACCATCATCAATGGGGGCCCAATGGTTTGGGTTAGCCTAATGGGTATCACTAACATCGATGGGAACCCAATGGTTTGGGTTAGCCCAATAAGGTAAGGGCAGAAATGGGCTTAACAATGGGCCCTAGGGAGGTTTACAATGGTAGACATTTAACCACCACTGTCTCCTAGTGTGCGGTCCACTTGTGATTGGAATCTGAATCATAATGGGGCCCTTGGCCCTTTAAATATCTAGAAAATGGATGGACAGCGGGCGCACATCACTCACACATGGTGGGCCTCACAAGGCAACCCCTTATTGGGCATATAATAAATACATCATGGTGGGCCTCTCGAGGCAGCCCACGACCCTATAAAGGATGAATAATGTGTATACAACACACACATCATGGTGGCCTCACAAAGCAGCTCATGGTTGGGCATATAACCTATAAATCGGGGTGGGCCTCTCAAGGCAATGGGGCCCATGGTCCTAAAATGAATGGATAGGGTGTGTAGTACATACATCAAGGTGTAGGGGGGCACAAGGCACTAATGGGCCCCACACACGCTACACGACATGGATATAAAATACATACACGGCCAGGGTCGTTCGGTGAGCAGTGGCCCACCGCCCACCCGTGAGCTTGTTAGGACGTCCTACTGATGGATGGCCTGGATAAAACACATACATGGTGGGTCTACACATCACAATGGGCCTCACACATGCAGATGGGTGTCACCAGATAGACACTGTGGATATAATACATATAACGGGATGGACCTGGCATCTTAACCCCTGCTGGCGTCCAGATAGAGGGACGGTGTGGACTGGAACACATACATGGTGGGTCCCATTAGATGTGGGCCACCTAGGGAGTGGGCCGACCACTGGGCCTCCCATAAACATCACAGTGGGCCTAAGGAGGATATAAATGGTGGGTGTCAACCCACTGCAGTCTAATAGTGCGGGTTATGGGCCCACAGTGGTCAGCAGGGTGGGCTGCCTGCCGGATGGTGTGGATAAAATGCATACGTCAAGGTGGGGTCCATGTGTACGTGGCCCACAAGTTCCATGATCAAGCTGATATTAGTGTTTTCCTTTTAACCAAGCTTGCATGACCGATCGGTCATGCAAGCCCCAAGAATAGCAGCAAGGTGGGCCTTGGCTCACTGGACAGATGGTGTGGATAGAATACACATCATGGTGGGGTCCACGGAATGGTGGGCCACTCAATCCCAAATCAAGTTAATATTTGTGTTTTTTCTTTAGACCGGCTGCCCACAACAGTCAGCGGGGTGGATTGTCGAACGATGCCAGTAAGGTGGGCCCCGATTTGGACAACAGGGGCATCCCACAAATGGGACAACATGGGTAAAATACATGCTCATCATGGGTGGGCCATCAACAGGGAAAGAGATAGAGATAGAGAGAGAGAGAGAGAGAGAGAGAGAGAGAGAGAGAGAGAGAGAGACATGGTGGAAGGGAGCTCTGCCACTATGATCTCCCTTTAAGCTATAATACATACATTAAGATGGGTCCCAAAATATGTGGGCCCTCAAATAAGGAAATCAAGGTGGAGATACCATCCCTACCACAAACTCAAGGTCTAGATGACCTCTTGCAAGATGGACATCAAATAAAACATCATGGTGGGGTCCATGGAGAATGGCCCCATCATGGATTACACACATATATTATAGTGGACCATTGCCACACCTTGGGTCCAATATAGGATCCCTACCATTAACCGGTAGGCCCCACTTGTCCCATGAATCAGAAATAAAGATCTAACCCTACAAACACCTACCTATAGCTCTTCTTCTTGGTTCCTTGAAATCCTTAGCTCCAAAGCTTCCATTTTAATGGTGGATGATGAAGATTGGATAGTTAAATGGTGAGATTGGGTAGTAGGGAGATGGGTCTTGATTGGATCTTCTTTTCTCTCCTTGGGATTTCTTCTCCTGGTTGCTAGGAAATGGAGAGAGAAAGGAGATGGGATGGAGTGAAATGAGAGAGATGAGTGGTGTGTAAGAAGAGATGGGATAGTAGGTATGATTGTGTAAGATGAGTGACATGAATGCATGGGTCAAGTTGACTTTTTGGATAAGAGGGGATGGGTTGCTTGTCTTGGTGTGAAGAACGGCATGGGCTAGTCATGGGTTGTACTTGACTAGTTGATGTGAAAGGATCGGTAAAGATTCCTCTCTCAAGATTCGCAACGTGTGGTGTTTCCTTGAAATATACGCGGGCCCACTACTCCTAGCCTAGGTATCTCATTAGTGCGCAAGACGTGGCGTTGGAACCGCAGCGATGGTGCGGTCGTAAGGGTATAAGTTTCGGGTCGAGTTAACTCAGATCTTCAGGATGTGACTTAAGGTCTTGCACATTCACCTTCTACAGGTCACGGGTCACCGGACTTCGAAGGGAGGATTGCGTGAGTTGGACGGAAGGTATGGTACAAAGATATGGTTCTTACAACTCTCCTCTCTTAATAAAAATTTCATCCTCAAAATTTACACTATAACGCAAGTAAATAGAGCTCATAGCGAAAGGGAAGAGAAATCATAGTATTATATATAATCAGAGACACAATACAAAATATAATCAAACATCGAAGAGATGGGGATAATGCTCGTGAATCTCAACCTCTCGCTCTCAAGATGCCTTATTTATACTATGATGACCCCACTGAACCTCGGATCCCGGTCAAAAATGATCGAAACTGGGATACTATGCAGCCTCACAATCTCATCAATGACTAATCTAACAAGACGATCCTAAGGCTTGGTTGCACGAATCATCGATGACTCCTAATGTCTGAGGATCCTGCTGGGCTGCATAAAATCTGCCCTGGATTTGTTGGGGAGGTGTATGTCCCCTCTGTGGTTGCTGTTGCTGCTGCTATTGCTGTAGAGGCTGTTGAGGTGCTCTTGGCAGTTGCTGTGGGGGTGGTGGCCTATATTGCTATCGCTGGGGTCTCGGTAATTGATGTGGCTGCTGTGGATGGGGACACTCAAACCTACAATGCCTCGTCCCACCACATCCATAACAAACACCTATGAACAGTCTCAGTGGTGGTGCTTGAGGCACTACTAGTGCTCGAAAGGACGGCTGGTTCCTATACCTCTGCGGGGGTTGCAGCTGCTGTAAGGAGCCTTCGGAGGGGGCCTTCCTCTTTTGGTCTCCTCTCTGATCGTGGATCCATTACACTTCAGCCCAATCTGCTTCATAAATTTGGGCCCGCTCTAAGACCTCCTCAAATGTTGGGAGCATGTGTCCAACGACACAACTCCGGAGGCTAAGGCGCAAGCCGTTCTCGAAACGGCGAGCTTCCGCCCCTCACATTTATAAGATACGTCACGAATCTCGACAATGTGACGAAACGTGCCTCATACTTGGACATCGACATGTCCCCTTGTACAAGAGTCTCAAACTCAAGTGCGCACTACTGACGGACGTGGTCAGGGAAGAACTTCTGCTCAAACCGGTCAACAAAATCCTCCCAAGTCCACTCGAACTTAGCCCCTACTACTCGGGAGACCGATGCCCACCAGTGCTCGGCCTCACATTGAAGAAGAAACATAGCCAACAGAACCCGCTACTGGGTCATGCACCTCATAGTATAAAAAAATTCTCCACCTCAGATCTCCATTGCTCTGTTGCCATTAGGTCTGGCTCTCCCTGGAAACGTAGGAGATCGAGCCGTGTAAAGTCTTGTAGTAGGGAGCTCGTATGCTCCTGCTCAGTTTGGGCCGGTGTAGTAGTGGGTTGCCTACCCTGCCTCTGAAGAATAGCAGTCATCACCTACAACATCTGCTGAAGCTGATCCGTGATCACAGATATAGTCGGGGCTGCGCTGGTCTCGAACAGGGGAATGGGAGCCACTCGGTGCGCTCTCCTAGGCGCCATGTCCTATAAGAAGGAACAAGAGACCTCTTAGCCTTGAGCACTCTCGAATGCACACATGATAGGAGATTATATCAGAAAGTTTCTAAGTTATTCGAAATCGAGGGACCTAATCATTCTAAGTTCGCAACAATCATACAGTGAAGGGTAGCTATCAATAAATTTGTGATGTTATCATTAGGTATTCCCAAGTTATGCTCTGATACCAACTTCTATCCCATCCAAAACTCAGAAAATGGGCTCACAAAATTTTCGATCACCGAATCCGTCGTCGACAGCCTCCGTAGTACCCCATTTTCGGCTCTCGGCACCCATATGTCAGATTCCAATCCTGGGATCTTACAAGGAGGATTTTCAATATATATATATATATATATATATATATATATATATATATATATATATATATATATATATATATATATATATAAAGGAGTATAACCACAAGTGTACCCAAATTATAAGAGCAACATCATCATCATCATCATTTATCCACTAATATAAACAGTTGATTATAATGCTGAAAGGGAAATACATATATATAATAAAATCTCCACAAAGTTCGGCCACACGCTCCTGCTTTAACGCTACTGTAACCTAACGTCACCTCAACGCAACAGTCGTGCATAAGCTTATTAAGAAGCTCAGAGGGTAGTGCGTGTGTGCACAATGCATGTGCCAAGTAAACAAATATCAGAGTATGTGAAAATACTGGCAAGTCCATGAATGATGTCAGCCATACCAAAGCTATATAATGTAATACATAGTAAGAAAAATCTTATATGCTGAGGATGCAATACAATATGAAAATCCTAACAAGTCCATAAATACAATAAGTCATATCTAGGTTATGTGATGTAAAAGAAATGACCAAGATGGTGTGTGTAATTGAGATGATAGTACGTGGTATCGCAAACTGTGGGGTTCATCACAAGGGGCATCTATGCAAACTAGTCTCATACCTAAATTTGGATAGCTAGACTCATCGTGGTAAACTCCTAATCTCAGCTTAGTTGCGCACCTAGCCGAATTCATGGCCATTGCGAAGGTACACATAATGATTTAGTTGCGCACCACCAGCGCTAGTGGATAGTGAATGAATGAATGAGTCAAATGTTGAACGTACAACCCCATACTTAGTATGTCCACGTTTTAGTATAGCTCATCTCTGGGATATCACCGAAGTCTAGTACACTCCACACTGGCTGCCGCCTCACTAGCTTTACGACCAAGTGAGTGGAAAAGACCTCACTACCTGCCTGGCTAGTAGTCTGCCAATACCTACCTGGCTCGTTGATAGAGGACCCATTTATGAGCTGGTCAAACTCAACCTAGCTTAAAGCCTCCTACCCTCGAGTGGATAAGGCCACACCCCCTTCCAATTGACCACGATCAGTGGAAGATGCCGCCTACTAGTATTTGACACTTGAGCGCTCATGTTATCCACCCAGTCATGATGTTGGAGCACCCCCTGGTACCAAGAGGGTTCAGGGACTTTCACCTATGGACATACTAAATACCCATATGCTATAACCAAACATTTTTGGCATACTATCTGGTCATTCACGACATGCCTGTGGAGGTCATAGCCCTGATGTCACTAAGGTGCAAAGTGATCATGTCACACAAATGCGAGATGCATAAATCATATCATCCAGTCATGTATTAAACCTGCGCGTGCCGCACGATCATGTGGGGCAACTCCATCTCACAAGGAGTCTCCTAAATGCTTAGCCCAATGGCAAATGCTATGATCAATCATTCCTCGCAACATGTATATAAATGATGCGTATGGGCATATGCCATGATGTTATACTAAGCATGTTCTCAGATATATAATAGACAACAATAGACCACAATCGGCCTTAATTGGTATATCACATACAAAAAGTAGGAGTTAAACGACATGCCCCTTCTACTACTATCTGAGACGGGGTATAGAAGAGAACAAGTGGATCTAACCCATACATTAAGGTAGTTTCCACATATCGGATATAACAAATCTGGTATCACATATTCTTCCATATACAGTAAGAGGTGATGATGTACTTCTCCTATAGATAATGGATGGCACAGGCATCCTCCACATGATGGGCATCTCCTTGATGACAAGTGATGGGCTTTCTCCTTCCCTTATCATCTGACGCACCTTCCTATGGACGTACATAAGACGGGACAAAACACATACATGGTGGGTCTACACATCATAATGGGCCTCACACTTGCAGATGGGCCCCATTAGATAGATAGTGTGGATATAATATATACAACATGATGGAATCAAATCACAATGGGCCTCGATCTATATATCTAGGATGTGCGTCATCACCAACATGGTGGGCGTACCCAACCCCTTATTGGGCCATATACATCATGGTGGGCCCAGGGCGACCAGACAAAGAGACGGTGTGGGCTGAAACACATACATGGTGGGTCCCATTAGATGTGGGCCACCTAGGGAGTGGGCCGACCACTAGGCCTCCCACAAACATCACAGTGGGCCTAAGGAGGATACAAATGGTTGGCGTCAGCCCACTGCAGTCTAGCAGCGTAGGTTATGAGCCCACAACGGTCAGCAAGGTGGGCCTGCATGCTAGATGGTGTGGATAAAATGCATACGTCAAGGTGGGGTCCATGTGTACGTGGCCCACCAGCTCCATGATCAAGCTGATATTAGTGTTTTCCTTTCAATCAGGCCTGCATGACCGACTGGTCATGAAGGCCCTAAGAATAACAATAAGGTGGGCCTCGACTCACTGGACGGATGGTGTGGATAGAATACACATCATAGTGGGGTCTACGGAAGGGTGGGCCACCCAATCCTGAATCAAGTTAATATTTGTGTTTTTCCTCCAGACCGGCCTCCCACAACGGTCAACAGGGTGGACTACCGGACAGTGGCAGCAAGGTGAGCCTCGATTTGGATAGCAGGGGCATCTCACAATTGGGACAACATGGGTAAAATACATGCTCATCATGGGTGGGCCATTAACAGGGAAAGAGAGAGATAGAGAGAGAGAGACACGTGGTGGAAGGGAGCTACACCACTATGAGCTCCCTTTGAGCTATAATACATACATCAAGATGGGTCCCAAAACATGTGGGCCCTCTAATAAGGAAATCAAGGTGGAGATACCATCCCCACCATAAACTCAAGGTCTAGATGACCTCTTGCAAGATGGACATCAAATAAAACATCATGGTAGAGTCTATAGAGAATGACCCCATCATGGATTATACATACATATCATGGTGGGCCATTGGCAGCACCTTAGGTCCAAATGGGATCCCTACCATTAACCTGTAGGCCCCACTTGTCCCATGAATCACAAACAAAGATCTAACCCTACAAACACCCACTTATAGCTCTTCTCTTGGTTCCTTGAAATCCTTAGCTCCTAAGCTTCCATTTTAATGGTGGATGATGAAGATTAGATGGTTGGATGGTGAGATTGGGTGGTAGGAAGATGGGTCTTGCTTAGGTATTCTTTTTTCTCCTTAGGATTTCTTCTCTTGGTTGCTAGGGAATGGAGAGAGAAATGAGTTGGGATGGAGTGAAATGAGAGAGAGGAGTGGTGTGTAAAAAGAGATGAGATGGAATGTATGGTTGTGTAAGAGGAGTGACATGAAAACATGGGTTAAGTTAACTTATGGGATAAGAGGGGATGAGTTGCTTGTCTTGGTGGGAAGAAAGGGATGAGATAGTTATGGGCTGTACTTGACTAGTTGATATGAAAGGATGGGTAGAAATTCCTCTCTGGGGATTCATAATGTGCAGTGTTTCTTTAAAATATACACGGGGCCCACTAGTCCTAGCCTAGGTATCACATTAGTGCACAAGACGTGGTGTTGGAACCTCAGTGATGGTGTAGTCATAAGGGTATAAGTTTCGGGTCAAGTCGACTCAGATCTTCAGGATGCGACTTAAGGTTGTGCGCATTCACTGTCTACAGGTCACAGGTTGCAGGAATTCGACGGGGAGAATCACGGGAGTTGGACAGAATGTTTGGTACAAGGATATGGGTCTTACATTGTTAGCCAATGTTAAGTGACAAACCCATATAATGGCCTTTAAGTTTTCATAAATTTACTAGTTGCAATTGGAATAATAATGACTAGGCTAATCATGCATCTCGTGGCATGTGGACTTTACCAGGTGGTCGATACAAGACTCGGGGTTTTCTTGGTCACTACGGGCTGTATCGTAGAGTATTTTACTTGGTGATTCAAAGTTTTCAGTATGTGCATTCGACTACCATCGGTTGTCATTTTCACATGGACTTTTCCGGGTGTTTAGTTTTCTTTGGACGTATCATAGAGTACTCTTCCAGGAAGCTAGGTTACCTTGGGTGTCCTCATTGTATGGTCTTTTTCGGGTAACTAGTGACCTTAGGGCATACCTTTGAGTACTTTTTTGGGTGGCTAGTTCTCCTTGGGAGACCTTTTTCCCAGCTGGATGTGCATCCCCGGGTCTGTGAGCATGTGCATGCATTCATGCATTTAAAGAAGAATATCTTTGTGAAATTTATTTAATGTATGCTTATCTGATGAACTTTGTCTCATTATATTGATGATTATTTTGAAATGTTCATTATAGACTATTCTTGATAAACTATGCTTAATTATCTTGATGTCTCGATAAATCTTAGGGGTTATACCTCACTGCGATAGCCATTGACCCTATTAAACCATATTCAGTGCAAATGAGATATAGATGATGTGCATGCTGGTGTTCATATGGAATAGAAGGAGCTATATGATCTTATAACTCTCTATTGTTGATTCATTTGTATTTAATTTGTACTATAATATATCTTAAAAACTTAAGACATTGGTTTGTATAAGTTTTCAGGTAGCCACTCGAATATTTGGTTATGTATATTTGGACTCCTTATACTTGATTTATTTCTGTTCTGCTAAATTGCTAACTCTGATAAAGAAAAAAATGTACGTGAGATTTGGGCTATCTTTAAAGGTTAACACTTGGGTTTTTGGAAAACGAGTAGCGTACTTGGGTTTTGGGAACCAGAGTGTTACAAGAAGCCTGTGAATGACAAAAGGAGATGACACTCTGATGTTCATTGTCTGGCACACATATCCTTAGAATTTGGTCTGGGTAACATTTAAACAAATAAGGATTATCCCATAAAAACTTACGTTCCTCAGCGAAGAATTTTTTCTTATCTTGCACAGTCCAATATGTTAACGTGAAACCTATAGCAAGATAATTCGTAATGTCAGTAAACCAAGGCAATTGGGAGAGTTTAAACAATTGTTCATCGGGGAATATATTATTTATAGGTGTTGGCTCAAGGGAATTGAAGAGATCAAGCCTAGAGAGATGGTCAGTCACTACGTTCTCTACTCCCCTTTTATCTCGTATTTCTATATCGAATTCCTAGAGTAAGAGGATCCATCTTATCAAGCGGGGCTTAGCATCCTTCTTAGAAAGAAGGTACTTCAGTGCCGCATGATTTATGTAAATAATGATCTTGAATCCGATCAAGTAGGACCTAAATTTATTCAAAGCGAACATTACTGCTAAGAGTTCCTTCTCTGTAGTAGAGTAGTTCACTTAAGCTGAATTTAGAGTTCTACTCGCATAGTGAATCACATAGGGCTTCTTTTCTTTTCTCTGGCCTAACACCATTCCAATAACATAGCCGGACACATTGCACACGTAGTTACACATATCTTCTAGTTGTTTACGAGTGCACACACTAGTGAGAGGGTTTCTAAGAATTTGATTAGTTGGATGATTTTTAACAGTCCTCAGTTCAAAGTTATTTTGACTTGATGAAGAATCTGTTTTATCAATTAGAAATACTTCATCATTTTCTGAACTTGAGACAGGTGTATTCAAGTGATCGTTAATAACCACATTAATGGACTCTTGAATTACACCAGTCCTCTTATTAAGAACCCAATATGCTCGCATATTCAGAGCATACCCTAAAAATACCCCTTCATCACTTTTGGTGTCAAACTTACCTAGATTTTCTCAGTCATGTAAAATGTAGCACTTGCTGCCAAAAACTCGAAAGTATTTGACAGTAGGCTTCTTATCAAACCACATTTCAGAAGTCGTTTTACTATTTGATTTTTTAGTATAAACGCGGTTAATTATATAACACGCAGTATTTACGGCTTCGGCCCAAAGTTTTTTAGGGAGCTTGATACTATTTAACGTTACATTTGCCATTTCTTGAAACACTCTATTTTTTCTTTCTACTATACCATTTTGTTGTGGTGTTTTGGGCGTAGAGAATTCATGTAATATTCCTTGATCACTGTAAAACTTCTCAAAACCGCTATTCTCAAATTCTGATCCATGATCGCTACGGATCTTACAGACTTGAGATTCTTTTTCAGTTTGAATATGTCTAAGTACCCTTTTTACTTCATCGAGAGTTTCTAATTTGTCTCTTAAGAAGACTACCCAAGCATATCTGGTAAAGTCATCAACAATTACCAATATGTACTTCTTGCCACCTCGACTCTCCGTTCTAGTAGGTCCAATGAGATCCATGTTGAGGAGTTCGAGCGGTTTAGATGTGGCATTGGAGTCCACCTTTTTGTGAGAACTCCTAGTTTGTTTGCCAATCTGGCATTCGCCACATATTTTATCTATTTTCTGTATTTAGGGTAGCCTCTTACTAACTCTCTTTTGCTCAATCTATAAAAGTTGCGGTAGTGTACATGTCCAAGGCGTTTATGCCATAACTCGGTCTCATCAGTATGGACCATGTAACACGATAGATTAGATGAGCTAAAATCACTTATAATATAGTAGTTTTCAGAAGTTCTGCGACTAGTTAATATTACAGAACCATTTTTATTTAAAATTTCACACCCTAGGTTAGTAAATTTTACACTGTGATTATTATCGCATATTTGAGAGATGCTTAATAAGTTGTGTTTTAACCCTTCTACATATAAAACATTCTCAAATAAAGGGAGGTTAAAGAGTTGAACCGTACCTTGGCCAACAATCCTGCAGTTGCTACCATCACCGAAAGTGACTGAACCATCAGTCATATCTTTAAAATTGGTAAACAGACCCTTGTCGCTTGTCATGTGTCTGGAGCAACCACTATCTTGGTACCACTTTGAATGGCTTGTACCTTTGAAAGCAGTGTGGGCAACCAAACAAGTAACCGTAGGAACCCATTTCATTACAGTCTTGAGTTTAGGAGTATAGTTAGTTTTCTTATATTTATAGTTGTTATAAGACCGACCAATTGAGTTAGATTTTAAGAGCTCCTTAAGTAAATCAACAATTTTCTCAGCTAAAGGATTACGATTCTGATTTTTATAGTTGATATGGTTGATTTTAGGTTTTAAGGATTGAAAATTTTTAGTCATTTTAGGATAATTTTGATTTAGACTTTTCACTTTTGAGTTTGACGACTCTCCTTTCACAAACTTAGGTGGAATATTCTTATGTTTAGGAGGAATACTTTTATCGTAGCACAATCCAGATCGGTAGCCACATTTTCTGGATCCGGATAAGAGTTTTTCTAACTTAGGATCACCTTGGGCATACCTCTGTGTGTCTTTCAAACTCAAAAGTGAAGAGACTTCAAGTTTTAGTTTTTCATTTTCCGATTTTAGATTCTCAATAAGAGAGGTTTTGAAATCTAAATCGCATTTAGTTTTTTCAAAATAATCTGAAATGTGTGATTTTTCTAAAACAAGATTATCAAAATTTTCTTTAAGTTTTGAAAACTTTTCTTTGTAAAGTTTTAGTTTTACGGCAATTTTATAACTTTCGTTGTATAGGGCATTGTAAGCATCTTGAAGGTCTTCTTCATTTTCATGATCACTATTCAGATTTTCTTCACTAGTTGAATCATCATTATCTGAAAAAGTGAACTTGGCTAGAGTCATAAGGGCTTTGACTTCATTACACGACTTGGTTTCAGAATCTTCTGACTCAAAAGAGGCTTCAGAGTAGGAAGATTCATCCCAAGTAGCCAACAGTCCTTTCCTTTTAAGTTTGTCCTTTTTAGGACATTTGTTTGTTAAATGCCCATATTCATAGCAGTTGTAACATTAACTATCTTTTAAAGATTTCTAGGTTTTAGATTAAGATCTTTTCTTTTCATTAGGTTTTTGAAAATTAACCCTCTTTTTACTTTTGAAAATCTTATAAATTTTTTTAACTAAAAGAGCCATATCATCTTCAGAATTTTCTAAATCAGAATTACTACTATTTTCTTGAGAAATACTTTTAAAAGATTTTAGGGTGATGAATTTACCTTTAGGAGCTTTATAATTTAACTCATATGTCTGTAATGAGCCAACTAATTCTTCTACCCTCATATTATCCGTATCACGAAGTTCCTGGATCGCAGTCACCTTTGAATTGAACCATTCAGGTAGTGAGCGTAGTATCTTTGCACAGACTTTACTTTCTGGAATTGTATCACCGAGACCCCACATAGAGTTGACAATGTCATTTAATCTTGTATAGAAGTTCATGAAAGTTTCACTTTCTTCCATACGTATTTCCTCAAATTTGGTTGTGGGGATTTGGACTTTAGATTTTTTGACAATTGTTGTTCCCTCGTGTGTCTTTTCCAAAACATCCTAGGCTTGCTTTGCAGTATCACAGGATATAATTCTCTTGAATTCATCCGGTGATAATGCGCAAGTGATAGCATTTAGAGCCTTTGCATTGACACTACTCTCACTTTTCTGAAGGTTGGTCCAAGTAAAATAAGGTGTTATTTTAATAGTTACAGGTTCATCTGTACCAGTCACTTCAGTGGTAGGAGGGGTCCAATTAGTCACTGTGGCTTACCACACTCTCTCATCCATGTATTTTAAGAAAATTCTCATCTTAGTTTTCCAATAGGCATAATTAGAGCCATCAAATGGTGGATGCCTAGTGACTAAAAGGCTATCAAAATTTGACATCTTGCAAAGCTCAGATTGATTAGCTCAGGAAATTAATCCAAAAGAAATAATAATAAAAATGAGCTACTAAGCTCTGATACCACTTGAAAATGCCGAGCTATAAGTCCTAGAGGGGGGGGGGGTGAATAGGACTATGCCAAATTAAAAAATAAAAGCGAAATTTAAACAAATGTAAATACTGATAGCAATAAATAATCCCACAATGTAGAAATGTAAAGCAACCTCAAGAGTAAAAGTATTGAGAGGTTGATACAGATGTTGTTCTAAGGACAACCTTGCACCAAAAACCAAAGGTTTATGGTAGGACAACCTGATTCCTAGAACGATCTGTGTATCAAAAACTCAAACTGATACAGAGGAATAAAGAAATAAATAGTAAAGGAAATAACTAAGCTATTACAACATTCCCACATACTTAAAAGGATTACAACATTCTCCACAAATGCGTAAAGGGAAATTACAACATTCACAAAAAGAAATAATCAATTAATCACCACAAACTAGAAATTATAGTGGTTCGCATGTGTGTACACCTACCACACAACTACTCCACTCCAAATATCCTCACACAGCGGATATTAGCGTTCACTATGTAAATAGGTTTTTCAAGGTTCACCTAAAACCCTCACAATTTTGTCTTTCAAGTGGGCTGACACAATTCAAAAACCCCACACTCTGAGTTTTCCGGATCACCTCAGACAAACCAAAAGAAAGAGATTTTTCTGGCACGATCTTAATGAAACCAAAATAAAGAATTTACAAAACTGTAAAATACTTATCTGGATATTCGCCTTTTAATGCAGCCCGAAAGAATTAATTCAGAGTAGAAGTTCAACATTGAAGTTCAATGTTCACACTCACTTGTGAAAAAGTTCTAAGTTCTAAATTAATTTTAAATTAAATCACCTTGGGCTAGCTTGATTTGATTTTGATTCTAAGAAATGGGAATACTTCAATCCCTCTTTCAAATAAAATTGGAATGCAGAATACAAAATCAAATCCAAAAAGCTAATTAAAGAGAATATAAAATAAGAACAAAATAGCTTACGAATATCACTAACTTATCTCTCAGAGTGGTGTATTGATTTTGCTTGAATTGGATATCAAACTCTGAAATTTGCGTTTTACTGAAAAGTATAGAAATCGCAATCTCGACTAGTCTTGAGGTCGGCATGACTGGTCGAAGGACCAACAAACTTTTAAAAATTTGGGCGTGATAAGATAAGGCCATTCCACAACTGGTCGAAGGACCTGCTCGACCGGTCGAGTAGCCTCCACGACCGGTCGAGTCCTGTCCACGACTGGTCGTGTGAGACTCATTTTAGTTGCTGGACTTTAAGTCGAGCCTGTAGGACTGGTCGAGCACTGTTCACACGACCAGTCGAGCAGTCTCCAGGACTGGTCAAGGCTTTAACAAAAATTCATGAAAATCAGTAACAAACTTAGGACTGGTCGAGGAATTCTTAGACTGGTTGAGCCAGTGTTAGGACTAGTCGAACTTAGTCTAAGACTAGTTGAGAAACAGTTTATGCACTTATAAAATGACCCAATTAAATTATGTATTCAAAATGACCTACCCTATGGTCAATCTAGGGTCATCCATACCTTATACATGATGTATGAGCATTGAATCTTCTTTTTCTTCAGTTGATAGTTGATCTTTAAAGTTCACGAAGCTTGATATCTTGTCATATGATGAAGCTTGAACTTGAGACTTCTGAAGCTTGATTTTGACTAACATTGAAGCTTGAACTTGAGATTCAAAGTATAGGAACTTTGTCTTGACTTGGACAAAGCTTTGAAACTATGAACTATTGAAGCTTGAAAGATTGAATTCACACTTGGTGTTATACTTGAACATGAACATGTAATCTTACATTTGAAGTTCTTGAAGTAAAGACCTTTGTTCTTACTTCAAGACCTTTGTTCTTGTACATGATATGCACTATCTTGGATATGCAGATGCACTACACAAGATAGATTCCAAGAGGTTTTGGCACTATAAAATTTGACAATCATAGGAGCTAGATACCACAACACTTACAGATATCCACATCCAACAACTTAAGGACCTCTCCTTTAACCACTTCCTTTATATTTGGATTTAATCGATGTTGTGGTTGTTGGGAGGTCTTTGCATTATCCTTAAGATGAATGCGGTGAGTAAAAATCAAAGGATCAATTCCCTAGAGGTCTGTAATCGACTATCCAAGGGCTCCTTATGCTCAATGATAGTAGAAATAAGCATACTTTCTTGTTCTTGCTTAAGGTGGGAAGAAATTACCATTAGGTATGTCTTATCTTGACCTAAGTAGACATATTTAAGATCAGCGGGCAATGGTTTCAGGTCAAGTTTCGGTGCCTTGAGGCTAGACGGTAGAGGCACTATATCGGTTTGGGGCAATTTTTCAAATTGTAACCTCCACTGATTAACTTTAAGTACTGGCGCAACATCAAGCAAGACATCCATCTCCCTAATTGCATCATCATCTAAATCAGGGGAGTGGGCCAAGCACGTCTCTAGAGGGTCAGAGTATGGAGTCAGAAGTACTCTATCTTCCATGAAAGAACTGATCATGTTACCATCATGCGTATCGTCATCATCCTCTGCCTGTTTGCTCATATTGAAAAAGATATTGAGCTCCAATGTCATATTTCTAAAAGATAAATCCATAATTTCATTCCTACAATTAATAATTGCATTTGATGTAGCAAGGAATAGACAACCAAGAATGACAGGAATTTGAGTGCTCATATCTACGATGGGTTGAGTATCCAAGACAATAAGTCTAATGGATAGTAGAATTTATCAACCTGGACCAACACATCCTTAATCATCTCTCTCGGTACACGAACTGAGCGATCGACAAGTTGTAATGTGGTCCAGGTGGGTTTTAATTCACTTATACCCGATTGTTCATATACAGAGAAGGGAATTAAATTAATGCTCCCTCCCAAGTTAACAAGTACATGCTCAATTTGGTGATTCCCAATTATACAGGTGATAGTTGGGCTACTAGGATCTTTATATTTTTGTGACACATCTTGCTTGAGGATGACACTCACCTTTTCTATCAAAATTTTTTCATTTGAATGCTCTGCTGTCTCTTAGTTGTACTTATATCTTTCAAAATTTTGGCGTAAGAGGGGATTTGTTTCATAGCATCCAGTAGAGGGATGTTGGCTTTCACTTATTTCAACACCTCGAGAATATCTTGTAAGTTAGCTAGAGGTTTTGGTGCAATCAAGCATTGAGGGAATGACGCAATTGGCTTACATTAAGGTTCTAGTTCTAACCCACGTGAGCAATGTTAGGTCTATCATTCTTATCTTATTCCTGGTCTTTAGGCTTTTCATCCCTTACCAGAATAGATTTGTCAATTGTCTTTCCACTCCTAAAAGTGGTGATAGATTTAGCTTGATCCACTTGATTTGTAGAGCTTGGGTCACTAATTTCATATTATGGTTTTCGATTGGGGAGGGGTTGGGTTGGAAGAGTCCCTTTCTCTCCAATTGTTAAGTGTGACTCAATTCATTGAATGGCCTTAGTAAGGTCTTGAAAGGCTTGTAATGTGCCTTGATTGAAAAGCTCTTAGTTTTGGATGTGTTTTAAAAATGGATCCTCCTGAGACCTCTTTTGATTTAAGAGTTGAGTAAGGGCCACTTGTGGGTTAGCCATTTGTCCATTCCTCCAATTAAAATTTGGATGTTTCCTCCAAATGGAATTGTATATATTCAAAGTGGGTCCATTGAAAGGTCTTTGGTAGTTGTTCACGACATTTAATTGTTCATTCAATATCTCTTAAAAGGCAGGATTTGTTGGGCAATTTTTAGTTGTATGTATATTGTAAGCACAAATACCACAAACAACTTTTTTAACCTTATCAGCTTCTGCCGTTTTAAGTTCCATGGCCTCAACTTTTCTTGTGAGTTTGGCCACTCTTGCATTTATATCATCTTCCTCTTTTAAAACATAAATTCCTCCCATTTCTTTTCATTAAGTAGGCTTAGAAGTGGTGGTTCTTGAGGAGGTATCCCATGATTACGCATTTTCAACAAGTTTATCAAAATAATCCCATGCATCATTGGCTTCTTTGTTCTTGAATTCTCCATTACACATCATCTCCATAAATTAGTGCATGGGTGAGGTCAATCCTTCATAGAAAAAGCTTGTTATATGCCATGTTTCATGGCCATATTGTGGACATGAATTTATGAGATCCTTATATCGCTCCCAGCATTGGAAGAAGATCTCATCCTCTTTTTACATAAAATTCATGATTTCTTTCCTTAAGGTATTCGTTTTACGATACGAAAAGAACTTTATAAGGAACTCCCTTGTCATCTCAGCCCATGTGCCAATGGACCGTGGTCTTAAGGCATGTAACCAAGACTTAACCTTTTCTTTCAAGGAGAAAGGAAACAATTTTAGTCTTAATGTGTCCTCAGACACGTTTGAGAAGTGTAATGTAGATATTATCTCATCAAACTCTTTCATATGCAAGTATGGACTTTCATATTCTAGTCCACGAAACTTAGGAAGGAGTTGGATCACTCCTGATTTAACACCACAGTTCCTGCATTTAATGGGAATATCATGCGGGAAGGTATACTCACCCCTGCTAGTTGTAAATAATCTCGTAGAGTACGAGGTGGGGGTGCATGGTGCACCTCATTCTCATCCTGAACTTCCTTAACTAGTTGTTGAGGTTGATGTGTAGCCATCACTTCTATTAACTCAGAGGATCTCAAGTGGTGTATAATCCGGTGATAGATAGGCAACCCTTTAACTAATCCTCCTTCACTCAAGAGACAGAGAGTGTTGTCACGAACCCACTTGGGAATGAAACACTCACAACCCTCCAACAACTAAATAACTAAACCTAAGAAAAGAAAACTAAAATGATAAGAGAGAGTTGAAGAGAGGTTACCTGATTAGAGTTGCTATTTTAAGATCCTACAAAATAGAAAACAAAGTTAATTCTAAAACAATTGCAGAAAATCCTAACCTAGAAAGAAAAACTTAACGCTAATCCTAAACTAATTCTAATGTTAATTAATCTTAGAAAAATGTAGCCGTAGTCCCCGGCAACGGTGCCAAAAACTTGTTCACAACCCCAAGTGCAGGGTCATGATGTAGTACTAACTTGGTAAGACCGAGGTCGAATCCATAGGGACTAAACTTGTATGTATTTTGAAAATAACTATAACTAGAATTAGAACTAGAAAAAGATTTAACTTGAAATATGAATAATTGAGAGTAAAGATGAATAATGTTGATTAAAAATTATGAATTTAAAGGTGGGAACTAGGGTGCCAAGGATCCACTTGTAGCTATCAAGATGCTACCTTACTTGATTCAAGGAACACAATTGAAATTGGAGTCCCATCCTATCCACTTAGAAGATAAAGCAATTTAAACCAAATATAAATTTTCATCGACCTAATTATCAATGGAGGAGAATTGTGATGATTGGAAGGGATTCTATTACCCTTCCATGCCCAAGAGACAATGGTGAACAACAAGATTTACCAATCTCTCAATCTCAAAACAGGTAAAGAAGATATCCAAAGCTATAACAACATCTATTGTAATTTGAGTCACAATAAATCATAGAAAACCGAAAAAATAGTCCTTTAATATCAAACTAGAAATCACGAGGTTCAATAAAAACAAAAATTAAAGCAAGATAATCATCCAAACACGCTATAAGCTTCGCCTTTTAGCCCTAGCTAAGAGATTTAGCCAACCATAGGCATGATTGAAACTAAATCTCTTAAACAAAGTATGGAAAATAAACTTGGAAAGAAGAAAAACTCTTTGGTGGGTGCTCTATTCTTTTGTTATGCTCCTTGAAACCTTTTCAAACCTTAGAAGATTCTTTGGAACATCCTAAGGACTCTTATTTATAGTTGTGGAACTCCAACTTTCGCACCGAGTTGGAAAAATCTGCAAACCGCCTCAAATTTATGCACTCCGCGTAAAACCTGTGTAACCTTCGATGTCATCAAACTGGCTTTGATGCCATCAAAAATTGTCCAGAACTGTCCAGCGAGTTGAGCTCAAAATTCTTAAATTTATCGATGCATCGAACTGGCTTCGATTGCACCTTTGATGGCACCTTCGATGCTATCGAAGTCTATTTTGGAACTTTTTAAGAACTATATTTTTCTGGCCCTAGAATATTATAATATATTTTTTCAGGACAATTTTCAGGATTCATTTTCTTCACTTTAAATCTTTGGTTCTCTTCATTCCTCACTTGATTTCCTTGGATCTTTGGCATGTGAATTCTTCATTAATGACTTTCAAATATTCAATTATTCGTTATCTTCTTTTGAGCTCTAAATCCATCCTTTGAAGCGCATATTCATCGTAAGCTCCTGAATCACTTCGCATGACAAAAAAACATATATAATTAACTTAAATTATCAATTAAATCCATAAAAACTAATGTAATTGAGGGGTAAAATATGCAATGTTTGATTCTCAACAATTAATTTAACAGTTTGATCTTCTGATTAAAATGATTTGGAATTCAATTTTAGTTGAGTTATAAAAGATAAATTGATAAATTAGACATTAGGATTGCAAGAAGTGAATCCCTGGATCCTTAATATTTGTTATTATTATTATTTTAAACCCATCTTAATTTGTTGGAATTCTTAACCTAGCATTAGACTAGTTATAGTTGTGTTCTCACATTCCCCGTGGATCAACTTCGGTCTTATCGAGTTATTACTACACATGGGGTGTGTAACCCCTAGGTTGTATAAAAAAGAAGAATAAAAGAGAAAGAGAAAGGATGAGAAGAAATGAGGAAGAAGGGAAGGAGATTCAAGCTGAGTTGACTCGGTGAGTCAACCCGCTATCCATCCTCAATTTGAACCAATTCTCAAGGTTGAGTTAAGTCCCATTTGCACATTGTTTATTAGGTAGGTTTCCCTTCTAGCCCTTGTTTCAAATAGGATACTAATTGTCATTTTTTACATCACGATTTAATGAGTTGTCTCACTGAGTCAAGGTGTTGTTTAGTCATATATGAGTATACGCGTTTGTGTGAAAAGCGCAGGATCTTGAGATTTGAATTTTCAAATCTCCGCCGATCGGTCTATAGCCATTTGCTCGCTACGGCGAGTATCTGAGCTCTATTTTCCAGCGGATGTAGCCATCTGCTCGCGATGGCCTGTATCTAAGCTCTATTTTTTCAGCGGATGTACTCTAGGGTCGGATGAGAGGTAGGTCTCCGTCTAGAAGGGTTGGGCTGCCTCTCACCACCACAGTCGAGAACCCCACCCGGCATCCCAACACCCTAACACCACTCCACATCCTCCACACAATAGATCCGGTTTTAGCTTGTTTGTAAGCAATATCCCTTTCGATTGCTCCACAGAAGACATTTGGGGCATCTTCAGTAAGTATGGAAAGCTCCTTGATGTTTACATCCCTACTCTCCCAAGGCTCTCTAAGCCAAGGGAATATGCTTTTGTGCGTTTTCGATATGAGTAGGATGCAATGGCAGCTAAGGATATTCTGAATGAACGGGGAATCGATAGTAGAATCGTCTCGGTTAGATGGGCAAAGGAAAATCGCTACATCTCTGAAAATGTCAGGGAACCTTCTCCCCATTACCCAGCTCCACCGATCAGAAAGGAAGGACCCCAGCCTCCAGTAGGGTCGTATGCGGCTGCTACAGCTTAATCTCTTCCTACCCCCAATAATAGGCACACCAGGGAGGACCCTCATTGCAATCCTCCACCTTCATCCATTGCGGACCCAAGAGTGGTCGCGCATCGTCTACAGCTACTGAAACTAGCATTGGTTGGGTGCACTTCTAGTCCACACATCTCGGTGTCGAGGGATACAGCGGCAATTAGAGAGTCTAAATTCCGAGCGTCGGCGGTTGATATTGTCCGAATCTCCCCGTCTAAGTTTCTAATTACGTTAAAATCTAAGATTGAGTACAACGAATTTCAGAAGGACAACCATCTTCATGACCTGATGGGCATTACTTCGGTGCGCCCATGGTGTTTGACAGAAGTTCCAGGTGGAGAGGGCCGCTGGATTAGGCTTTTCGGTATTCTGCCAGATGCTTAGATGGAGATGGTCAATATAGATTTGGGAAGGCAAAGTTACTGAGATTGACAATATTAACAAATTTGGCCTCTTCCAGGTGCATGCCTGAATTAAGGTAATCCTCAAACCTGGTACCAATTTCAATCAGGTCCTCTCCTTATAGGTGGCAGATAGAACCTTTCCTATTGTTGCTGAATTGGAATCCTACTATCCTGGAGTGCCGACCACTCCCTCCTAGTCAGCCCCACAGAAATTGCAAGAAGATTATGAAGGCACAAAAGCTTGGGTGGTTAGCAGATTCCACAATCACTAGGCTGCTCCTACGCTTATCACGACTCAAGATTTTGACGAGGCCTCTGGGTTAGTGGAATCAATTCAAGTCCCCCTCCTTTGTTATACAGTAGATCCAATGTTACATGCTAACAAACCCCCTACGCAACATGAACCAGTGTGTAGTTCGGACGCTGCCACTCCAACAGAAGTTGGGCAGTCCAACCATTGCTGCCTCAGCCTCGCCGCTACCATCCCCTACTCTCCCAGCCTCAACGCCGCTGTCTCTAATAGTCCTAGTCTCGTTAGTGCGGCACAACACTCCACCCCAAATGACAATTCACCTCATCAGGAGGATCTGAGAACCCCATCAGTTAGTGAAATGCAGAATATTGATCAAGAAAGATGCCCCGTAGTACATGCTCCCCCGAAGTCACAGGCTAAGCGCTGGGGAGAGGCAGAAATCTGCTCACGCTCCGAAGGATGTTCTCCATTAAACTTGGGAGATAATAGCTTGGAAATGGATAGAACTGCTTTATCAAAACTTTTCAGCATTACTCAATTTACACCCAGGAATGGTAAGCTGGGCTTTGTTACTGTCCGGGGTAATGAGAGATGTTTAGACCCTGGAGGAAATATGGTTGAACAAATCAATGAGATGGGAATGCAGTACTCTACTGTCGCTGGAGACCGATGCTCTATTGATGCTAGGAGCTTGTCAGGACAACCAGACCATGCAGGGCAGGAAGCAACTATAGTTGGGGAGCCGCAAGGATTTTCTATCCCAAAGGTTCGAATCCAAGATAACAGAATTGAGCTCCAAGTGGATTTGTCCCCTTTTTTCGAGTCAGCAGCCAGAGATATGGAAACAAACAATGCAGCCATCATGAAGGTTAATGATACCACGACCTGCACAGATCAAGAGAAGCTAAGCCTGCAGAACCCAGACTAAGTGACAGCAAGATTGGAGGGTTATCCAAGGGCTGGTAAGATGACTAACAGTTTGGAACAAGATAATAGTAGGCAGGCTACTGCAAGGAGGAGAGAATCGACGAGGATGATTAGCTCAAGCAAGTTTTCATCTTCAAGAGGAGAATGGGAATCGAGACTACGCAGACAAAGGCAAAGGGCTGTGAACATCGGATGTGCTACAGATGGATAAGATCATCATATGGAATGTTCATGGAATAGGGAACCAACACTCTTTAAGAACCACAAAAAGGCTTATCAGGGATCACAATCCCTAGATTGTAGTTTTACTTGAGCCAATGCTCTCCGAGGAGAAGAGGGTGGGAATTGGCTTATCTCTGTGTAACACCCCGGTTCTCGGAACTCGAGTACACTACTTGTTTTCCAAAAACCCGAGTGTTAACCTTTAAAATATCTCAAATTTCATGTACACATTTTTTTCTTTATCAGAGTTATCCATTTAAGCGTAATAAAAACAATCCAAGTATGAGAGGGATTCTAAATATACATAACCAAGATTTCAAGTAGTTACCCAAAACTTATACAATTCAATGTCTTAAGTTTAATAATACATAATAGTACAACTAAAATGAAAATGAAATCAATATCAGGGAGTTGCAAGATCGTCTGGCTCCTCCTGTTCCACACGAACATCGACATGCGCATCCTGTCTCCTGCACACTGATTAGGTTTGATAGCGTCAATGGCTATCTAGTGAGGTATAACCCCCAAGATTTATCGTAACATCAAGATAATTAAGTATAGTTATCCGAGACAGTGTATAACAAGTATTATACAATGATTATCATGAAAATTAGGTAAGGTTTATCAGATAAGCATTCATTACCTAAATTACATAAAAATAATCTTGTTTAAATGTATGAATGCACGCACGTGCTCATAGTCCTGGGGATGCACATCCAACTGGTAAAAAAAGTCACCCAAGGAGAACTAGTCACCTGGAAAAGACTATGATATATAGATCGCCCAAGGAGGACTAATCACCTGAAAAAGTACATAAAGGTATACCCAAGGAGAACTAACCACCTGAAAAAGACCATGATAATATATAGACCGCCCAAGGAGATCTATCCACTCGAAAAAGTACTCAAAGTATGCCCAAGGAGAGCTAGTTACCCGGAAAAGACCATAATAATATATAAATCACCTAAGGAGATCTAACCACCTAGAAAAGTATTCAAGGTACGCCCAAGGAGAACTAGTCACCCAGAAAAGACCGCATGCCATGAAAATGCATGATTAGACTAATCATTATTATTCCAATTTCAAACAATCATTTTAAGAAAGCTGAAAGATCACTATGGGGGGTATGTTAACTAGCATAGGCCGACAGCTCAGGCATAGTATCCCATTCCACTATCCTTGGCTTATGAGGATAACAAATATGATATTTAAAGGTAACCTACAAGACTAGTGGCCAATCGTAGTCCAAAGTGGAACATACCATCACAAGGTTGTATAAAATAATTCATTAAAGCCACGTGGGGCAGTTATTCCATAAAAGTCGCAAGGGCCAAATGTTTCACCTAATGGTGTGATAAAAAAAGGATTATTCTGCAAAAGCCATGTAGGCATAAATGATACGCAAGGTGGTAAGTCCATGACAAGGAAATTCCATTTAATCTATTTGGCAGAAAGGCCACTAGTTCAAGGACTTCCACAAACACCATAAAATAACCGCAAGTGGCAAAACAAGCCAAGCACATTGTCAAAATTAATTACACATGTAAAGAAGAATATTCGAGGCCTATCACATGTTCATATTTGAATATAAATCTCACTGTCAGTCAT
The DNA here is from genome assembly GCA_030180095.1 of Magnolia changhungtana. Taxonomy (NCBI): domain Eukaryota; kingdom Viridiplantae; phylum Streptophyta; class Magnoliopsida; order Magnoliales; family Magnoliaceae; genus Magnolia; species Magnolia changhungtana. Next base: position 5,053,982 of record JASAUF010000474.1, read on the forward strand.
TATCAAGAATTACTCAATTAGAAACTAGCATTTGTCAACAAATTTTACTAAGTATTATTTTAGGCAAGAGATGAAATAAGCAAGCTACGCTAATTATCAAGATGTAGAAAAGCTTAAAGGGTAATCCTCACCTCTTGATTTGGGCCATGTTCTAATGTCGATAGGACAATTGCAAGCACCTTATGATGGAGTCTTAACTTGAACTCGAATGAGGCGAATCGCAATGTGGTGATTTGGGGAAAACTAATTCGCTACATTCAATTCAAAATTTTAAGATCCATTAAATTTAATTCAAACTTTAATTAAGACCTAATTGGATGTTTGCGAGATCAACTCACCTCATCACTTGAGTCGACTCGACACGACTCCAAACTTAGTCCAAACCTGAACTTCACACAATAGGTCTAAACAAGGTGAATCAAATCCCATAATTAGACTTTAAAGTCAATTAAATAAACTCATGTTGAGTAAAAATCTAAACTAAAAACTATAAAATCAACTCACTTGAAACGTAGTCTCGATTCAATTCAACTCGGAGATGAACTGAGTCACTCCCTTCAAACTCGATCTCCAGGTTAGTCTTTCTAACATAGCCAGGATGAATTGTATCCAAATCAGATTGGAATCGGAGTTGATCGAACTTGACCCAACTCGCTGCAGCACAACAGACCAGTGAGTTGACTCAGAGAGTCAACCCATATAACAGATGATCATCTCTTTCTTCTTCTCTCCTTTTCCTTTCTATCTTTCTTCTCTCTCAAGGTCCAGAGCTATTTTAATCCAGGCCAGAGGTTAGGTGGTGACTTAAGGGCTGACCGAGTCATGCCAGCGAGTTAACTCGAAGCTCGACTTGGTTACTTAAGACTAGGTAAGAACAACTACTTCCGCCCTCTCTGCACCTCCTCTCTACTCTAAAAAATCATAGGTTGCTGAGACTCGGACCACCATCTGGACAAAACCAGACTAGGCCTGAGTCGAATGGCGAATCATAGATTCAGTTGTGGGAACCACAACGAGAGGAGATTTCTCCAACTCTCCCTCTCTTCTTCTTTCTTCTTACTTTCTTTCTTCGCCTTTCTTTCTCCCATTTTCACTCTTCGCACGACCAGACCAGAGGAGTCTGGACTCAAACTTCACTGCGCGGCCCGGAATGCTCAAACAGATGAGGAAGATCGGCGGGGAAGAAGGCAACCATTAATGGCGTCTTCACCATCACTGTCTCATCCGCCAATCTGACTCTTTCAGTAGGTCCGTAGGGATCTTAGAAAGCTTAGAGGGCAGAAGGAATGAAGCTCAGACCCACCATTCACCATTTGAATGGTGGGTTTGAGCTTGGAAGAAAATGGTTCGATTTTTGGGAAAATAATGGGAAGAACTGTCGCAACCGTAGTTTCTCTCCTAGGAACTAGGGTTTTCGGGATTCCCACAGATGAAATACCTCATTTCGGATGATCAGGATTGATTTGGATGACTTTTAAAAGCAAACCGATGGCTGAGATAAACAACGGATATTCTTTCCCGTTTTCTCTCCCTCTCTCCTTTTTCTTATAACAACCTAGTTTTAAGGGTTAAGATTCCTTTGGAATGGACGGTTGTGGTATTTAGAACGGTGATGGTGTGGATTGCCAAGCTGTCACCACAAAACGAAAATTCCATGTTCGAAAGTATCAACCGCACACCAATAGCTTGTGCTCGAAACTGTGCACCTGTAGAACCTTGGAAACATGTGAAGTGAGTTAGGGTTTGGTAAAGAATCTCGTTTGGTAAAGAATCTCGTCCAAATCAGATGGATGGTCTGGATCATCAAAGTGGATCATGGATGGTGGTCTGCTTATCAAAGCAACGGATGACTGTCCGTTGCTAGTGGAAGGAAGATGTAAAGAGAGGAGTTTCCTCTTTTATCGGTCACTGCTCGTTTGACCAGGTAGGCTGAACCCGTGTGCTGCTGGTGGGCACGCTCTTGGTGCATACGCACCTTAGGTGTGGGGTCCACAATGACTATTTTTGAGAAATCCACTCTGCTCAATAGTTTTGTATGGCTATGTTAATCCTTAGGCCAAAATATGAAACAAGTCCAAGTCTTTGGTGTGCCACTCGCGTGTGATAAGTGGATGCTTACTAATGGTTAAATGTCACTGAACCAACGCAACAAAGTCACGTGATTGGTTATGGGATTAGGTGGGGCCACATGAATGTTTCTTTTGGGGATCCACTCCGTCTGTCCGGTTCACCGCGCTATTTTAGGACACGAGGTTGGAAATGAAGTAATTTCGTAAATCAAGTGGGCCACAGACTCCGACCTAGTACTTAAAAACATTCACCGTTAAAAACTCAATTGAAGTTCTCTTCTGCATAGTGCCATGCAAATAATATATCTTATTTACAAAGTTACCTTTTATTTTATCTAAACTTCTGCCATCAATAACTCCCAACTTTATCGTTCAAACGAGGTGAAATTTGACAGGTGATCATTATTTTTCACACCCTCTCAACAGGTTAAATTTGGGCCCTAATCCATCAAGGATGACCAAGATGCTCTTTTAGTGGCTAACACAATCCGTAATTCCAAATAACATTTATACACTTCTGATTGATAAGTTACCAGATGGTTTGAACCTAGAACCTAAGATCTTCATGATGATTGGTTTATCGTGATGTGCTTGTGGCCCGTTTGGCAGATCCGAATATGACGGAAGGTCAGATGACTAGCTCAAAATAAGGGAACTTGATAGTTAGTACTCTTAGGGCGTGTTTGGATTCATGGTTTTGAGGGTATAGTATCATATTAGTGGGGTTGATGGGACATGTCTCTCGTTTAGAAACGAACGGTGGGCGACGCATTCAATGCACACGAATACGCCCGAGAACCACTTTGCATCATCGATGGGATTGTACCGCGCAACTGGCCGGACGTTCAGTCAGACGTAAATAGGAAGAAAGCATTTTCTTCTTTCACTGTGTTGTTAGTAATGCGCAGTATGGCCATCTTTTGACAAATCCACACTGTCCATCATCTTCTTCTCGAGATTTAAACCATGAATGGTGAGCTTTGATCATCCGATGTTGCGACCCACTGAGACAATCAAGCTGAAACAGCAGCAGAACGGTCTTCTTTTGATCACTGTAGCTAGCATGAGGAAGGACATGGCCATGAAAGGTCAACATGTTTTTAATGGGTTTTTCTCCTTCTACCTAATGAACAGTTCAGATCTACCTTTCACTGCATGATGGTGGCCCATAACGACAAGACGAAACCTCTGTTTCGCAACAGAGTCGACGTACGTCGACTCTGTGAAGTTTGGTGGCCCACTTATTGAAGCTTCTTGGAAAATCCACTCTGTCCATTGGATTTAGGACAAAAAACCATCCAGAAGGGAGTGCTTTTGGAGTGAAATTAGCGTGGCCTATGAGGGTGTTTAATCTGTCGTCCATTTCATATTCGGTTGAGATTCTGCCATAGTTTCAATAGAAACGAAAGGACACCTACGCAAGGGTAATGCCCACCCTCTGAAGTGAATGAACGGCTCAGATCATTCAATGGAACAGTGAGTGGGCCCCACTACACGCACGTATATACATCGTGTGGCCCTTATCCGATCGTTTCCAAACATTGATCTAACATGAAACTCTATACATGGTAGAGTAATACGTCCAATCCAAACATTGGTTAGTGGTACGTCTCCGCTGGATGTATTCTGAATATCGCCCAACGTATACGTGAACAGTACCGGATACAATACAATACAACCAAAACGTGAATCCAAACACGCCCTTACTATGTATGTAGATGTATATATGGTTAGTTTCGTAAACGGATAGACGTAAAGCGGGTTTCTGGAGGATTAGGGGTAAAACATGTGTATCGTCAGATTAGAGTGTCTTATTCACATGTGTAGGTTTCTTAGATCGTAGTTCTGATGGTGAGTTAAGCATATTCATAGGTGATAAACAAGATAAACGGATCAGAATCTTGATCTGATAAGTGTACGGATGGATGACTATGATCTAAGGGCTGAAATTCGAGGTGTACAGTTAATTTGCGATAATTAGGCATGATATAAAATTTCATATGAAACAGACCGTGGGAAACATGTGATCTAGTGTTCAAGGATCTATGTTAGTGGCAATTTTGTAATTACTACCGATCTATGAGTTTTGGGAAATCTAATGGCTCCACATGGTTATAGACACGTTTCTAAGCAATTCTTACAAAAGAATGTATATCTAAATCATTATAAACAGGGAGTTATTCATCACGTCATCTATGGGAAAGTACTAACGTCAAATCACGTGATGGGTGGGCTTGTTTTGAAATTCAACGGTCGGATGGGTTGATTTATGAATGAAGATCATCCCCAACAGTTAAGTTAGTGTCAAGGCAAGGATGTAAGGTTAGAATAGTTAGATTGGTATTGTACACTTGTATATGTCACGTTGAATCTTATAGTAACGCTCGAGGACTTTCGATGCCTGAGCATCGAGAAGTTCCGGGTGTTATAGTCTACCCCCCTTAAACAAAATTTCGTCCCCGAAATTTATTTATTTGATCCATTTACACTGATCCAGTTATGTTTAATATTTCACTATATTCCTCGTGAGGTAGATGTATATGTCTAGGTGTGCGTATAATTGGTTGTATGGAAATCAGGACGTTACAATCTACCCCCCTTAAATAAAAATCTCGACCCCGAGATTTGGTAATTGGATTAGAACGCTTACTCCTTACTTGAATGTGGACCCGATCATTATAAGTTTTGGGGAACACCTTGAAATTTTCGTTTCATCATACGAGCATCCTAGCAGGACTAGATGACGATTGGAGATTTTTTATTTTTTTTTGATTTATTAATAATTTATGCAGTTTTTCTGATTTTAAGAAAAGTAAAAAAATATATATATATAATGATTTACGATATGATTCGTGATACGATTCAATTCAGGTCCTACTACAATTAGCGAAACAATAGTAATTATGAAAACTTTGCATGGGGACACAATTAGAGATTATTAACTAATAACACCCTAACAAAAGATCACTAATGTGTTGTCAGAACATGCAAAAGAGAAGGGAGGTAGTGAAATGTATATTTCCAATGTCATAGATGGTGCACAGACACAGTGTAAAGTAACAATAAGAACAAGAGCAATATCTGTCTCCAAAGGTGAATGAAAGTGCAGAATGTAGATCAAGGATGCTTGGAACTTTGCACACAAGGAACTTGAAGAAGTACAAACAATTCACAAAAGAAGGAAAAATATGAGCAGGGTAAAAAGAAGAAAATAGACATGCTTAACAAAAATCAATTTATCCATAGTTCTACACAAAAAGCAACACAAACCTCCTCAGATTAGTATGGCTCTAACTTATAAACTTATATATATATATATATATATATATATATATATATATATATATATGTTGAGAAGTGGAGCCACATGCGCGGATTTCATGTCGCAAGTCCTTTCGCAACTGGGATGCGAAAGGAGTTTTGCAGATTTCGTGTCGCAAGTCCTTTCGTAACTGGGATGCGAAAGGGAAGTTGCCAAAACTATAAATTGGGGTCCCTAGGGCTATTCTAGGGTTAAGGTGAATATTAGGAAATTATTTTAAGGTGTGGGTAAGGGATTTTCTCTGTACTTCCAAAGGAGAAGTTAGTATATTGCCTTGTAATCTTCGTTTCTCTTCATGGTGGAATTTTGAATACGTGGTTTTTTACCCTAGTTTGGGATTTTTCTACGTATATCTTGTCTTTTGGTTTGTTTGAATGCTTTTATTCCTTTCTAGTTTATATTTCTTCCTGTTTATCATTTGTGGGTGATGCCTGAGATTGAATCTAGGCTCACTGCGTTGTTGGCGTGTTGCGCAACAACTGGTATCAGAGCTATTGGTTTAGTTCTATTGGGAGCGATGGCGGAAGATGGAAAAACTAGAATTGAGAAGTTTGATGGTTCAAACTTTACCTTCTGGAAGATGCAGATGGAGGATTATCTGTATCAGAAGGACCTCTATATTCCTCTAGGAGGAAAAGAGAAAAGACCAGAAAAGATGACAGATGATGAATGGTTTTTAGTGGATAGGGAGGCTTTAGGAACGATCTGACTCTCTTTGTCTAAGAGCGTCGCGTTCAATATATCCAACGTAAAAATGACAAAAGAATTAATGGAAGCCCTAGCCACCATGTATGAAAAGCCCTCAGCATCCAATAAGGTTCATCTTATGAAACAACTATTTAACATGAAGATGTCAGATGGTGAGAGCGTGGCAGAACATCTAAACGAGTTCAATACAGTCAGGAGCTAGTTGGAATCCGTTGGCATTGCTTTTGAGGATGAGGTCAGGGCATTATTGATCTTATCCAGTTTTTCAGACAGTTGGGATGGTTTGGTGATTGCTGTGAGCAATTCTTCAGGGTCGACAAAGTTGAAATTTGATGATGTGGCCGGTCTAATTCTCAGCGAAGAATCTAGAAGGAAGGCATCAGGAGTTTTAGGGGACTCAGGGAATGTTCTAAAAGTTGAAGCAAGAGGAAGATCGCTGAACAAAGGAGGTAATAAACACAGGCATTCTAGGTCGAGGAAGAAGTCCAAGGGACCAAAAGACAAAAATGGGTATTGGCATTGCGGCAAGAAGGGGCACATAAAATGTGATTGCAGGGCACTCAAGAAACAAGAAGGAAGCTCCCAAGGCCGGAAGGATTCAATGAATCTGTCTGAGGAGAGCGATATAGAGGCGTTGATCTTGTCTCTTGATGCGAGGAATGAGTCTTGGGTTATAGACTCGGGTGCTTCGTTTTATGCCACTTCGTGTAAGGAAGTTTTGTGTGGAGAGTCTACCTGGGTGATGATGAGCTATGCAATATTGTTGGAAAGGAGGATGTTCATGTAAATCAAAAAGACAGAATGATCTTGAAATTAAAGGATGTCAGACATGTATCGAGTTTAAAATGTAATCTGATCTCAGTGGGATAGTTGGCCGATACCGGTTATGTGACGACATTCACCAGTGCTCCTGGAAGATCACAAAAGGTGCCTTGGTAATATTTTATGGTAAAAAGGAAGGTACTTTATATGTGACTTCAGGATCGTATAGTTCACTTGTAGTCACATCGACTGGAGTAAATGGTCAGTTATGGCATCAGAGGCTGAGACATATGAGTGAGAAATGGATGAAAGTGCTATTATCAAAAGGGAAGCTACCAGGGCTGAAGTCTATTGACTTGAAATTCTGCGAGGATTGCGTGTATGACAAGCAGAAGAGGGTAAGCTTCAAGAAGACGGGACGTGCTCCAAAGACACATCTGTTGGAGCTTGTACACACTGATGTGCGGGGACCGACACATGTATTATCTCTTGGTAGCTCACGTTATTTTGTTACCTTTATTGATGATGCTAGCAGAAAACTGTGGGTCTACTTCTTAAAACATAAATCTGATGTATTTAATGTATTTAAGAAGTAGAAAGTTATGGTAGAAAATGAGACAGGTAAAACAGTAAAGTGTCTCAGATCTGACAATCGGGGAGAGTATTGTGATAAGAGGTTTGAGGAGTATTGTGCAACAAATGGAATCAAACATAAAAAATGACTCTAGGGACACCACAGCAGAATGGTGTGGCTGAGCCCATTAACAGGATCATCCTTGAGCGCGCAAGGAGCATGAGGTTACATGCAGGGTTGCCCAAGACCTTTTGGGCAGATGCTGTGAATACTGCCGCATATCTCATCAATAGAAGTCCCTCAGCACCATTGGATGGTGGGCTACCAGAAGAAGCGTGGACTGGGAAGGAAGTGAACCTTGCACATCTCAGAGTGTTCGGTTGCACTTCATATGTTCACATTGATGCAGAGCACAGAAACAAGCTGGATGCGAAGTCCAGGAGGTGCACGTTTATAGGCTACGGGCAGCATGATTTTGGCTACAGGTTCTGGGATGCAGAAAACAGGAAAATCATCAGAAGCAAGGACGTAGTCTTCAATGAAAAAGTGATGCATAAGGACAGTGTGCAGGAAAATAAGGCCGAGAAAAAGGAATTCGTAGAGTTGGAAGAGTTACCGGACATGGGTGTTACAGCGCCACAGGATGAGGCAGAGCCGCATACACCGGTTGTGAGGAGGTCTACTCGGGAGAGGAGACCCACGGTCCGATACTCACCCTCCTTACATTATCTACTACTGACAGATAATGGTGAGCCAGAGTGTTTTGAAGAGGCATTACAGTCAGATATACGGGTTAAGTGGGAGCAGGTCATGGATGATGAGATGGACTCTCTTGAGTCTAATTGTACATAGAAGCTAGTCACTCTACCCAAGGGTAAGAAAGCTCTTCATAACAAGTGGGTTTACAGGCTGAAGGAGGAGCACGATGGTTCAAAATGGTACAAGGCCAGATTGGTTGTGAAAGGGTTTCAATAAAAGGCAGGTATTGATTTCATTGAAATATTTTCATCGGTAGTGAAAATGTCTACGATTCGCATGGTCTTGAGTATAGTGGCTTCAGAAGACTTACATCTAAAATAGCTAGATGTTAAGACAGCCTTTCTTCATAGGGATCTTGAAGAAGAGATATATATATATCAGTTGACAGGATACGTGGCACCAGGTAATGAGAACAAGGTGTGTAGACTGAAGAAGAGTCTATATGGCCTGAAGCAGGCCCTGAGGTAGTGGTACAAGAAGTTCGACAGTTTCATGTCGGGAAACGGTTTTAGGAGATGTCATGCAGACCACTGTTGTTACTTGAAGAAGTTTGATACGTCTTACATCATCCTTCTTCTGTACATTGATGATATGCTTGTGGCTGGTTCAAGCATGAAGGACATCTCAGATCTTAAAGATAATTGTCTAGAGAATTTTCTATGAAGGATTTAGGAGCTGTAAAACAAATCCTAGGCATGAGGATAAATGTGACAGGGAAAACAAGAAATTAGTTTTGTCACAGGCAAAGTGCATAGCCAAAGTACTTGATCGATTCAATATGGGAGGTGCTAAGCCGGTTAGCACTCCATTAGCCAACCACTTCAAGCTATTTAAGGAGCAAGGTATAAAGACGCAGGAGGAACAGGACTACATGGCTAAAGTTTCATACGCATCAGCTATTGGGAGTCTCATGTATGCTATGGTGAGCATGAGGCCAGACATTGCTCAAGCAGTGGGAGTTGTTAGCAGGTTTATGAACAACCTCGGGAAGGAATATTGGGAAGCTATGAAGTGGGTCCTTAGGTACTTGGTAGGTACTAAGGACGTAGGACTATGTTATGGTGGAAAGGAAATCAAGTTACAAGGCTACATAGATTCAGATTTGGCAGGAGATATCGACAGCAAAAGAAGCACTACAGGTTATGTTTTTACTCTGGGTAGTACTGCAGTCAGTTGGGTCTCTCAGTTACATAAGATAGTATCTATCAGTACGGCGGAAGCAGAATATGTTGCGGCTACAAAAGCGTGCAAGGAGATGGTGAGGATGCAAGGTTTTATGGAGGAGTTGGGTAAGAAGCAAGTATATTGCAAGCTGTACAGTGACAGTCAGAGTGCAATACACTTGGCTAAGAATTCAGCATTTCATTCAAGGACCAAGCATATTGCCATCAGATATCACTTCATATATTCGTTACTAGAAGATGGATCGATTGCTCTGGAGAAGATTCATACAAGTGAAAATCCTGCGGATATGCTGACCAAGGCGGTCACAAGGGAGAAGCTGAAGCTCTATTCAGCTTTGATTGGTCTTCAGGCTTGAAGACGGGGAGGTGGTGCACTCCGGATGAAGAAGACAAAGGTTTATGGCGATGTGTCTTCAAGTGGGAGATTGTTGAGAAGTGGAGCCACATGCGCAGATTTCGTGTCGCAAGTCCTTTCGCAACTAGGATGCGAAAGGAGTTTCATGGATTTCGTGTCGCAAGTCCTTTCGCAACTGGGATGCGAAAGGAGTATCATGGATTTCGTATTGCAAGTCCTTTCGCAACTGGGATGCGAAAGGAAAGTTGCCAAAACTATAAATTGGGGTCCCTAGGGCTATTCGAGGGTCAAGGTGAATATTAGAAAATTATTCTAAGGTGTGAGCAAGGGATTTTCTCTATACTTCCAAGGGAGAGGTTAGTATATTGCCTTCTAATCTTCATTTCTCTTCATAGTGGAATTTTGCATTTGTGGTTTTTTACCCTAGTTTGGGGTTTTTCCACGTATATCTTGTCTTGTGGTTTGTTTGAATGCTTTTATTCCTTTCTAGTTTATATTTCTTCCTGCTTATTGTTTGTGGGTGAGGCCTGAGATTGGATCTAGGCTCACTGCGTTGTTGGCAATATATAAGAGTACTCTACTTTATACATCAAAGTTCCTTGCACAACATCTACATAGGCACAAGGGATCCCATTTCCTAATAAGAGATTATGTGAGTGGGGTCATAAAACTTAGACCAACTGAACCCTTTTGTTCACATCCTAGGTGGTAAGACAAACAATGTGGTAGTAATTAGATCCACCAGCATAGGCAAAAATCAGATCATGCACTTACATATATGGAATCCTCACATCCATGTTGGTGGTCTAAAGCACTCCATGATTTCCTAATGCTTTACCTGAAAATTTCGGGACCTAGAGTTCTACATGAAAATTCGATTTTAAAATTTGCCAAACTCATGTAGATTCTCAAATCCATGTTTAGTCTGAGGTTCAAAATTTATCCAAATTTTATAAATTCACTTCTAACACTTCTAAATATTGTAATTCATGAGAAATATGTCCTCTAACTAGAGATATACATTAGGGAATTTCAAATTTACAATTCCTGGTGTGATTCCTTAAGTTTGGGGAAAGCTTTTGTTTGATGTAACATACAATAGGGATGTTTAAGGAATTTCCTACGATACCTAAGTTCTCTTCATTTATTGAAGGTTGAGACGATCTCGTTTCTAACTAAAAGAAAATTTTAGAAAAATTCAAACTCTAGATTTCAAAAAAAAAAAAAAACATTTCTTAGGAGCCATGTCTAGGATTTTTTATTTTTATTATTTTTATTATTATTATTTTTGCATTATAGTGGGTATTTGTTTTCCCACGATACCTAGGTTTAGTTCCTAAGTTCAAACTACTATTCTGGTAGCTTATAAGGGAATCCAAGTTTTTGTTTCTAAGTCCAAATGACTCATCCTAGAGTATGAAAGGAGCCTAAGATTGTAGGTTTCTATGTTCTCAACTCCTTTTAATCCTAAGGGATTTCTATACTAGTTTAAGTGGCTAACCTAATAAATTTTGACAGGGACCTAAGTTTGGGTCTCTACATTCTTGAAATTTCTCTAAAGTCTAAAGGAATTTACCTAGGTTCAAATCTCTAATTCCAACATATCAACTTAAGACATTAAATGCTTGTATAAGTTTGTTTCCCGAAGGCAAGGTTTGTCTAGACTCTCTCTCATACCATCTTGTAACACCTCGGTTCTCGGAACCCCACACTGGCCATGTTAGGCCTTGGGCCAAAATATGGAGCAAGTCCAAGTCTTTGGTGTGCCACATACGTGTGATAAGTGGATGCTTCCTAATGGTTAAACGTCACTGAACCAGTGCAACAAAGTCATGTGATTGGCTATGAGATTAGGTGGGGCCACATGAATATTTCTTTCGGGGATCCAATCCGTCTGTCTGATTCACTGCTCTATTTTAGGACACGAGGTTGAAAATGAAGTAATTTCGTAAATCAGGTGGGCCACAGACTCTAACCTAGTACTCAAAAACATTCATCATTCAAAACTCAATAGAAGTTCTCTTCCGCATAGTGCCATGCAAATAGTATATCTTATTTACAAATTTACCCTTTATTTTATCTAAACTTCTGCCATCCGTAACTCCCAACTTTATCATCCAAACGAGGTGAAATTTGACAGGTGATCATTATTTTTCACACCCTCTCAATAGGTTAAATTTGGGCCCTAATCCATCAAGGATGACCAAGATGCTCTTTTAGTGGCTAAAACAATCCGTAATTCCAAATAACATTTGTACACTTCTGATTGATAAGTTACCAGGTAGTTTGAACCTAGAACCTAAGATCTTCATGATGATTGGTTTATCATGATGTTCTTGTGGCTCGTTTGGCGGATCTGAATATGATGGAGGGTCAGATGACCAGCTAAAAATAAGGAAACTTGATGGTTATTACTCTTACTATGTTTGTAGGTGTATATACGGCCAATTTCGTAAATGGATAGACGCAAAGCCGGTTTATGAATGATTAGGGGTAAAGCATGTGTATCGTCAGATTAGAGTGTCTTATTCACATGTGTAGGTATCTCAGATCGTAGTTTTAATGGTGGGTTAAGCATATTCATAGGTGATGAACAAGATAAACGGATCAGAATCTTGATCTAATAAGTGTACGGACGGATGTAGAGGTCAAGTAGGTCGTTTACTATGATCTAAGGGCTGAAATTTGAGGTGTACAGTTAATTTGTGATAATTAGGCATGATATAAAATTTCACATGAAACAGACTGTGGGAAACATGTGATCTAGTGTTCAGGGGTCTAGGTTAGTGGTAATTTTACAATTACTACCGATCTATGAGTTTTGAGAAATCTAATGGCTCCATATGGTTATAGACACGTTTCTAAGCAATTCTTACAAAAGAACGTGAAATAGCGATGAAGACCGCTTGAGTTGAAGAAGGAATATGCCAATATGTCCTAGAGGGGGGTGAATATGACTTTTTAACATTTTTATGTTTTATTTAGAACTCCTACTCCACTAATCCTTGATCATGCAAATATCAGGATTACTCAAATGCAACTCTACTGGCTTCCAAGCCTGGTAAAGGATCCAATCACAAACTATCTTAAAAGTAAGCAATATACAAGCCAGCTTATGATGGATATGACTGTGTAGGTGTGTGTGGTGTGATCAAATAAATGAGGAAGTATTAAAGAAAATCACACAATCATAAAAATAACAATATCAAACACAGTCATTTTATAGTGGTTCGACGATAAGTCTATTCCACTCTCGGCTACCGCACTCAACCCTTGAGTGTACCGAATTTCACTAAGGAGGTTTCCCAGGGTTCACCTCAAACCTAAGGTTTTAAATCAGGTTCACCTTTGAACACAGAGGTTTCTACTCGGTTCACCTCTAACCCTAGAGTTTTACTGGTTCACTCCTAACCAGATGTTTATGCTCTTTATAGAGCAAGGGTCCACACAACGCACCTGGATGTTTATGCTCTCCACAGAGCAAGGGTCCATACAACGCACCCACTACGTACACTCCCGCCGGAGGCCTCCTACAAGGACTTCAAAGGGTGAGAACCACTTAAGACCCAATCCTAGGAAAGAATGATCATAAGTGTCCTCTTGGACTCTGGATACTTACAAATAAGTTGATGAGTCCCATTCAGCGCAATGACGAAAATCTCCTCCTTGTTGTTGAAGAGTCTTCGACTCCCTTGATCCGCAATACAAAAGATGTACCAGTACTTGGCTTCGGGTTGGGTCAAGGTTATGATGGAATCCTACTCTCTAAAGATTTTCCTATAAGGAAGATAGAGTAGTTCCAATCATCAAAGCATTCAAGGCATCCCAGCTTAATGATTTGTCATTAAGATAGTAGCTGGAGGATCCTTGAATGCGGAAGTTCATTCCCCAATCCACTCTATTGAATGTCAATGGTGAGGATGGATTGGAGGATGAACTCCCTTGAGAGAAAGGGCTTTAGATATAAGATATAAGTTGAAACACTCAAAAGCTCTCTCTTCTTTCTCTCACAGCAACAAAAGACAAGTCCTCTATATATAGGCAAAAAGTTCCAACGGATATAAAACGGTCACATTTATGACAGAGTTCGATATCATCGAAGCGGAGTTCGATATCATCGAGCATATATATACTCGATAGCATCGATGGTCTGCTCGATGACTCGGACTCAATGTCATACGCTTTTGAAACTTTTTGCCAATTGGTCGATGAATCGAAACAATTGTCGATGTCATCGGATTTCGAACTCCGATTCCATCGATGACATGTTCGATCCATCGACACTTGAAAAATGAGAGAGACTTGACTTTAAAATATTTCAGGTTTTCATCAATGATCGGGGGAACCGTCGAGATCATCGAAATTTGAATGTCGATGATATCGAGATTAGAGTCGATGCATCGATAAATCTAGCAGATTTGCCTTTAAGCTTGTTGGATGATTTGTGTCCTTGTTCGATGCAATCGACCTGGTGCCGATATCATCGATATTTGAATATCGATTTTATTGAAGGGCCCCCGATCATAGTTAAAAACAACCTGAAATATCTACTGTAAGAAATGCACGTCCTCGATCAATATCATTGATGGTCTTCTGATGTTATCGATATTTGATTTCAGATCATATCAGAAGAGCATCGATACATCGAAGGATTTTGAGATTTTCATTTAAAAACAGGGGCGCTGAAAATCTACCTGTCGATCTTATCGAGCCAATCTTCGATAGGCTCGAGATTTGAATATCGATGATATCGATATGTGTATCGATACATCGATAATTCGTCCAGATATGTTGTGAAGTTGCTGGACATATTTAGTGCTTATATTGATGATATCGATAGGTGTATCGATACATCTATAAATCCGTCCAGATGAATATTTACTTGCTGGACATTTTGGTCCTCATATCGATAATATCGTTAAGGTATTGAGGACATCGACAGAGCAGGTCGATCATATCGAGGGTGTTCCGATAAGATCGACAGGGTGAGAAAAACTTAAAAATTTTCTTATTTTACAAAAAAATTTTCTCTCCCTAAAAAACCCTAAGATATCTATCTTGTTTTAAGAGTTTTAATTACCTGGTGTTTTGGGACATGGGATGTGAGGCTTTAGTTTTACTTGTAACGATCTCGTACACATCCGGTTGAGGCAGACGCTTGAATTGATCTTCCTGTCAGGCTTTATAGGCACACTGACGCAACACACACGTAACTTGACAAACCAGGGCACTTTCAGAACGTATATCTAAATCATTTTGGACAGGGAGTTATTCGTCACATCATCTAAGGGAAAGTACTTACGTCAAATCACATAATGGATGGGCTTGTCTTAAAATTCAACAGTCAGATGACTTAATTTATGAATGAAGATCATCCCCAATGGTTAAGTTAGTGTCAGGGCAAGGATGTTAGGTTAGAATAGTTTGTCACGTTGAATCTTATAGTAACACTTGAGGACTTTCGATGCCTAAGCATCGAAAAGTTTCGAGTGTTACACTCTGGGTTACGACTCATCCTGCTCTAATGGGGATACAGGGGGTAAAATATGATTTTTCTGCCAATCAACTATTTCTTTTTCTATTATTAATATGTCGAATCAATCCCAATTTATTCTCATCAACCTGCAGGATGTGGCTGTCCCTATCACCCTAACTTTTGTATATGCTAGTTGTTCGAGGATTCTCAGGAGAGCTCTGTGGGATGAGTTGGCTGCCACGTCGACCTCGACAATGGAATTTGGGTGATTGGTGGGGATTTCAATGTCGTGACAGATTCCTCTAAGAGAAGAAGTAGAAGCCAGCTGGATAAAGCTAGTTCAGCTGAATTTTCCGATGCAATTAATAATGCAGGTCTTATGGATGCAGGTTTCACGGGAAGCAGGTTCACCTGGAGTAACAATCAAACAGGCTCTTTCAGGGTGTGGGCAAGACTTGACAGGGTCTTAATCAATGCTACTTGGGCAAATCTCTTCCCCGCCTTCCAAGTGTAACACCTGCCCAGGGTTAATTCGGACCACACCCCTTTGCTTTTGGTTTTCTTCCCTCTCGGTGTTCCAACTAGCCCTAAGCTGTTCAGATTTTAGCGGATGTGGACTCAGCATGACACTTTTCATCAGGTTATAGCTCAACGTGGAATAGGGTAGGATCCACCCACCCGGTGTATAATGTGACTGCGAAGCTAAAGGCGGTGAAACATGACCTTAAAATCTGTAACAAAGATGTCTTCCAGAACATCTTCAAGCCAGTTCGTCAGGCCGAGATGAAGCTGGGCGATCTTGAAGCCAGCGTCCAAACCTTGGATGCCTCAGATGGGCCCTCTCCTCAGCAGCTCGAAGAGGTTGGTTCAGCAACCAAAAATCTTAATAGATTGGAATTGATGCAGGAGATCTATTGGAAGCAAAAAGCCAGAATTGACTGGCTTTCTGAAGAGGACAGAAACACAAGATTTTTCCACGCCTCTACAGCTGCAAAACATCGCTGATCTCTTATTTGAAAGATGACGGGAGATTCAGGACAAGATATCGAAGAACCAGCAGGTATAAAAGCTGAGGCAGTGGAGTTTTTCAAACGACAGTTCAGTGCCTCAGCAACTTCAGATGCACAGCAGATTTTACAGGTGATACCATAGCTAGTCTCTCAACAGCAAAATCAGAATCTGATGGCCCTTCCAACGCTGCTGGAGGTTAAGAAGGCAGTCGAATCTATCCCCATCGATTCAGCTCCGGGGCCAGATGGTTTCTCCAGCGCTTTCTTTGTGTCTTGCTGGGAAGTGGTGGGCCGTGATATCTAGAACGCCGTTATTCACCTCTTCCAAGGAGGTACAATTCCCAGGATTGTTACTTCTTCTCTAATTTGTTTAATCCTGAAGATGCAATCTCCAAAGAAATTTTTTGACTACCGTCTTATCAGTTTATGCAATTGTTTATATAAGATTTTTGCTAATATTGTGACCTCTAGATTGAGTGAGATCCTTCCTTCGGTCATCTCCAAAGAACAAGGGGCATTCAACTCAGGCAGGCTCATTTATGAAAATATCGCTCTTAGCTAGGAACTTTTCAGGGACATTTTCAGGAAAGTACGGGGTGGAAACATCATTCTTAAGTTAGACATGGAGAAAGCGTACGATAGGGTCGAGTGGCACTTCCTCAAGCAGGTCCTCTATCGTTTCAGGTTTAGTGAGAGCTGGGTGGCTTTGGTTGAAAAATGTTGGGCGAATAATTGGTTCTCGGTGATAGTTAATGGGGAGGCGAATGGTTTCTTCAAATCATCTAGAGGATTACGACAGGGCGATCCTCTCTCCCCTGTGCTTTTCATTATCGTAGCAGAGGTCCTTAGTAGGGGCCTTAAGTCTTTATTGGACCAAGGCCAGTGCACCCCTTTTCAAAACTCACAGGGGCTGCCCGCGTGTTTCCCACCTCCTCTATGCCGACGACACACTTTTATTCCTTAATGGGGGGTTCACCTCTCTTCGGGTAATAAGAGACTTTCTCGACTCTTATCAGGTTGCTTTGGGCCAAAGTATTAATCTCCGTAAAAGCTATTTTGTCTGCGCCGTTAAGACGTTGGCTTCTAGGGTCAGAGCAATCAAGAATGTCCTACGAATTTCTAGGGCCTCCTCAACTTTTACTTATCTGGGTGTCCCTATCTCGGTGAGAAGAATCAAATCAAGCATGTTTCAACCGTTGCTGGATAGGATAAAAGGTCGAATCTAGGGATGGCAAGCTAGGATTCTTTCTCAAGCGAGAAGAATGGTTTTCATCAAGCATGTGCTGGGAAGTATCCCCATTCATTCTCTCACGATGGTGCATATCCCCTTGCAGGTTTTGCTCTCTCTGGAAAGGTGTTTCTATAATTTCTTTTGGGGATGGTCGCAAGGTAAAAGGAAATTTAACTGGTTGAGTTGGAAGAGGTTGGCGATCCCTATTGAGGAAGGTGGGTTGGGTTTTAGGAGACTACATGAGGTCATGAAAGCTTTCCGTCTGAAGATGGCGTGGAGTATCCGTTTCGAGCAGAACGAAAGCTTATGGGGCAAGTACATGGCTGCCAAATATAACCATTTCCTGCACCTAAATAGTACGGATAGGCGAAGCTTCTTTGCCTCTCCTCTGTGGATTCGAATCCAGTCCCAGTTTTCCCACATGGCTCCTTTTGTGCAGCATTTGATCGGAGAGGGAACGTCTCTCCTTTGGTCAGATAATTAGACTGGGTTAGGCCCACTCTTGGAGCTTGCCGTCAGTCCCATGCCAGATGACTTGATGAAGATGCAGGTCAGGGATTTTCTAGGCCCTTGTAGCCCTTTGCCTCATTCAGCGGTGTATAATTTCTTACCTCAATAGGTAGTGGACTACATTTTTCAAGGCGGTTTCAACCTCTCTGTTAGCCCTGATGTGAATTTCTGATCTCTAGCTCCATCAGGCAAGTTCATAGTTAGCTCAGTTAGAAATATCTGCAGGTCCCCTTCTCCGACTATGGATTGGTCCAATTTTTTGTGGAATGGTGTGCTTCCACCTAAGATCTCAATGCTAGCTTGGAAGATCCTTCGGAATGCTGTCCCGGTGGATGTCGCGTTTCAGTCCAAGGGTGTGCAGCTAGCCTTTGCATGCGTCTGCTGTGGGTGGGAGGATCCAGACAGTAAAGTTGTCGAGACCACCTCTCATCTGTTTCTTCATAGTGGCATCACGCAGGCTCTCTGGGGTCATGTGGGGGACTTGTTCCACATCCGAATTATGCTAGCTCAGTCATTCTCTAGTCAGATTATGTAGTGGAAGATCGCTTGTTATGGTTCAGCTAGGAATTCTAAGGCACAGAGAGTCGCCCCATTTTTAATCTACTGGGTAGTGTGGAAAGCTCATAATTCCGCGAGGTTTGACAGCAGATCGACTTCCATTCCATCCCTGCTTGCTAAGATTAATTGGTGGCTAAGGTATGTTTCTAATCGAAGTGAAGTAATGGCGGCCCAAAAGTTGACCCCGTCGATCGTGAGCAGAAATTCGGGTTCGGTCTCTGCTTCTAGGTTGCATTCTCGGACGAATGTTGTGCGTTGGATCAAGCCCCGCTGTGATTGGGTCAAGATCAATGTCATTGGATCTTGTAGGGGAAACCCGGGCCTCTCCGGCGGTGGAGGTTTTTGCAGAGACAATAAAGGCGAACTCATTTTCACCTTCTCCGCTGCTTATGGTCATGGTACAAATACGTGTGCGGAAATTCACATCATTTTAGACAGCCTTTCCCTTTGCCTTCAACGGGGATTATATAAGGTGGAGATTGAATCCGACTCCCAGCTTATAGTGGACATTCTGAACAGTAACTCTAGCACGGG
The DNA here is from genome assembly GCA_030180095.1 of Magnolia changhungtana. Classification (NCBI taxonomy): domain Eukaryota; kingdom Viridiplantae; phylum Streptophyta; class Magnoliopsida; order Magnoliales; family Magnoliaceae; genus Magnolia; species Magnolia changhungtana. The sequence goes on from JASAUF010000474.1 coordinate 5,073,034, forward strand.
TTGAAAGTGGAGCTACTGGCTCAGGAGGATAAAAAATTTCAGGTTGTTGGGGCAAACGCGCATCACTCACATCTTCAGGGAGGCTAACTTCCCGGCCGACGCTCTGGCCCGGATTGGGAGCGATACCCAATGAGCCTATGTCTTCTCTTCGGTTGTAGAGTTGCCGCATCATGTTAGGGGTTTGATCTTCTTGGACAAGGTGGGCCTGGGGGCAACTAGAGATCGTGAGGGCAGGAATTCACCGTTGTAATTACCATCTGTTTGTTTTTCTATTTTTTTCTCTATTTTTTCTGATCATGATAGGCTTGCCTGGGACTTTTTTTCGGGCATGCCCGAATGTAACCCGGTTTCTTTTGTGAATGAATAGAATCATCATTTTTGCGCAAAAAAAGGTGTTGTTTAGTCATATTCTAGGTCCAACAGATGAAAAACCCTAGTGTATGAGAAATGTAATCACCATGTTTGATTTCATGCAAAAGCTACATAAGATTGTCAAAAAATGCTGCTGAGTCGCACGTAGTTGTATTTGGATCCAACGGAGTGAAGTCAATTTAAAGTTGGTCCACACAGAATTTAACATCACATTAAATTATTTACAATCACATTAGGTTGGTGATTCCCCCGACTCTTGAATATTATGAGCTTTATACTTTTTAATCGTCTTCGTTAAGCTTAGATTCGTTTTACTTGAACTCGAGCATTGCATTATATATGATTTACATGTTTACATAATGACTTTCATTAGAATTTGATGTTAGCATTGTGTATTTAGTTATATAATGAGAAATTGCATTCATTACATGTACATACAAGCTATGAATTTAAACTAAAGATTGTAATCGAGTGTGTGACCTTGGGTTTTCTAAAACTATCTTGGTTGGTGCATTGTCATGGATTCCCTAGGGGCCTATTTGGTTTTCTAACTTACTGTCAATCGGAAGTAAAGAAGTAATTATTACTTCTAACGTGCGTTTGAAAATAGCTAGATTTGGATGCAATGTAGCGGCATTGGAAATGGCGGTAGTTCGCCGAAAAGCAGCCACCTGAAATACATCTCTCTACAGGTAATCAAAGAGAATCAAGGCAGTAGAACATGACACTGTACAGTTGCGTGGTTCGCAGGAGCATTGCAGCTGTATTAGAGGTGAGGCGGTGGACACCATAACATCCTTTTTGATTTGACATGTCTATTACACCATTGAACCAAACACACGGCTGATGACTTTATCTTTAGTACAATGTATTTTTTGTATTAAACAAACATGTGGTAACAGTCAATGAAAATAGTACCAATCATTACAATTACATATAATAAGTAATTATTACTTCTTTACATTAAAAAACGATGTAATTTGGAAAACCAAACAGGCCCTAGAAGGTGTGTTACCTCGGGACCCTAAAATTGTCTTGGTCATGTGTACTCGCCTTGGGTTCCCATTGATGGGAATGTGTGGGGAGACCCTAAAATTATCTTGGTTGATGTACTGTCATGGGATCTCCTAAATGTGAATGTGAATGTGAATGTGATACGGGCTCCTAAATTGTGTTGGTCGGTGCATTACCTTGGATGCCGTAGAATCATCCTAAAATTATCTTGGTCAGTACACTGCTTTGGACGTTTATCTGATAATATGTTTGGATAAGTGATTGATAAGTAATTATGTTGATTCGTGAATATGGAAAGTGATTAATTATGTTGATTTGTGAATATGGAAAGTGATTATGGTAATTATGATTCACTGAAAGCATTCCATGTATTGCATCTTGCATTACAATTCAATGTTATTTCATATTGTTTTATTTCAAATTATTTCGATTAGATGTATAAACCTAGAAGTCTTTAGAAGTTAGTTGCATATAATCCCACTGGGTTGTTATGCTCACCCCTACTTAGATAGTTTCTCCAGGTGCATGATTCAGTCAAGGAGGAGGGGAAGCGGAGATCTAAGCTTAGATAATTTAAAGTTGTTATTATAACAGAATATTTCAAGGTATATATATATTTTTTTAATACCGATATCGGCTGTCTTGCTGACCATCCCACCATCCCCATCCAAGTGAGGCCAGCATTGGGAATATATTTTTTTTTACGGTATTCCTCCGTATCGATAAAGGCAAAAAAAACACAGAAAGAAATCAACGTCAGCTTTTTCAAGGTAGAAGAATAACATCCAACCCATTTGATGTGTGCACCGTACGCACCCTTCCCTGTCGATCTAATCTGCGAAGCCACGGTCCGAGCTCGCATTCCTCTCTATCCGAATCTCCTACGATAAAGTAGACATTCCTCTCCCACTCACCAATACGTCCTTCTCCTTATCTCTTCTTTCCATGCACGGCCGTCTATGACCATCTGCATGTGTGAACCATGGTCATCCATGCATCATGCCCATGTTTTGTTCAAGCCTGCAAAATATGCCCATACCGGCACCGATACGTCCTGAAACAGAATAATAAAAAAGAAGGCTTAATGAAGAATGCTATACCTGAGATGTTGCACGGTATATCGGGTTTTAAGTTGTATTAGTGAGAACACCACGTGATTCTCTCCGATTTGTAAAAATCCACCCGGTTCATACGTTTTGTCGTTCATTTTTGAACGAAGCCGGACTACTCAAGTGGGACGTACTAAAGGAAAAGGTGATTAGGCAAATTCCTACCGTTGAAACTTCCCTGGGTTCAACAGTGATGTTTACATGCCATCCATACCGTTGTTCGTAGTATCATTCATATCGGGATGAACTGAAAACAGAAATATTAGCATGATTTAAAACGCATGTGGCCCCACGAATATTTCAATTGTGGACGTTCAATTCTCACATTTTCGCTCACTTGTATATTAGATCTGGCTTCTTTTGGGACTTATTTTTCAAAATGAACTCACATGGACGGAATGGATTTCTTATAAACATCACGGTGGGCCCTATCGGTGTTCCCTGCTCAGGACTGTGCATGCATACATGTTGGCATGCATGAATTTTATTCTATTTATTAATTATTATTATTATTTTTTTTTGTTACTAAGGCATGGATGAATTTCATCATCCATGTGCGCGGCTTCCGTGGATCCCCGGTCCCACCTTGATGTATGTGTCTTATATCCAATATGTCCATCCGTTTTGAAAACTCATTTTATAGGATGATCTAAAAAATGAAGCGGATCCAAATCTCAGATGGACCATAATATGGGAAACAGTTGTAATCGACCATTAAAAACTAGTCGTGGGCCACACATGTTTTTGATCAAGCTGATATTTATGTTTCCTCTTCATCCAGGTCTCTCTGACTTTATCAACACGTCAGATGGAAAGTAAACATTCCGATGGCCCCATGGTGGGGATTCAATTATGATTGTTTCCTATGGTGTGGTCCACCTAAGATTTAGATCTGCTCCATGTTTTGGATCATGAATAAAATGAGCTGTCAAAATGGATGCACGATGTAGATTTAAGACACATATATCAAAGTGGGCCCTACAGATAGAGACCACCGACATGGGTGGATCCGGGGATCCACCCAAACCTCGCTCATCATCCATGTGGTCCTTAATCGGCCCATTTTATCCTAAAATGATACGGAGGAGATATAGGGTACGTGGCTTCAATCTTTGCATGGCACACAAGGGTTTATATTCTACAAATTGAGGCCGTGGCTGGGTAATCTAGACCCTTGATCTGTTTTATCCCAGTCTGGCTGGAATATTGCCTAAAAATCTCCTTGGAAAGGATAACATTAACCTTTGGACTTCTGGGCTGCTTATAGACGGTTGGAAAGTTAAAAGACACAGCCGTTGACATTCAACTGACAAATAACCTAATATTTGATCACTGCTGTTCCAACAAGAGGATCAGGAGAGTTTTCCAACGACCGTGGATTACCAGACCGTAGGTGCAGGGCCGACTTGTCATACTCAAGAACGCATGTGTACTGTACAAAGATGTGGGACACGTATCGTAAGCACTTCGTTTCGATCCGCCATAATCTCCTTTCGCCTGCGTAGCATCGCGAAAAAGACTAAATAGACATGGCTGAAGCTGATGTTATATTGATCCAGAGCCGAGTATATTCACAGTATACTCGGGTTTTTAGATGCAGGCCTTTGGTTTGTGGTGCAGACGTTGGGGAAGCGGACTGTCAGTGACCCCGGGCACAGAGATATACCTATGCCCGGTGCTGTGTGGGGCCCACAGAAGTGTCCATGACAAATCCAATCCGCCCATCTGTTTTGAAAGACGACATTAGCACAGGAATCTAAAAATATGGCAGATCCAAAATTCAGGTGAGCCACAACAATGAAACATTGGGAAAAGAAACACCCACTGTTGAAATATTCCTGGAGCTGACCATGATGTTTATACACCATCCAAACCGTTCATAAGTTTATTACCAGTCATATAAACGGACCCACGTGTTCTATCCCCACTGTTTCGTGTAATATGGCTCACATGAGTTTTGGATCTGCCGGACTTTTACAGCGGGACATTGACATCCATACGATCTATCTTTTGATACAATGATGAAAAAAATTACTTCTGAAATAATGTCTTCCATCCTCCTAAACTTTAAAATAATAGTTATCTATTCACTCACCATATCTATTCACTCACCATCTTTAACTGTTATGTATAATATACCTTAATTTTAAAATGATCATAATACCCTTATTGAAAAGCAACATAAAGCAACATTTTTTGCTTTTATAATCCTAACCCTAAAAACAATCCCTCTCACCCATCTTTCTTCTCCCACTTCAAGCTTTGACGTCCTCGTCTCCACCATGCCCCCGATTTCTTCACTCCACCATTCTTGCGTACCGCTACAACTCAATGCCCAATTGAACCCACTATCCACCTCTTATTGTGACCCAACCTGCAATCAAACCTACTACTCCGAGCATTGTGTTTAGTGTAAAATATTATAAATTTCTCCATTATTATGCATTAGTTTTATGAACATAGATGCGCTTAATCGATCTAATTATGTATGTTTTCCTTTTGCGAGCTGATTTGAAGAGCTAAGATGAAAATAACACTTAAAGTAATGATTTAATGCTTACAGAATGACTGAGTATAGGATTGGATCTATGGAGGTCAATATTGAAGAATTCAAGAGTCAAATATCCAAGGAAACTAAACGAGGAAGGAAGAAATTCGAAGACTCGAAGTGAACGAAATTAGAATAGCAAAAAACAACCATTCGATGCCATTGATGACTCCTTCAATGCCATCGAAACTAACTTTGATCTCATCAAACCATTTTTTATCCCATCGAGAAAATTAGGAATTTTTCAATTTGATTGTTGGACACATTCTTCAATACCATCGAGAAAATCTTTGAATTTGAAAGTTGGTTGCTGGACAATTTCAAGTTTCTATTTGATCTCATCGAAGAAGCTTTGATGAGAGTTCAATGCCATCGAAGGTGCGAGCAATTGCGTAAATTCAGGGTTGGTTTGAAGTTGATGCCAATCAAGTTTATATACAGGGATATTTTAGGCTTTCTTAGGTACAAATTATAGTAGGAGCAGAGAAAAGATTTGTGGAACTTCAAGGAGTCATCTCTTTTCTCCAATCATTTGGTTCTAGTTAGTTTTTATGTTTTTCTTTTGGAGTTTTAGTTCAATCATGTCTTTGATTGACTAATCTCTTAGCTAGAGCTAATGGGTGAAGCTTGTATTTATTCTTAATGCATAGTTTACTTTGATTCAAGTTATTTGATTTGAATGTTGAACAATTCATCGATATTCGATTTGAATGAATATTTATTTCTAGCTTACTTTGATCCATTGTCAATTCCAGGCACATTGGATGCTTAGGAAAGCTATGGATAGTTTCTTATCTATTTTACAAGGGATTGAGGTTCATTGATCTATCATAAACTCTGGGCAAGATAGATGCTTTAAATTCACTGTAATCAATACTTTGTTGTATGATGCGGGAATCAATTCAATTGATGTTCAAATCCGTTTTGATGCATGAATGATGGTTTAACTGTTCCATCATCCAACGACCAGATCTTAAGTCTACCATTCAGCTAAGTGACTTAGTAGAGCTCCCCAGATTTGATTTGGGGTTTATTGTTGGTTGGGTTATGTGATTTGATTTGGGGGTTTTTGTGTTTATGTTGATTTTAGGTGATTTGGGGTTTTTGTGTTTATGTTGATTTTAGGTGATTTGGGGTTTTTGTGTTTATGTTGATTTTAGGTGATTTGGGGTTTTTGTGTTTATGGTGATTTGGGGTTTGTTGTTGATTCTGTTATGTGATTAAATTTGGGGTTTTGTGTTTATGGTGATTGGGAGATTTTTGTAAACACCCAAAAATTCCAAATTTTGGTGATGTAAGGTAGAAAAACCACATCTCATAGTGATTTTTATAATGCACATTAAGTGTTTGTTCATGGTCCGACATGGAACTCATGGTATAAAACTGGATTAGTTAGTACTAATTCCGAGTTCACTTGGACTAATCATATCAGACTTGCCTGGAATCAATTGCTCACTTTCACAGCTGCTTGCGCTTTTGTGTATAAAGTGTTAAATCCCTTCCTCATGTAGTTGAAAAAAAAATGTTTGCTCCAAAAGAATGGATCGTAACACAAGTATATCATGGGGTTACATGTATAAGTAGATGATATTTGTAAAACTGTGAAATATATTTGGTGGCATGATAGAAGAGTATGATTTAAAACTAGACCAAATGTCATTCATGATGGTGGAGAGAGCCCTTAGAAACAAGTTAAGGTGTCCTCCAAGTCAAAATTTGAAATTTACTTATATCATCCCAGAGTTAATCCTGGAGTGAGGATGGGACTAGTAAACAATGACGTTGAGTTGTTGGAAATGTTTAACCACTATCGGGATAAGACGTTGCAGTTGAAGTTGTATGTGACACACGCTTGAAGCAGGCGATGGAAATGAAGTTGAGGATGGGGATGGTGACGACGAGGATGATGATGTAATGTACGTCCCTGAGGTAAACGAAGCAAGTGATGAGGACGATGAGAAAGAAATAATCCATAAACTTATAGATGATGAGATATTCCCTCAACACAGCGATCCACCTGACCTCCATTCAGTGCAAGATCCATCTGAAGATGATAACTCGCATGTAGAAGAGGAAGAAATAAAGTTGCAAGATTCTTTTAATGGGAAATCCCAATTTCTGTTGGGGTTTTAACCTACGGAATCACACAGATCTAGATCTAGGATAGCAACCAATGGCACCAACCATACAAGAGAACACACAAATTTAACGTGGAAAACCCTTGCGGGAAAAAACCACGGCACAAAGCGATAGATCTCCACTATGAAAATAGAAATTACTAGAGAGAGGACTTGCCTGATTCAAACAACCTTGAATCTCACCCTTCCTACGCCTTTTAATATTCCTAGAACCCCTTTAGAAAGCTTAAGAAATATTCCCCATACCCTAGAAAAGCCCTAGGAACGCCTATTTATAGTTTAGGCAACTTCCCTTCTGCATCCCGGTTGCAAAAGGACACAGATTTCTGCAATCCGCAAAATCGCGGAACAAATCTGCGTAAACTACGACTAGTTGAAGGGGAGCTACGACTAGTCGAGCTACGACTGGTCGAACAATCCCTACGACTGGTCGAAAGGCCCGGACATGAAAAACAGGGCTCGCTGGACTTTGAGTCGAGCGGGCTACGACTAGTCGAGCCACTCCCACGACCGGTTGAACCTGACCCACGACCAGTCGTGCACGTTCAAATTTAGGACATATGCTAACAATCTCCACCATGTCTTCAATCTTAAACTGTATAGTTTCTTGACCACTTCTCTTATTTCTGTATCACATCATAGCTTCTTGTGCACACTCCGTCTTTCTTTTATGTCATTGCCAAGCCCAGAGAAGTTACAAAGACCTTGAACTTCTTTGCAAGAATGATCTAGGTGAGCATGTCTGTCAGATCAAAATCCACAAGCTCAACCACCTTTGCTCCTGTCTTCTCAAAAGGAAAGACGCAGTCTTCTTACCATCTCACTACTACCCAATATTGCTTGCCGGGGTACTTGCTCACAACAATGATAGCCTGTGAAATAATCGATCTAATCCAGACCATGTCATACACTGCTAACCGCATTCAAATAAGGCTCATGAGATATCTTGCTTTTCCTCATCTATTTTGGGACATGTCTTGAGGAAAACTTGAGGAGAGACGCGTAGGAAATGCTTTCTGGCTTTACCTGGTCCATCACCTCCTTGATCAATACCTATCTAAGGTATTCTGCCTGTGATTACCAAAGCCTACTCCTCCTTCAGTCTCAATGCCGAGAACCATCTTTGCAGCCCCCCGATCCTTCAAGCTTAAGGTCCCACTTAACCGAGTCTTCAGTACATTGATTTCAGACATGTCATAATTGGCGATCTACATATCATCAATTCCTGACTCATCATGAAGGAATCAAATCACTGCCTAGGTGACAGGTCGAACCATAACCTCCTGTAAAGTCTTTTCTCAGCCCCTTTAACTTCGAACCGCTCTGGTTGCTTCATGTAGATTTACTCTTCACTTTCACTTGCAGAAGTGCAGACTCCACATCTATCCTTCCAGCTTAAGATCACGTTGGCCAACCAGTGCTAATCACAGATTTAATAGATACCTACGATATCATCGGCGCGAATATCTCTGAGAAGTGTATCCCTTCTCTCTTAGCATAACCCTTCGCTACCAACCTCGCCCTGTATCTATGTTGTATCCTCCTGAAGATCCACCTGCATCCAACAGCTTTCTGGCCCACTGGAAGCTCCACCATCTCCCATATGTCAGTCTAGTACAACGAATCCATCATATCGCCCATAGTCACCTTCCACTTCTCAGCATCAGGCTCACCTAGAGCCATCTGAATAAAAGATGAATCCTCCTGCGATATTGGAGTCGTCCATGTACATCCCCGATATCCTACGATCATGCTGTGTGATTCTTCTCACAGGTGGCTGCTCCAACTGCTCTGTATCCCTATCCTCACGTCTAGTCTTCCTGCCCTGCCTGCTCATGTGACCATGCTTAACATGCCACACACGTGCAGAGGTGAAATCCGCTACATCTACTGTAGCTCCACCATTTGAAGTGCTCCCGATCAACCTATACAAGTTACCGAGTCGTCGAGCTTTCATGATTACCCGTGCCCCCTTAGATACCTTAAGAGCACTATCAATGCCTGTGTACTTGCATCCTTTTGCCTCAAGCACACCAAGAGAAATCAAATTCTACTTCAAATCAGGAACGTGCCCGACATCAGTCAGGGTGCGCTCCACCCCATCAAACATCTTGATGCACATCGAACCAACAGTCATAACATTACAGGCAATATCATTTTCCATAAATACCTGTCCACCATCGCACTCCTTGTAGCTGGTGAACCAACACCGATGAGGAGTCATGTGAAAAGATGCCCCTGTGTCTAGCATCTACTCGTCCTTACGATCATCGTATGGCCGCCTGATAGTAGACACAGATAAAACATCACCATCACATCCACTCGATCCATCTGACGTGGCAACATTGGCCTTCCTGTACGAAACCTCAGAATCTTCTCTCTTCGATTTAGTATTTCTACAATCTTTCTTCATGTCTTTCCTTCCCACAATTCCAGCACTTTACCTTTCCTTTGCCCTTGCCCTTGGATTTGGATCTAGAACCTGAAGAACCTGTACATTGTTCAGAATTCCTACCCACTGTAAACAGTGCATCAGAAGATGTCCCCATGTCGCTGTTTAGCTGTCTCATAGCCTTCCCTTGAAGGGCTGAGATAACGGTGTTGACACTCAGGGTTTTATTCATGCTGCACATAGTGTCCATGAATGACTCATATGACGCCGGAAGAGAATTCAGTAACATACATGCTTGTCCTTCATCTTTCATCACTTCCTCCATATCCAACAATTTGTAAACTAATCTGATGTGAGCCTCCAGATCTCCACCCTCTGCCATCTTGAAGTTATACCACTGCCGCTTCAAGTGCAGGCAATTTTCAGAGGATTTTTTCGCACAGACACCCTCTAACTTCGCCCATAACTTAGCCGCACTTTTCTCCCTCATGACATTGTAGAGAACCTCATCCGTGAGACATAAATGGATCAATGATAATGCCTTCTTATAGAGAGTATTCCAATCACCATCAATCATAGTAGACTTTCGCTCCCTAAGAGCACCATCTTCGCCTTGCTTGATTAAGGAACTCATCATCTTGATCTTCCATAACTCAAAATTATTTTTCCCTGAGTACTTTTCAATCTCATACCTGGTGCTCGCCATTATTACTATTCCCTTAGATTTAGATCTGTGCCCAACGATTGCTTTGATACCACTTGTTGGGGTTTTAACCTGCGGAATCACATAGATCTAGATCTAGGATAGTAATCCAATGGCACCAAGCATATAAGACACTACAAGAAATCCTACTTTTAGCGACAAAAATTTTCGTCGCTAAAAGCCAAATTTTTGTAGCTAAATCGTTTTACCGACGAATATTTTCGTCTCTAAATTCATCGCTAAAAGTCCGATGAGGTAGGGTTTTATTGGCGAAAATTTTGAATCGTCGCGAAAGGCAAGATTTTTTAGTGACGAAAAGTTTCGTCACTAAAAATATTTGCAAAACTTTTAGCTATGAAAATTTTCGTCGCTAAAAGAATTTGTAAAACTTTTAGCTACGAAAAGTTTCGTCGCCAAAAAAAATTTGCAATATTTTTAGCGACGAAAAGTTTCGTTGCTAAAAATATTTTGTATAGATTTTTAGCTACGAAAATTTTCGTTGCGCAAAAAAATTCTAAAGTTTTAGCTACGAAACTTTTTGTCAATAAAAAATATTTGCAAAACTTTTAGCTATGAATATTGTCGTCGCATAAAAGTTTACCGTCACTAAAAATAATTACAATTTTTTTGCAAACGTTTTAGCTATGAAAGTTTTCGTCACTAAAAATAATAACAAAAGTTGTAGCGACGACAATGTTCGTCGCAAAAAGAAAAATACAGATTTACAAAACTTTTAGCTATGAAAATATTCGTCGCAAAAAATAATTACTAAAAATTATAAAAGTTTTGGTTATGAAACTTTTCGTTACAAAAAAATAATTACAAAATTTTAGCGACGAAAATATTTTCCGCAAAAAATTAATTACAAAATTTACAAAACTTTTAGCGATGAAAATATTCGTCGCTAAAAGTCTGTTTTTTTTTTTTTTTTTTTTTTTTTAATATTCCAGCACAAAATTTCGCACAAAATTCCTGATAAACACCTGTTAACAATATATTTCATCATATTCATCCTGATATACGCTTGTTATATAATATATTTCATCATATTCACATTCACATCCATCTAAACCTAAACTAATAAATCCATCCAAACATTAAACTACATTCGTCCAAACACAATCTTATCCACATCACATTCATTCACGCATAAATACATATAAACTTTTCATCATAAATAAATATACAAAAAATCACAAAGATGAAGGCGGAGGTGGTGGGGCATCGGTGGATAAGCATGCAACAAGAGCCTGAAACATATCTGCCATCCGTCGCTCATGCTCCACCCGCATCTCCTCCATCCTCCTCTCCTGCCCCTCCCTCTGCCTCGCGCTCCTTTCCTGATCCTCCCTCTACCTCGCCAGCTCCTCCTTCATGCTCCTCTTCAAATCCTCCCTCTGCCTCGCCAGCTCCTCCTCCATGCTCTTCTTCTGATCATCCCTCTACCTCGCCAGCTCCTCCTCCATCTTCCTCTCCTGTTCCTCCCTCTGCCTCGCCAGCTGATCCATCATCTTCCTCTCCTGCTCCTCCCTCTACCTGTCTAGCTGATCTTTGATGTTATCAACGATGACCCGTAGCTACTAAACCTCTCTCTCTCTCTCTACGGTATCAGCTCGACGTATGACACTGTCACCAACAACGATGGATCGGCTGGAAGTAACTCTAGCGGGTTCCATGAGCTTGGCACCATGGCCAAGCCCACGCACATATCCAGAACGGGTGCCAAGCACCTGACTCAGGATCTCTGGCTCACTCCGCTGAGTACCATCGGGAGTGGGCTGACTGCATAAGGTGTCTATCTCCACTTGTAATGAAAACGTATGAATTTTCATAATAAATGATATTATTATAATTTAATGCAATTAAATTTTACAATGTAAGAATTTTTACCCAAATCTCGCTGGCTCTAGGATGTACCAAAGATCCCGTCACCTGCCGACAATGAGTCCCTCTTTAGAAGTCTATTGGTTCGGGCTCCTGGCCAGTGACGAAATCTCGCTGTACAATCGAAAGGACAATAGAGTTGGTATAAATGCATGGAAAGAATATATAAACGTAATAATTACCAGTACTTTCTTACCATGTCGTGACGAAGTCGTATAAATGACTTTGAACCAGCTACGTGGTTCACTTCTAACTTTCCCCTGTTGTCAGAATTTATTTTGCTCCTCTTCCGAACACATTAATTACAATACATTGTTAGTAATTACGAATTTAATTATTATGTTAAGTTATCATAAAAACGTAAATATTACCTGAAAAAATCAGACGAAAATCTATCACAGAGTATCCCCCAGTCCTCATCGGTCATGCGCGCTAGTGCGGACTGTACGGTCTCCTCGTAACTCACACACCGCTTGTACCGCTGATGTAACTTACCGCGGTAATCCTTGAACCGCTCCTTCATCATGTCATCGACGACATGAGAGATGTGCGAAACACTGAAATCCATGTCAAATTTATCCTACAGTTTCATAAATAATAGGTTTAGACAATAAACTTATTAAGAAAATAACTTAATCGTAAATAAACTTTTATAAAATAAATTTTAATTTACTAAAATTTACCTAAAGGCGCTGACGGATGAGCTACCTCACATCATATGTCACGTCTCCCCAACGGGAGGTGGTGGGGGGATTAGAGATCGACATAAGACACCGACCTCCGACGTAAACAACATGACATTGTTCCCAACAGGTCTAATATAGTCCTGTGGGAACTCTACCGTCAACCTACCTTCACGCGTAAGTCGCTCTAAAAGTAACCCATGCGTGGGTCCACGTCCTCGTCGGCTGGTCAACGACGCTGTTGCAAAAGAAATATGTAAGTCTAAACATAAACAGAAATCATTAAAAAAAATATATGTCTAGACTTACATGTAGTGCCTGGTGTATGTGCGACTGAGGGATTAAATGCCTACGATGCAATACGTGAAGGCGATGCTGGCTCCGTCGCATCACGTGTAGAAGTGTAGATCCAGTGTGCGAACGACGTGCTCTCCCACCTGGTGCCATCACTGAATATGTGCAAGCTAGGAACTTATAAATTTAAACAATGTCAATACAAGTGGAATACACTAAAATATTATACAAGTAGTGTTGACGATACAATGCATTTGTGCTTATGCTTAGAGAGATGATTAAAATATGATTAGACCATTACACTATAATGCAAGAAGAATATAATAAAACTGTAAACTTTAATCTATAACCATTGAAAATTCCATTACACATTGTCAATCTATATTAAATACACATATTTCGTTGTAATACGAAACAACATTGAGGTTAACTATCCGAAGTACTCCCTGTGTAAGTTACCGCATGCTTCAGAAGCATATGTCATGTAGTGTGAAGCACTCGACATTTTTATAGCCAACAAGTCAGTCACAATAGGAGAAATCTGATTTCTCAGGACCTCATTCAGATGTGCAAGTGACAGAGTCGCATCTTCCATATCTTGTTTCCCCTGGTTATATATCTCTATCAGCCTCGAAATTTCTTTGAGATAGTATAATCTTTCGTCTGAGTCATCGTCGATATATTCCACTTTACACTCAGCGAGCAGACCGGGTATCTCTATGGCTCTACCAGAAGAAGATAGGACCGAAACGTCCATCTGCAACAACTAATGAAGTATGTTGCGTGCTTCTGCTATGCTCTGGTTTGAGGATGACATAATCAGAAATTGATTTAACTGTAAATAGAGATTATAAACAAGTCAATAAAAGGAATTAATCATGACTTGTAATTTTCACGTATACATGGAATACATAAATTATTCGAATTAAAAAATGACATATAAATCATGTGTACATTTAATAATCGTCGTCTGTATCATTATCGCTTAAGGCTATTTCTTCTTCACCATCACTATCACTGATCAATATTTCCTCCTCATTATCTGTAACATCGTCATCAATGAAACCACTATCATCTCTAACAATGTCACGTATTATTCAGGCGTCAACATGATCAGGTGGTACATCATCTCTGTCTAATTGCACCACATTAATATCAACACTTGAATCAGTCCCTGTATCCTTAGATGACATGTCTTCTTGATATGCTTGTTCAACCCTAAAGGTGTCATTTCCCCCGTCCTTGCTATCTTCAACTTCTGGTATGGGAACGTCAAATACGTTCCTGGGCTATATTTTCTGCACTACATGCCAAGATCTGCATAACTTGGTGTCAGCAAGGTAAAACACTTGTTTGACTTGGCTGGCGATGACAAATGGGTCATCCTTAAACCACTTCCGAGATAAATTTATGTTCGTAAAGTAGTTGTCAGTCTGTATTCCCAACTTCTTATTTCCAATGTCCCACCAATTACATCTAAATAAGTACACCCGCTTTCTCATACAATAACTGAGCTCAATAATTGATCAGGGTCGAATATTGCATATCAGATCCAGTAATTACCTGATTTTACACACATGATAAAGCCTAACATCAGATTTTAATCGTGTTTTTATTACAGGAGGAAATTAGGAGTGTGTATTGAAAGATGATGTTAAAAACATAGATTTGACGCTCCAAAATTACCAGAGCACAAGATGGACTCCAGAGAACCAATGGTGAAGAATGTACACGCCTGGGATTTGAGGAAAGCAAGCCAAAGGGACCCGAAAAGGGTCCAGAATGCAAAATCACGTATTTCCCGCCATCCGATCAACTCGAAACTTCATATATATGATGGGGGCCATAAATTAACCGTACAGGTTAAATTTCAGCCATTGTTGATCTCGGAAAGTGCTCCAACGGACAGATCAGCCTGTTAATCTACAATTTGGGACCCGCCTGATATTTGGAACTGCCTCAAATTTGGTCCTGACGGTGGAAATAATATGAGAAAGAGGATGGACGGAGCAGATCTTTCGTAAACGTCTCGGTGGGCGCTGTGTATGGAGAGTGTACACCGAGTACACCTGCTGGCCGTGCACCGCACCGCCACTGGTGGACGGGGAGCCGAACCGCTGACCCGTGCTTCTTCGTCGAAAGCGGCAGCGTCTTCCGCTGCCGATCGTCGGTCGGTGCTGTGGGTCCCACTCGTCATCGATTCAGATGATCTGAACCATCCATTACATCGCTAGGGTGGGTGTTACCCTCTCCTAGATTTCCGTTTTGTCCCATGCACGTGTACGGACGTTGATGGATGAAAATCGCAGGATGGACGGTGGAATAGCAGATCAAATGGGTCGCACTGATTTCACTCAAAACTGTCCCTTCCCGAACGGTTTTCCGAGAGGAATCTAATGTACTTTTCAGATTTTCCATTTACTCGGAGGAAGTGGGACCCACCATCATGTCAGCGCCGGTTTGGCGTCCGCGTAACGTGATTCGCTGGCCGTTTTTGCGAAGACCAGTGGGCCCCACCCGTCAACTGTATGGGAGATCTGATCCGTCCATCGTGTAGAGGGCCATGAATACTATAAAACTATCCTAATAGTTCACTCCCATGCGTACACACGTGCGTGATACAGAGGCCACAAAAGGGCTGTCCGGCGACATTCAAAACTGATCTTTTTGAGATTTCTTCTGTGGGCTAGGTCAATGGACCTTCAAAACCACCCATTCTTAACTGAAATTTTGTCCTGAATCCAATGGACGGGGTGGATTTTCCAGAAAACACCTCTGTGGGGCCCACCGATCACGGTTGCGAAAATTTGTACTCCGAGTCCTTCTACGACTCTGCCACCGATTCCAGCCATCCAGCAGCTATAAAAGGGAAGTTTTGGACGTGGGGAAGGCATTCAGAACTAGGGAATTCGAGATCCAGAGCCAGGGAGAGAAGAAAGAGAAGAAAGAAGAGAGAGAGAGATTGTTTGGTTGACGTTCTTTTCTGAATTTTATTTAATATTTTTTTATGGATTTCATGGGTCACTAATCTCTCAGCTAGGGCTGAGATGAAGCCCCTAATTTGATTAGCTCTTGTATTGGTTGATTTACTTTGAATATTAATTTATTTCTTTCTCTAAGTGGGCTTTATGGGTTTAAATTCTATACTTCTCCATCTATGAACTTGATCAAAGTATATAGATGGATGTTGTTTGGATGCTTATTACAGGTGCTTGGGTCTGATCAAGAACAGGTTTCCTATAGAGGAAGAAACAGGGTGCTTTAATGAATGTACATTCCATGTGCCCGACCAAGGACATGGAATATGTTGTTCATGGCATTGCTTAAAGGAATTAGACAGTCTGTATGCCCGATTTAGGACACAGATTGTGCTTTCTCTGGATAAGTGGTATCAATCAAGATCAAGGTGAATCAACAGACAAAACAAGGGTTAGGATAATTAGGGGTGGATTCGAAAGTCCTAGTGCTCTCTCTCTGATTGAATTTTCTTTCATGTTCTTTATTGTTTTTTTTTCTTCTTCTTAGAATTGTGCTTAGTAGTTCATACCATTATCTGTTGGATTAGTTAAGGAGAGTCATAGATTTGAATTGTGACGACCAGTCCTCGTGGGAATGATCTCGTAACACGTACCGTATCTGCATCTGATTCGTATACTTGCGAGTTTAAAAATCATTTAAATCATGTTGGTTTAAATAAAACATCAAGTTTTTGGCGCCGTTGCCGGGGACTGTTTCGTTCCAAATTAAATTTAGGGTTCTCTCTTATCATAATTCATAGTCTTAGGATTTTACTAACTTTAGTTTTGGATTTTTTTTTTTATTTAATTTTTAGAACTAACCTTTCTGTTTTGTAGGGTCGTTGATAGATCTTCTAACTTGGTAACTTCGTCCTAATTTCTTTACTTCCTTTATTATTATTATTATTTTATTTTTTTAGATTAGGTCTTATCCCCTAGATGCTAACTTGTTTTGTTTTGTTTTGCAGGTTTTTAACATAGGAACTTCTACTCTGGTGACATCTTTCTAACTTCTTCTTTATTTCCAGTATTGCTGTAGGATTTTGCTTTCTTCTAGAATTAGAGTAAGAGTTAGGGTTCTACCATGGAATCGTGGGAACATGCATATGCAGCGTTGGATAGGTTTTATTAGGAAATGCCTGAAGGTTGTGGAATTCAACATATACCTCAAGATTTTCCTCCATCGAGAACAGACATTGAGAACTAACTAGAACGTTATGTTCCATCGGTTAATAGGGCCGTATACGATCATAATTATGGGAATGAGGACTATTATCAACCATCATATTCTCCCATGCATGATCAGTATGATTATAACCAGTGGAACCATCAAAACTGGGAAGTTGAACCAACAACATATTGTAATAATTATTCTCTTGGATCCCATACCTTTGAGATCCAACCAGAAACGATCCAAGAGGATTTATGTTTTAATCCAGAACAATTCAACCAGTATGTTGCGAAATTGATGAAAGCATTAGAAGTACTCAATTCGCACATTGAAAGGATAGAGGAAACTCGCTCATTCCAACTACAATCCAATCCAGAAATACAATGCGAGGAAAGTGATCCTCACTCGTTTTTAACGAAATCTGGAATTTGGAATGAGGAGTTGGATTCCATTAATGAGCACACGGTTCAATTCCCTGATGAGTCGATCTCAATGACTGTTTAAAAGAATGATGGAGATACTTGGGTGTCTTTCAAATACAGTGATGATGACACACTTTCCTTACATAACACACAGGATCTCAATGATGAGTTAGATGTTAGTTTATTCGAACCTCAACCAAATTTAGAATGTGAGGAAAGCGATCCCATCCCAAGTGTGCACTGCATGAAAGTAGACGATGATGCATATTGGGAAGATGATTATGAATGTGCAATCCAAATTCTCTTCGAATCAATCTCAAATTTGGTCCAAGTCAATGATCAAGATGTACACGAAGTGGTTGGTCATAATGAGCCACTCCCCTCACCTAACATGTCTGATTTAAAGGTAGAGGACGGGCCCCTTACAACTGACCCTTCCAACTCTTGTGAAACGTATTTGGACCACTCCTCTGAATTACATGATGATATGATTCGGGAGATGGACGAGCTACTCGATATGACTCTTGAATTTGAAACCACCCAGTTGAGGCCACCATCTGAACTGTTGAATAATGACGATTCATCGCCTCTTCTGAGTAGTATCGATGAACAGAGTCCATACATCAATGCTTCGTATACTGATCTTCAATCTGTCTGTGCAGGGCTGGAGCAAGAGAGCACACCTCCGTTTACCTTCAAAAATAATGGATTCCTTGGGCAGATCATCACGAGCTTTAATGTGGAAAATGAGTCACTCTCAGCTGAATGTCCCACCTCTTTGGATGATTGCTTGGCACACTTTGCAGATTCAAACGATCTCATGATAAGAGACATAGTGAATGCCTTGCAAAACAATATCTCGGTAGTCATCACTGACCGAGAGGACCCTTACTCTGAAGCCCCTCCTTCCACAAATCCTGAATATTTACCATTAAGGGAGGAGGAGCTAAAAATTGAACCGAAGTCTGCTACTTCGGAATGTGTTGAGACTATGTCACTTTCTGAGAATTTTTCTGACTTTCATCTATGTGTAGTCTCTGATTCACCATGGGATACTAACATTGAAACTTCTTCTGTCGCAGGTGAATCGTATATACTCTGTATACCTCAGGCGAATCAATGACAAATTTTTAATGAGGTACATAAGTTTATCTGGAATGTCAAGCTCCAGGGCGTCCAAGCCTATTGCAAAAATGGCTTTTGGATGATCTTATTGAGAAATCTACTGAGAAACTTATCAAGATACTGGCCGGAAGAGGAACCTTGCTGCATAACTGAGTAGTTTTTCCCTGCTTTCTTAGGACTAGGGTAGTTTCCTTTCTGTTATTTTAGGATAGACAGTTAACTTAGCGCTCCTGGGAGGCAACCCAGCCTTTTATTTTATTCCTTTTCATTTTTCCTAGTTAGTTACTTCAATGTTTGTGGGTAACATTACTGCAAACCCTCACGAGACTACAACTCGTCCACTAGGGGTAACCTAGGGGTTTAAAGGCTTGTTGCATGCGCCAAATGCAATCGAGAGCACCTGCGAAAGTGGTATAGGTAGGATCTTCTTTTGTTTTTCTTTTTGTTATTTTTTACTTCTATTGATTTCTCTCTTGTGCTATCTCGCTTTTACGTTGAAATTTTTTTGAGAAAGTTTCTGGATTCTCCATCCAGGTATTATCTTTACATCACTCCTCTTTTATTTTCGTTGTCCCATCTGCGTTGTATGCTTATTTCTTTTACATTGAGGACAATGTAGATTTTAGGTTGGGGGTGGGAGATTAGGTTACCTAATCAGTATTTTCTTGGTCTTGAGCAAAATTTGTGAAAATTTTAAATTTTTTTTGGAATTTCTATTGAATTCAAAGTGATTTTAAAGGATGGTTGTGATTTTAACATTATAAGATATGTGATGTCGGTAACTCATGACTCTTGGATTAGGCCATCTGCTTGATTTCACTGTCAAATTTGAACTATTAATCCATGATTAGAAGTTGTAAACATGGATTGAGCCTTGATTTCACATATTACATCTCGCTTACACATTAAGTTTTGGTTCAATAACTGAATGATTAACTTGGTAAAAGAAAAAAAAAAGAATTAAAAGGCTAAGTCATATAATCTTCACCATAGGTTTGCTCCCTATAGGTGCAGATTTGATTCTCCATAGTTGACATAAAAAAAAAAAAAAAAAAAAAAAACGAAGGTTAGGCGACAAGTTTTTCGCCATAGGTTTGCTCCCTATAGGTGAGAATTTGATTCCCCTCATTTGCGTTATTGCTCATAAAGAATATCTAAAGCTGGTAAAATGAAAAGTTAATATGTGAGATAAGTGTTGGTTTCAAGCTTGATTGTCACGAATTACCAGTGAAATTGACAATTAGATCTTTTACTGATTGTAAGCCGAGATTACACTTTACATTCATGGAACTCAATATTTAAAATTGTTCAAATTAATGGATTAATATTTTAAACTTGATTATGAAATCTGCCGAGAGCTTGATTCCAAGAGAAATATTCCACACACCAATCATGAATCTTAGAATTTTCACATCTCAGCTATCTGTTCACAAGTCACTTGAGTTTACAGGATTTGTCTTTTATTTCTGAAATTATTCTTCGCATGTTTTGCTCGGGACTAGCAAAATGCTGGTTGGGGGGTTGTGATCAGGGTCGAATATTGCATATCAGATCCAGTAATTACCTGATTTTACACACATGATAAAGCCTAACATCAGATTTTAATCGTGTTTTTATTACAGGAGGAAATTAGGAGTGTGTATTGAAAGATGATGTTAAAAACATGGATTTGACGCTCCAAAATTACCAGAGCACGGGATGGACTCCAGAGAACCAATGGTGAAGAATGTACACGCTGGGATTTGAGGAAAGCAAGCCAAAGGGACCGAAAAGGGTCCAGAATGCAAGATCACGTATTTCCCGCCATCCGATCAACTCGAAACTTCATACATATGATGGGGCCATAAATTAACCGTACAGTTAAATTTTAGCCATTGTTGATCTCGGAAAGTGCTCCAACGACAGACGATCACTGTTAATCTACAATTTGGGACCCGCTCGATATTTGGAATCGCCTCAAATTTGGTCCGACGGTGGAAATAATATGAGAAAGAGGATGGACGGAGCGCATCTTTCGTAAACGTCTCGGTGGGCGTGTGTAGGGGGAGTGTACACCGAGTACACCGTGCAGACGGGCGTGCACCGCACCGCAGACGGGTCGAAGAACCGCTGACCCGTGCTTCTTCGTCGAAAGCGGCAGCGTCTTCCGCTGCCGATCGTCGGTCGGTGCTGTGGGTCCCACTCGTCATCGATTCAGATGATCTGAACCGTCCATTGCATCGCTAGGGTGGGTGTTACCCTCTCTTAGATTTCCGTTTTATCCCATGCACGTGTACGGACGTTGATGGATGAAAATCACAGGATGGACGGTGGAATAGCAGATCAACTGGGCCGCACTGATTTCACTCAAAACTGTCCCTTCCTGAACGGTTTTCCGAGAGGAATCTAATGTACATTTCAGATTTTCCATTTACTCAGAGGAAGTGGGACCCACCATCACGTCAGCGCCGGTTTGGCGTCCACGTAACGTGATTCGCTGGTCGTTTTTGCGAAGACCAGTGGGCCCCACCTTTCAACTGTACGGGAGATCTGATCCGTCCATCGTGTAGAGGGCCATGAATACTATAAAACCATGCTAATAGTTCACTCCCATGCATATACACGTGCGTGACATGCAGGCCACAAAAAAGGGTCGTCCGGCCGACGTTCAAAACCGATCTTTTTGAGATTTCTTCTGGGCCACGTCAATGGACCTTCAAAACCACCCATTCTTAATTGAAATTTCGTCCTGAATCCAATGGACGGGGTGGATTTTCCATAAAACACCTCTGTGGGGCCCACCGATCACGGTTGCGAAAATTTGTACTCCGAGTCCTTCTACGACTCTGCCACCGATTCCAGCCATCCAGCAGCTATAAAAGGGAAGTTTTAGACGTGGGGAAGCCATTGAGAACTAGGGAATTCGAGATCCAGAGCCAGGGAGAGAAGAAAGAGAAGAAAGAGAAGAAAGAAGAGAGAGAGAGAGATTATTTGGTTGACGTTCTTTTCTGAATTTTATTTAATATTTTTTTATGGATTTCATGGGTCACTAATCTCTCAGCTAGGGCTGAGATGAAGCCCCTAATTTGATTAGCTCTTGTATTGGTTGATTTACTTTGAGTATTAATTTATTTCTTTCTCTAAGTGGGCTTTATGGGTTTAAATTCTATACTTCTTCATCTATGAACTTGATCAAAGTATATAGATGGATGTTGTTTGGATGCTTATTACAGGTGCTTAGGTCTGATCAAGAACAGGTTTCCTATAGAGGAAGAAACAGGGTGCTTTAATGAATGTACATTCCATGTGCCCGACCAAGGACATGGAATATGTTGTTCATGGCATTGCTTAAAGGAATTAGATGGGTCTGTATGCCCGATTTAGGACACAGATTGTGCTTTCTCTGGATAAGTGGTATCAATCAAGATCAAGGTGAATCAACAGACAAAACAAGGGTTAGGATAATTAGGGGTGGATTCGAAAGTCCTAGTGCTCTCTCTCTGATTGAATTTTCTTCCATGTTCTTAATTGTTTTTTTTTCTTCTTAGAATTGTGCTTAGTAGTTCATACCATTATCTGTTGGATTAGTTAAGGGGAGTCATAGATTTGAATTGTGACGACCAGTCCTCGTGGGAACGATCTCGTAATACGTACCGTATCTGCATCTGATTCGTATACTTGCGAGTTTAAAAATTATTTAAATCATGTTGGTTTAAATAAAACATCAATAATATCCGTCAAAATACCATAAAAGTCAATTTCATCCTCCTCATTTGTTCCCTTGACAACCACCCCACTATTTTGTGTGGTCTTGTACTTCTCACGTTCTTCGGTGTGGAACTGAATCCTGTTTACAATACAACCTGTATATCTAGATACACGTCTATTAGGGCCACACGCCAGTGAGTATAGTGCATCAGACGCATCCGCAGAGTTGCTCGTGCGCAACGTCGTCATCTATTATTATGTACAAAATATAATTGTTTAGGGATTTTCTTAAGTTGAAATAATGTGCAATACAATAAAAATTCTAAGTGTGGTGAGATACAATGTGAAATCTTACACGTTTGGCGAACCATTCTGGAAACTGATCCTGATGCATTCGATCATAATTTGTGGAGAATTTGGACTTCATCTTGTTTATGTGTTTGCTACACATAAATGACACGTCATCAGCAAGAAACGTTAAGATCATCGTATGTAGAGAAAACAATAATCGAGGGAAGACTTACTCCAAGTATGACCCTATTTCTTCATAATTATTCAACACATACCACCGCGCCTTTGCTAGATCCCCAAGGTCCATATCCTCAAATATCGGGGATCCTAAAGGACGAATGTTATGTGCAAATACAGATATGAGTCCTTGTTTATGCTCCTGCCCTTCATCAGCATTCCGATCTTCTTAGTTGAATCTAGTCTCTATGCCACGAAGATACATTGAGCAAAATGTAAGGCACTCATTATCAATGTATGCTTCAGCTATCGACCCCTCCGGTTGTGCCTTATTCCTCACAAATCGCTTGAGTATGTGAAGGTATCTGTACACAAAACCACTATGTTATATGTATGAATACATGGATATATGTAGTTTATGGAATAAATAAAAATTTTAATAGGTTCTACCACCTTTCTATCGGATACATCTAGCAATATTGTACTAGGCCTACAAGCTTCGCCTCGTGCGGTAAGTGAATCGCTAGGTGTACCATGACATCAAAAAATGCAAGTGGAAATATTCTTTCAAGTGTGCAAAGGATTATGGCAATGTCTCTCTCTAGTCGTTTAATAACATCTACATTTAACGATTTCAAACACAAATCCTTAAAGAATATCCCCAACTCAATCAGCGCCACACTGATATCCTTGCTCAGGAATCCATGAATCGCAACTGGCAGTGGGCGTTGCAGAAATACATGACAATCATGACTTTTCATTCCTTTTACCTTACAGTCTGTAACGTTTACGGGCTGAGATATGTTTGACGCATACCCATCGGAAAACTTCACCGATTTCAACCATTCACATAAATACTTTCTCTCTAATTTTGTCAACGTGTAGCAAGCTACTGGTATAGTATATGAATTTTCATGTGGTTGCAAGTGCAACTCTTTCCTTAAACCCATTTCTTGTAGATCCAATCGAGCCTTGAAACTGTCTTTTATTTTCTTCTCTATGTTCATCAATGTTCCGATGACATTGTCACATATATTTTTCTTAATATGCATGACATCCAAGTTGTGTGGCAATTTCAGATCACTCCAATAGGGCAACTAAAAAAAGATGCACTTCTTCCTCCAGTTATAGTCTAATACTATACGTTTCCTCTTCTTCAAGTACGATGCCTTACCAAATCTAACTTCTCTAATGTTACTTAGTTGTTGCATCACATCTTCTCCAGATAGCTCTTTTGGGGGTGGCCTATGATCTTGTTTGCCATCAAAGATCATCGTCTTCTTGGGCCAACTATGATCGCTCGGAAGGAACCGACGATGACCCATATAACACGTTTTTCTACCATGCTTCGATGATAATGAACAAGTCTCAATACCACATGTAGGACAAGCCAACTTGCCCTTCGTGCTCCACCCAGACAAATTTTCATACACGAGAAAGTCATTTATTGTCCACAAGATAGCTGCATACAATTGAAATGTCTATCCTGCAAATGTGTCATATGTTTGTACACCTTGACTCCACAACTCGTATAACTCATCTACTAACGGTCGCAAATACACATTAATGTCATTCCCAGGTGACCTGGGTCCAGGAATAAGCAATGACATCATGAAAAATGACTCCTTCATACATAACCAAAGAGGTAAATTGTAGGGCATAAGTACCACTGGCCACATACTATACGAGCTACTTATATTACCAAATGAATTAAAACCATCACTTGCAAGACCTAGTCGAACATTGCGAGAATCCTCTGCAAACCAGTCATGTTGCTTGTCAAAATTTTACCAGGCTTTAGAGTCCGCAGGGTGTCTCAATGTACTATCATCATGAACGCGTTTCTCTTATGCCACATCATATCTTCAGCATCTTACGAGACATAAACAATCTTTACAATCTGGGTTTCAATGGAAAGTACCTTAACACCTTTTATGGGATTTTCTTACCCCTAGCTTTGTCATACTTTCATCACCTAGACTCTCCACATTGTTGACACTCTTCAGCCTTATCATGCTCGTTCTGATATAATAAACAATTATTTATACATGCATGTGTGAGTTCATAGCCAAGGCCCAAGTCTTGCATCAAGGATTTTGCCTTGTAGTGAGACTTAGGCAATGTCTCACCGTCCAGTAATGCTTCTTTCAACAACTCAAACAACATGTCGAACGATTTGTTACTCCAACAGTTTATTGTCTTCAAATGAAGTAACTTTGTAAGAAAATTTAACTTGGAGAAGTTCGCACACCCCAGATAAAGTGGACGTTACGCATCCCTCAACAACTTACTAAACTTTTCTAATTCGACATCACCGACTGGAGGAATATCCTGGCTACTACTTGTCACTGCAAAATCAGTATCTGCAGCTATTCCCCTGAACACATTCCCTATGATTCTTGCATTTCATCAACGTCTTCATCCTCGTCATCTGGCACATTTGGGTCAGTAATGACTTCAGTGGGCTCAACTTTATGGGTGATATCTTCACCATGATAGATCCACCAAGTGTAACGCTGGTCAATCCCAACTATGAACAAATCATCCTCTACTTTGTCTAAAGTCTTACATATCAAGTTCTTGCATTTTCGACATGGACACCTAATCCTATTTCTTGAATCTGCCTGATTTCGGGCAAATTCCATGAACTCTTGAACCCCTTATTTATACTCTGGGCCAAACCTGTTCTTAGCTCGCATCCAAGTCTTATCCATGTCTACAATGAAAAGACTAAAGTCAGTTTATGGAAATAGCTTTAACATTAGGCTAAGGTTATAACTATAAGTTTAGGTTGAGTTATAAGTTAATGTTTAGGGATTTGAGTTTAAGTTAAGGTTTAGGTTTAGGTTCAGGTTGTAAGCATAGGTTTTGGGATTTGAGAATAGGTTTGGGTTATAAGTATAGGTTTAGGTTGGGTTATAGGTTAAGGTTTAGCGATTTGAGTTTAGGTTAAGGTTTAGGTTTAGGTTAAAGTTGTAAGTATAGGTTTTGAGATTTGAGAATAGGTTTAGTTTATGGTTGTAAGTATAGGTTTAGGTTGGGTTATAAGTTAAGGTTTAGGGATTTGAGTTTAGGTTTAGGTTATAAGTATAGGTTTTAGGATTTGAGAATAGGTTTAGGTTGTAAGTATAGGTTTACGTTGGGTTTTAGGTTAAGGTTTCAGGATTTAAGAATAGGTTAAGGTTTAGGTTTAGGTTATAAGTATAGGTTTTGGGATTTGAGAATAGGTTTAGGTTATAGTTATAAGTTTAGGTTAAGGTTATAAGTATAGGTTTAGGTTATAGGTATAGGTTTAGGTTTAGGTTATAGGTATAGGTTTAAGTTAAAGTTTAGGGATCCTGGGTTCGGGTTCAGGTTTGGGTTTGGGTTTAGGTTATAGGTTTTGGTTTAGGTTATAGGTTTAGAGATCACTTTAGGTTTAGGTTATGGGTTTTGGGATTTGAGAATAGGTTTAGGTTATAAGTATAGGTTTAGGTTAGGCTATAGGTTAAGGTTTCGGGGGATTTGAGTTTAGGTTAAGGTTTAGGTTTAGGTTATAAGTATAGGTTTTGGGATTTGAGTTTAGGTTAAGGTTTAGGTTTAGGTTATAAGTATAGGTTTTGGGATTTGAGAATAGGTTTAGGTTGGGTTATAGGTTAAGGTTTAGGGATTTGAGTTTAGGTTAAGGTTTAGGTTTAGGTTATAAGTAATGGTTTTGGGATTTGAGAATAGGTTTAGGTTATAAGTATAGGTTTAGGTTGGGTTATAAGTTAAGGTTTAGGGATTAAAGGTTTAGGTTATAAGTATAGGTTTTGGGACTTGAGAATAAGTTTAGGTTATAGGTATGGTTTAAGTTATAGGTATATGTTTAAGTTAAAGTTTAGGGATTCGGGTTTGGGTTCGGGTTTAGGTTCTAGATTTTGGTTTAGGTTATAGGTTTAGAATAAAGTATAGGTTTAGGTTATGGGTTTTGGGATTTGAGAATAGGTTTAGGTTATAAGTATAGGTTTAGGTTGGGTTATAGGTTAAGGTTTAGGATTTGAGTTTAGGTTAAGGTTTAGGTTTAGGTTATAAGTATGGGTTTTGGGATTTGAGAATAGGTTTAGGTTGTAAGTATAGATTTAGGTTAGGTTTTAGGTTAAGGTTTCGGGATTTCGGTTTAGGTTAAGGTTTAGGTTTAGGTTTAGGTCATAAGTATAGGTTTTGGGAGTTGAGAATAGGTTTAGGTTATAGGTATAGGTTTAAGTTATAGGTATATGTTTAAGTTAAAGTTTAGGGAATCGGGTTCGGGTTCGGGTTTGGGTTCGGGTTTAGGATCTAGGTTTTGGTTTAGGTTATAGGTTTAGAATAAGGTATAGGTTTAGGTTATGGGTTTTGTGATTTGAGAATAGGTTTAGGTTATAAGTATAGGTTTAGGTTGGGTTATAAGTTAAGGTTTAGGGATTTGAGTTTAGGTTAAGGTTTAGGTTTAGGTTATAAGTATAGGTTTTAGGATTTGAGGATAGGTTTAGGTTGTAAGTATAGGTTTAGGTTGGGTTTTAGGTTAAGGTTTTGGGATTTGAGTTTAGGTTAAGGTTTAGGTTTAGGTTATAAGTATAGGTTTTGGGATTTCGAGAATAGGTTTAGATTATATGTATAGGTTTAAGTTATAGGTATAGGTTTAAGTTAAAGTTTAGGGATTCGGGTTCGGGTTCGGGTTTGGGTTCGGGTTTGGGTTCTACGTTTTGGTTTAGGCTATAGGTCTAGAATAAGGTATAGGTTTAGGTTATGGGTTTTGGATTTGAGAATAGGTTTAGGTTATAAGTATAGGTTTAGTTTGGGTTATAGGTTAAGGTTTAAGGATTTGAGTTTAGGTTAAGGTTTAGGTTTAGGTTATAAGTATAGGTTTAGGGATTTGAGAATAGGTTTAGGTTGTAAGTATAGGTTTAGGTTGGGTTATAGGTTAAGGTTTAGGGATTTGAGTTTAGGTTAAGGTTTAGGTTTAGGTTATAAGTATAGGTTTTGGAATTTGAGATTAGGTTTAGGTTGTAAGTCTAGGTTTAGGTTAGGTTATAGGTTTAGGTTTAGGGATTTGAGTTTAGGTTTAGGTCATAAGTATAGGTTTTGGGATTTGAGATTAGGTTTAGGTTATAAGTATGGGTTTAGGTTGGGTTATAGGTTAAGGTTTAGGGATTTGAGTTTAGGTTAAGGTTTAGGTTTAGGTTATAAGTATAGGTTTTGGGATTTGAGAATAGGTTTAGGTTGGGTTTTAGGTTAAGGTTTCGGGATTTCGGTTTAGGTTAAGGTTTAGGTTTAGGTTTAGGTCATAATTATAGGTTTTGGGATTTGAGAATATGTTTAGGTTATAGGTATAGGTTTAAGTTATAAGTATAGGTTTAAGTTAAAGTTTAGGGATTCGGGTTGGGGTTCGGGTTTGGGTTCGAGTTTAGGTTCTAGGTTTTGGTTTAGGTTATAGGTTTAGAATAAGGTATAAGTTTAGGTTATGGGTTTTGGGATTTGAGAATAGGTTTAGGTTATAAGTATATGTTTAGGTTAGGTTATAGGTTTAGGTTTAGGGATTTGAGTTTAGGTTAAGGTTTAGGTTTAGGTTATAAGTATATGTTTTGGGATTTGAGAATAGGTTTAGGTTGTAAGTATAGGTTTAGGTTGGGTTATAGGTTAAGGTTTAGGGATTTGAGTTTAGGTTAAGGTTTAGGTTTAGGTTATAAGTATAGGTTTAGGGATTTGAGAATAGGTTTAGGTTGTAAGTATAGGTTTAGGTTGGATTTTAGGTAAAGGTTTCAGGATTTGAGTTTAGGTTAAGGTTTAGGTTTAGGTTTAGGTTTTGGGATTTGAGAATAGGTTTATGTAACGCCCTAAAAATCGGGGGTCGTGCATAAACTCAACTCCCGAGTTCCAACGCATCACTTATGCAATAAAATGAATGGTGATTGAATGTTGATTGTATTCGTGCACTGAACATGAGTGAGATTAAGCCAAAATAACATATCATACTCCAGAGACAGTTAAATTGTAAGCGGAAGACTGTGATAGATAGATAAAATATATAAACTGTGGTGAGTCTCCAGAGTGTGATAAGGTTACCAGGTTAAAGAATTACAAGTACAATTTCAAATAATACCAAGTTGTGGAAGTGTAATGTCTTCTATCCCAAATACTATAGCCCCATCCATGCAAGTCCAGGTCTACATAGATCTGTCAGAGAGTTACATGTAGGAGAACTCCTCCTCAACATCATAATAGTAGTCCGGCTCTGCTTCTTAAGCATTGCCATCACCTATAGCTAAGACAATCTAGTTGGTGTTGCAAGCACCGTCCTGTAACGTGGGAGTGAGTAGCTAACTCAGTGGAACAATAAAGCATAGGTTAACATGTTATCAATGCAGTCGAGCAGTAATGATAAAGCAGTATAATCAAACACTCCTAATTACTCTTATTAATGCAAGTATGAATGCAGTCATGATGGATGCCCTCACCGACAAACTCCCTCGTGTGACACCCTCTTCGTTCGCGGCATGCTTGCATTCCTCAGTGCTCCACATCTTCCAGGCACATGCATGATGAGCATGATTACTGAGTTGTTATTAGTCCATTTCAAATAGCAGTATTGGGAAACTAAGGTACCTTCCTTATATTATTCCCAAACAATGATCCATTCTAGGGTCGTCAGTCCTAGACAATCTCATACGATGGTGTGTTTCTAGGTCGCTGCAAGGGTGCCAGGGCTGTTACATGGAATCATTACACCACTCCCCCGTCACCTTATCAAACAGGCCTAGTTTATACCCTGTTACTACGGGAAGACTCATCGCCTCACCGCAGATTTAGAGTATGCTCGAGGTCACTACACCGGTTACGGTCAGGGCTGTTAGGGCTATTACACGGAATCGTTGCACCACTCCCCCATCACCCATCAAGTAGTGTAGGCCGACAGCTCGAATATAGTGTCCTATACCACCATAATCGGCTCACGAGTTTGGTTGCTCACTGGTCACTACGGGGAGGCACGTGGCCCCAGCATAGGCCGATAGCTCAACCACGGTGTCCCATACCACCATGCCCGCCTCATGAGTCTAAGCGGATCGAGGTACCATGGTTAACGGGATTCCACTGGTAAGTTTGGTACCCTAGGTTTAAGCAGTAGCGACCAAATATGGTGAACATACATTAGACATATCGGGTTACTTGACGAGCTTGACTAGCTCGAGCACAATCAATTGAACGACAAGAAGTGCATAAGTACTTCGCGTGGCCTAACCACTGTCGCCAACTAAAGTACGACTCGGGTTCATCAAACACATCCTACGTGGCGAAATGAACTCAACCACGATCTCAAGTCTGGTACCGATTGTCTGGACTAGAGTGATCCAAGTTATACTACTGAGCTAGTTTAAGATAGTGTCTAGGGTGAAAGTACTTAGAAAAAGTGAAAGAACAAGGTAGTGAAGGGTGGGATTTATGAAGGAAATGGGTTCAAAAGCGGTTTTAGGGTTAGGGATTGAGTTCTGATAGGTTAATAAGGTGTTAGGATCGACCCATTGCCTAAGGACGTCTAATTCCAGGTTGGCAAAAATCCGGGATGTTACAGTTTAGGTTATAAGTAGAGGTTTAAGTTATAGGTATAGGTTTAAGTTAAAGTTTAGGGATTCGGGTTCAGGTTTGGGTTCGGGTTTAGGTTCTAGGTTTTGGTTTAGGTTATAAGTTTAGAATACGGTATAGGTTTTAGTTTAGGTTATAGGTTTAGAATAAGGTATAGGTTTTGGTTTAGGTTATAGGTTTAGAATAAGGTATAGGTTTAGGTTATGGGTTTTGGGATTTGAGAATAGGTTTAGGTTATAAGTATAGGTTTAGGTTGGGTTATAGGTTAAGGTTTCGGATTTGAGTTTTGGTTAAGGTTTAGGTTTGGGTTATAACTATAGGTTTAGGGATTTGAGAATAGGTTTAGGTTATGGTTATAAGTTTAGGTTAAGGTTATAGGTATAGGTATAGGTTATAAGTTTAGGTTTAAGTTATAGTTTAGGGATTCGGGGTTCAAGTTTGGGGTTGGGTTCGGGTTTAGGTTGTAGGTTTTGGTTTAGGTTATAGGTTTAGAGATTGGTTTAGGTTTAGGTTATGAGTTTTAGGATTTGAGAATAGGTTTAGGTTATAAGTATAAGTTTTGGGATTTGAGAAAAGGTTTAGGTTATAAGTATAAGTTTAGGTTGGGTTATAGGTTAAGGTTTAGGGATTTGAGTTTTGCATATAGGTTTAGGTTTAGGTTTAGGATATACGTATAGGTTTTGGGATTTAAGATTAGGTTTAGGTTATAAGTATAGGTTTAGGTTGGGTTATAGGTTAAGGTTTAGGGATTAAAAAGTTTAGGTTAAGGTTTAGGTTTAGGTTATAAGTATAGGTTTAAGTTATAAGTATAGGTTTAGGTTGGGTTATACGTTAAGGTTTAGGGATTTGAGTTTAAGTTAAGGTTTAGGTTTAGGTTATAAGTATAGGTTTCGTGATTTGAGAATAGGTTTAGGTTTAGGTTATAACTATAGGTTATAGGTTAAGTTTAAGGTGTAGTTTTAGGTTATAAGTATAAGTTTTGGAATATAAGAATAGGTTTAAGTTAAGGTTGTAGGTTTAGGTTAAGGTTGTAAGTATAGGTTATCGGTTTATATTAAGGTTTAGGTTTAGGTTATAGGTATAGGTATAGGTTTAGGATAAGGTTTTAGGTTATAGCCTTAGAGAATTGAGAATAGGGTAGGGTTTAGGTTTTGGAAATCGGGTTCGGGTTCGAGATCGGGTTTAGGTTTGGGTTTTCAAGTTTAGTTTAGGTTTAGGTTACGGAGTTGAGATTAGGATTAGGTGTAGGTTTATGTTATAGGTATAGGTTTAAGTTATAGATTTAGGTTTAAGCTATAGGTTATAGGTTACATGTTTAGGTTTTTGGGTTCGGGTTCGGGGTTGGGTTATAGGTTATAGGTTTATAGATATAAGTTTAGGTTATAGGTTATAGGTTTTGGTTATGGGTTTTGGGATTTGAGAATAAGTTTAAGTTATAAGTATAGGTTTAGGTTGGGTTATAGGTTAAGGTTTAGGGATTTGAGTTTAGGTTAAGGTTTGGGTTTGGGTTATAAGTATAGGTTATAGGTTAAGGTTAAGGTCTAGTTTTAGGTTATAAGTATGAGTTTTGGGTTATAGCTTTAGGGAATTAAGAATAGGGTAGAGTTTAGGTTTTGGAAATCGGGTTTGGGTTCGAGATCGGGTTTAGGTTTGAGTTTTCAAGTTTAGGTTAGGGAGTTATAGGTTTAGGTTAAGGGTGTGGTACCTACAAATCAGATATAAACATGGCTTGTCCAAATGGTCAAGCCCCTCCAATCCTGTCCATAAGAAATAGACAGCTTCATCATGGTCATAATAGCGGTTTCCATCTTTCAGGACCCCCACTCTTCCGGATAGCTCCGACACATATCCGAGTCTGCTCCATTAATCTCAAGCAAATACATAAACACGGCCTATCTAAATGGCTAAGCCCCTCCAATGCTGTCCATAGGAAATGAGCAGCTTCATCATGGTCATAACAGTAGTTCTCACCTTCCAGGGATCCCTGCTCTTCCGGATAGCTCCGACACACATCCGAGTTTGCTCCATTAATCTCGAGCAAACACAAATATAAACATGGCCTGTCCAAATGGTCAGGCCTCTCCAATGCTGTCCATAGGAAATGGACAGCTTCATCATGGTCATAACATCGGTTCCCACCTTCAAGGACCCCCGCTCATCCGGATAGCTCCGACGCACATTTGGGTCTGCTTCATCAATTCTAAGCTAATACAATTAAATCCTAAATTAGTTACTCATCCAAGGTTGGATAGATTGTAATACTTTCATATTCCCATTTAAACGTCCACGCCGAAAATCCAACAGCATCTCTCCATGCCTCTCCAGATATGTTGATCTTACGTTACATTCTGATGCCAAATATATAAAGCAATGTGAAGATATTTGTCATTGGATATGGAACGAAAGAAACATATCCAGAGAGAAACGAGGAGATGGACCATGGATCAGGCATGAACATTTAAATAGATTGTATGAAAGCATACTTTCCATCTAACCTTGAACTGTCCAAAATGGGACAATTTGAGCGATTTCTATGCCACCAAAAATACACCATATCTATGTATGGCCCCATAGAAATCCTCAAACGAGTAACTAATTATCTAACTTACAAATCTATAAATTATAAGTCACAACTATAAACTAACTAATCACGATACTAATTTAAGGTAAACAACTGTAATATACAAGCTCATGAAGGTTTGCAAGGACAATTATAGGCAACAGATGACCATGGAACAATATAAGCTACATTAGTAACAGAGGGACATGGATAAAATTGAGATGTAAGTAATATTTGCACTATCAGACAAGTGTTTAAGCTCGTTTGGGGATTTGCAGTTTCTTGTTGACATTTTGTGTTTGCTTGTGAAAATTCTGCAACTTTTAATTAGAGGTCAGGTGGAGGTAGCACTGTTTCAATAACATATAAATGACATTCTAAAGGAATTCTTGTAGACCTTTACAGAAACTTCAGTGGCATTAAGCACGGGATTTCTTAATAGTATGTTCAATTCCCTCAATGAATGGTTCAGTGCCATGTCAGTGATCCATCAAGGTGACTGTAATTTTGAGTTTGTGCTTGACTATGTCTTTATCTGCTAAAAGATCAAATGAAGAAGGTTTTCCATGCATACAAACTTGAGAAGGCACTAACATGAACAATGTTTCTGTGAAGGTTTCAATGTACAAGAGCAATGTAAGGCTCATTCTTATATCAAATTGCTAGTTGCAAAAACGAAAGCTTGTCATTACATGGGCAACGATTCATGTTGACCATACATTACATCAATGATATGATAATCCAAATTGACTTGACAAATGCATGTGCAGAGAGCTGCAACTAGAAAATCAGGGTGACTTGTACATAGGCAATAAGATATGACTTGTACATAGGCAGTAACATAGAGAATTGTATAACGTAAACTATATATGAGAACCTTGGTGAAAATGAACATTATATTATTTTAGTTATTTTTGAAAATTACAATAAAGTTTACTTTTCCTTTTTTAGAAAGGAGGGAGCACACCACCTATAATTTTGTTGATTATGCAGAAATTTTATAGCCTTCAAAGAAGCACCACCAATTCGGGCTTGCCAATTGTATATCCTGACTAAGCAAATCTATACAACCTTGGAATAATAAAGGCATCACAAAAATTACAAAAGCTGAAGAAAATAAAAAAAAACATAAAATTAAAATATTTTATGCTTCAAAATTAACATAATCCATTAAACGTAAAATTAGAGTCACAATTATATAAAACATCACTACATAAGGGTAGACTCTCAATCAAGTAGCTACTTTTTAAACAAATAGGCCTCATAATTAGACATTTACCAAACAACCTAAAAGTGTGTGTGTGTGTGTGTGTGTGTGTGTGTGTGTGTAAATATAAAATCCAATAAGCTCTATAAACCAATAAGCTCTTATTTGTAGAGATGCCAAATGCACCCTATAAGAAACCTATTTCTTGGATCCATACAATATAGGCTAACGTTTCATCTCAGTCGTTCAACAAATATCCATTAATCAACTTGTTTAGCGGTCAAATTAGTGCAATTTTTTAAATGATCCATCTAAAGTGAGGTTCACCATTTCGAAGGTTTGATTTGATTTAATATTATGCCAGATGTACAGGCTTCTTGCTGCCTGAGTATCAACCATTACACCATGCCAGAGTAATGGTTGAACATACAAATCAGGTGGATGAAACTACAAGAAACGGTGGTGATTGACCATTAAAAACTTGTTGTGGGCCACAAAAGTTTCAGATCACCACTGATATTTATTTGTGTTTTCCCTTCATCCAGGTCTGTGTGACCTTATCAACAGGTTGGATTGAAAATAAACATTCCTGTGATCCCCATGAAGATTTTAATAGTGGGAATTCAATCACCATTGTTTCCCGTGGTATGGTCGACCTAAGATTTAGATCTGCTTCATTTTTAGGATTGCACCCTAAAATGATTTTTGAAAATGGATGAAGCTCATTTTAGGGCATGATTCCAAAATTGAAGAAAATCCAAATCTTAGGTGGAACACACCACAAGAAACCAGAGTATAAAAATCCATAAATTACTAAATCTCCAAATCCATAAATCGGCATTGAGGGGTTGAGAGAGAGAGAGAGAGAGAGACTAACCATTGTTTTAAGGAGCTAGAGATCGTAGATGGTTCGCAGGATTTCCTCTCTTCTTCTTCTTCTTCTTCTTTCGAGTGCCGAGATTTCAAAACCCTACCAAGAGAGAGAGAGAGAGGTGTTGGGAGAGAGATTGGAAAACTGGTGGCCGGGCGCACGCGCACGTGAAAGAGAGAGAGAGAGAGCACGCGCACGTGAAAGAGAGAGAGAGAGAGAGAGAGAGAGAGAGAGAGAGAGAGAGAGGGTTTGGGAGAGGGGGATTTGGGTTTTGGGAGGGCGCGGGATTTGGGTTTTGAGGGGGGATTTGAGGTTTGGGAGGGATCGAGTTTTTTTTTTTGGGAGGGGTTTTGGGAGGGCTTTGTTAGCGTCGGTTTGGGGAGGGCGCGGATTGCGTACTGAGTAACTCAGTACGCTTATTGTACTGAGTAAACTCCATGGGGTCCACCTTGATTTATGTATTTTATCCACTCCGTCCATCCATTTTACCTAAATATTTTAGGGCTTGAACCAAAAAATGAAGTATATCTAAACCTCAATTGGACCACACCATAGGAAACAGTGTGAATTGAACATCTACAATTGAAAATTTCTTAGGGCCCATATAAGTTTTGGATCAAGCTTGTATTTGTGATTTCCCTTCATCCATGTTTTTGTGATCTTATGAACAAGTTGGATGAGAAATAAGCATCACTGTGGACCCTATAAAGGTTTCAACTGTGGAAATCAATATTCCAACGGTTTCTTATGGTATGTTACACTTGATCTTTAGGGATGCTTAAATTTTTGTCTCAGCCCCTAAATAAGATGGAAAAATGGATGGACGACATGGATATACTAGATACATTCATGGTGGGTGCAAATGTATTGTATCAACACTGTCCATTCATTTGGAGATATCATTTTATGGGATGATCAAAAGAACGAGTCAGATCCAAATCTCAAGTGCCCCACCACTGAAAACAGTGGGGACAGTGACACCCACCGTTGAGACTTTCCTAGGGCCACTGTCATGTTTATTTGAGATCTAACCTGTTAATAAGATTAAAAAAAAAAAAGACATGGATGAAGAGAAAAATCAAATATCAGCTTGATCCAAGACTTCTGTAGCTCTCTAATTTTATTTTTTTTTTTAGTAGGCGTTCAATCACCACATTTTTTATTTTTTATTTCTTTATGGTGGGTCAACTTGAGATTTTGATCTGCCTCATTCTTTGACCCTTGCCCTGGAATGATCTATGTAAACATTGGATGTAGCTCATTTTTTGCCTCATTTCCTAAAATGACCTCCTTACAAATATCATGATGGGCCCACCTAAGTTTCCAGCGTAGGAACTTATTGCAAAACACTTTCACTGTAAATCCACGTCCGGGATCTAGGGGAGCAAATTAGGTGTGACGCGGGATCCACCGAGGTGGGTGGGACCCCTAAATGTGGAGCCCACTGTGATGTATATGACTACATCCATATCATCCATTCGTATTGGAAGATCATTTTATGGCATGATTAAAAAAAAAAAAAAAAAACATAAAGCAGCTCCAAATCTTAGATGGACCATGGTATAGGAAACAGTGGTGATTGACCATTTAAAATTCCTTGTGGGCCATAAAAGCTTTGGATCAGGGCCTCCTTTGTTCTTCTTTCTACTTGTGCAGGTCCAGGAAAGGTCTATACAAAGGGTTTGTTAGAAAACTGCATCAAGACATTTCATGTACTCCCATCCAAATACAACTAGTAAGTCATTTACTCCCAATTCAATTACGTCCATTTTCATTTTCCATTTAACTTAGGTTATAGGCTACCATATGTGCTCTATATTTGATTTGCAACCAAGTATTGTTATAAATTCAATTTTTTGATGCAAGTAGACTCCTCAAACTTTTTCTCTGTGTGGAGCCATTAAGGAGCATAGAAGTAGGTATACTGTGTAACTGAGTCGTTGCAGGTAGGGTTGAAAGTCAGGCGGGTTCAACCCGACTGACCTGTGACCGACCCAACATTGGGTTGGGCTCACGCTAGATGTATCGGGTTTGGTCTCGAGGTTGGGCTATATAAACACCAACCCGATAAAACTTGGGTTGGGCTTGGGTTGAGGTCTCGGGTTGCCCAACCCAACCCGAACCCGATCAATATATATAAATTATTTATAAATTATAATTGAGTGTGGATTATATGTGTTGAAGGCACATGAAATTCCAGTGTCGTCGGGTCTCATTGGTCCACACCATTTGTGATGACTTAAGCTACCAAGATATGCCAGATTTTTCTCCCAAATAGATTGCGTGCTACACAACACGACTTTTAAAGTAGTAGTTGTCCTATATTTTAACTTGTTTGTTTAGTAAAAAATAAAGTTCTTTATGACAAATAACTACATGTATAATTAATAAAATCATACGTATAAAAAATAAGACGTGTATTGAAATATAATAGACTAATGTAATAATGAAAATATTAGCATGTATCCACCCGACTAACCTGATCAACCCGACCGAGCCCTCTTGGGTTGGGCTTAGGTTGAGAATTTCCAACCCGAGGTTGGGTTGGGTTGGGTTAGGGTTAAGGTATAGGAACCTTGGGTTGGGCTAGGGTTGAACACCAACCTGACCCAACTCGCCCGACTTTCAGCCCTAGTTGCAGGGCCATTGCAATGGCATTGTAAAATCCATATCACACATGTTTGCTGGTTAATGTTATGATGCGAGACGGAAAATCTCGAGTAGGCTATAACACTAGGAAATGTACAATCACCTACTATTTCAACCAATTACATACATCTGGACAGGCGCCATGGTAAGGGCCATCACTACCCAATCTGAGTCCAAGATCAAGCTGATGTTTGTGTTTAATCCATGTTGATGTTTGTGGTTAATGTAAGGGCCATGAAACAGTGTTGATGATTTTTGTTTTTCCCCTTCATCTAAGCCTGTATGACCTAATAAACAAATTGGATGCCAAATAAACAGTACAGTGGGCTAGAATAGGATTTTAATGATGGATATCCAATCACTATTATTTTCATGTGGTGTGGTCCACCTGATATTTATATACCTCTCATTTTTAGGCCCCACCATCATCTAGTGCTTTTATATCCAAACCTTCCATCCATTTGGAGAGATCATTTTAGGGCAATATCCATAGATAAATCCACAGCTCCAGTGGACCCTAGCACAGAAAGCAGTGGGGACAGTGACACCCACCATTAAAAACTTGTAAAGGCCCCAAAAGTTGTAGATCAAGCTGATATTTGTGATTTACCTTTTTTCATGTCTTTTTTAACTTTTGAACAAGTTGGATTTCAAATAAAAATTACGGTGGGCCTTAGGATAGTTTCAATGGAGGGAATCACTCTCTCCACTATTTTCTGTGGTGAGGTCCACTACATGTTTTTATCTGCCGATTTCTTTGGGTAATGCCCTAAAATAATATCTCAAAATGGATGGACGGCGTGAATACGCCAAGCATACTGAGTAAACTCTGTGGGGTTCACCATGATCTATGTATTTTATCCACTCCGTCCATCTATTTTATTAGATAATTTTATGACATGGGTCCAAAATTGAAGGATATCTAGAGCTCAAATGCACCACACCACATGAAACAGTGTGAATTGAACTTATATCAAAATTATTGAGTGTCAGACAATTTTTGTATTAAGCTTATATTTGTTTTTTTTCCCTTCATCCATGTCTTTGTGATATTATTAACAGCTTGGACGACAAATAGACATCACTGTAGGGCCTAGGAAGGTTTCAACGGTGGAAATCATTATTCCCACTGTTTCCTGTGGTATGATCCACTTGAGAGTTGGATATGCTTCAACTTTGGGTTCAACCCCTTAAATGAGCTTATTTTCACGGTGGGCCCAACTGAGTTTACTCAGTACGATAAGAGCGTACTGAGTTACTCAGTACGCAATCGGATTCCCTCTCTCTCTCTCTCTCTCTCTTTCTCTTGCACCCCCTCCCTCCTCTCGCTCTCTATCTCTCTCTTCCTCTCTCCCTGTCTCTCTCGCCTCCCGTCCCTCCTCTCTCCAAACTATCTCTCTCTTCCTCTCTCTCTGTCTCTCTTACCAAACGGGAGCGGATGAGGTGCCGAACGCCCTACGATCTTACGCACGCCCTCTCTCTCTCTCTCTGAAGCTCGGTTCTAAGTCATTCACGACAGTGAGGTATCTCTCTCTCTCTCTCAATCTCTCTCAATATTAATGCCCATTTAAGAAATTGGGAGTTAGTAGTTTGTAGATTCTCGATTTGAATGTAGACCCCAAATTCGATTTTTCTGATTTTACAAATTGAGGATTTAGGGATTTTATGATTTTGGGGATTTGAGGACTTTTGAAATTGGGGATTTTCTGATTTTACAAAACCCACAAAATACCTTCCTCAAGCTGACTGTGGTACATACTAGTGCATTCAACCACTGTACAAGTGGTGTGGCCTAAACATCATATTAATCACGAGTCCTATTGTGGTTTTGTGAGGCCTAAACATCATACTAATCATACAATAATTGGTGGATTTTTCCCAAGGACCATTTTCCTTTCAAATGTCAATTTAATGACCAACAATCAGTAGGATTGAGTTACGTAATGGACACCACTTTCAAAGCTTTACTTCATAATTGTTATTGTGATTAGGGCAATGTTGATGGGCCATTAATTAGTGTGGTTTGAACTTTTAAGATTTGATGTTTGAGTTTTTGATTAATTATTTTGGCTGATTATATCATGGGTGATTAATACATTTAGTTTGTATGAGTTGATGTTTCAAATGCATTGGGGATATGATTATGATGATGATTGGTTAAGATCTGAATGGATTTGTTTCTTGATATGTAGAGACTTTAAGTGATTTACAAATTTGGTTTTTTTTCCTTCTTTTGTTGTATTTGGTTGATTCTGTGATATTTGACAGTAAATGGTCATATTCAATCAATTTCTTATTCTAGATTTCAAATTCCTGTTTTTGTTTGGCATAATGCATCATCGTTGTTAGTTTTTTTTGGTTTTTTTTTTTTTTTTTCAATTTACAAAGTCTTGGTTCATTGTTGAGATAAATTGTTGTTGATTCACTAAGAAATAACTATATAGTTGTTTACATCTATTGGATCAACTCATAGCTGACTCTCCAACCAATTCGTCAAACCATCATGTTAAACTTGTGTTCTTGTCACATGGTCAATGTGGGGGTTCCAATGGAATCGTGGTTGGCCTTCCTAGATTGATAAAGAGAAGTAAAGCTGGGGAAAAACTACAATAGAACTTTTTGTCCCATAAAGCATGCTTGGTCTCAATCTCTCCACTCTCATGAATTATTGACCCAAGATATTGAAAGTGGAAGTAGAGGCTTGATGCTAAAATATTTTATGCTTGCATTGCATGTTTGTCCCAACATGTACTCAAATCCCTAAACCTAAACCTAAACCTTAACATATTCTCAATTCCTTAAACCTTAACCTATAACCTAACTTAAACCTAAACCAATGCAGATTCAAGGGAAAAAAATCCATGATATTAGAGACTTTTTAGCACCTTCGACGTAGTTTAGAATTTAGACAGGGTTGAAATGTTACTTTTCATCAAATTTCCTAGGGAGGGATGGTTACAAAATGCCAGATGAAATGTTATTAATTCCTATTATATGCTCTATTATGGTGATTCAAATGCATTAGGACTTCTATCATTATTTGCAGTCCTCACATGCACAAGAGCATAGATTTTTGCATTATAGTCAGAAATCCTAAACAAGGTAACTAGCTCTCTTGCATTATTGCTATCTTTTTGGACTTTTCATGCAAAACTAAAAGTTGAATCAGAACTTTGGGTCAAAAGTTTAGATAGTGCCATTATCTCTAAGTTGAATTAGCATCATTAACTCGACCTAAGTTTAGATAATGCCATTATCTGTAAGGATTTAAGTACCACATCAAGTTTTCAAACACTCCTAGAAGAAAACGAACC
The DNA here is from genome assembly GCA_030180095.1 of Magnolia changhungtana. Taxonomy (NCBI): domain Eukaryota; kingdom Viridiplantae; phylum Streptophyta; class Magnoliopsida; order Magnoliales; family Magnoliaceae; genus Magnolia; species Magnolia changhungtana. Next base: position 5,114,240 of record JASAUF010000474.1, read on the forward strand.
CTAACCGCCTCTACTAATGCAATATTAAGTAGCATTCATTAAGAAGAAGTGCAACATGTTGAATCGATTTTTAGCAAACCTTTCTCCATCCACTAAGTAGGAACCTGAGTCATTGCCTATAAGTAGGAAAGAACACCAGAAAGTCAATGGCAAATACTAAGGGTCATACCTCCCAGATGGGTGTCTCCATCTGTGGCCAGAACTTCAAAAACACTGTTATCAATTCTCAAGATACTGACATCGAACATCCCACCCCCAAGGTCGAACACAAGGATGTTTTTCTCCCCACCCTTCTTATCCAAACCATAGGCAATGACTGCAGTGGTCGGTTTGTTGATTATCCTCGCTACATTCGGTCCAGCTATTACACCAGCATCCTTGGTAGCCTATCTTTGAGCGTAATTGAAATATGCTATAGAGTACAAAGAAGATCACATGAGTAATCACAGAGAAAATTTGCATAAATACATAACAACAACTGAAAAGCTTTCTTTACTAGGGATAGTAACAACAACATCCTTAATCTTCTTTCCAAGGAATGTTTCGGCTGTATCTTTCATTTTGGTTAGAATCATAGCACTGATCTTCTCAGGGCTGAAAACCTTGGTCTCGCCGTCCTTAATCTGAACTTGTATGTATGGCTTTCCATCTTTGTTTACAATCTGGTATGGAACAAGTTTCATATCCTTTTGCACCTCTTTGTCATCAAACCTGCCAAGCAAACGCATTGATGCTTTAATAAGGCACATTTCTTCCCACATCGCAAAGAAAAGGGTGAGAAGTTCACTCTCTTAACAATGTAATGGATTGAAATATTACTTTCTTCCAATCAGTCTTTTAACATCAAAGATGGTTCTTTCAGGATTGACAGCCGCTTGATTCTTTGCGGCCTCTCCAATCAATCTCTTAGTATCCGTGAATCCCACCCAGGATGGGATAATGCAGTTTCCTTGGTCATTGGCTATGATTTCCATATGACCGTTCTTGTAAACACTAACACACGAATAGGTTGTGCTAGGATCTATCCCAATAACTGTTCCCAACTTGGTCGCTTCCTATTTCACAGTGGTGAATGCAAATAGAGATCCTGAGACAAAATTCACAGAAGGTTAATCCATTTTATCCAGAAGAATCGCTAGAACTCCAAGATGAGCCCTCGCAGGACTAGCTTCACCCTGGACCCGAAATTCCATCTATTGAATGTTGACAAATGTTCAGTTAGGCAGCCACTGCACTCATTTCACTTCGCCATGTCCATTAGCTACTTAGTTTAATCTCCACCCCCACACACTCTTAACAATACATTTTCAGGCAACTGACACGACGTCTAAGATCATCTTATCCCTGTGATTAGGGATATGTGGCCACATTATCGTGGTGGCCCATCAGATCAACAGTTCCAATCGGCTTTAAAGGGTTCAGTTCATAAGAATTCTCTTTACATAAGGTAAACTTGTTTTTTCTCTTCCTCGAGAGGGGCAAAAGTCACCTATACTTATAACCTAAACCTATTCTTAAATCCCAAAACTATAACTTAAACTTAAACCTAAACCTTAACCTATTCTCTCTCTCTCTCTCTCTCTCTCTGTCCATTGTCCATTGATCCTTGATGGCAGGGCATGTATGCAAACTATCTAGAATGCTTGAAATGATCTTCCCCCATATCAAAATGCAGTTGAGCTGGGTCATGCATTGTACAGTTCCTTAAGAAAAGGAAATGTAAAATATTTTTCCCTAATTAGCTGTGTTTTAGTTTGGACAATCATTTGGTGATCCAAGCAGTTCATCTGATATACCGCATTATATGATGAGAAATCCTACCAACTGTTTATACTCAATGTGGAAATGTCCCCCATTCGGTTGGCTAGGATTGTCTAGTGGAGGAGGCTTTTAATCTGACCCAGATGAATGGTTTGGTTGATAGAATGTGGGCTTGATACAGGAACACCCCCTTTTAAGTTATGCAGTGTATATGATACGTAAAAATGAAAAAATTGTGGAAGCCTTCTCAGGCCTACACTGTAAAGAAATTGCTTCTTTTTTCAACTTTCAACCAACATTTTGCAGGCAAACAATGCACACAGTAGTTAAAACTTGAAAGTTGTGTTAGAATTTGGTTGCTTAAATCTATAAAAGAATTGAAAGTTATGTGCTAGAATTTGGTTGCTTAAATCTATAAAAGAATTGAAAGTTATGTGCTAGAATTTGTCATCCATTAGTTTCTATAAATGAAATTAAGAGGATTGATCTTAACAGTATGGTCATCATGCACATAGACAGAAAATGCTTGCAATGAATGTTTATGAGTACTTGGTAATTTTGGAGTCCTTGGTTAGGGTTTGGGCTGAAAGTACGAGTGCTGGAGCCGACGCTTTCGGAGTCCGAACTCATTCTTTTGAAAAATAGAAAAATGAGAATATTAGTAAATATGGATTTTTTTGTTAAGAAGAAAATGGAAGATGGATTGAAAAAACATAAAAGAGATTTTTTCTTCTTCTTTTTTTCTTCAAGAGAGAGAGAGACGGAGAGGTGAGAGTGGGGAAATATCGGTGGCTTAATTAAAAAGAACTACATAGTGGCTTGATCCCAATCTAACTTTTTGGGTACGTAGGCAGCCATTCGTAATGTACTAGAATATCGGTGCAGCCACAAATCTTTTTTCTCCTTTGAATTATAACAGACTGTATCGGTTGCATTTTTCTCTGTCATACAGGTTGTGACTATCAAAGATATAATATCACCTCCTTATAGGGAAACATTTAATGATGTGTACAGGCAAATTCATTTTTTCTTATTCCTTATATTGTTTCCCAGTTATATTTGTGTTGGTTTCAGAATACAGGTAGCGATAGAAATTATTGGTCGATTGTGGCTTGTAGGCAAAAGGAATGAGTAACCAACAATACAAATATGGGAGGCCTTCCCCAGGTATCCAGATGCTTTTAGATATATTTATGTTGTTTTTAAATGTATTAGCTCGAAATTGATGGAGCAGACCCGGATGTGCGTCAGAGCTATCCGGATGTTGAGTGAGGGTCCCTGGAAGGTGGGAACCACTGTTATGACCATGATGAAGCTATCCATTACTTATGAACAACATTAGAGGGGCCTGGCCATTTGGACAAGTTGTGTTTATGTATTTGCTCGAAATTAATGTAGCAGATCTGGATGTACGTCGGAGTTATCTGAATGAGCGGGGGTCCCTGGAAGGTGGGAACCGCTGTTATGACCATGATGAAGCTGTCCATTTCGTATGGACAACATTGGAGGGGCCTGGCCATTTGGACAGGCCGTGTTTACGTATTTGCTCGAAATTAATGGAGCAGACCCGGATGTGTGTCGGAGCTATCTGAATGAGAGGGGGTGCCTGGAAGGTGGGAACCACTGTTATGACCATGGTGAAGCTATCCATTTCCTATGGACAACATTGGAAGGGGCTGGCCATTTGGACAGGCCGTGTTTATATCTGTATTTGCAGGGACCACACCCTTATCCTAAACCACACCCTAAACCTATAACCTAAACCTATTCTCAATTACCTAAACTTATAACCTATAACCTAAACCTAAACCTATTCTCAAATCCCAAAAGCTACACTTATTACCTAAACCTAAACCTTAACCTATAACCTAAACCTATACTTATAACCTTAACCTAAACCTATTCTCAAATCCCAAACCTAAACCCGATCTCAAACCCGAACCCGATTTCCTAAACCTCAACTTTAATTTATTCTGAATTCCCTAAATCTAAACCTTAACCTTAACATAAACCTATAACCTATAACCTAAACCTAAACCTAAAACCTAAATGTATTCTTAAATCCCTATAACTAAACCTACACCTAATCCTAATCTCACCTCCCTAACCTAAACCTAAACCTAAACTTGATCCCGAACCCGAACCCGATTTCCTAAACCTAAACCTTAACTTATTCTCAATTCCCTAAACCTATAGCTTATAACGTAAACCTATGACCAAAACCAAAACCAAAACCTATAACCTAAACCCGAACCCATTCTCAAATCCCAAAACCTATAACCTAAACCTAAACCTTTATAACCTATAACCTATAACCTAAACTGTAACATCCCGAAAATTGGGGGTCGAGAATAAACTCAACTCCCGAGTTCCAGAACATTACTTATGCAACAAAATGAATGGTGATTGAATGTTGACTGTATTCGTGCATTGAACATGAGTGAGATTAAGCCAAAACAGCATATCATACTCCAGAGACAGTTAAATTGCAAGCGGAAGACTGTGATAGACATATAAAATATACAAACTATGGTGAGTCTCCAAAGTATGATAAAGTTACCAGGTTAAATAATTACAAGTACAATTCTAAAATTTACCAAATGTGAGGAAGTGTAATGTCTTCTATCCCAAGTACCATAACCCCGTCAATACAATACCAGGTCTTCATAGACCTGTCAGAGAATTATATGTAGGAGAACTCCTCCTCAACATCATAGTAGTAGTCCAGCTCTGCTTCATAAGCATCGCCATCACCTGAAACTCAACAAATCTGGTTGGTGTTGCAAACACTGTCCCGTAACGTGGGAGTGAGTGATCAACTCAGTGGAACAGTAAAGCATAGGTTAACATGTTATCAATTCAGTCAAGCAGTAATGATAAAGCAACAAAATCAAAAACTCTTAACTACTCTTATTAATGCAAGTATGAATGCAGTCATGATGTATGCCCTCACCACACCCTCCCTCGTGCGACACCATCTTACGTTCGCGGCATGCTTTCATCCCTCGGTGCTCCACATCTTCTAGGAACATGCAATGCATGATGAGCATGATTACTGAGTATTTATTAGTCCATTTCAAACAGTAAGATTGGAAAACTAAGGTACCTCCCTTGTATCATTCACAAACATGATCCATTCTAGGGTCGTCGGTCCTAGTTAATCTCAGACAATGGTGTGTTTTCTAGGTCACTGCAAAGGCTGTCAAGGCTATTACGCACAAAAGTTACACCACTCCCCCATCACCTCTTTAACGATTCATCATTATACAGAAACAGGCCTAGTTCATACTCTATACATCACGGCAAAACTCTAAGGCTCACCGCAAAATCAGAGTATGCTCGAGGTCACTACAAAGGGCTGCCAGGGCTGTTGCTCGCATTCATTGCACCACTCCCTCATCACCTTATCAATGTAGGGCCGACAACATGAATATAGTGTCTCATACTACCATAATCGGTTCACAAGTCTAGTTACTCACTGGTCACTACGGGGAGGCACATGGCCCCGGCGTAGGCCGACAGCTTGACTACGGTGTCCCATACTACCATGCCCAGCTCATGAGTCTTAGCGGATCGAGGTACCATGGTTAACAGGGTTTCACTGGTAAGTTTGGTACCCTAGGTTCAAGCAGTAGTGTCCAAACATAGTGAACATACATTAGACAAATCGGGTTACTTGACGAGCTCGGCTAGCTCGAGCGCACAACAAGTTAAATGATATGAAGCGCACTTCACGTGGCCAACCACTATCGCTAACCAAAGTATGACTCGAGTTCGTCGAACACATCTCACGTGACAAACGAATCATAGCCACGAATTCAATTTTGGTACCGATTGTCTGGACTATAATCATAGCCGCAAACACAATCAATTGCAGATAAATAAAGCAGTAGTGGATCAAGATTCAAATCATACAATTAAAGCCTGGTATTATCCGTTTAGGGCTGCCAAGACTGTTACACGCATTCATTACACTACTCCCCCATCACCCATGACGGATCATACAACATAAACATGAATTTAAACATACGCCTTACATAAATAAAATCATACAATCAGTTGAGCATGTTAACAAGCATATCATAATGTATATTATAAAGCGTGTTATAAAGCATGTTATGAAGTACTATATAAACAGGAATACAAACACATATATTTCATAAATAAGTGGTTAAAGTGAACAACCCACATGGGGGAAATTATACATGTTTCTAAGGTAGTTAAGAATCCCATCTCAACACCCTCCTAAGGCATCAACATCCAAACACTTACTCACACAAGCATTTGCACAAACACTTAACATACACTATTTCAACATACCTAGTGTATGTTAGCAAACATGTATTAGGGCGAGTCCTTTCGCCAAGCAAGTATTTTACGCATATATAATATGTTTATACAACAAATAATCATGGCAAACACATCTCTAAAATATATATGTATACGGTACTTTCTACAATACAGTATTCCTGCATACAATGTATATTAGTAAAACATGTATTTGGGTGAATCCTTTCACCAAATAAGTATTTTATCCATATATCGTATATTAATACAACAAATAATCATGTCAAATAGATTTCTAAAATTTATACCTATACGGTATTTTCTACGAATACCTAGAATATGTAAAATTCCATAATCTACATCTTTAATCGAAACAGAAAACAGAAAACACTTTGTACATGTGCAATTGCATGCATATCATGAATCTATCATTATCTGACATTGAAAGCGTTGAAAATCATAACCTATACACCTAAAGTCTGCACCTTTTATCGTAGAATCGAAACGGAGTCGATAGAATTGCTAAGTTTCTATATACGGCAGTTTGGTAACCTATAGAATAAAATAGGTTAGCTATTTCATAACCTACAACCTATACAACCCCAAAACAGATTAGGGTTAGGGTTTCTTACCTAGAAATGGAGCTGGAATCACCGGGAAAGCGATTAGAACGAAGTGGTGGAGCTCATGGAGCGGCAGGGAAGCATGACAGGGAGATTCTCCCACATCTCCCACACTTTCTCTCTCTTCTCTCTCTAGGGTTTCTCTCAAATTTGTATGGCTGCAATGAGAGAGGGTTTAAGGTCCTTATATAACCTAAAAACTCACCGAAATAGACTCCAGGTCAAAGTATACTTAGGTTATAACCAAAGCGGACCTGTTTCAGTTCAAGGAGGCCCGAGCTCAACGGAGGACTTCTGGCGGGCCTCCTTGAGCTAAAGGTTAGACTTAAGCTCACAGACATTGGATCTACGTGGAGTTAAGTTTTCGTTTCAGTCGGATTCCCAGATCACGCGTGGCGGACCAGTTTCAGTTCGACAGTCAGTGGATCTTGACCGGAGATTCCGAGTACATGGATATGTTTATGAAATTTTTCCTAATCTGAGGGTGTATTTGGGTCAGATTCTGACGGTCAGGTTGCTTAATACTGACCCACAAGCGACAAGTCTCAGATTACTATTCGAGATATTTATTTTGGAAAGAAAATAAGTGTTTTCACACTCTCTCGCTCCGGACTCAAGCGAACAGTCGTAGGACACTAGCTGGATTTGATTTCTGAGATGGTTGTCAAGCCCAGCGAGGCGGTCCTAAGTCCTTAACCTCGTATTATTCAGACTCCCGATGTGCGGTCTAAATCTGATACGGAGTTTCAACATGCTCCCGAGAGCAGTCAGGTAATGAGTTTGATCCGAGATTTTAGGGTAACCTAGCATCAATGTTCTACAAGTTTTGGGTCTTGCAGATTGTATTTAAAGCGATTCTAGTGGATTTCATAGCTAATCTAGTTTTGCACTTACTTACTTTGTCTCATTTCTAAAGGATTTAGTCCTATAAGATTTATGTCTGAGGTGGTACTTAGTCCTTTGTAGTTTGCATATAAAGTGATCCAAGTTATACTACTTAGCGAGTTTAAGATAACATCTAGGGTGAAAGTACTTAGAAAAATTGAAAGATCAAGGTGGTGAAGGGTGGGATTTGTGAAGAAAATGGTTTAAAAAAGGGATTTGAGGCTTTAATTGAGTGTTTGAGAAGTTAAACCGGTGTTAGGATTGACCCATCGCCTAAGGACGTCTAATTCCAGGTTGGGAAAAATCTGAGCTGTTACATAAACCAAAACCTATAACCTAAACCCGAACCCGAACCTAAATTCCTAAACCTTAACCTAAACATATAACTTAAGCGTATACCTAAACCTAAAACCTTACTTATAACCTAAAACTATTCTCAAATCCTTAAACTTTAACCTATAACCTAACCTAAACCTATACTTATAACCTAAAACTATTCCCAAATGCCAAAACCTATAACCTAACCTAACCTTTCCCTAAACCTATAACCTAAACTCAATTCCTAAACCTAAACTTAAACCTATAACCTTAACTCAAATCCCTAAACCTTAACCTATAACCCAACCTAAACCTATACTTATAACCTAAAACTATTCTCAAATCCCAAAACCTATAACCTAAACGCAAATCCAAACCCGAACCCAAACACGAATTCCTAAACCTTAACCTAAACATATAACCTATAACCTATAACCTATAATCTAAGCCTATAACTTAAACCTAAACCTAAACCTATAACCTAATCTTAAACCTATAACCTAAACTCAAATCCCTAAACCTTAACATATACCTAAAACCTAAACCTAAACCTATAACCTTAACTCAAATCCACAAACCTTAACCTACAACCCAACCTAAACCTATACTTATAACCTAAAACTATTCTCAAATCCTAAAACCTATAACCTAAACCCGAATCCAAACCCGAACACGAACCCGAATTCCTAAACCTTAACCTAAACATATAACCTATAACCTAAGCCTATACCTAAACCTAAAACCTATAGCTAAACCTAAACCTATAAATTAAACCTAAACTCAAATCCATAAACCTTAACCTAAACCTACAACCTAAACCTAAACTTATAACCTTAACCTAAACCTATTCTCAAATCCCAAAACCTATAACCTAAACCTAAACCTTAACCTCTAACCTAAACCTTAACCTAAACGTATAACCTAAACTCAACCTAAACCTTAACCTATAACCTAACCTAAACCTAAACCTAAACCTAAACCTTAACCTAAACCTAAACATATAACCTAAACCTAAAACCTACCTAAACCTACACTTATAACCTAAACCTATAACCTAAACCTAAACCTAAAACCCAAACGTAAACCCGATCTCGAACCCGAACCCGATTTCCTAAACCTAAACCTTAACGTATTCTCAAATCACTAAACCTAAACCTAAACTTGAAAACCCAAACCTAAACCCGATCCCAAACCGAACCCGACCACGATTTCCTAAACCTATACCTTAACCTATTCTCAATTCCTTAAATCTATAGCTTATAAACTAAACCTAAACCTTAACCTAAACCTATAACCTTAACCTAAACCAAAACCAAAACCTATGACCTAAAACCTTAACCTATACCCTATAACCTAAACTTAAACCTAAAACCTAAACTTAAAGCGTAACTATAACCTAAAACCTAAACCTAAACCTAAACCTAAAACCTAAATGTATTCTCAAATCCTAAACCTAAACCTACACCTAATCCTAATCTCAACTCCCTAACCTAAACCTAAACCTAAACTTGAAAACCCCAACCTAAACCCGATCCCCGAACCCGAACCCGAACCCGATTTCTTAAACCTAAACCTTAACCTATTCTCGATTCCCTAAATCTATAACCTAAACCTAGACCTAAACCTTAACCTTAACCTAAACCTTAACCTATAACCTAAACCTATAACCTAAACCCAAACCTAAACCCGATCCAGAACCCGAACCCAATTTCATAGACCTATAACCTAAACCTTAAACTATTCTTAATTCCTAAAGCTATAACCTATAACCTAAACCTAAACCTAAACCTACACCTAATCCTAATATCAACTCCTTAACCTAAACCTAAACTTGAAAACCCAAACCTAAACCCGAACCCGAACCCAAACCCAATTTCCAAAACCTAAACCTTAACCTATTCTCAATTCCCTAAAGCTATAACTTAAAACCTAAACCAAAACCAAAACCAAAACCGAAAACCTAAACCTAAACCTAAAACCTAAATGTAATCTCAAATCCCTAAACCTAAACCTACACCTAATCCTAATCTCAACTCCCTAACCTAAACCTAAATCTAAACTTGATAACCCAAACCTAAACCCGATCCCGAACCGAACCCGATTTCTTAAACCTTAACTTACTCTCAATTTTCTAAAGCTATAACCTATAACCTATAACCTAAACCTAACCTAAACCTATAACCTTTACCTAAACCTAAAACCTAAATGTATTCTTAAATCCCCAAACCTAAACCTACACCTAATCCTAATCTCAACTCCCTAACCTAAATCTAAACCTAAAATTGAAAACCCAAACCTAAACCCGATCCCGAACCCAATTTCCTAAACCTAGACCTTAACCTATTCTCAATTCCCTAAAGCTATAACCTATAACCTAACTTAAACCTAAACCTATAACCGACACTTATAACCTAAACCTAAACCTAAACTTAAAACCTAAATGTATTCTCAAATCCCTAAACCTACACCTACATCTAATCCTAATCTCAACTCCTTAACCTACACCTAAACTTAAACCCCAAACCTAAATCCGAGAACTGAACCCGATTTCCTAAACCTAAACCTTAACCTATTCTCAATTCCCTAAACTTTAACCTATAACCTAACTTAAACCTAAACCTATAACCTACACTTATAGCCTAAACCTATAACCTAAACTAAAACATAAATGTAATCTCAAATCCCTAAACCTAAACCTACATCTAATCCTAATCTCAACTCCCTAACTTAAACCTAAACCTAAACTTGAAAACCGAAACCTAAACCCGATACCGAACCCGAACCAGAACATGATTTCTTAAACCTAAACCTTAACCTATTCTCAATTCCCTAAAGCTATAACCTATAACCTATAACCTAAACCTAAACATAAACCTAAATCTAAACCTAAACCTATAACCTAAACCTAAACCTAAACTTAAACAATCTTATGAATTTCTTTTCATTTGTCAAGATCACCTCTCATATGTTCTCTCTTTTCATTTGTTTTTTTTCCAAAAGATTGTTTGTGTTTGGATGGATGCATTTTATATTTGGATGAATGTAGTTTATGTCAGGATGAATTTATGTAGTTTGGGTTTAGATGGATGTGAATGTGAATGAAAATGTGAATATGATGAAATATATTATATAACAAGTGTATATTAGGAAGAATATGATGAATTATATTCTAACAGGTGTATATCAAGAAATTTTAAATGGAATATTATTTAAAAAAAAAAAAACCCTTTAGCGACGAAAATTTTCTTCGCTGAAATTCATATACATGTTTTTTAGCTACGAAATTTTTCGTAGCCAAAAGTAAACCTTTGGTTTTACTTTAGAGGCTGTTTATAGCCTTGAGCGACGAAACTTTTCATCACTAAAAGTCTCATCATTGTTTTTTAGCAACGAAAATTTTCGTAGCTAAAAGTTAACCTCCGGAAGCTGTTCACACCCTTTAGCGATGAAAATAGTCGCCGCTAAAAGTCTAATCCATGTTTTTTAGCTACAGAAAATGTTTCGTCGCTAAAAGTCTCATCTGCATTTTTTTTTAGCTACGAACGTTTCGTAGTTAAAAGTAAAACCGTGGATTTTTATCAAAATCTGTTCACAGCCTTTAGCAACAAAAATTTTCGTCGCTAAAAGTCTGATACAGGATTTTTAGCTACGAAAATTTTCGTAGCTAAAAGTAATGTATTTGAATTTGTTGAAAAAATGTATGGAGCCTTTAGCAACGAACATTTCACCGCTAAAAGTCAATGTTCGGAGTCTTTAGTGATGAAAATTTTTGTCGCTAAAAGTCTCATAAAGGATTGTATTTAAAAATTGTTTGGTGCATTTAGCGACGAAAATTTTCGTCACTAAAAGTCTCATACAGGATTTTTTGCAACGAAAATTTTCGTAGCTAAAAGTAATGTATTTGAATTTGTTAAAAAATGTATGGAGCCTTTAGCGACGAACATTTTTGCCGCTAAAAGTCAACGTTCGAAGTCTTTAGCGACAAACATTTTCGTCGCTAAAAGTCCCATTAAGGATTTTTTTGAAAATTTGTTTGGCGCATTTAGCGACGAAGATTGTCGTCACTAAAAGTCTCATACGGGATTTTTAGCTACGAAAAGTTTCATAGCTAAAAGTAATGTATTCGAATATGTGGAAAAAATGTATGGAGCCTTTAGCGACAAACATTTTCGTCGCTAAAAGTCAAGTAGAAAAAATGTATGGAGCCTTTAGCGACGAACATTTTCGCCACTAAAAGTCAATGGTCGGAGTCTTTAGCGACGAAAATGTTCATCGCTAAAAGTCTCATAAAAGAGTTTGTAGAAAAATTGTTCGGCGCATTTAGCGACGAAAATTTTCGTCGCTAAAAGTCTCATACAGGATTTTTAGCTACGAAAGTTTTCATAGCTAAAAGTAATTCATTCGAATCGGTTGAATAAATGTTTAAAGCATTTAGCGACAAAAATTTTTGTCGCTAAAAGTCTTATACAGGATTTTTAGCTATGAAAATTTTTGTCTCTAAAAGTGAACTATTAGGGACGAAAATTTATTTCATCGCTAAAAGTGACTTTTAGCGACGAAAACATGTTTCGTCGCTAAAAGTTTCATCGCTAAAAACCCTCTTTCTTATAGTGATAGAACACTTAGATTTAACGTGGAAAACTCTTGCGGGAAAAAACCACGGCACAAGGCGACAGATCTCCACTATGAAAATAGAAATTACAAGAGAGAGGACTTACCCGATTCAAACAACCTTGAATCTCACCCTTCTTACACCCTTTAATTTTCCTAGAACTCCTTTGGAAAGCTTAAGAAATATTCTCTGTACCCTAGAAAAGCCCTAGGAACACCTATTTATAGTTTAGGCAACTTCCCTTCCGCATCCCAGTTGCAAAAGGACACAGATTTTTGCAATCCGCAAAATCGCGGAACGAATCTGCGTAAACTAAGAGTTGTCGAAGGGGAGCTACGACTAGTCGAGCTACGATTGGTCAAACAATCCCTACGACTAGTCGAAGGGCCCATACATGAAAAACAGGGCTCGGTGGACTTTGAGTCGATCGGGCACGACTAGTCGAGCGGGTTACGACTAGTCGAGCCGCTCCCACGACCGATCGAACCTAACCCACAACCAATCGTGCACGTTCAAATTTAGGACATATGCCAACAATTTCTTCATAAAGTAAGAATTTGGTGATGTTGACACATTTTGTATGGCTCTTCGCCAATAAGGAGAATCCAACTAAAATGGGACAACAATGACCTGAAACGTGTTATTTTGACATGTAGGCTTGAAAATTGTCCATGTAGGATCCATGCGTCTTTATACAAATAGAAGGAACTTTTTAATGAAGAGTCTCAACGAGGAACACAATTGGACTTCGATAAATGAAAAGGGCAATCACTTGACATCTTCTTTGTGGGTTGCTAAAATAATAGGGAACACAATATGAGAGAACTCAGGAGTGAAGGTGAAAACCCTGAAGGAACAACCCTTCAAGAAATATGCTTTGGAAGTATTATATAGAAAAGTACCGTGAAAGGGAGAAACCACTTACAAAATTAACGGGCTCACACAAATAATCATACACCCTTGTACCAACATTCTGTTTTGCCATGTTAGACTACAATCCAAGAAGCGTGATTAGATATTGTGTGGAAAGTTGTGATGACCGACCGTTCCAAAGGTTGTTATTGTCTTTTAAGGGTTGCATCATGGGATTTTTGAATGTTGTGAGGCCGTTCATAGGTCTAAATGGGTGTCATGTGAAGAGAAAGTACAAAGGTGCAGTATTGTCTGTCGTTACCATGGATGGGATCTGTAGTCTTTTTTACTTCGCCGTTGCTATGGTCGAAGGGAAAACTACGGATATTTGGAGTTGTTTCCTGAACAATCTGCGTGTGACTATTAGCATGTTAAGAGAATTTGTAATAATGTTGGATAGGCAAAAGGGTCTGGTTGAAGTTGTTGACACAGTGTTTCCATCAGCATATTGTAGATTTTGTGTGTGACACTACTAGAACTTCCAGAAATAATTCCGAGGAAAGTTTTATGAAGATAAATTTTGGAGGGCCGCACTCGCATATATGCCCTTTGACCATGGCCAAGCTTTAGATGAGATAAAGCAGCAATCTCCTGCAGCACATCAACGGATAAAGAAGGTCCCACCTAGGTTTTGGTCTCATGCATATTTTTTATGACCATTCCAATGCAGATTTGATCACTAATAACATGTTCGAAAGCTTTAACAATTACATATATTGTCACGCTCCAAACTCAGAAATCGGGCTCACAAAATTCTTGATTGCCGAATCCAGTGCAGACAGCCTCCGTAGTACCCCATTCTCGGCTCCCAATGCCCATATGCTAGATTCCGATCCTGGGATCCTGCAAGGAGGCTTTTTCAATGTACATTTATCTCATAAGAAGCATAACCACAAGTTTACCCAAATCACAAAGGCAACATTATCATTACATATCTATTAATATAAACATTTGAATACAGTGCTGAAAGGAAAATACATATATTGAAATCAAAGCTCCAGAAGACCGTTGTGCGCCCCATGCTCAACGCTACTGCAACATAATGCCACCTGCACGCATCTATCGTGCATAAGCTTATAGAAAGCTAAGAGGGTGGTATAAGTGTGTGCACAAGGTAAGTGTCAAGTATTCAATACAATGCCATAATCATACAATATCGAAAATGCTTGCAAGATCATGAATCATACGATATTAGAGTAAGCGAAAATACTGACCAGTCCATGAGTCATACAATATCAGAATACGGATACAGATCATAATGAGCCAAATATCAAATGTCGAGGATGTAATATAATATGCAAATCCTGACAAGCCATGAATACCATCAACTTCATCTAAGCCATATAAATGCAGAAACATAATAACCCAAAATGCTAAATGATGCAAATGCAATGCAATATGCGGTGCGAATGAAAAGACTAAGCTGGAGTGAAGTTGGGATGATAGTACGTAATATCGCAGGCTATGAGGTCCATCACAAGAGACTTCTATCCAAACCAGTCCCATACATAAAAATGAATAGCCAGATTCAATGTGGTAAACCCCTAACCTCAGGTTAGTTGCATGCCCCAACCGAAATCCTTGTCATTGTGAAGGTACACAACAATTAGTTGCGCACCACCAGCCTGAGTGGATAGTGAATGAATGAATGAATGAGTATGCAACTCCTGCTCAATAAGTCCACATATCAGTACTGTACATCTATGAGATCATCACCGGGGTCTAGTATACTCCAAACCAGATTGTCGCCCCATTACTCGCAACCAAGTAAGTGGAATAGACCTTATTATCCGCCAGGCTACTAGTCAACTAATACCTACCCAACACGTCAATAACGGACCCATTTATGAGCTGGTCAAACTCAGCCTAGTTTGGCCCACTACGAATTGGGCGGATAAGGTCACACCCTCTTGCAACCGACCACGACATAGTAGGAGACGTGGCCTACTGGTATTCGGCACTCGGGCGCTCATGTAATCCACTTGGTCTAGACGTTGGAGCATCTTCTGGAACCAAGAGGGTTTATGAATTTTCATCCAGGGCCATCTATGGCGGCCCAATGCTAATAACAGATTTTCGGTGTCCTATCTAGCCATCCACGATATGCCTGTGGAGGCTATAACCTTGATGTCGCTAGGGCGTACAGTAATCACAACAAACAATGCAAGATTCATGAGTCATACAATCCAGTCATGCATCAATCCTATGCATACCATGTGCTCATGTAAGATAATCTCCGCCTATCAGGGAGTCTCTAACAACCTGCCCTATGACATTTGCAATGGTCAATAACGTCTTATAACAAACATACGAATGATGTATATGGGCATGTATCATGATGATATGCTATCACATACTCATAATCGGTATCGATAGCTGTAAGTGCTATAGTTTATATCCCTGTCGGTTGTCAAATTTATGGTGCCAAAATCACTGTTATATAACTTGCATAAGTGAAGCTCTCTCAAAGATCAACATTCATGAACAAGAAAGCTCAAAATCAGCAAAGTTCACAACAAGCAAAGCTCACAAGTACAAAGATTCACTCAAAAATCAACCTTAACGGCAAGTATTGCTCACAAGACATGATTCAAGAATGCAAGACTTCAAGAAGAGTACAAGGCAGTTCGTAAAGAACTCGAGACACTTTCAAGATTGAGCTGCATCAAGACTTTAAGGCTTAAGCTTCACACTTTTAAGATTGAGCTGCATCAAGACTTCAAGGCTTAAACTTCAAAGTCACTTGTTCCTAATATTTTCAATGTCCTCACTTCATGATTGGGGGTTTGATTGACCATAGGTTGACCTTAGAAGTAGGCCATTTTGGATATATAAGTCATATGTATTTGTCACATGACTTTGGGCTGTTCAAAGACTTGTCCTAGGCTTTCTTCGACTAGTCCTAGCTCTGCTTCGACCAGTCCAAGAAATTCTACGATCAGTCGTGAGTTTGTTACAAAATTCAGATATTTTCTGTTAGGCTTCGACCAGTCCAGGAATATGTTCGACCAGTCGAAGGAACAGTGTCGACTGCTTCTTTGACCAGTCGAAAATCTTCGACTCAAAGCCCAGCGATGAATTACAGGATCTTCGACCTGTCGAAGGAGACCTTCGACCAGTCGAAGGTAACCTACGACCAGTCGAAGATGACCTTCGACCAGTCGTAGAACGGTCAAAGCTTATCACGCCCAATTTTTTTCAAATCTGTTACTTCTTCGACTAGTCGAAGAGCTCCCTAGACCAGTCGAAGACGCGATCTGCTCACCTATAAATTGAGCACGAATCACAGAAGAATTCAAGGAATTAAGTAATCCATTCAAGCTATTCTTCGTCAAACTTCTGAGTGATATTCTGTGCTCCATCTAAGCTAAGTGTGCTTATTTAATATTCTCTTTCTTTAGCTTTATTTAATTGATTTTGTTTTTGCTATTCCAATCCAATTTGATAAGAGGAATTGTTATTCCCTTTCTTTGGAATCAAAATCAATTAAGGCAAGCCCTAGTTGGTTTAATTTAAAATCCATTAGAATTAGAACCATTGTAATTGAGTACTGGACATTAAGCTTGGACATTCAATCATCTACTCTGACTTAGTTCTATCGAGCTGCTACAACAAAGGAGATAATCAGGTATTTTACATTTAATTGTAAATTCCTTTCTGTTTTATTTTCTTTCAAGATTTGCCAGAAAAATCTTGTTGTATTGGTTATCTGAGGAGAGCCAGGAAAACTCAAAAGTGGGGTTTTTTTTTTTAATTGTGTAAGCCCACGGACAAAGACACAATTGTAAAGGTTTTGGGTGAACCTATGAAAACCTATTTTGTTAGTGAACGCTAATATCCCCTGTGTGAGGATATTAAGAGTGGAGTAGCATTCTGTGTGGCTGTTGTTTAACAGTTAGTGAACACACAGGCGAACCACTATAATTCCTTGTGTTGAGGTTGAATGATTTACATTTCTAATCGTTAATTATTTGTTTGTGGGATGTATGTATGGTGGTGAATGTTGTAATCATTTAATTCAAGCTTTGTGGGAATTTTATAATAGTTTAGAATTTACTTTCTGTTATTCCTTTATCTGTTTGAAATTCAGTTTCCTTTAAAGTTGTTCCAGCAAGGTTTTCCTGCCATTTTTATGGTGTATGGCTGTCCCTAGAACAATACATTTGTGATTACAATTTATTTCAGTTTGTACTTATTTCTACATTCCTCTATGGTTTGAGATTTGATACAAAGATCTTTCTAAAAATAAGGTTGTCCTACCATAAACTCTGGTTTTTGGTGAAAGGTTGTCCTTAGAACAAATTTGTATCAACCTCTCAAGATCAAATTTTTGAGGTTGTTTTACGTTCCTGCATTGTGTTTTATCTTGGTTATTATATTCTTTTTAATTCCGCTGTTATAAGTTTTATTTGGCATAGTCGTATTCACCCCCCCTCTAGGACATATAGCTAGGCCTTTTCAAGTGGTATCAGAGCCTAATAGGTTGCTATTTTTGCATTTTATTTGGATTTATTTCCTGAGCTAACGATCTAAGCTATTTAAAAAGATGTTAAATTTTGATAGCCTTTCAGTCATTAGGCCTCCACCATTTGATGGCTCCAACTATGCCTATTGGAAAGCCAGAATGAGGATCTTCCTAAAATCAATGGATGAGAGTGTGTGGCGAGCCACAGTGACCAAATGGAAAACTCCTACCATTGAAGTAACTAAATCCGACGGTTCAAAAACTATGTCTGTACCTGCTAATTATTTATGGACCACTCTTCAGAAAAGTGAGTATAGTGCCAATGCTAAAGCACTAAATGCAATCACTTGCGCACTATCACCGGATGAGTTCAAAAGAATCATATCCTGTGATACTGCAAAGCAAGCCTGGGATATACTAGAAATGACACACGAGGGTACATCAATTGTCAAAAAGTCTAAAGTCTAACTCCTCACAACCAAATTTAAAGAAATTCATATGGAGGAAAATGAAATGTTTATGGACTTTTACACTAGACTAAATGACATTGTAAACTCAATGTGGGGTCTTGGCGATAAAATCCCAGAAAGTAAAGTGTGTGCAAAGATATTACGCTCACTTCCTGAACGGTTCAATTCTAAAGTAACCGTAATCCAGGAACTTCGTGATACGGATAATATGAGGGTAGAAGAACTAGTTGGTTCTTTACAAACCTACGAGTTAAACTTTAAAGCTCCTAAAGGTAAATCGATTGCTCTAAAATCCTTTAAATGTAATTCAGAAGAAAATTCTGATTCAGAAGATGATATGGCTCTTTTAGCTAAGAAATTCTACAAGATTTTTAAAAGCAAGAAAAGGGTTGATTTTCAAAAATCAAATGATAAAAAGAAGTTTAGACCCAAATCTCGAAAATCTTTGAAAGATAGTCAATGTTACAACTGTCAAGAATATGAGCACTTAGCAAATATATGTCCCAAAAAGGACAAACCCAAGAAGAAGGGTATGTTGGCTACATGGGATGAATCATCTGATTCTAAAGCTTCTTCTGAATCAGAAGATTCGAAACTGAGTCAGGCAATGAAGTTAAAGCACTTATAACTCTAGCCAAATTCACATTTTCAGATAATGACTCAACAAGTGAAGAAAATTTGAGTAGTGAATGTGAAAATGAAGATGATCTTCAAGACGCTTACAATGTCCTATATAAGGAAAGTTGTAAAATTGCTGTCAAGCTTAAACTTTAAAAAGAAAAGTTTTCTAAACTTAAAGAATGTTTTGAATCACTTGTCTTAGAAAAATCACAAATTTCAGATTGTTTTGAAAAATCTAAATGCGATTTGGAATTTAAAAACTCCCTAATTGTTTATTTGAAATCTGAGATTTAGAAACTCAAAAAGGAAGTATCTTCTCTTCTGAGTCAAAAGGACATATGGAAATATGCCCAAGGTGATCCAAAGTTAGAAAAACTCTTATCCAGATCAAGAAAATGTGGCGATCTATCCGGGTTGGGCTATGATAAAAATTTATCTCCTAAACAAAAGTATACTCCTATGTTTTTGAAAGGAGAGTCCTCAAACTCAAAAGGGAAAAATACTTATCAAGGTTTTTCTAGAAATTCAAAAACCTAGAAGTAGCCATGTCAACTTTAATCAGAAACGAAATCCACTAGCTGAAAAGATAGTAGATTTACTCAAGGAGCTCCTAAAATCTAACTCTATAGGTTATTCTTTCAACTATAAACAAAAGAAGACCAACTATGTTCCTAAACCCAAAACAGTTATGAAATGGGTTCCTAAAGTCACCTGCTTGGTTGCTCACACTGCTTTCAAAGCAACAAGTCATTCAAAATGGTACCTAGACAGTGGATGCTCCAGGCATATGACAGGTGACAAAGCTTTATTCACGGATCTAAAAGATATGACTGATGGTTCAGTCACATTTGGTGATGGTAGCAACTGCAAGATTATAGGCCAAGGTACGGTTCAACTTTTTAATCTTCCTATGTTTAAAAACGTTTTATATGTTGAAGGCTTAAAACATAACTTTCTTAGCATATCACAAATATGTGATAATAACCATAGTGTTAGGTTTTCTAATCAAAGCTGTGAGATACTAAACAATAAGGGTTCTATAATATTAACTGGACGTAGAACGTCTGAAAATTGTTATATTATTAGTGAATCCAGCTCATCTAATCAAACATGTTACATGGTCCATTCAGACGAGACTGATTTATGGCACAAACGTCTTGGACATGTACATTTTTAAAATTTATATAGATTGAGCAAACGAGAACTTATAAAAGGTTTACCCAAACTTCAGAAATTAGATAAAATATGTGGTAAGTGCCAGATAGGCAAATAAATAAGGAACTCACACAAAAAGGTGAATTCAAATACCACATCAAGACCACTCGAACTTCTCCACGTGGATCTAATTGGTCCTACCAGAACGGAAAGTCGTGGTGGAAAAAAGTATATCCTGGTAATAGTTGATGACTTTACCAGATTCACTTGGGTAGCCTTCTTAAGGGATAAATCTGAAACCCTTGAAGAAGTAAGAAAAGTTCTCAAAAGGATTCAAATTGAAAAATCTTCTCAAATCAGTAAGATTCGTAGTGATCATGGATCTGAATTTGAGAATAGCAATTTTGAGAAGTTCTGTACCGACCAAGGAATATTACATGAATTCTCTACTCCCAAAACTCCACAACAAAATGGAGTTGTGGAAAGAAAGAATAGGGTACTTCAAGAAATAGTTAATGTCATGTTGAATAGCATGAAGCTCTCTAAAAATCTTTAAATTTGGTCAAGTTTTCAACCTGACTTGCTATATTATTAACCGAGTCTACACTAGCAAAGATAATAATAAAACGGCTTACGAATTGTGGTTCAATAAAAAGCCTACTGTCAAATACTTTCGAGTTTTTGGCAGCAAGTGCTATATTTTACGAGATCATGAAAATTTGGAAAAATTCGATACAAAGAGTGATGAAGAGATTTTTCTAGGATATTCCTTAAACAGTCGTGCTTACAGGGTTCTGAACAAAAGAACTGGTGTGATTCAAGAGTCCATCAATGTTGTCATTGATGATCACTTAAATACGCCAATCCCTAATTCAGATAATGATGAAGTACTAGTCATTGATAAACCCGAAACTACATCAAATTAGACTGACTTTAAGTTGAGGACTGTTAAAGATCATCCAACTACTCAAATTCTTGGAAATCCTCTCACCGGTGTTTGCACCCATAGACAACTTGAGGATATATGTAATTATATATGTTTTACATCCCAAATAGAACCATCTAATGTAAAAGAAGCTCTTGCTGATGAGAATTGGATTGTTGCAATGTAAGAAGAACTTAACCAATTTGTAAGAAATGATGTTTGGTATCTCGTACCAAGACCTAAAGATAAACACATCATTGGAACAAAATGGATTTTCAAAAATAAGTCTGACGAGTGTGGTAATATAATTAGAAACAAGGCTAGACTAGTGGTACAAGGTTATACTCAAATTGAAGGAATTGATTTTGATGAAACTTTTGCACCAATAGCGCGTCTTGAATCTATCAGACTATTTATATCCATTGCATGTTTTAGAAAGATAAAGATATATCAAATGGATGTGAAAAATGCTTTTCTTAATGGTGATTACATGAAGAAGTATATGTTGAATAGCCAATGGGTTTTGAAGATCCCAAAAATACTGATCATGTATATCAGCTTAAAAAGGCACTTTATGGATTAAAATAAGCACCTAGGGCATGGTATGAGAAACTAACAAAATTTCTTTTAAGTCATAATTTTAAAATGGGATCTGTTGATAAAACTCTATTTGTTAAAAAAACATAATGATCATATCTTAATGGTACAGATTTATGTTGATGATATCATTTATGGATCAACTTGTACTGACTTAACTACTAAGTTTGCAGATTTGATGAAATCACAGTTCGAAATGAGCATGGTTGGGGAATTGACTTATTTCCTTGGATTGCAAGTAAAGCAACAACCTGAAGGAATATTCATTTCTCAATCTAAGTATGCTTTAAATCTAATCAAGAGATTTGGATTTGAGAATGACAAGAATTTCGATACTCCCATGAGTACTACCCTAAAACTCTCAAAAGACTCTAATGGTAAAAATATTGATTCAAAACTTTATCGAAGTATGATTGGTAGTTTGTTATATTTAACTGCTAGTAGACCTGATATTTCTCTAAGTGTTGGTATTTGCGCAAGATATCAATCTGATCCAAAAGAATCTCACTTGATTGCTGTCAAACGGATTATTAGATATGTCGCAAGTACTGTAAATCTTGGTCTCTGGTATCCTCATGAGACTAGTGTTCAACTTGCTGGGTACTCGGATGCTGACTGGGCTGGTAATCTAGATGATAGAAAATCAATCAGTGGTGGTTGCTTTTACATTGAAAATTGCCTAATTTCTTGGTTTAGTAAGAAACAAAATTCTATATCACTTTCAACAGTTGAAGCTGAATATATCGCAGCTGGTAATGTATATACACAGCTTGTTTGGATGCAACGAATGCTAAGTGATTATGGAATTAAACAGGATTCTATGTTATTACATTGTGATAATTCCAGTGCGATAAATATTTCAAAAATCCTATTCAAAGACATTCTCGTACTAAGCACATTGACATTAGATTTCATTATATTCGGGAATTGGTAGAAGAAAAAGTTATATCTCTAAATATATTCCTCAAGAAGATGAAAGTGATATTTTCACAAAACCTCTTGATAAAAGCAGGTTTAAAAAGATGAAATTTGATCTTGGCATGTGTATTTCAAAATGATTATTTATGCCTACTTGTATCATAGTGTATATATTTGCTAGGTTTAATTCCAATTATTTTTTTTAATTACAAGAAATATGAAATTTTGGACGTCCTTCGACCTGTCATGAGTATACTCGACCAGTCGACCTACGACCGGTCGTAGATACACTTGACCAGTCATAGATCTCGGGAATCACTTTAAAATTGGGGATTTTGCTTTCTTCCTCATTTCGTTTATCTTTTCTAAGGAGCCGAGCTTCGACTTGTCGAACCCATTGTTCTTGTTCTTCAAGGTTAGTATTCCATTTGTGTTTTTCTTGCAGATCTGTGTCTAGATTTTTCCTTTTCTAGCTTGAAGCTTTTTATTTTGAATTTCATTGAGGTTTGGGGTTTGGATTAAGAAAAATATGTTTTGAGTAAGCCCACTTCTCAATCCTTTGCAACTTCTCATTTCTTTGTTATTTTTATTGCAAATGGCAACTAGAGGTAGAAAAACTACTTCCCATGGTCCTTCTTCTTCCTCCAGATCAACCAAACGTCATCTTCTTGTGCCTAATGATGACCCATCTTATGTTACGAACATTAGATCACATAATGTTATTGTTGAACATCCTGTTGATATTAAACATATTGCACCTTTTGATATCCTTCCTTTGCTTGAAGTTGTAGGTTGGGTTAACCTATTACATTGGGGTGGGCCTGCATATCGGTCCATTGCCCAATCCATGTTTACATGTATTAGTGACTTCTCACAGGATAATTTAACTTTTAAAATATCTACTAGTGAAGGGCCATTTGACATTGATCGTCATTTAATTTCAGCCCTCATGGACATTCCTGTGAATGATGAGGGTATTCCTATTCATAATTTGACTGATAAACCCTCAGTTTCTGAAAAACGTATGCTCACTAAAGACTTGTGTAACATGGATGTTCACTGGACTAAAAAAGGGAATGCGCTTCCCGCAAGGTATTTGTTACCCAAATACAAAATCCTCCACAGAATCTTTTTGTCTAATTTGTATCCTCATTCGGGTAATAAAACTAACTTGACTTCGTTTATGGTTCGTGTTATTCATGCTATTTTCAGTGGTATTCATATTTGTTTACCATCCTTAATCTGTCATTTCATTCTTCAGTTTAGACTCCATCCTGGTCATAGTGACATTCCTTTTGGCTATTTAATGACTGTATTGGCCACACATATGCTGGTCGATATACCTGTTAATGAGGCACCTATCCATCATCTGATTTTCAACAATTCTAATCTCAATAAGATGAAGCTGGAATTACTTCCTGAATAAGGTGGTGATGGTGGTGGTAGTCATGAAGAAGTTGGTGATGACATTAATATGGATGACATCTTTGAGGAACTGGATTCTGATTCAACAAATGATCTAGATTTTGAACCATCTGATTTTGATGCACGTCTGAGTGCATTAGAGGGTAAAGTTGAGAATATAAATGTAAAGATGGAAAACATGTCGGTTGCTTATGATTTACAATTCAAGTACATGAACAAATATCTTAGGCGATTGAACAAAGGCATGCACCAACTTGATCCCTCTATTCCTGCTCCGTCATCTGGTTCTAGTTCTGATTAGTTTATATGGATTTTCTGGTCTGTAATAACTTTAAAACTTAGCACTACATTGACTGATTTGGAATTGGATACTATCTTTGTTTTATGCTGAGTATTTGTTCTTTGTGAGACTATGCTGATTTTAAGTTGAGTACTATCTGTTTTGCTGCTATAATCTCCTCATGTTTTCTCTCATATATCCCTTTATTTAGTTCTCCTTTGTCATATTGTGACAAAAAGGGGGAGAATGGTTTGTTCTTAACGTTGTGATTATGAGAGGAGAAGCATTGGTTATGTTACTCCGGGGGAGTAATTTTTGAACTAGTTAAATGAACTGGTTGAATGTTGAATATTGATTTGATTTGCAGGTAAGCCAGTTAATATTAACTGGTTCATGTTTATTTAACCAGTTGTTCTACTCTATGTTCATCTTGGTTATGTGTTTTGTCACTAATTTGACAAAGGGGGAGATTGTAAGTGCTATAGTTTATATCCCTGTCGGTTGTCAAATTTATGGTGCCAAAATCACTATTATATAACTTGCATAAGTGAAGCTCTCTCAAAGATCAACATTCATGAACAAGCAAAGCTCAAAACAAGCAAAGTTCACAACAAACAAAGCTCACAAGTACAAAGATTCACTCAAAGATCAACCTTGACGGTAAGTATTGCTCACAAGACATGATTCAAGAATGCAAGACTTCAAGAAGAGTACAAGGCAGTTCGTAAAGAACTCAAGACACTTTCAAAATTGAGCTGCATCAAGACTTCAAGGCTTAAACTTCACACTTTCAAGATTGAGCTGCATCAAGACTTCAAGGCTTAAACTTCAAGGTCACTTGTTCCTAATGTTTTCAATGTCCTTACTTCATGATTGGGGGTTTGATTGACCATAGGTTGACCTTAGAAGTAGGCCATTTTGGATACATAAGTCATATGTATATGTCACATGAGTTTGGGCTGTTCGAGGACTTGTCCTAGGCTTTCTTCGACTAGTCCTAGCTCTGCTTCGACCAGTCCAAGAAATTCTACGATCAGTCGTGAGTTTGTTACAAAATTCAGATATTTTCTGTTAGGCTTCGACCAGTCCAGGAATATGTTCGACCGATCCGAATGAGCAGTGTCGATCGCTTCTTTGACGATTGAAAATCTTCGACTCAAAGTCCAATGATGAATTACAGGATCTTCGACTTGAAGAGACCTGTCAAGGAGACCTTCGACGACGATCGAAGATGACCTTCGACCAGTCGTAGAACAGTCAAAGCTTATCGCGCCTGATTTTTTTCAAATCTGTTACTTCTTCGACTAGTCGAAGAGCTCCCTAGACCAGTCGAAGACGTGATCTGCTCACCTATAAATTGAGCATGAATCTCAGAAGAATTCAAGGAATTAAGTAATCCATTCAAGCCAATCTTCATCAAACTTCTGAGTGATAATTTTGTGCTCCATTTAAGTTAAGTGTGCTTATTTAATATTCTCTTTCTTTAGCTTTATTTAATTGATTTTGTTTCTACTATTCTAATCCAATTTGATAAGAGGAATTGTTATTCCCTTTCTTTGGAATCAAAATCAATTAAGGCAAGCCCTAGTTGGTTTAATTTAAAATCCATTAGAATTAGAACCATTGTAATTGAGTACTGGACATTGAACTTGGACATTCAATCATTTACTCTGACTTGGTTCTATCGGGCTGGTACAACGAAGGAGATAATCAGGTATTTTACATTTAATTGTAAATTCCTTTCTGTTTTGGTTTCTTTCAAGATTTGCCAGAAAAATCTTGTTGTATTGGTTATCTAAGGAGAGCCAGGAAAACTCAGAAGTGGGGTTTTTTTTTTAATTGTGTAAGCCCACGGACAAAGACACAATTGTAAAGGTTTTGGGTGAACCTGTGAAAACCTATTTTGTTAGTGAACGCTAATATCCCCTGTATGAGGATATTAGGAGTGGAGTAGCATTCTGTGTGGCTGTTGTTTAACAGTTGGTGAACACACAGGCGAACCACTATAATCCCTTGTGTTAAGGTTGAATGATTTACATTTCTAATCGTTAATTATTTGTTTGTGGGATGTATGTATGGTGGTGAATGTTGTAATCATTTAATTCAAGCTTTGTGGGAATTTTGTAATAGTTTAGAATTTACTTTCTGCTATTCCTTTATCTGCTTGAAATTCAGTTTCCTTTAAAGTTGTTCCAGCAAGGTTGCCCTGTCAGTTTTATGGTGTATGGCTGTCCCTAGAACAATACATTTGTGATTACAATTTATTTCAGTTTGTACTTATCTCTGCATTCCTCTATGGTTTGAGATTTGATACAAAGATCTTTCTAGAAATAAGGTTGCCCTACCATAAACTCTGGTTTTTGGTGAAAGGTTGTCCTTAGAACAACATTTGTATCAACCTCTCAATATCAAAATTTTGAGGTCGTTTTACTTTCCTGCATTGTGTTTTATCTTGGTTATTATATTCTTTTTAATTCCGCTGTTATAAGTTTTATTTGGCATAGTCCTATTCACCCCCCCTCTAGGACATGTAGCTAGGCCTTTTCAATAGCAAGCACCGATAATCGGCCTCGACAATCAGCCTAACAAGGGCCTAAGGGAAAGGTCACAATGTGGACATTTAACCATCATTGCCCATCAATGTGGACATTCAACCAACATTGCTCCCAAGGAGTGGCCCACATAGAGCCTAACATTTAGTGGGCCCATGGCCTCATACAAGGGCCTAATACACATCACTATAGGCCTCGCTCATAGGCCATATATACATTACAATGGGCCGCATCTTAGGGCCTTATATATATCACAATGGGCCACAACAATAGGCCTCATATGAATCTTAGTGGGCCTCAGCACATGGGCCATAAATACATCACATTGGACCTCACTCATGGCCCACACATACACCACATCGGGTCTCGCCATACGGGCCATAAGTACATTACAATGGGCCTTATCAAATGGGACATAAATACATTACAATGAGCCACACACCCGGGCCTCGAATACATCACAATGGACCACACACCTAGGCCTAATACACGTCACAATGGGCCGCATGACATGGGCCGACATATACAATAAGTGGGCCGCATCAATGGGCCCCATATACAACAAATGGGTCGCATTAATGAGCCGCACCAATGGGCCTCATATACCACAAGTGGGTTGCATTAATGGGTCGTACCAATGGGCCTCATCTACGACAAGTGGGCCACATCAATGGGCCGCACTAATGGGCCTCATATTCATCTAGTGGACCGCACTAATGGGCCTCATATTCATCTAGTGGGCAGCACTAATGAGTCTTACCAATGGGCCTCATATACAACGAGTGGGATGCATTAATGGGCAGCACCAATGAGCCTCATATACCACAAGTGGGCCTCATTAATGGGGCCTCAAATACATCAAATGGGACCTCAAGTAAGAGCTTGGGTTACACCAGAAATCATTTCAATAGTTGCAGGTGCAACATGTGTATCATTCTATGGGGCACATGGCTCACTAATGATAATCAGCACTGCCAAACATTGTCCATGTAAATCAGCACTGTCCAAACATTGGACAACACCGTCTAAACACTGTCCATGTAAATCTGTACCATCCAAACATTAGATAGCACCGCCCAAAAACTGTCCATGTAAATATGCACCATCCAAACAATGTTCCGCACCGTCCAACACAATCTGGACAATGTGGATGAAATCAATACATCATAGTGGTGTCCACAGTCCAGGTGGTACCCACAGAACTTGCTGACGTTGACGCAGCAACTGCTGCTACTGAAGCACTCCAGCCAATCCACATCCAACATCCATGTGTTGGATGGTGGTTGAAACACATCAGATTAAGGTGGGCCCCACATGCTGCCATGGTGGGGTCCACGTCCAATGGATGGACGGTGTTTGATAAAACCCATACATCACAGTGTAATCCCACTGTCCAATAATCTGGATGATGGAGATAAAACACATATATCATGGTGTGGTCCACGATCACGTCCAGATGACTAGATTGATCAAATTAAACAGATGGACGGATTGGATATAACACATACATCAAGAGCAAACCCAGAGGGCCTGGTGACGTCAATACAGCAGCAATGTAACCGCCATAACATACTCCAGCCAATCGATTTCCACAGCCTGGTGGGTCCCACATGTGGCCCACCAGATATGTATTTATAATATAATATTATTTATTTATATATCTTATTTATCTTTTTTTTTTTGCTATAACATCCACGCCCTGGATGTCCATTGATGAACGGTCTGGATTTAACTTGTCGGCCCACTGTCTAGATGGACGGTCTGGATTTAACATCACATGGGCTCCCAGTTGCTAGACAGCATGGGGCACAACACATATATCACATCACAGTGGAGTCCACCGTCCCAGCTGGACGGCAGGATAAAATACATGTATCAGGTGGGCTCCACCGTCCCAGCTGGACGGCAGTGGTAAAACACATACTTCAGGTGAAGTCCCACCGTCCAGAAAATTGGACGGTGTGGATGGTGTGGATCAAAGCATACATCAAGTAGGCCCACGACTTGTATGGTGTGGATCAACTGGGCCACACGCCATCACACAAAGAGAGAGAGAGAGAGATGGAGAGACGTGAGAAGTGGAGGGACCCTGCCACTATGGACCCTCCCTATACAATGCACACATCAAGATGGGTCCCACCACATGTGGGCCCTCAAATCATTAAAATCAACGAATCAAACCCTTAAAAAAACCCACCTTTGATCTCCTCTTCCTTCTAATGCCTATAGCCTCTAGAGCTCCAAGGGAACGATTTCAACGGTCGAGATGATCTTCGGATGGTGGAGATGGGAGGTAGGAAGGTGGGCCACACTAGCTTCTCTCATGGAAGCTTAGGCATAGGTTGCTTGGAGAATGAGGGATAGAGAGAGATGAGAGAGAGGTGTCAGAGAGAGAGAGAGAGAGAGAGAGAGAGAGAGAGAGAGAGAGATGGGTGAGTGACAGGTGTACTTAGTTGTAAGAGAGAGAGTTGACTTTGGGGAGGGTGGTTATACTTGGGGATGGGTGTTGTACTTTGGCTAGTGATGTGATTAATTTGACATGTTTCTCTTGGGTTTGCAAATGTACGACATTTTCTCGAACTGAACGCGGGCCCACATCTCCTGGCCTGGGTATCGCCTTGGCACGTAATACGTGGTGTCGCAACTACGACGACGACGTGGTCGCTATGGTACAAGTCTCGGGTTGATCCAACTCTGGAATACGGGATACAACTAAGGATCACATTCAATTGCTATCTACGCATTGTGGGTCATCGGAATTCAACCGGGAGGACCAAGAAAGCTTAAGAACGGTAGGGTTAGGATACTGGTCTCACAGTTCTCCCTTCCTAATAAAAATTTCGTCCTCGAAATGTATAGAATAGACAAGGAAAGAGGAAACATCATCAAGTATATAATCAATTTACAAAAGGATGAAGATAGAGCTCTCTAATCTCAACCTTGCCCTCCCAAGATGCATCATCAACACTATGGTGATCTTACTGAACCTCGAACCTTGGATCACAGATGATCAAAATTGAAATGCTATGTAGCCTCACGATCTCAAAGGTAGGGAGCTATATCAGAAAATTTTATAAGTTATCTGAACTTGGGGATCTAACCATTCTAAGTTCTCAACAATCATAGAGTGCAAGGTACCTATCAGCAGATATGTGATGTTATCCTTAGGTATTCCTAAGTTATGCTTTGATACCAACTTCTGTCATGGCCCAAACCCAAAAATCGGGCTCACAAAATTCCTGATTGCCAAATCCGGTGCTGACGGTGATGGCCTCTGTAGTACCCCATTCTCAGTTCCCAGTGCTCATATGCCAGATTCCGATCCTGGGATCCTATAAGGAGGATTTTTCAATGTACATTTGTCTCATAAGAAGCATAACCATAAGTTTACCCAAATCACAAAGGCAATATCATCATCACATAACCACTAATATAAACATTTGAATACAATGCTGAAAGGGAAATATATATATATCGAAATCAAAGCTCCAGAAGACCGCTGCGCGCCCCATACTCAACGCTGCTGCAACCTAATGCCACCTTCACGCATCTATCATGCATAAGCTTATAGAAAGCTTAGAGGGTGGTGTAAGTATGTCCATAAGGTAAGTGCCAAGTATTCAATCCAATGCCATATCATATAATATCAGAAATGCTGACAAGATCATGAATCATATGATATCAAAGTAAAAATACTGACCAGTCCATTAGTCATATAATATCAGAGTACGGAATACAGATCATAATGAGCCAAATATCAGATGCCGAGGATGTAATACAATATGCAAATCCTGACGAGCCACGAATACCATCAACCTCATCTAAGCCATATAAATGTAAAAACATAGTAACTCAAAATGCTAAATGATGCGAATGCAATGTAATATGCGGTGCGAATGAAATAACTAAGCTGGAGTGAAGTTGGGATGATAGTACGTAGTATCGTAGGCTATGGGGTCCATGACAAGGGACTTCTATCCAAACCAGTCCCATACATAAATCTGAATAGCTAGACTCAATGTGGTAAACCCCTGACCTTAGGTTAGTCGCGCACCCCAACTGAAATCCTTGCCATTGCGAAGGTACACAATAATTAATTACGCACCACCAGCCCGATTGGATAGTGAATGAATGAATGAATGAGTATGCAACTCCTGCTCAATAAGTCCACGTATCAGTACTATACATCTCTGGGATCATCATCGAGGTCAAGTACACTCCAAACCAGATTGTCGCCGCATCGCATGCAACCAAGTGAGTGGAAGAGACCTCATTATCCACCTGGCCAGTAGTCAGCTAATACCTACCCAGCACGTCAATAACGGGCCCATTTATGAGGTGGTCAAACTCAACCTAGTTTTGTTCACCACGAATTAGACGGATAGGTCACTCCCCTTTCCAACTAATCACGACACAGTGGGAGACGTGCCCTACTAGTATTCGGCAATCTAGCACTCATGTAATCCACTCGGTCTAGATGTTGGAGCGTCCTCTGGTACCAAGAGGGTTTAGGGATTTCACCAAGGGCCATTTATAGCGGCCCGATGCTAATAACAAATTTTTTGTATCCTATTTGGCCATTCACGGAGTGCCTGTGGAGGCTACAGCCCTAATGTCGCTAGGGTGTACAGTAATCACAACGTACAATACAAGATGCATGAGTCATACAATCCAGTCATGTATCAATCCTGCACATACTATGTGCTCATGTAAGATAATCTCCTCCTATCAGGGAGTCTCATAACAACCTGCCTATGGCATATGCAATGGTCAATCACATCTTATAACAAACATGCGAATGATGCGCATGGGCATGTTTCATGATGCTATGCTGTCACATACTCATAATCAGTATCGATAGCCAGCACTGATAATCGGCATCAATAATCAGCCTCAACAATCGGCCTAACAAGTGCTTAAGGGAAAGGTCACAATGTGGACATTTAACCATCATTGCCCATTAATGTGGACATTCAACCAACATTGCTCCCAAGGAGTGGCCACAACACTGCTCCCTAGGAGTGCCCATCAATGTGGACATTCAACCAACCATCAATGTGGCCATTCAACCAACATTGGTCCCAAGGAGTGCCCATCAATGTGGACATTCAACCAACATTGCTCCTAGGGACGTTAAACAGTTGTACCTTTCAAGTGGGCTACCCACATGGGCAACTAAATGATGGATGGGGTGGACACAACACTTATAAAGTGGGCCCCACCTATAGATGACTTGGATAAAATACATGCTTTATGGTGGGGTCCATCCGAGTGGGCCGCACGGCCACATCATCACAAACAACAAGAAAAAAATGAAAGAGAGAGGGAGAGAGAGAGAGAGAGATGTGTGTGATGGAGGGACCCAGACACTATAGGCCCTCTTTTGCAATCAATCATACATCAAGTGGGTCCCAATACATGTGGGTCCACCAAATCAAAGATCAATGGTGGAGATTCCTTCTCCACCAAAATGGAAGCTCTAGATGACCTCTATTCATGCAAGGAAAATAAACATCATGATGGGGTCCATGGAGAATGGCCCCATCATGGAATGATCGTGAGGATCAAGGTAGGTCATCGGTCACACTTATGGTCCAAAGTGAGATCCATACCATCAATCGGTAGGCCTCACTTGGCCCATCATCAAAACATGAAAATCTAGCCTATAAAGCACCCATCGTTCGATCTTCTTGGTCCGATGGAAAGAAAATCTTCTTGTGTCTCACTTTGATGGAGGGTGATGATGTTTGAATGGCTAGGATGATAGTTCTTGGGGTGGGAAGTGGGCCACACAACATGTACTTTTCTCTCACCTAAGGAAGAGCTTAGACGTCCATTTTTTTCTCCTTGGAAATGCTTGGAAAGTGTGTTGAGAGAGAGAGAGAGAGGTGGTGGTTGTAAGAGAGGTGATGGATGTGAGGTGAGTGATGGGTGAGGTGAGTGATGTAGTTGACATGTATGGGTGTGTAAGAGAGAGGGTGAGAGAGAATTGACTTGGTGGTGTTTGACTTGTGGAGAAAGAAAGCATGGGTGTGTGTACTTGTCATGAGGTGATTGATTGATTGATGGGACATGCTATAGAGATTCTCTTAGGATTACAAACACACGGTGTTTTCTTCGAACTGAACACCGGCCCACATCTCCTTACCAGGGTATCGGATCAGTATGTAAGACGTGGCGTTAGAACCGCGGTGACGGTGCGATCACAATGGTATAAGTCTCGGATAAGTTAACTTAAATCTACAGGATACGACTTAGGGTTACGCGCAAACGTCAATCATAGGTCAAGGATTACCAGACTTCGATGAGAATGATCGCAGGAGTCGACGGAACAGTACGGACTAAGATATGGATCTTACAGCTCTCCCCACCTAATAAAAATTTCGTCATCAAAATTTATACTACCATCGTACTAAGTATAACTCATACGGGAATAGGAAACATAACATCATATATAATCAAAACACAACATATCATCATAATTAAACACCTAAGAGATGGGGATAACACCCACGAATCTCAAGCTCTAACTCCCAAGACGCACATTCATGAGCAATCTAGCAAGACCATGTAGAGGCCAAGTCACACGAATCGTCGACGACTGCTCCTGATGACTGAGGGTCCTGCTAGGCAGCATAAAATCTACCCTGGGCCTGCTGGGGAGGTGTAGGTCCCCTCTAAGGTCTCTACTACTATGTGGGAGGTCCTGGAGGTTGGTGCTACTGTCGCTGTTGCTGCTGTGGTGGCTGTCATAGAGGTGGATGCGGTGCCCTCGGCTGCTGCTGCTGCGGTTGGGGACACTCGTGCACGTGATGTCCTGTCCTACCGCATCCAAAGAAGGTACCTGCAAACGGCCCTGAAGGTGATGCTGAGGCTGCCACTGGTGCTCGAAATTCTGGACGGTTCGTGCATCGCTGCTGTGGATGATACTACTGCGGTTGGGAGCTACTGGAGGGCTCCTTCCTGTTCTGATCTCCCTTTAGGTCACGGGCTCTCTGCAAACTGGCCCAATCTGACTCGTAGATCTCGGCCCTCTCCACAATCTGCTCAAATGTCGAAAGCATGTGTCTGATCACACGACTCCTGAGGCCAGGACTCAAACCGTTCTCAAATCGGCGAGCTTTCCCCCCCTCATCATCAACAAGATACGTCGTAAATCTCGATGGCACAACAAAACGTGCCTCATACTGGGACACAGTCATGCCTCTCTGGACCAGAGTCTTAAACTCTAATGCACGTTGCTTGTGCACATGCTCGGGAAAGAACTTCTGATCGAACTGGTCTACAAAGTCCTCCCAGGTCCACTCGAAATCAGCTGCTACCAATCGAGCGACAGATACCCACCAATGTTGAACCTCACCCTGAAGAAGAAATACAGCTAATGGGACTTGCTGCTGAGTCGTACATCTCATGGTGTCGAATATCTTCTCCACCTCGGAGCACCATATCTCTGCTGCAGTAGGGTCTGGCTCGCCCCGAAAATGCGGGGGATCGTGCTGACGGAAGTCCTTGAGAAGGGCGCTCGCATGCTCCTGCTCTACTTTGGCTGGTGTAAGAGTGGGACGCTTATTCTTCCCCTGAAGAATGGTGGTCATCGCTTACAGCATCTGCTAAAGCTGGGCGGCACTCATAGGTGCGGTCGGATCCACACCGGTCTCAGGTAAAGGAGTGGCATCCTCAGGTTGGAAGGTAGGAATATCCGGTGGTGAAGTGGGAGTAGCAAGTGGTAGAGCGGGAGTCACAGGTGGTGGAGCAGGATCTTCTCAGGTCGTTCTTCTAGGCGGCATGTCCTACAAGAAGGAACAAGGGCCTATCATCATTGGGCACTCTCGAATACACATGCGATAGGGAGCTATATCAGGAAGTTTCTAAGTTATTCGAACTCAAGAATCTAATCGTTCTAAGTTTGTAACAATCACACAGTATAAGGTAGCTATCAGCAGATGTGTAATGCTATCCTCAGGTATTCCCAAGTTATACTCTGATACCAACTTCTGTCACGCCCCAAATTTAAAAAACGGGCTCACAAAATTCTCGATCGCTGAATCTGGCGCCGACAGCCTCCGTAGTGCCCCATTCTCGGATCCCAGCACTCACATACCAGATTCTGATCCTGAAAATCCTCCTTGTAGGATCCCCAAGATCGGAATCTAGCATGTGAGTGTCGGGATCCGAGAATGGGGCACTGCGGAGGCTGTCGGTGTCGGATTCAGCGATCAAAAATTTTGTGAGCCCATTTTCTGAGTTTGGGGTGTGACAATGACTCTATTTCTTCACAATTATGCAACACAAATTACCACGCCTATGCTAGATCCCCAAGGTCCATATCCTAAAATGTCGGGGATCCTAAAGGACAAACGTTATGTGTGAATACAGATATGAGTCCTTGTTCATGCTCCTGCCCTTATCGGCATTCTGATCATCTCGGTTAAATCTAGTCTATATGCCATAAAGATACATGGAGCAAAATATCAGACACTCATTATCATTGTACGCTTCAGCAATGGATCCCTCCGGTCATGCCTTATTCCTCACAAATAGTTTTAGTATGTGAAGGTATCTGTACACAAAACCACTATGTTATACGTATGAAAATATTGATATATGTATTTTACGGAATGAATAAAAATTTTAATAGGTTCTACCACCTTTCGATCGGATACATCCAAAGATATTATATTGGGCCTGTACACTTCGCCTCGTGCGGTAACTGAATCATTAGGTGTACCATGACATTGAAAAACGCAGGTGGAAATATTCAATCAAGTTTACAAAGGATTACGACAATGTCTCTCTCCAATCGTTTAATAATATTTACATTCAACGATTTCGAACACAAATCCTTAAAGAATATGCCCAACTCAATTAGCGCCACACTGATATCCTTGCTCAGGAATCCACGAATCACAACCGGTAGTATGCGTTACAGAAGGACGTAGCAATCATGACTTTTCATTCTTATTACCTTACAGTCCGTAACGTTTACGTGCTAAGATATGTTTAACGCATACCCATTGGAAAATTTCACCGATCTCAACCATTCACATAAATGCTTTTTCTCTAGTTTTGTCAATGTGTAGCAGGCTGCTAGTATAGTATACGAATTTTCATGTGGTTGCAAGTGCAACTCTTTCCTTAAACCCATTGCTTGTAGATCCAATCAAGCCTTAAAACTGTCTTTTATTTTCTTCTCTATGTTCATCAATGTTCTAAAGACATTGTCACATATATTTTTCTCAATATGCATGACATCCAAGTTGTGTCGCAGTTTCAGATCACTCCATTAGGGAACTAAAAAAAAATACTCTTCGTCCTCCAGTTATAGTCCAATACTATACGTTTCCTCTTCTTCAAGTGTGATGCCTTACCAAATCTAACTTTTTCAATGTTACTCAGTTGTTGTATCACATCTTCTCCAGATTGCTCTTTCAGGGGTGGCCTATGATCTTGTTTACCATCAAAGATCATCGTCTTCCTACGCCAACTATAATCGCTCGGAAGGAAGCAATGATGGGTCATATAACACGTTTTTCTACCATGCTTTAATGACAATGAACTAGTCTCAATACCACATGTAGGACAAGCCAACTTTTCCTTCGTGCTCCACGCAGACAAATTCTCATACGTGGAAAAGTCATTTATTGTCCACAGGACCGCTACATGCAATCGAAATATCTGTCTTGCAAATGTGTCATACATTTATACACCTTAACTCCACAACTCGTTTAACTCATCTACTAACGGTTGCAAATACATATCAATGTCATTCCCAGGTGACCTGGGTCCATGAATAAGCAATGACATCATGAAAAATGACTCCTTCATACACAATCAAGGAAGTAAATTGTAAGGCATAAGTACCACTGGCCATATATTGTATGAGCTACTCATATTACCAAATGGATTAAAACCATCACTTGCAAGACCTAGTCGAACATTGCGAGAATCCTCTGCAAACTAGTCATATTGCATGTCAAAATTTTGCCAGGCTTTAGAGTCCGCAGGCTACCTCAGTGTACTATCATCATGAACGCGTTTCTCCTTATGCCACCTCATATAGTCTAAGTTAGTTATGTCTCAATTAACTATCATTCACCCGTCAAATTTAAAATTAAGAACTAAATTAGATGTGGTGGAAATATATACATGAGTGCACACTTGCCCATGAAAAGAAACACATATACATACAGAAGAAAATTAACATCCACCTCAATGGACTTACTATCCACCTAGACCACCCATGCTAACATGCCATTTGTATACAACATTGGGTTCATCCAAAAGGTGGGATCCACCATGCTAAACACATGACACAAAATCAGGCCAGTCCACTCATTTCGTATAGGGTGGATTGCATGATGAGCGTCTTGATTTTTGGCCCAAATGATACTCATGGTGTGGTCCATCTTTTGAGTGGCTCAGATGTCATGCACAAGTTGCATCTGTTCACACGCAATGCATTTTGGTGAATTGCACAATGTAAGAGAAGTGGAGACCTAGTTCATTCACATGTTGACACAAGTATTAGCTAAGGAGGCTCTAAAGAATCTCTATGTATGTGTGAAGGTCTCAAATGCAACTAGTTGAATGGTAAGTTACTTTCCAACTAGAGTATGACTGTTGATGCATGCATACAAAATCCAACCTGTTGCGATTGAAGCCCTCAATCTAGGGTCATGTTTTGAGGATCCAAACAATTTATATTGATTGACCTCCCCATGGATGGGAGATGCCAATTAAAACTACTCAAGATTGGAATATTTTAACCCTTTAATCATTTAGTTCTTTTTCTTTGAAAGTGGAATATATCATTAACAGTTGTGTTTTATGGGCCATTGGTTGAAAGTTGGGAGTTTGAGATAGCCATCATCAGCTTTGTATCTTGTCATATCAACGGTTTGGATCAACAAACATGACCCCGTTTCGAAGGCTATAACACCGCTTATCCTTCTCAGGACGGATCATCCTTTGGCAATGTCCTTGGGACTAGGTTCTCTGATTGAGGAGTTGATCTGATTGGTCCCAGTGTCTGTAGGGGTTGCCTTGAAAATCTTCCAAATTGGAAGGATTCTACCCATTCAATCAGTGGTCCACAAATGGATAGTTAATGTGGAGCCCATACCATCAATGGTTTTTATCACTGAACAATGGTCGTATGGATTCTGTACCATTTGTCCATGCTGCAAATGATCAGGACCCTTTATTTCTTCCTTGAGCAATGTCCCCCCTAAAATGATAAAATTACTGAAATCACCATTTTGCAGATATCTTCCACTTCTATCCCCATACATATGACACAGTACAATATATGGCCCACTGCCAAACATGGAGTGGAATTGGCATAAGACCAGATGCAATTCCATCCCACCTAATCCCTTCTAATCCCACTGCCCAAACACGCCCTAAATCCCCAAATCCCTAAATTGATATTGAGATTGAGAGAGATTGAGAGAGAGAGAGAGAGAGATACCTCACTGTCGTGAATGACCTTCAACCGAGCTTCAGAGAGAGAGAGAGAGAGAGAGAGAGAGAGAGAGAGAGAGCGTGCGTGGGTAAGGCGTTCGGCAACGGACTGCAAGAGAGATCAGAGAGAGACAAAGAGAGAGAGGAGGGAGAGGATGCGAGAGAGACAGAGAGAGGACAGGGTGGAGAGAGGAAGAGAGAGATAGAGAGCGAGAGGAGGGAGAGGCTGTAGAGAGAGAGAGAGAGAGAGAGAGAGAGAGAGAGAGACTGCCGCAGTCTCTCTCACAAGCGCGGCTTACATACAGGTTGAGTAGCGTGTTGGCTACTGAAGTGACGTCACCAAGTTTTGTGGGCCTCACTATGATGTATGTGTTGTATCCACACCGTCCATCCATTTTGAGATATTATTTTAGGGCATGAGCCAAAGAATGAGGCAGATAAAAAGATGTAGTGGACCTCACCATAGAAAACAATGGGGAGAGTGATTCCCACTATTGAAACTATCCTAAGGCCCGCCATAATTTCTATTTGAAATCCAACCTGTTCAAAAGTTAAAAAAGACATGAAATAAGGTAAAACACAAATATCAGCTTGATCTAAAACTTTCATGGCCTTTAGAAGTTTTTAATGGTGGGTGTCAGTATCCCCATTATTTTCTATGCTGGGGTCCACTGGAGCTTTGGATTTATCTTTGGCTATTGCCCTAAAATGATCTCTCCAAATGGATGGAAGGTGTGGATATAAAACATACATCATGGTGGGGCCCAAAAATGAGAGGTATATAAATATCAGGTAGACCACACCAC
The DNA here is from genome assembly GCA_030180095.1 of Magnolia changhungtana. Taxonomy (NCBI): domain Eukaryota; kingdom Viridiplantae; phylum Streptophyta; class Magnoliopsida; order Magnoliales; family Magnoliaceae; genus Magnolia; species Magnolia changhungtana. Next base: position 5,153,315 of record JASAUF010000474.1, read on the forward strand.
ATGAAAACAATAGTGATTGGATATCCATCATTAAAATCCTTGTAAGGCCCACTGTATTGTTTAGTTGGCATCCAATCTTTTTATTAGGTAATACAGGCCTAGATGAAGGGGAAAAACAAAAATCATCTCGATCCAAAACTTCTTTTATGGCCCTCAGAATGTTTTAAATGGTTAACGCTCATTCAACACTATTTCTTGTAATGTGGTCCATTTAAAATTGGGATATGCCTCATTTTTGGTCTCGTGCCATAAGATGATCTTTAAAAATAGATGGATGGCATGGATTAAACACATACATCATGGTGGGGCCCACATAGCACCAACCGCCAGCCTTGGATGGTGTAGGGGGAGGAGTTAATCTGTTCCCCATATGTGTGGTGTGGTCCATTTAATCTTTGGATATGATTCATTTTTTAGATAATTCTATAAAATGATCTTGAAAAATGGATGAATGGTGTGGGTTGATCCCAAATTTTCGGTAAATCCAAAACTCAAGTGGACCATGCCACACAAAACAGTGTGGAATAATGATTTCCACCGTTGATACTGTCCTTAGGCCCACAATAATGTTTATTTGTCATCCAACGTGTTCATAATATCAAAAAGATATGAATGAAGGGAAAACACAAACATTAGCCTAAATGTGGGCCACACCACATAATATAATGGAGAGGGGTTTCCTTAAAAGATTCATAATTATATATTGGGCCTGCCTAAATGTGATTCACATGTCCAATCCACTCATTATGTGTGTCCCACTTGGTTGAGGGGTCAGACCAATTTTCAACTGCATCTAAAACTCGTGTGGGCCCCACCAAGTGCTTTTATATTTTTTAGGATGTCTTCAATTAGTTTTAGATGGTATGGCTCACTTGAGTTTCGTATATAGATGATTCTTGAGATATCTCATAACCTAAAGGGGATACATCAAATCCACGGTGTTGATGTTCAACACATCATGATGGGGCCCACAAAACTTACTAACATCAATTCTTAGGTTCTCACGAGGTCAAAAAGTTGGGTCACAATTTTGACCAGAATATTTGGCCCATTTTACATGTCTGGTCGATTCACTCTATTTTATTGATCATTACCCTCAATTTGACTAGTTACTCACCTCGATCATGCTACATATGAGAAAGATATTGGGCAAACAAGATTGATCAACAATTTGAGTGAATTTTAATTTAAACATCTGAAGTTATTTACTCTTCAATCTGACTGATCATATTGTCCAAAAATAGTTAACGGTTGTTCATAATATCAAAAATATATGAATGAATAGAAAACACAAACATCAGCTTTATCCAAAACTTCTATGGCCTCCAAGAAATTTTAAATGGTAGAGGTTCAATCACACTATTTTCTATGGTGTGGTCCACTTAAGCTTTGGATATGCTTCTTTTCTGTTCTTTAGACCTCATATTATCTGTTAACATGGATGAATGGAGTGGATAAAATAAATAAATAACGGTGGACCCCACAGAGTTTACTCTGGTAAGGGTAACGAGTAACTCACCTAAATGCAGTGGAGAAGGGTTTACTTAAAACATTCATAATCATATATTGGGCCTGCCTAAATGTGATTCACATATCTAACCCACTCATTATGTGTGTCCCACTTGGATGAGGGGTCAGACCAAGTTTCAACCGCATCCAAAACTCATGTGGGCTCCACCAAGTGCTTTTATATTTTTTAGGATGTCTTCACATAGTTTTAAATGGTATGGCCCACTTGAGCTTCATATACAGATGATTTTTGAGATATCTCATAACCTAAAGGGGACACATCAAATCCACGGTGTTGATGTTTGACACACATCATGATGGGGCCAACAAAACTTACTAACATCAATTCTTAGGTTCTCACGAGGTCAGTAAGTTGGGTCACAATTTTGACCAAAATATTTGGCCCATTTTACATGTCTGGTCCATTCACTCTATTTTACTGATCAATACTCTCAATTTAACTAGTTACTCGCCTTAATCAAGCTACATATGAGAAAGATATTGGGCATACAAGATTGATCAACATTTTCAGTGAAATTTGATTTAAACATCTGAAGTTATTTACTCTTCAATCTTAACTGATTAGATTATCTAAAAATGATTAGAGGTTCAATTAGTGGATGTGCTTAATAATTTAGTAATTTTATTTTTCACAGATAAATTTCAATTTCCATTTAAAAATAACATTTTTTTCAAAATGTATATTTTTTTACTCTTTTAACAAAATATCATTTTTATTATAAAATATTTCAAAAAAATTTTAAAATACAAATTCTGAATTTTTATTTTCAAAATCTCAAAAATTTTCTTATATTTTAATTTTTTTCTCAAAAATTTCAAAATGCCGATTTTTTTCTTCAAAATCATTATTTTGTTCTCAAAATTTTTCTCAAACAATTAAAATTTCTGAACTTTTCAATATTCTTTTTCATGTGATATTACAAATCATTTAAATATTACCTTTTAATTTATATATATATATACACACACACACACAAACATACTACCTTTACTTGACGGTTTTTGTTCGTCGGTAAAAAACATTACTGATGGTTTTCATCCGTCGGGAAAAAACGCTTTTACCGACGAAATACTTTTTCATCAGTAAAAATATTATTCCCAACGACTTTGGTTCGTCGGTAAAACTCTTACCGCGAAACTTTTCAAGGTAGCGGAAAATTTTTCTAAGTTAAAATTATATCATTATTCCTAAAAAAATTTTTCCTCAGTAAAACATAAGTTTTACCGACGAAATTGTTTTCATCGGTAAAAACATTATTCCCAACGGCTTTGGTTCGTCAATAAAATCTTACTGCGAAACATTTCAAGGCAGCAGGAAAATTTTCTAAGTTAAATTATATCATTATTCCCGACGAAAGTTTTTGTCGGTAAAAACATTATTCCTGATGGCTTTGTTTCGTCAGTAGAACTCTTAGTGGGAAAATTTTCTATCTTAAAAATATAACAGTTTTACCAACAAAAATTTTCGTCGGTAAAAGTAGTTTTTACCGATGAACTTTTTTTCGTTGGTTAAAATATTTTCCTGACGGCTTTGGTTCGTTGGTAAAACGCTTAGTGGAAAAATTTTCTATCTTAAAATATAACAGTTTTACCGACAAAAATTTTCGCCGGTAAAAGTGGTTTTTGCCGACAAAATTTTTTTCGTCGAAAAAATTGTTTTTACTGACGAAAATTTTCATTAGTAAAACTCTTACCACGAAAGTTTCAAAATAGCATGAAAATTTTCTAGCTTAAAAATATAACAGTTTTACCGATGAAAATTTTCGTCGGTGAAAGTGGTTTTTATCGACAAAATTAATTTTCGTCGGGAAAAATGTTTTTACCGACGAAAATTTTCATTGGTAAAACTCTTACAGTGAAATTTTCAAAATAGGGCGAAAATTTTCTATCTTAAAAATATAATAGTTTTATCGACGAAAATTTTCGTTAGTAAAAGTGTTATTTTACCAACGAAAAAAAAGTTCGTCAGTAAAACACTACTTTTATCGACGAAATTTTTTACGTCGGTAAAAGCTCTATTTCTTGTAGTGTCTTGGTGAGTTTTATTATTATGTATTACTGTTGGTGCACGAAAAATGTGCAAAGTTTCTATCATGTGTTGATTTGAAGAAATGAGAAGATGTCAAAGACAAGGAAGAAAGAAGAAAGGAACAGATTGAGCAGATCCGTGCAACATTCTGAAGGTACTGAAGGAAGAAGAGGAGAAGAGAAGAAAAGATAGCTTAGTATGGCGCCGGACTGCACAACACGAATATTCGTTGCGCGAGACCATGCAAGAGATATTGATTGCGCAGGACCACGCAACCAAAATACCAGTTGCGCAGGGTTTCGTTCTCCGAAAAAGATCCAAAGTAGTAGAAGGTGGTTTACCTGCGCAACCGAAATATCAGTTGTGCGGGTTCGCACAACGAATTTCAGAACTTGTTCTTTGTAAAAAGGTCTTAAGCATTAAAAGGTGGGTCCCATGGCACCAAAATCGAGGTGCTACACATGCGAAGGCCTATAAATACCCCCTCCCCTCCTTCATTTGGAGGGGATTGAAGATTTTGGAGAGGAAGCAGAGCGAGGAGGAAGACTGAAGGAGGAGAGGAAGTTCCAGTGGTTTGCGCAGGTCCGCGCAACCGATATCCATTGCGTGAGACCGGGCAACCAGACTGCCCTGCAGTCTGTAAAGACTGAAGGTAGGAGAGGAAGTTCCAGTGGTTTGCACGGGCCCGCACAACCAATATCCGCTGCGCTGGTCCACACAACCAGACTGCCCTGCAGTCTGTGAAGTCAAGGAGCGGACATGCTGCTGAAATGGCTAAGTCTCTAGATTCCTTCTCTTCAAGCTTTAAGGGGAGAAATCAGTAGAAGAGATCAATTCGACATTCCTCCTAAGTCTTAGGAGATGAATGAAACAGCAGTCGGAATGCTGCCGAAATTTCCATCGGACTATCTTTTCTAACTTTGATTGATTGTACTTTGTTTTCAGAATCAAGGGAATCAGAGGATGTAAATGAACTCAGAATAAATGTGATCAATGTTCTGTTATAAAATTCTTTGTTATCATTGAATAAATCCCCTAAATCGAATGCATTTGTTTTCTTGTCGAAATAAAATGACGACTCTGCTGGGGACTATTATTCGATGGTAACTTATAAAATATTCAAGAGAACATTTATCACTTTTTGGCGTCTGTATAGATGCCAAAATGGCGACTCTCAGTGGGAACATCCTCCCCTTCATCTCTAAAAATAAAGCGCAATTTTATCTAAATAAAATAACTAACACTCTGTTCTGAAACAGGCAATAAATGTATACCGCAACGACCTTTCTCCCGACTAATGTGGTTGTCTACTTCACATCTAACGGATTTCCACCAGAAAGTATCAGAGACGATCAAATCAATTGCGATCAAGGATGTACAATATCATATTATCCTTCCCGATAGCATCAGCAAATGCAGTTTTCACCTTCCCTAAGTATGGCCTTTAGATAAGAAGTTAGTTCGACTGAATTAGGCGCTACTCGCCAACAAGAAAGTGAATCATTAGCGAATTCATCAGTCAATAGAGAACCTTGGGGGCATCGTCACTACTTGCCAGAGTAGAAGAGCAAGTTAAATTTGTAATTTGAAAAGAGTCAAAGTGAAGCTGCTCTTGAGAGAGTCTCATATGATTTAGCTATTTGAAAGTCTTAAGAGAGTTGCAGTAGATATTGCCGAAGAAAGAAAAGCAAAAGGAAGGATTGTAAAAAAAAAAAAAAAAGGTAAAGAATTGAATCTTCCAATGAAGAAAACATTAGCAATTTTACAAATAAGAAAGTAAATAAAGGGTTCGGACAATTCAAGGACTACTGGAAAATATACATTTGAAGAAGACAACATACTCCTTATGATTGCTAGTTGCAGAGAAAGTCGAATTGCCACGACTAGACAAAGAAGAAAAGAAGAACAAGCAAGAAGAAACCATGACAAGTATATTCATCATGGGGGCAAATTTTTATCAATATATCTACCAATTCAACAAAATATATCATTCCTGAATACCAAGAAGAATCGCTACATTTTGACCAAGAAGTATCACGGCGTGTTGACTCAGAAAATTCAGAGGACAATTATTCATGGGGCAGACAAAGGCATGCAAAATATGTTGTCCTTGAAGATAAGCTATATTTTTTATGCTTCCAAATCAAAAGGGGGCAAGATAAGCAAAGTCTCAAAATGCCAAAATCTCAGAATTCCAAATGAGGAGAAATTCAGGAGATACAATTGAAGAAGAAAGAAAAGTAAATGGCTTGAAGAACAAGTTACAGAAGATGGTTGATAAAAGTGAAATTGTTAAGGTGTATGACATAAGAGAAGAAAAAAAGTACACAAGTTTGATTAATTTGAGACTGGGGGCAAAGTTGATCTTGAGAAAAAAGTATGAGATGATGCGGCATCAGTATATTTGTTAAAGGCCGCAACATTGTGATTTTCATTACGAAGATTCCCAGAGCAATGCTTCCTAATCAAAAGGGGGCAAGACAAGTGAATAAAGAGGTAAGTAAAAAATTGTGAAATGTGTTTCTCATCATAAAATGTATTTCTTTTGTGTATTTGAATAAAATGCAGGCTTTCAAGCATATTAAGTCATCGCCAAAGCAAGACATGTAAGCAAAAAACTATGAAATGTATTTCTCACCATGGAATGTATTTCTTTTGTATATGAATAAAATGCAGGCTTTCAAGTATATCAAGTCATCACCAAATGCGAAGCACCAATGACGATCATCAAGTGAAAGCGTCGATGATTATCACCAAAATTAGTAACTATCGTTGATGTCATCAATTGTTGATATAAAATTATCTTATTTCAACTTATTAAAATTGTTATCATTGCCAAGCTGATACACTATCCAAACCATAAGCATTGCTAGAACATATCAGCAGTGGCAATGTATCAATTATTGATTCGCCATTCGTGGTAGTAAAATAAAGTGAAATAAGCAATGGAATAAGCCTATATGGAAAACCACACAAATCTTACGACAGCAATAGCAAATAATCATTTAAGGCAGCCTAGCCAAGCTTATACGGCCAACTACGCATAAGACCTATCAAGATCGTCATTCGGGTGCAGTGAGAAGCCAGTGGCCCCAAAAAGCCCATGAAGGTCATCGTACACATACCCATGTGGACAGCTGACGAAGCCATCCTCAACGGTCAGTCACGCGTAAGACCAATGCCGTCTGTGAGCTCTCCGACAACATCATGGACGAGAAGGAAAATACCCTCCCAGGAATGGGTCCGAACTCACAGACGAAGAAAACCCAGATCCCTGGTTTGATTTTGGTACTAACTCATGAGGAAGGACTAAACTAAACCTACTCATTGATGGATCGGTGACCTTGGATTTGGTACCTACGGTAGTCAGGTAAAGCCCCATGAACTCTAGAGAGTTACTGTGGCCATTCCTGTGCGTAAATCCCATTCACGGCCATGATCGCTCCAACTACTCAAGAGCTTAAACTGTGTGTTGTTTCACTAGTGATTGCTCCAACTACTCAAGAGCTTAAACTGTGTGTTGCTCCACTACTCAAGAGCCTAAACTGTGTGTGTATGTGTTAGTCCAGTAGTGTCAAGTCAAGTCCAGTGTAGTTCAATCTAGACTAGTCAAGTCAAGTCCAATCAAGTAAGGTCAAGTTCAGTCTTGTCTAGTTACAGTATGGTCAATCAAAAGTACACTATCTCCATTGCTAAAAAGCATAAACTATGTGCGATATTCAAAATCCCACAGATACATATTTCACTTTATAGATGCTCAAATATGCAAAAGCATAAAGTATATGTGTAAAGTCAAGTACTGCAGATACATATTAGATATGCTCAAATATACAATTGCCTGATGAAAATTTTAAATATTAAGTAAACAACATGCAAAAATGCGTTTCTCTTGAATCAGGTTCAAATTACAGCAATAGTAAATGCCTTCAAGATGTTGACGATTATCTACTCAAAAGTTCAAATCTTTGAGATTAACTATTAGTCTTCAATTGCAATATATGTATTCTGCTGACAATGATCAAAATTCTTTAAAAGGAGCAGTAAAGATTATCCATCCTTCAAGGGCTTTACTTCGAAAATATTATCTTCTGAAGAAATCTTTATGCAAAGTTGACCTGGAAAGGAGGCAGGATCTATGTCTTCAGCATAACCTATGCCTTGGTCTTTTTGATAATTTCTTACACACGGCGAAGGAATTCATATGCTAAGTATTATGAATAATGATATCGTAAGACTCCAAGTACCAGATCTAATGGAGATAAAGAACAAATGGAATCATCATCAGTAACTTTTATGACCATTGAAAAGTTATTAAATGGAAATTAAAAGAAGTCTTGTCTATTTTTCAGAATCAACAAAGATTCAAGGAATGTTAAGGAGCACAAGCTAAAAACAACTCAGCAAAAAGACTCAGTGGTTGAACCTTTAGAGCTGAAGATGAAATCTCCAAAAGTGTGATATAACAAGCAAAGGATGCAAGGGATGCAATGCGAAGCACAATGACAGAGCGAATATCACAATTAACCTAAAAAGAGAAGAAACTCTCAATCTATTTAAAAAATTATCAATACTTCATAAAGCTAAATTGGAAAAAATTATAATGTCTTGAGATATTAATTCTAATTAATTTGGTAGGAAAGACTATCATTTGAAAGCTTGGATTATGCAGACCATGAATAAAGGAAACAGTAGAAAAAGTTGTTGTGATAGGAGCAGCATTAAAGAACAACTCTCTAGACACCGAATTGAAGGAAAGAATCACTGGAGTTGATCAAAGAGATTGTTGCAGCCGCAGTAGTGTTGAAAGATAGCTCTCTGGTCAAGATACTTAAAGACGAAGTCGTCACAACTGTTGTAGAGATGTGTTTCGATGAAAAGAGAATTTTATCCTCTCTAGTGAAACATCCGCTCGACACTACTAGCTGGGGTCAATCATTCAAGTCTTCAGTTCGAGCGCAATCATCAAGTCTTCAGTTTGAGCGCAATCATCAAGTCTTCCATTTCACCACAATCATCAAGTCTTCCGTTCGACCGCAATAATCAAATCTTCTGTTCGACCGCAATCATTCTAGTCTTTCATTTGAATGTGAACGTTCAAATCTTTCATTCGAGCGCAATCATTCAAATCTTTCATTCGAGCGCAATTGTTCAAATCTTTCGTTTAAGAGTGAGCATTCAAAGCTTCCATTCAAGCGAAATCATTCAAATCTTTCGTTCAAGCGTGATTGTTCAAATCTTCAATTCGACCACGATCATTCAAGCATTCCGTTCAAGCGCAAGCATTCCAGTCTTCCGATCGACTGCGATCATTCAATCTTCTAGTCAAAGATGATCAACCAGTCTTCCATGCAAGCATGATCATCCAGTCGTCCTTCAATTGCAGTTCATTCCAGTTCTTTGGGCGGAGGAAGATTGATCCTCCAATTGATTTCAGGAATCGATCAAAGAAGGATCGGGGGGCATCTGTTGGTGCATGAAAAATGTGCAAAGTTTCCATCATGTGTTGATTTGAAGAAATGAAAAGATGTCAGAGACAAGGAAGAAAGAAGAAAGGAACAGATTGAGCGGATCCGTGCAACATTCTGAAGGTACTGAAGGAAGAAGAGGAGAAGAGAAGAAAAGATAGCTTAGTATGGCGTCGGACTGCACAACACCAATATCCATTGCGAGGGACCGCGCAAGAGATATTGATTGCGTGGGGCAGCGGAAGTAAAATACCAGTTGCGCAGGGTTTTGTTCTTCAAAAAAGATTCGAAGTAGTAGAAGGTGGTTTGCGCGGGTCTGCGCAACCAATATTCGTTGCGCGGGACCACACAACCGAAATATCAGTTGCACGGGTTCGTGCAACGAATTCCAGAACTTGTTGTTTGTAAAAAGGTCTCAAGCATTGGAAGGTGGGTCCCATGGCACCAAGATCGAGGTGCCACATGTGCGAAGGCCTATAAATACCCCCTCCCCTCTTCATTTGGGGGGATTAAAGATTTTGGAGAGGAAGCAAGCGAGGAGGAAGACTGAAGAAGGAGAGAAAATTCCAGTGGTTTGAGCAGGTCCGCGCAACCGATATCCGTTGTGCGAGACCGCGCAACCAGACTGCCCTGCAGTCTGTGAAGACTGAAGGTAGGAGAGGAAGTTCCAGTGGTTTGCATGGGTCCGCGCAACCAATATCCGTTGCGCCGGTCCGCACAACCAGACTGCCCTGCAGTCTGTGAAGTCAAGGAGTGGACATGCTGCTGAAATGGCTAAGTCTCTAGATTCCTTCTCTTCAAGCTTGAAGGGGAGAAATTAGTAGAAGAGATCAATTCGACATTCCTCCTAAGTCCTAGGAGATGACTGAAACAGACGTCGGAATGCTACCAAAATTTTCATCGAACTATCTTTTCTAACTTTGATTTATTGTACTTTATTTTCAGAATCAAGGGAATCAGAGGATGTAAATGAACTCGGAATAAATGTGATCAATGTTCTATTATCAAATTCATTGTTATCATTGAATAAATCCCCCAAATCGAATGCATTTGTTTTCTTGTCGAAACAATTACTTATTGTGTTGATTTCTTCCTTAGTAAATTTAGTATGATTGTGGAATGTGTGAGAAATTTATAATACTAGATGTGAATTCTATTATAGTACTTTATCAACATAGAATATTTTTGGCTTGGTACATTACCATTTGCATAGGTTTCTTGTCTCAATAGGAATTGATGAGAGTAATGTTAGTTCTTGTTTGCTAAATATTTATTAACATAGGTTTCTACTACGTGTCATGCTTCTTCTTGTATCTTAATAGGAACCTTTATGGCTTGAAAAGGCAACCACTTGTTTCCATTCGATGAATGGGTTAACTTGATTTGTGGGACAGGGATAATGGCTTGAATTTTTTTTCACTCAACAATAATTTTCTTCCACAATTTCAAGTGGACCATTTCATGAGTCGAATGGCCTGACTTTTTTGCTAGGGCATGTGAACAGTAGGGCCCACCTAATGAATGTCCCAATTCTTTCCACAATTTCAAGTAAACCATTCCGTTGGATGGTTCTCCTTATATATTCCTTGGCGAGGTGCTTTTTGGATGGTAAAGGGTGTTGTTTGTTTAAAAGCGTAGATAATGGAATCAAAGCAAGTTTATAAATGTATAAATAAAGGTGTTCTTTGTTTAACAAGAAAAAATGTGGAAATGATTGTCCCACGACATTGTCTACATCTCAACCAATAATGGGAATAAGAAAACTATAAATAAAATTTAGTAATATGAATATCATTTTCATTCATCAAGGAGGTGGTTTACATATTAGACAGTCATGATTGGTGAAAAAAGCAGAATTGTATCTGTGAGCCTCACCGTTTATATGTGTTCACAACCCCAAGTGTAGGGTCGCGATGTAGTAATAACTTGGTGAGAACGGGGTCAAATCCACAAGGAATAGGGAACACGGTCTAGAACTAATCTAAGTATAACTTGGTTGGTCTGGGTTTTTAATTCAACGATTTAGAAAAAGGTTTTGAAATAATAAAGATAAAAGACTAAAGATTCAAGAATCTATCAATAACAATCTCAATATCAATTTACTTAATTCAATGATAACTCAATTGGAATCGAAGTCATATCCTATCCAATCAGATGATGGAGTGGTTAAAACAGAATCTGAACTTTCATTGGATTAGTTTCCAAATATTCGTCTAATTGTAATGATGGCAGGGAATTTAATCATCCACTATCCTTAGGAGACAATGGTGAACAACGACTTATACACATCATACAATTTAAAATAAGTAAGAAGATATTCAAAGTTTTCAGAACATCTACTTTAATTAGAGTTACAATAAACTATAGAAAACTGAAAATATTCCTTAATTTAAACTAGAAATCAATGAAGTTCAACATAAACTTGAATCAAAGAAAGATAAACGTCAAAATAAATTGTAGGTTTCATCCCCTAGCCTTAGCTAAGAAATTAGCCTAACATGACTAACATCCTAGAAGAAAAATAAAAATATCAACTACAATCTATGAAGAAATTGAAGTGGAAGAACGTTGTCGGTGCTCCGCATAAGCCTTCTCTCTCTTTCCAAACCCTAGAAGATGCTTTGGAATATCCTAGGGACTCCTATTTATAGTTTTGGAACTCAAACTTTCGCACCGTTTTAAAATTTTCACAAACGACCTTAGATTTACACACTTTTATTACACTTTGATTGGACCGAAGTCGCGTCTGAAAAATCTATGCGAAATCTGTCAAATTTAGGTTGGACTAAATTTGGCTTCGGTCAGACCGAGTCGAGCCGAAGGTTGAGTCGAATTAATTCTGAAAATCACAATTTCTTTCTGGACCGTTTTATGCGATTTTAGTCGGACCGAATTGGACTGTTTTTCTATTGTGGACTTTGTAATCCTTGCAGTCTTTTTTTTCTCCTTTGCACTTAGTTTTCTTAAATCTCTGGCATGTGAATTCTTCATTAATAACTTACAAATCTCCAAATCTTCATTGCATTTTTTTAAGCTCTAAATCCATCTTTTTAAGCGGATATTTATCATAAGCTTCCGAATCATATCGCATGACAAAAACGTATATAATTAAATTAAATTATCAATTAAATGCTAGGAAAACTAATGTAATTGAAAGGTTAAATATGCAATATTTGAGTCTCAACAATATGCTTGATCAACATCGCCCGTTCATTTCCTGAAGTTATTTTAGGGGTAGGAGTAAAAAGCAAGCACACCCATGCCTATAGGCCCCACCGTGATGTATCTTCTTAATTAGCACTATCCATCCATTTCGTTATATTATTTTAGGCTAAGTGCCAAAAAGATATTAATCAAAATCTAGGTGGATCACGCCATAGGAAAAAGTTGGTAAAACGGTGGCAACCATTAAAACTTTAGAAATTGAATAATAAAGGGTTAAACGGTAGATTACACAACAACCTAGGGTAAAATCGACCAAAAATAAAGTTAACGTAGTTTTCGGTTTATGGACCATTAGTCAAGATCAATTCACGCATATGGATGGTATTTCTGAAAAACTTAGGCGGAACGATGTCATTAATCTAAAAAGAAGACTTTTTTCGTCATTGCACCAAAAGTAAGCGTATGAATGTCATCGTCCCTTTTAAAATCCATTCCCATCGTGTATGAACGGAGTGGATTTGTTTGGTACATCCTGTGGGCCGTACACAAGCCTCAGGGACAGGAATAACTCTATGCCCGGTTCACAGGCAATCCGCTTACAGACGTTGGTCTATCGAAGAACGGACCCCACGTGTAAAAGAAAACCTGATAAGGCGTATCTTGAAATGCAGGACGTAAAGTTGCACGAGGCTAAAATTTCTTCATCATTGTGCGGGGACGGCGCATCAGCCCCCTAGTCTCCCTATGTCCGTATGAAGGGAACATTGGTTTGGTGATCCCTACGTCCGTATGAAGGGAACCTTGGTTTGGTGATCTAGGCAGTAGATTTGATGGGCCCACCCTGGATACAAGATGCCCGAAAAAAATAATGCAGTAGACGGGATCCACTGCACCAGCTTTATAGGTCAAACTCAATCTACATCGTGATGTGTGGGACCAATCATGATCTGTGCAGGACGACTTTATTTAGGTCAAGCTTAATCTATGATGCAATGTATGGGGAGAAATTTGCGACTGTGCACCCCACCTTTTATCCAATAATTTTTTCGGAACAATACAAACTTATCTTGCAAACTTAGACCTGCTCACACGGACAGTGAATTTGAGGACGAAAATACCCCTGCCTTCCTTTCGAAGATGAGCGCTTGTGCTCCTCCAACTGAGAGTTGTACAAGCGGCTCAAAAGAGATCAAAGTTACATGGCCCACAGCTATGTATTTATTATATCCACAACGTTCATCCATATTTCAAGATCATTTCGAGCATTATCTCAAAAAAAAAAAAAAAAAAAAAAAAAAAAAAAAAATCATATCCAAAGATCAACTGGACCACACCACAAGGAGCATTGGGAAAATTGATTTTCACCATTAAAAATTTTGTAGGGCCCACCATAACATTTATTTTCCATCCAATCTATTTATAAGGTCACAAAGGCCTGGATGAAGAGGAAAAACAAATTTCATAATGATCCAAAACTTGTGTACCCTATAAGGGTTTCAATGGTAGACATTCAATTCCCCACTGCCTTTTACAGTGTGGTCCACTTGATAGTTAGATCTGTCTTATTTTTCATCTCAAGCCTTAATATGAGCTCGCCAAATAGATGGACGGTTTGGATATAACACAGACCTCATGATGGAACCCACAAAAGCACACAGAGGAAATAAAAAAAAAAAAAAAAAACACTGCCCATGGCTGTCTGTCAGGATTTTTTTTTTTTTTTTTTAATACAAGGAGAACTTTTTTCCCCTTACATTTTTCTCTAGAACATAATTATGTAAATATGTATATAAAAATAATTTTCTATCTTTTAATTCATTTCTTTATCTATTTATTTAACAAGCATATCTCCTAAATTAAAATGAATTACTTACTGTACAACATATGATTTTGGGGTAGGAGAAGCTAATTTAGTCAACTAACCTAGTTATTTTTCAAGATTCCATCGGGTCGATGGTCAAAAATTCATTTCATTCACTTCACGGTCAATTTCAATCACTTCGCGGTCAAACTAGAAATTGAGCGGGGCAAACATGAAATTGAGCGGGGCAAACATGAAATTCAGCGGGGCAAACTAGAAATTGAGTGGAGCAAAAATGAAATTGAGCGGAACAAACATGAAATTGAGCAGGGGCAAACTAGAAATTCAGCGGGGCAAACATGAAATTTAGCGGGACAACCTATAAATTGAGTGAGACAAACATGAAATTCAGCGAGGGAAACATGAATTTTAGCAGGGTAAACTAGAAATTGAGCGGGGCAAACATGAAATTAAGCGAGACAAACTAGAAATTGAGCGGGGGGCAAACTGAAAATTGAGCAGGGCAAATTAGAAATTGAGCGAGGCAAACATGAAATTGAGCGAGGAGAACTGAAAATTCAGTGGGGCAAACTAGAAATTGAGCGAGGAAAACTGAAAATTGAGCGGGAAAAACTCGAAATTGAGCGGGCAAATTGAAAATTCAGTGGGAAAAACTAGAAATTGAGCAGGGCAAACTGAAAATTCAGCGAGGCAAACTCGAAATTGAGTGGGGCAAACTAGAAATTCAGCGAGGCAAACTGAAAATTCAGCGGGGCAAACATGAAATTCAATGGGGCAAACATGAAATTCAGCGGTGCAAACTAGAAATTCAACGGGGTAAGGTAGTTTGCTTTTAGGGCCCGGTATCAGTTACTTTGTATACTTATAGCGGTAGATAAGTAGCTTATTCGAGATAGGTAAGCTCGGTTTAAGATCAATTATAAGTAACTTTTTTACTTAAAGTTACTTAATCACTTCAACTTAAGAAGTAGAAACCAAGATAAGCTACTTAATGCATAGGTAGCTTATATCAAGTTACAATCCAAACTCCCCCGTATCGACACTATTTTCTCAAATTTTATTTCATATAATTAAAAAGTTGGTAATATCGAAACATGAAATTGAGGAAACCCACTTGTCTTAAGATTTAACAGTGAAACAGGCTACAATGTACATCTGTCATGGCTCAAGTATACTACAGCAGCTAGCCACTCATGTGCATAAACATGGTATGCATTAATGCCAATCAGCTCACTCAAATTAGGGCTCCTATTGTGGATGGAGGATGGCCTTGAAAATAGCCTAAATTTCTTTTTAAAAAAAAAAACTAAAAAACTAAAAACACCTTAAATTTAAAAAAAGTGCTCCCCGATATTATCTAGAACTCTTCGATATTATCGACATGTAAACCTCGATATATCGACTCATTGTCGATAATATTGAGCCAATACAATCTCCTATACGAAATATTTTGTCGTCGATATTATTGATATATGGTCGATTATATCAATGGTAAGTCATCGATAATATCGAGTCTGGATCGATAGTATCGATAACTAATGATTTATATCCATTGAGGTAGATGGAAAAACGCGTTTCGACATATATCGACGACCCTTCGATAATATCGAACTCAATATATCTCGATATATTGACCAATGATCAATAATATCGACTTTGCCCGCAAAGTCAATTCCATGTTTGCCCTGCTCAATTTCATGTTTGCCCTGCTCAAACTAGAAATTGATAGGGGAAAACTGAAAATTGAGTGGGGCAAACTAGAATTTGAGCGGGACAAACTGAAAATTGAGTGGGGAAAACTAGAAATTGAGTATGTGGGATCCAATTGTAATGTTGCAGCTTTCAAGGTGACTTGAAAGAAGTATAACTGTGGTTTGAATGCTAGTTCATTAGCATTACTTCTATCTCCTCTCATTGAAGAACCAAATTACTTACAACAATTATTGATGCTTAGTGTGGACACAATGCACAACAAAATGCTGCTAAGATGCTTAAGGAGGTTGTGAGGTATGGATAAATATCAACCACATTTTGATACTTATCTTTTTTGATACATCATATATTGAGCCATTTCAATCAAAATGCCAGGCTTCTCAGGGACAGAGGAATTTATGTTCTGGTATGTGTCTTATTCTTTAATCAATGGAGCTTAAGAACTTTTCTTCATAGAAATAGTTCAAGTTAATACATGAGCTATGTTTGGATGCAAAATGGAAATAGATCGAATTGCAAGCATTAGTTTAATTAAGAAGAAATGGTGAAACTAATGATGTTTTCCTTATGTTCATAATGAAGTAGTCCAATTTTCAGTTTGACCCGCTCAATTTTTAGTTTGCCTCGCTCAATTTCTAGTTTGCCCCGCTCAATTTCATGTTTGCCCCGCTTAATTTCTAGTTTTTTCGCTCAATTTCATGTTTGCCCAGCTCAATTTTCAGTTTGCCCCGCTCAATTTCTAGTTTGCCCCGCTCAATTTCATGTTTTCCCCACTCAATTTCATGTTTGCCCTGCTCAATTTTTAGTTTGCCCCGCTCAATTTCATATTTGCCCCGCTCAATTTCTAGTTTGCCCCGCTCAATTTCATGTTTGCCCTGCTCAATTTTTAATTTGCCTTGCTCAATTTCATGTTCGCCCTGCTTAAAAGATATCAAGTTACATGGGCCCCACAGTTCTGTATTTATTATATCCACAACGTTCATCCATATTTCGAGATCATTTGGGTGCATTATATTTAAAAAAAAAACGAAAAAAAAAAGAATCATATCCAAAGATCAATTGGACCACACCACAAAGAACAGTGAGAAAATTGATTTTCACCGTTAAAAATTTTGCAGGGCCCACCATAACATATATTTTCCATCTAATCTATTCATAAGGTCACAAAGACCTGGATGAAGAGGAAAAAAAAATTCATAATGATCCAAAACTTCCATGACCCCTAAAAGGGTTTCAATAGTAGACATTCAATCCTTCACTGCCTTTTACAGTGTGGTCCACTTGATAGCCAGATCTGTCTTACTTTTCGTCTCAAGCCTTAATATGAGCTCACCAAATAGATGGACAGTTTGGATATAACACATACCTCATAATGGGATCCACAAAATGCTGTGGGGATTACAACAGAAAAAAAAAAAAAAAAGCCAGCGAGTTAGGGACAGTGGGACCCTATAGCTACGGATTATAACTGTAACTCCTACTTTTCCATATGTCCTTCAATATGTATCGAAGGCCTTTCGATATTATCGAAAATGTCCATAACCGTCCAGCGAGTTTGCCTAAAAAATTCTGCAATTTTCGATACATATCGAAAAGTATTCGATATGTATCGAAGGAATTTGCTATGGCTATGGATTATAACCGTAGCCAAATCTTCATAGACTAGCTTACCGTACTTTAAAAAGCAGGGGTATTTTTGTCCTCAAATTTGTTGTCTGTACCTGCAAGTATAAGTTCGCAAGCAAGGTTTGTTTTTCTTTTAAAAAAACCACTGGATAAAAGGTGGGGTCCACAGTCACAAATTTCTCAATGTATGGGACTACCATGACTCAGGTGGAAACGAATTGCCTTACTCCCCTTGCCACCAGCCCTGTGGCTGATGGTCGGTGCTTTGTGGGACCCACCATGATGTATGTGTTTCATCCATTCCGTTCATCCATTTTTAAAGATCATTTTAGGACTTATTCCAAAATTGAGATGAATATAAATCTCAGGTGGACCACACCACAGGGACAATAGTGATTGGATATCACCATTAAAATTCTCCCAAGGCCCACTGTACTGTTTATTTGACATCCAATATGCAGATGAAGGGGAAAAAATAAAAAGTTCAGGTGGATCCAAAACTTTTATGGTCCCCACAAAGTTTTCAATGGTCAATGTTCATTTAACACTATTTCCTGTAATGTGGTCCATTTGAGATTTTTATATACATTGTTTTTGGTCTCTTATTATAAAATTATCTATAAAAATAGATGGACGGCATGGATGAAACACATACACCATGGTGGGGCCCATAGAGGACCGACCACCAGCCATTGGCCGGTAGCAGGGGGAGTAGCCAATCCGTTTCCGAATCAGGTGGATAGGTGAGCCGTACTGCAGGGAACGGTTTGGTTGGAGATGGCAACATTAAATAAACCTTGGAAATGCTTGTGGCTTATAATCTTTTGTGCACCGCATCCAAAAATTCAGAAGATATTCCCCCACCAGGATGAATGGACAACTCAAACAGGATGAATGGGTAGGCTGCTCCAAAAATTACATCTCCGCCTGTAGCTCAGTGGTTCCAACGGAAGTGGATTGCGTAGTGTACTTGGTAAACTCTGTAGGGTCTACTATGATTCATATATTTTATCCACTCTTTTCATCTATTTTAATATATAATTTTAGGACTTAGCCCCAAAAATGAAACATATCTAAATCTCAAATGGACCATACAAAGGGAAACAAAGTGAATTGAATGTCTACGGTTGAAATTTCTTGAGGGCCACAGAAGTTTTGGATCAAGCTTATATTTGTGATTTCCCTTCATCCATGTTTTTGTGATCTTGTGAAGAGGCTGGATGGCCGATAAACATCACTGTAGGGATTAGCAAGGTTTTAATGGTAGAAATCATTATTCCCACATTTTCCTGTGGTATGGTCCACTTGAGCTTTGGATATGCTTCAATTTTAGTATCAACCCCTTAAATGAGTTGGAAACACAGATGGATGGTGTGGATAAATCACATACATTCACGGTAGGCCCAGCAAAGTTTACTCAGTACGATAAGATCCCATTCCGGTACTAACATGAGATCTAGGTTGAATGCCCATGTATGTTTTATTATTATTATTATTATTATTATTATTATTACTTTTAAAGCTTGTTTGTACACCCACTGTCAGTTCACACTTCACTATTAACCACCCCCACCAAGGAATCCATACCAAGACCTCAGGTGTTGAAACGAGGTATCTTTCACTCAGTCTACTACTGGAGCTATAGATGAGGGTGTAATGCCTATGTGTTGCATGTACAAGTGTGTGGGTGCGTGTGGAGTATAAAAGGGAGAGAGAGAGAGAGGTAATGTCATGCATGATTGACAGATTAGATGTCATTCACACGTTACGGTAGCCCAACACAGTGATGTAGGTTAAGCTCATCTGGCCTCATCTTCCAAACACTACAAGAAGAATGATCTTTAGCGGCACTTTTAAGCGCCGCTAATGTTACTATAAGGCGCCAGGCAAGCGCCGATTAATGGGGGTGTCGCTAAAAGATATAGCGAAGCTAGTACATTTTCCGTGGCACTTGTCTGAGCGCCGACATTGTATAGTATTTTGCGGCGCTCATTCTGATTTTTCGACGCTTTCAGGTGGCGTTGGTATTTTTGAACGAAACGCTGCCATAACAGTCAAAAGCGCCGCTAAAATACTGCTTCTTAACAGTTTTTTACAGATGGATTTGGATTTGAAATGCCCCCGTAGACCAATAATATATATATTTTTTATATAATTCAAATGAAAACCTGCATTTTTTTAAATATTTGAAACATAAAAAATGATGCAATACAATTAAAACTGAATATTAAACAAAATTTATATTACTTCACAGTAAAAAAAATATAATATTTATTACAAAAAATTAAAAATGGTCTCGAATAAATAAATAAATATAAATAAATCCTCTATATGGTCTACTCATATACAGTGGCGTCAAAAGGCCGACATGCTCACACTTGATTAAAATCTGCAAAAAAAAAAAAAAAAAAAAACAACGAGTCAAAAGTAGCATTTAACAAATTGATGCATGAGAAATAATCAATCCTTTGATCCTATCCTTAAAAAGTCAAAAACTATCAAGGCAACAAATGTTGTAACTTGAATTCCATTACATCTATTGGGCCTACATTGATGCATGTGTTTTATCCACGCCCGATCCATCCATATGCACCCTTCACACATGACATTACAGGAAAGCCCCTAATTATCCAAATCAATTTTCCAATATCTATGTGATTGCTAAGAAAGATAAGTAGTCATTCCAACTTACCTCCAACCCGAAATTGAATTTGAATCCCAAAGGAAAAGCAGTAGGCACATATGAAACTTGCAGGCTAGGAGATTTTTAATTGAAGCTTCAAACCATCTACATTTTGCATAAGACATTGGGCAACTTATCATTCTCTACATTGGGATCCACCTCCTGCAGAAAATGGGCCAAATTTCTAAGTTGATCTAAAGTCAAACATAAAGAAAGATAAATGGGCAATAAAAATCAAGGTCTGATTTTAAGGTAAATAACTAATCTAACAAGCAAATTCTCAAACAACTAAAAAACAATAAATAAGAAAACTAACTTTAAAGATACTGGCTAAAATTTTTTTTACTCCCAGTTCAACATTTTATGTGCTAAAATTACTTTTCCTTTAAAGAGAAAGTCTCAAGTCCAATGGGCCAACGGGCTAGACCATAGGTTAAGGTCCAAGCAAATGCTGTATAGATGCTCATGTAGGAAACTACGAAGCGAGCAAATAAAGTAAAAATATTCATAATTCCGATTTTTCTCAAAGTCATATTTTCACTAAAGATCCAAGCAAACTGCTTTCACTAGTAAAGACCAGTCATCGTTTTTGCTGAGACTTGTCCTCGTACAAAAGATCATTATACATTAGGTAATAAGAAATCCTGAAAAGCAAGAACAATGTTTAAAAATTTGGATGAACTTACTATCTTGACATAGGGGAAGTCACTGTCAATACCAATTGTAGTTGCCAACACAGTCTTACCATTGTCAAACAATGTAGTTTTAGAAGAAACTACATTTGGGTACATAAAGAAAAGATTGAACAGAAGCATACCTACCACTTGGACCTTCCAGAAGACAAGTAACAAGTGGGCTTGTTACTTGTTATTCAATACAAGTCTAATCTATAAGTAAGAGCAAGTTCATTAAATGAGAAAGAAAACAAGAAATAGTGTTGCGATCAAGCACAAAAAGGAAAGGGTCTAAGTTAGTTACTTACTGGCCTTAGAGTTGGATATAGATATAGATAGCTTGATCCAACACAAGTATCTGTTGAGTCATGATTTCGAATTGTTGTAAGTCATGCTAGTAAATAGATTTTACTATTAATATGGTACAATTTTCAATTACTCATTCAAGTTCTCAATACTAGTAATCAAAAACTGAAATTTTAATCTCTATGTACATATTAATCATATTTAAGAAATACAAATGACATTACAGCCAGTGCCCATAGGTAAGTTGATAAGAAAGGATCCAGCCAAATCATAATATTTAAGTGTCATTAAAGAGAAAGGCAGTCCTACATGGTTATAAAAACCACGCATTACCAACCAAGCATGTGGGTAAAAGTTTCATTGTTGTTTTGCATGTAGCTTTCATCTTTGTCACTGTTTGTAGTTTTCCTTGGTCTAGTTTCAACATGGTTATAATTCTTTTACTTTCAATGAGAAATCAAAAGATAGGATAGAAAGGGTAAAAAAATTAATAATAAAAATAATAATAAAGGATGCTTGGATTAATGGTGCTTCCCACTTTCACCTGCATTCCAAATGGCCGGGCTAGCCTCCTTTGTTGCCTAGCACATACTGGGGACCCAAAAATTTTCATCCAAGAATCCCATCCGTCAATTAGTTGAGGCTGCAAATTATAAAGATATGTAAGTGCAGTAGGGCTACAAATTATGGGTTGAATACCGAGGCTTGGGCTTGATTCATGAGCTGGGCTCTACTCTTGAATTGGTTACTATTCATGGGAAGAAAATGCATAAAAGTAGAGAGTATTTATATTTGTACATATACATGCAATCTCTTAACGTTTCCACTTTTGTTATGCAGGTATTGAAGGAGAGTTTTAAAATATATTGTTCCATGAATGATGGAATCATCAATCTTGTGCATATGGTGTGGTGATTTCAACATTCTAGATGTTATACTCACCTCTAAGAATGGATCACATTGGGCATATGTTACCAAGTGCATGTGGAGATCCATGTTTATATGGGCCCAAGTATGCACTCACACATCTGAGCACACATGCAGCCATGCTTGCTTCATAACATCTAGAAACTACTCTATATGCACTATAAAAAAAACCAGTCTTTGTCGACGATTGGGGGCAACCCTTTGTCGGCGCTCAAGCTATACTCCCTAAAATCAGCAACTTCGAGTCCTCAAGCTATACTCCCTAAAATCAGAAGCTTCGAGTGCATCCTGCCCAGACATAAAAATGGAGAAAGATGTAACGAAAAGAACAAAACTTGACATAGCAAAGTAAACAGGGTCTTACAAGATCTACATACCTCGACAACATACGAGATTTGGCTCTTCCTTTTGCTAAGGACATGTTTCTGCATTCTCTACTTCTTTTCTTGCCCATAATCATCAATCTGATTGTATGTAGTCAACCTATAACCAGTAACTTCCAGAAAATTCTCCAGAAAATGAGTTCGAACTAGATATGTAAAACCCGAAAACAGAATAGAAAGCCTCGGTTGAACATCACATTCCATAGGACCATCACCGAGGTTCATACAGACAAAACTTTTTTTTTTTTTTTTTGGAAAGATCGAAGTCATATCGACAAAACTCTATATCCAAGAAGTTAAATATAGAATAACATAAAGACTTCGATAAGTAGATAACTAATGAAAGCATTAATTACTTCTGTCATGAATAGGGAGATTGGGAGTTTATGTGCATCTAGTATCCTGGTCATTAACATCTTGAACTTACTGGGATGTGTATCATTGGAGCCCCACCGAAGTAGGATGAGAAAAGTTCAGCATTTAGGGTTGCGCTCATCAAAATAAGCCTCAATTCTGGTCGACGGGGAAGGAGGTCTTTTAGCACAATGAGAAGAAAATCTGAGTTCAACACAACCCTGGTGAGATTTCACTTTTAAAACACCTGAAACTTGAATTTAGTAAACAACTTAGATAGCTAGAGTCACCTGCTGAACAAATGTCTACATCAGTATGTGTTAAATGTCTTCTCACACATGCACATCAGCCAATGTTCTACTATTATATAATATTTTTATTTTTAAATATGAGTTTAAACTGGAGTTTTGCTAACAATGGGCCCACCCAGTAAATGGTGGGATTTCACCACTTATGGATACTCAACCCCGAGTGTTGAAACTCCTGAGAGTCTACCACCAGAGTAAGAGCACGACAAACCTTATACTAGCTATATATGTACGTGTTAAATGTCTTCCTCACTCCTCAGTCATTAATTTACCATTTAACTCACAAGAACATATAACCACGATGAAGGGAAATAAATGTCTAAAAATGTGCATGATCTTTTATATTTAACAGAGCATACCTGCTTCTCCAATTTAAGAGTCTGGCTCTCTTTTTCCTGAATATGTTCTTTGAGGTCATGTATTTGTTTAAGATGTTGGGATCTTTCAGCTTCGAAGTTATCATGCTCCATTCGCAAACACACGAGCAAATGGTAATTAGAACCCAATTCGTGTTTCTAACATCCAAAAAAATGCAGTTCATCGAACTTTCTGCTGGAAATAAATATAACCAACGATAGGTTCCTTTTTATTTTAAACAATTACAGATGGAAGCATCTCATTAAAATGGCCAGGTAGATGTAAAATACATACAAATATATGGTCTCCCTTCTTTAACAACTCCATGGTATCCCTGAAGGTAATAATGCGAGACTTCTTCCAGTGCTACATACTCATAGTCCTTTAGATTAATATATGGTTACAATGTCAGAAATAGAAAACTTGAAATCTCTATAGTTTGGAAATAATTTGAGAAAGAAAAAATATATTGAATCATTCTAATACAACAGTAGCTCCGAGCACCTTCAGCTTCTCGATGATAGGGATTGTGAAATAAAAGAGTAAAAAGGCTACAAAAATCCAACCAAAAAAAAAAACAGAGAGAATCCTCGTGAATTTACCAAACACCCACCAAATCATCCTGTAATTTTGTGGGGATCTTGTTGAGGTTGAGCTTCCTATTTACAAGCAATTAGAAATGTGTTTACAGTATGGTTTGAGCTAAGCATAATTCAAAAACTTGATAACTTGACTTGAAAGCCTAATTCATCCATGCATTGGCCTCACCTGATGCACAACTTATACATCCACTTGGTATCCTTGCATAGAATGGCATATTAGGAAGACAAATTATATGATCCGCTTACCCAAGGATATGCATACCATCCTCAGGTCCTTCGTACAAATGCAGCCCTATTTTGGTCACCTAGATAGTAAAGCCATACTCCATTCCTGAGCAACCAAATAGTAAAGCATTCCTTAGGCAAGATAGTAGCTACAATACAAATCTTTTGAAGAAAAAAAAACCCATAGAACCTATGCAATGAGAAAATATAGAAGATGATTAGTTATCTAGGAATGGGAATAAATAGAACTAGATGTAGAATGCTAACAGAATTGAATTGTGCTAGAACATAGATCTTCGATATGTTCTTGCTAACAGGAATATCGATCAGCCTATAGTTGGCTCCTAAAGGAACAACAAGCTTGGGCTCTCTTTTTGGTAAGAGGGTACAGGTGGGTACTAGAATCACTTTTCTTAAAAGATGAAAATATTGTCATTGGACCTTAACCTCTTCTCTTACTAACACTTTTATCCAATGGAGCACATCGAAGGATGACAGATCATTCTTACCAATGAAACAAATTTTCAGAAGCTTAATAGAATGCCTTTTCATGATCATTTTAGTTTGGGAAATAAATCTGAAATACTCATATGGTTCTAAGAAAATTAATGATACTAGAAAATGCTAACTGAATTAAATATATATTCTATATTTAGCATTCTGTTGTGGATTTTGAGTAGTGTGGAAAACAGAACGTCATTATGTGGACACTAGTTTCCACCTATTCAGCCCAAATGAATATTGAAGATGGATCTTTGTTCAGCCCACACCATGTATAAGGTAGCTCATGTTCGCATCCATGTGCCAGTATGGTACATTGGTAAGCGATCCTATCCATTCATCAGAGGGTTTCCACCATTTAGATGCTCTTGTAAGAATAAGGTCATTCCACCACTCGGTACAGTTTATTTATAACATTAGATCGATGTGATGGACAACTCGAATATTGTACATGTCGGCCACACTGGCACATGTGGTGGCATGTAGGTAGCATTCCTTGTGTGTGGGATCAGCGAAGCTCTAGTAAATGTTTCATGTTAAACTTGAAGCAGTCTGGAAATTTGTTTGAGCAAAAAAGATAGCAAGTGGTAAATACCTACACATGAATGAAGGCCAGGAAACTAAATACCTATAGCTGGCTATACACTAACCTGCCATACAACACTCTCTGTCTACTCAAAATACCCTCACCTAAACAATCAGTAACATGCAATAGGTAACCCATAGTTTAGGTCACATGGCACAAAAATCAGACAAAAAATTCAACACATGGGCCGCATATATGGACTCAATTGACAATACAACAAGTTTGGGCCATTTGGCATTTATCTATTGCATACCGATACATGCAGATTTTCTTTCTAGAAAAGGTACTTATATTGCCTGCTTATGCAACTAAATCTGTAATTTAAGAAAACAAAAGTCAATGTTTTAAATTCATTTTTCTGACATAATCAACACACCCAAACAATGCATCATGACTTGAAGTGTATATTTAGAAGCAAGGAAATTACAATTTGGTCATTTCAGTTTACAAGTACAAATAATTACAATTTGTTTTGACAATGCATCCAAACATTCACATCAAAATAATAACAAACCATCCAAGTAAAATGATAAAATCCAACAACCAGCAATTAATGCATGAACTGAAAAAAAAATTGAGCTTGTAAGGAAAAGATAGTAGGGTATTCCTCCACACTGATTTATGCTCCATAATTGCACCTGCGAGTCTGCAACGGAACACAGATTGTAGTTGGTGAATGATAGGAATACCCTGTCCTCGTCAGTAATCGCATATCCTGCTGTCATGTGTATCTGAGTATTGATTTCATGCTAAAATCCCAAGGCGCAACCGAGTCAAACTTAGGCAAGATTGGAATTATTCATTTAAATGAGTTTGACATGGCCAAGATGATGGGAAACTTGTTGGGATTTTTAACCTGGACAAGAGAAGCCAACTCCACTGACTCTACTGAGTAACTGGAATACTCCATATCTTCTTCAAAGGTAAAAAAATGCAAACTTTCTAATGACTCTACTTGACGTTGAGTCCCACTCAAGAAGCTGGAATACTCCATATCTTCTTCACCGAATAAAAGCCCAAACTTTCTAATGCTTCCGCCATAATAAAGCAGGATCAATAAACAAATCCTAGTACAGAACGCATCCAATTAGAATTTAACCAATCTGCATAATGTTATACATCTAAAAAATGCCAACAATGATTTACATACACTAATAAAGTTATCCAAAAAAATTAGCAGAACAGTCATAGACTAACTACAAGGCACTGTTACTACCCAATAAATTAATAATTTTGAAACTTGAATTCAGAGAAAATTTATAACCGGAAAAAATAATAAACATGCATATAGGTCACCTCAACTTCAACTTATGATTTATAGATGCTCTTGTAAATCAATTGGTATTTGAAAAATGTATGAAAAAGAGAAGAAGAAGAAGTGATTCTGGTCATCGAGTGTTGGGATCCTGGGACTCCTAAATAAATTAAAAAACCCACATAAACTAAGGTTTAGAGGATTCCACATTTGAAACATAAACAAATATGGAATTCCAGAATGGTGGTAGTTTTCCTTGCTAAATTTGATAAAGCGAGTTGGAATTGGTGTCTTTTAAACATATATGAAGCAAAAGCATTCGTAATACGTCTGCCTATAAATAGAACTAAAAAATGAAAGAATTAATATTTAATAAAGACGAAGTACTAGTTCCAATGAAGCAAAAAAAGCACTCCACCGATGACCAATGCTGAAGACACCGACGGTATATACCTTCTGTCATACCTGCTTTCTGCCATATTTTGATTTTCAAAAGAAATGAATAGGTGGTACTCATCCTTGCTAGAATCTGATAGAGCAATGATGAAAGAAAGCATGTTGATTTTCCAAGTGGTTGAATTGAACTAGAAACTCCAAATGAATGTAAACATTAAAAAAACAATATGAAAGAGATCAAAAGAAAATTCAGACACTTTCTAATTTCATCACTTTATCTGACCAACCATTTCTTCTTATTAAGAACGAGGCTGTATGGATGTTGGCATACCAAGACAGATACAACGCTCAAGTGGACCAGGCCACAGATGACTCTTGCATTTAATGCAACTGGCATTTAATGCTTTTTCATTTCATGCAACCCAAGCTTATTATTTGTTGTGGTCCACTCGAGCGTTGGATCTACCTCATTTTTGTGCTTATTCCTTGAAATGATACGACAGGAGGGATGGACAACTTGGATAAACCGATACCTCACAGTGGGCCCGCCCACAGAAATACCTGTTCATGGCTAGAGACGGGCGGGGTAGGACTTGGCTTCTTGGAATTTCATTTACAAATGAGAGAGCTGATTCACCCTCAGTTGATAAGCTGATTAAGTTTGAACTAATGGATGATCAATCAAAATCTTAATCCTAAAACCTAAACTCGACCCAACTTTACCCAGTTGACCCAACCAATCTAAGTCCTAAACCCCAAGCCCTAGAATCTTGAGTCAACTTGACGAGTCGACTCATCCACAAATCCTGCAGTCTCCTTGTAGCTTCCCGCTTTTCTAACTGCCCAAACACAAAGGCCATGATCAATATCTTCAAGGAAGAAAGAAAAGACCAACAAAAAGATGGAAAACTCGTAGAAGGTGAAGTGGACCCACATAAATCACGGTTCAGAAAAAAAAAAAAAAAAAAAAAGGGTAGTTGTTCCTAATAAATGATTTTGGTGTAGTGCCACTTACCACACATCAACAGGAGTAGAGTAATGTCGGGATCCAAGGAGGATTTCTAGTGCCTGGTACTATAGCGTAATCGCCTGAAAAGAGTGCAGCTAACCACACAAACTCACCTACAATGAAGAAAAGTACCAATGTGAGTGTGGCCCCATTTTAAACCAATGATGGTCAAAGCTATTAATGATGTTCCATGTTTGGTGGCTAGCCCCGCATGGGTCATTCCTCTTTATTGATCCAAGTGGTGGCACATGTGCCACAAATTGCTTTTCCATCTATACTTGAGAAAACAGTATTGGAAATCCTTTATTACAAATCATACACAAAAAATAAAAATAAAAACAGAAAAATGGCTTAAAAACTACAGACACCCTTTACACTAATACAAAACATGCAATTACACTATTTACACCTTATAGATAGATGCACCCTTTCCTCCAAGTTTTAGTAATACAACAACAAAAAGCTATACTACCATAATTCCAGAAGTAGAAAGAAAGGAGTCATCTAACAAACAGGTTGTGTTCAGAAATTAGTTGCCATTCTCAAAATTTTCAAACCCATCAAAGAAAAAAAAAAAAAAAAAAAAAAAAAAAAAAAAAAAAACTCTAAAATCTAAAATTCAGACTCAGTTCTACTTCAAATATTAGATTTCTCAAGATAACAGAATCATACAGCAAAAATTACCCAAATAATCATGAAAAAAATGGAGCAAGAACAACCTAAAACAAGATATACACAAACAACACTTACAATAATCTCTACAAAATTCCAATTCCTTCCCAAAATCCAGTAACAAACTTCCAATCAGAATCAATGTTGTAAAATCAGAGCCGATGTAGGAGTAAAGATCTTTTTCTTTTCTATTTTGTCCACTACTATCACATTAATGGGACTTTTGAGTTGATTTTTTTTCCTCACCATGATCTAGGCAGTCAATGAACTAGAGCTGGGATAAGCAAAATCGAAATTTTGAATAGGGAAAGTGCTATGCATGGCCCGCAAGTCCAGTGTATGGCATTTAACCTGTCCAGTAGGATTGCTATTGTGAAAGTCAGGCTGACCTAAGCATCGTGTGGGCCATCATGTGAATCCGGAGGTTTTTGAATTTTCCTACATTGTTCTCTATGGTGTGGCCCATGTAATGATTGTACAAGCTTGATTTTTTAGGCATTCCATCAACATGATAGGGCTAACGTAATGCACCAAAAAAATCTACATCTAAAAGATGATTGTCTATAAAGATGAATTGGATCAAGGGACTCTCACTTCTTGCAAGGAACTGCCCCATACGAGCTTCCCATTGGCTGCATTTGTGCAGTTAAATAATGATGGAAATCTGGACAAAAAAAAAAATATTCACTAGTATTAAAGAAAGCATCAACGACCTTGCTTTTGTCAGATAAATAATGTTGGCTATGGTCTCTGAAGTTGTTGCCATCGGATATACTCCAACGGTCACGACCATTATCACAGTCATCCGTCGTAAATTGCCAGAAAACCATGACAAATCATTTCATCTGTAGGCACCTCATCCATAACTAGTTCACCTCATACCTGTTGAGAATAGGCAGGATTCCACTACTAGCCGGTGCTTGAGGAGCCTGTGGCCAAGCTTGAGGTTGAAGTCCATAACCTGCAGCCCACTGGTTCTGTGCATTTGGATATATATGCACCTATGAGCGATTAATTTAAAAAAAAAAAAAAAAAAAAAAAAAAAAAAAAACTCAGTTAGTTTTTCGAGTTTTTAGTATTACTAAATAGTATATAAATAATGTCGAGTTGTGCCATGTCTAGTTGAGTTTAGTCAAAATTTTCTAATATTGTTCATTCCAATGAATTTTTCTGAGTTAGAGTTGGGGCTTTTTTAGTTTTGACTGAGTCATAACTTGATTGGGTTTTTCTCGATTCTGGTTGAAACCTGTTGGAGTTTTTAAACTATGGGTATTACCCACCATCAAGGTCAGTCGTCTTGAAAATTTGTTGATGAGAACATAAGTTGTCCATTAACCATAACCATATGGCTCACCTAGATGATCGGGCCAATTCTTGGCATAGGTGATCTTCATGGTAGGGTTTGCCGTTTTGCGGTACTGATCTCCTATACAAGTGTCATGTTAGAGAGAAAAATAGTAGGGTACTCCCAGGTTGTGGTACCTTGTGTGATCAGTTCCAACTAAAATGATAGAATGATGACCAAAATTTTAAAAATAAAAGACGAGTGCCCATTGGATGTGCAAATTGAACACGTTTGGAAAGTAGAACAAATGGGGAATGAATATTTAAAGGTATTTGCACCTTGCAATCCAAGATAGACAAGGCCAACTTATTAGCTTGACCTCAATCTGACTAAAACTACTATAACTCTCAGCAATAGACTGATCTATTGACATGTACATGTTGGTCTCCATTGCATATGGTCAAACCACCTAAGTCAAATTTCCTCTTATGATTACCTATTGGTGCTACTCCAAACTTCACTTGAAAAGAGTCCTTGTTATAAAACAGAAAAATATCAATCAAATAAATAATATACCGCATAGAAAAAGCATAGCAAGACCTAGTAAGAGTGATACCTACATGACTAGCAAGCATGTACCACTAATAGTATGTGGCATCAACTGTTTCCAAATCACAACCTGGGAATATATTGAATTAAGACAATGAAGCATAGTGTATAACACACCACAAGATAAATGGCTTAAAGAACCAATTGATTGCTAAGAGAAAGTATAGCTGGCCTGATGATTGGACCATTTATTCTCGAGCCAAGGCATGTACATGGTGGGACCCACCTCATGGACAACTTCATTTAACCATCCAATAAATGTCCACCAATTCAAGTTAAGGAATGATTTACACCAGATTACACGATGAGCATTAGCATTGATGTATTTTGAATCGCCACCTAATACGTAAAATAGATAGTTGGACCTGATTGATAATTCACCCGCCTCAAATCTTTAGTGTGCACATAGTTATGTTACATTCAATTCTACCATTGATGTGCTGCTTTCTTTAAAGAGCGCATCAAATGAAAATTAGTAGAGCCAAAACAGGGCATGACCCATCTATGATCTGTCCCAATAGTCAAGGGTCAAGAAAGTTGAACCCCTAGGCTGCACTTGAACAAACTGAAAAGTGTGCATATGATCGTTGGCTAAGCATTGCCTATATTTCCTTCACAAAGCAAAGCATGCATTATTAACGGATCAAACAAAGATTTTAAAAAAAATCAAGAATAAATCGTCAATCTACCACTTGGAAAAAAAGATCCCATACTCAAAACAAATGAGCCTTAATGTTTTTAACTACTATTATATCTCTAAACAGTCTCGAAAAAGGCCAGCCCACTACCTAAAAAAAAATCTCTCCACAAAGCATCCATAAAATTCACAAACAAAACTGAATGCCATGCTGCATCTCTACTTTCATTCCGATATATTAGGCTAATGGTGGTGGTGGTGATTATGAAAACCAAAGGATAGAATTGATCTCTTATTGTTACTTGACAGTTTTATAACCATTTGAATGCTCTACTTTGGCATAGGCCTAAGGAACAAAATTTACTACGAACTCGCAACCATTCAAAATATTCTAAGCTATGCATATTACCATGTAGTGTAGACCACTCTACAATTCTCTAACTTTCTCTATAAAACTATATATTATTTCAGATGGCTCTGCAAACACACTGCTAAGTCGTTAAATGAGCTAAAGAAATGGTTGAATCCCCGCACTAGTTTTCACACTAGTGACATAACTCTAAATGGCACCAATCGAGTGGTCCTAAACTCCATCTTAATGACATGGAAGAGGAGTTTCACATTCATCCATCTCAAATGAGGCACTTAAATACAACCATCGAACCATCTTTTGCGGGATGAACCATATCTCTAAGAAAATAGTTATTAAAAAACCTAACTATCTGATTTGGACTGAAGAACTCACTCTATATTGGCCCTATATCCTGTCATGAGTTTTGGTGGTGAGCGATACCGTATGTCAAAACCAATTTTTAATCCATTTGCCTACATGTAGGAACTGATGCAAGTTGCCTAATTCAGGGCAAAGCTCACTCAACATAACATAACACACAAGGATTAATTTAAGGAAAATAATTTAGGCAGCAAAGTCGGGCAATTCATATCAACTGATGCCTATGTAGATAAGAATTTGATGTTTCTAGCCAAGCTAGTAGCTCTCCTTCTTCCAGCTGAGAGAAAGGAATCGATTGAAATCTCGAATCAAAGATAAAATGGATTTCAAGGCATAGATAGTGAAATCAAAATCGATTCCGATTTTGAATTTCAGTTTTTTTTTTTTATTTTAAATAATCGCTCATAGGTGCATATATATCAGAAAATCCCCAATTTTAAAAACCCCAATTTGTAAAATCAGAAAATCCCCAATTTTAAAAGTCCTCAAATCCCCAACTAGTTAGGGATTGGACAAGACAAATTCCAAATGAAGAATTTGACAATACAAATCCTTAAAAAGGGATTCGACAATGCAAATCCCCAACTAGGGATTCGACAATACACATCCCCAATTAGGGATTTCTTATACAAATCCCTAATTAGGGATTCGACAATGCATATCCCTAATTAGGTATTATAAATTGCAAAAACCAACAACGAGAAGGGAAAAACCTTACATCATACCTGAGAATCCGAGATTTACGAGCAGCAGAAGGCCGAACTGCAGCAGAGGGCCGAGGCGATAGAGAGAGAGGGCTAGGGTTTTGAGGGAGGGAGAGAGGGACAGAGAGAGAGAGAGAGAGAGAGAGAGAGCGAAGGAGATCTGGAGAGGGAGGGAGAGAGAGGAGAGGAGAGAGAGAGAGAGAGAGAGAGAGAGAGAGAGAGCGGAGAGCGAGAGGGAGAGGGAGAGGCAAAGAGATCGAGAGAGGGAGAGGAGAGGGAGAGGGAGAGCGAGAGGGAGAGTAAGCGCGCGGAGAGCGAGAGGAGAAGAGCGAGGGAAGAGAGAGAGAGAGAGAGAGAGAGAGAGAGAGAGAGAGTCAGGATGGAGAGAGAGCGTCGGGAGGGGAAAAACAGGGTTGGGGTTTTGGTACGTACGGTATTTATACCCTACCACTAACCGACATTTAATTGTAATTAGCGCCACTAAAAGAGCAACACACATCGTCGTGTAAGCCAGATTTTGTTGTAGTGAAATAAGATGACACTTGCCATTGGGCCTTTGGCACTTCTTTAAAGGTTTTCGTTCTTGATGCTTTTGAGGTACCTGCATTGAAGGTGGAGTACATTAAATCAACGGCCTACAGCATGGGGCAATATGTCCCACTGGTGCTAATTAGTGTATCAGGATCCCATTCACCTATGCTTCTTAGAGGTAGTGGTGAATGCTTCATCTCGAATACTCTGGAATTCTCAAGAAAATGCAAACGCATATTTTTGTCTTTCTTCCTTTTAGCATTGATACCCTCCTTTCCCTTTTAAATGGAATTTGGCAAAATGCATGTATCTACCCGACGTACATGTATCTTTAATCTCTACCATATCTAACACGCTAATAGCATTTGACCAATTTTACCACTGCATTTGACTATAGATAGATCATTTTTAAAATAAGGATGGGTCTTCTATTGAGGGTATTACAATAATTTACTTCCTTCTTCAATACAGGTATATATATCACTAACTAGAGGCGGCTCAAATTCAGATGTCAGCCCAAAATGAAAGGCAAAAATTAAACCAAGGTGGACTACAATGCAAGAAATGGAGGAATGGATTGATATTTGTGTTATTCCCGTTATATATATTGTTAGTGCATTGATTTATGCACCGTGTTTATCAATTACATGTGTTTGTGTGTCAGTATATCAATTAAGTGCTCAAACCTAAGAGTTGACAACCCCAAGTATAGAGTTGTGATGTAGTAATAACTCAATAAGACCGAGGTCGAATTCACATAAAATTTAATCAAGAGAATACATTAAGAACTAATTCTATGAAAAGCAGTTGACTTGGGTTTTCATTCCAGTGGAATAGAGTTTTAAAAATAAATATAAAAAGATCTAAGGATCTAAAATTCCTAATCAATAAACTTTGAATTCAATTCTTCTTCTTGAGTTGATAACTCAACTAGAACTGGCATCCAATCCGTTCTAATTGAAAGATAACACATTAATATCAACCAAAACATCCAACATATATTAGAATCATGATAGGCTTGATCCTTCATGAAGATTTAGGTAATCACATTGCAGGGAATTAAAAATATTTAATGTACCCAGATGCGATAATAGATCAAACAACTTTACACATTGATTCATTTCCCAATTTAGGAATTCAATCACTTTCAATCATAATTTAACACAAAAACCTTAACTTTCATCAAAGAAATGAATTGAACATCAAATATTTATTAAAAGGTTCATCCCTTAGCCTTAGATAAGAGATTAGTCAATCAATGACATGATTGAACTAAAACTTAAGAAGGAAAACATAAAAACCAACTAAAACTGAAGGATTGGAAAAGAAAGAAGACTCCTTGGAGGCTACACAACTCATTGCTTTACTCCATCTATCCTAATTCATCCTTAAGAAAGCTTAAAATACCTCCTTAAATATAAACAATTTGCATTGATTTGAAACCGACTCAAATTTATTCACATCACTTACACTTCGTGTAAGACCCGTATCCTAGTCCGTACTATTCCGTCGACTCTCGCGATCCTTCCCGTTGAAGTTCTGCAACCTGCGACGTATAATCAACGTTTGTAAATGACCCTAAGTCGTATCTTGTAGAATTGAGTTGGCTTAATCCGAGACTTGTATCATTGTGACCGCACCGTCGCCGCAGTTCCAACGCCATGTCTTGTGCACCGATCCGATACCCTAACCAAAAGATGCGGGTCAGCGTTTATTTTTAAAAAAACACCGCGTATTTGCAATCCCAAGAGAATCTCTATAACATGTCCCATCAATCAATCAATCACCTCATGTCAAGTACACCCACCCATGCTTTCTTCTCCACAAGTAAAGCAACCACCAAGTCAACTCTCATATCAAGTACACCATCACCTCACCCAACACTCACATCCATCACTCACATCTCTCCTTACAACCCTCTCTCTCCTCTCTTTCCCTTCACATTTTCCAAGTAAAAATCTAAGTAAGAGAGTGGACGTCCATGGTTTTCCAAGAGAGGAAGTGAGATGTGTGTGGCCCACTTTCCCATCTTAAATCCTTCATCCTAGCCATTCAAACCTCATCACCCTCCATCAAAATGAAGTACAAGGAGACCGGCTTTCCAATAGACCAAGAAGATCGGACGGTGGGTGCTTTTATAGGCTAGATTTTTATGTTTTGATAATGGACCAAGTGAGGCCTACCGATTGATGGTATGGATCTCACTTTGGACCTAGGTGTGGCCGATGGCCTACCTTAATTCTCATGATCATTCCATGATGGGGCCATTCTCCATGGACCCCATCATGATGTTTATTTTCCTTGCATAAATAGAGGTCATCTAGACCTTCCATTTTGGTGGAGAAGGAATCTCCACCGTTGATCTTTGATTTGGTGGGCCCACATATATTGAGACCCACTTGATGTATGGTTGATTTCAAAGGAGGGCCCATAGTGTCAGGGTCCCTCCATCACACGTGTTGATCTCTCTCTCTCTCTCTCTCTCTCTCCCTTTTTCTTTTAAGTGTTGATGTACTTGTATGGCCCACCCGGATGGACCCCACCATAAGGCATGTATTTATCCAAGTCATCTATAGGTGGGCCCCACTTTATGAGTGTGGTGTCCACCCCATCCATCCTGTGGTGGCTCATGTGAGCAGCCCACTTGAAAGGCACAACTGTCCAGCGTTGTCACGCCCCAAACTCGGAAACTGGGCTCACAAAATTCCCGATCGCCGAATCCGGTGCCAACAGCCTCCGTAGAACCCCATTCTCGGCTCCCAGCGCCCATACGCCAGGTTCCGATCCTGGGATGCTACGAGGAGGATTTTCAACATCGGTTTAATTCGTAAAAAGCATAACCAAAGGCATAACCCACAAACAACAACCAAAAACTTCATCACATTTCCACTATGATCAAAAACTTTACAAGTACAATGAGCATAAAGGGAAATACAATGAGAATGGACAAAAAGCTCCAAAAGATCATGCTGCCTCATCACACAAGGCTCCTCGCATCACCGCACGCAACGGTCGTGCATAAGTTTTATAGAAAGCTTAGAGGGTGGTGAAAGTGTGTGCTTGGTAGTAATGCGATCATGCAAGATCTCAGTAATACGGAACATGCTGATGAACCCATGAATACTACTAGCCGTACCAAGGCTATGCGATGCAAGGCATGAAAGATGTCGGCCATACCAAGGCCATGCGATGTAAAATGCAACTCAAGCATACAAATCCTCATCTAAGTCCACATGTCAATACAGCTCAAAATCTGGAATATCACCGGGGTCCAATACACTCTAAACCAGATTGCCGCCCCATCGCGCGCAATAAGGTAAGTGGAAGAGATCTCACTACCCGCCTACCAATATCGGGCGCGGCTCGTCGATAGCGGACCCATTCCTCGAGCTGGTCAAACTCAGCCTAGCATTGCCCCCTCCTCTCGGGCGGGTAAGGCCGTACCCCCTTCCAACCGACCACGACACAGTGGAAAGCGCAACCATCTGGTAATTGGCACTTGGCGCTCCTGCACCCACTCGGTCTAGACGTTGGAGCAACCTCTTGGTACCATAAGGGTTTAGGGACTTTCACCCAGGGATATCTATAGCACCCCATGTAGAACCAAATTTCCGATATCCAATCCTGCCAACCACGATATGCCTGTGGAGGCTACGACCCTGATGTCGCTAGGGCGTACAATAACCATATCACACAATGCGAATGCATGAATCACACTCTCCAGTCATGCAGCAATCCTGCGCGTCTTGTGTGCTCATGTGGGGCAACACCGCCTAACCGGGAGCCCCTAAACAATCTGCCCGAAGGCATATGCTATGATCAGTCACTTCTCATACCAAGCATACGTATGATGCATATGATCATGAAACATGGGACTATACTAAACATGTTATATGGGATAGATGTTGTTCATAAGGAGATGGGCCTAGACGACCTATAAGTATGGGCCTAACAATGGTCCTAGGGAGAGTCATAATGCGGACATTTAACCAACATTAACCTTGCAATGTGGACGTCAAACCAACATTGCTCCCAAGGCATAGCCCGTAGTGAATATCATTATATGAACCAGGTTGGGGTTACACATTTCAATGGACCTTAGGTTCATCCCATTGGGCCTTAAATACATCAAATGGGTCATACCATATGGGCCTTTCACTCGTCAAGTGGGCCACATCAATGGGCCGCACATGTACATCAAATGGGCTTCAACTCATAGGCCCTAATACATCTCAATGGGCCTTAACCCATGGGCCCCTAAAGCATCAAATGGGCCTAGTCCCATGGGCCTTACATCCACATCAAAGTGGGCCCCAATGATCTACCACAAATATGTTAAGATGGACCTCAAAACATGCCAAGGTGGGGTCCACTTGGACTATGGATCTGGCTCATCTTTAGCTCATGCCATAAAATGATCTTTTAAAATGGATAGACGGATTGGATGCAACATATACATCATGGTGAGGGGTCCACATGAGGGTCCACCACAAGGTATATAATATTACATAATAAAATAAATATATTCAATATAATATAATATAATATAATTTAATATATATATATATATCACACGTGCACATGCACCACACGCACACACCATGCACACGCACGCACCCACACAAGCATGCACACAGGCACACGTACGCACTCACGCATACCCACCCACCGTCACTGGACGGTGGGATTTAATAAATACATAGCTGTGGGCTCCACCGTCCAGGCGGATGGTGGACAAAACACATAAATCACTGTGGGTCCCACGTGGGGCCCACTGTAATGCTCATACACCATCCAGTCCGTCCATAAGGTCACATGGGCCCAGTTGGACGGTGAAAACAAATTTTACCTTGATCCAGAACTCCCGTGGCCCATAGAAGGGTTTCAATGGCAGAGGTTCAATCCTACTGTTTCCTGCAGTGTGAGCCACCTGAGCTGTGGATGGAGTTGAAACTTGGAGGGGGCCCACTTCTGGGAGTGTCCTACCAAATGAGTGGGTTGGATGGAAATTACACATCATGGTGGGGCCCACGGCAGGAGCCGTGGGTGGCTGCTGGACGTTCGCCGTCCGCAGGCAAGCAGCAGCAGCGCGGCGGCCCTGCCCTTTCTCGACAACGGCTTTAATGCCAGATTGCCATGGGCAAAGACGCTACCTCATTTCCTTTTTTTTTTTTGATTTTCCTACGAAAACTCGGATGTGGGGCCCGCTACTGGAGAATCCACTCTGTCCAACAGATGCTACGGCTCAAGATACACAAAACAAGTCTAATGTACGACATTTTTGGAGTGTAGATAAAGCAAAGTGGGCCCTAAAGGCTTTGAACGATATGAAACACAGTTTCCTATGGTATGGCCCACCTGATGATTGGATGGACCTCATTTTTCGGCTCAACGCCTAAAATGAGCCCAAGAATACGATGGACGGCATGGATTGAACCCTTACATCAGGGTGAAGCCTATTTGTGAGGTCCACCCAAAAGCTTGAACTAAGCTTATATCTTTGTTTAAAAAAAAAAACGTCCAGACGCTGTACGTTTTCTGGCTCAATGAAAACTTCAATGTGGCCCCGCCTAGGTGGGCCACTACACGTTGATAGTGTGGAACATTCATACATATCAAGTGGGCCCCACCTACAAATGGGTTGGATCCAAAATATGCTTTATAGTGGGGTCCAACAGGGTGGGCCACATGGCCATTTCATCACACAAAAGGAAGAAGAAAAGAGGGAGAGAGAGAGAAAGAGAGATCGGTGAGGATGGAGGGACCCCGTCACTATGGGCCCTCCCTTGCAATAAATCATACATCAAGTGGGCCCTAAAGCATGTGGGCCCATCAAAATCGAAACTCAACGATGGAGATCCTTTCCCCACAAATATGGACGGTCTAGATGACCAATCTAAAGCAAGAAAATAAACATCATGATGGGGGCCATGGAGAATGGCCCCATCATGGAATGATCATGATGATCAAAGCGGGCCATCGGCCACATCTTAGGGTCCCAAGTGAGATCCAAACCATTGATCAGTTGGCCTCACTTGGCCCATCTTAAAAATATGAAAAACTATCCTTATCAAACACCCACCACTTGATCTTCTTGCTCCTATGGGTTCCTTAGCTCCTTAGCTTCAATTCCAATGAAGGAGATGAGGTTTGGATGGTTGAGATGGAAGATGGAAGGGTTGGAAGAGGTAGGCCACACTTGTGGTTTTTGGGAGAGGTGGGAGAGGCTTGGACGTGTAGAGGGTTTGGGTTGCTTGGAAAGTGCTTTGAAAAAAAAAGAGAGAGAGACTTGTAAAGGAAGAGATGGGTGATGGATGTGGTGTGATGGATGTGGTGGTGATGGGTGTGTAAGAGCACCTTTTTGACTTTGTTGGCCATTTGTGTAAGAGAAGCATGCTTGTGTAAGAACTTTTTGACTTTGAGGCTTGCTTGGGAAAGGGTGAAAAGTGATGGATTGATGGGATTGATTGATGGTTGATTGATGTGACATCTTGTTGAGATTCTCTTCGGTTTCACAACGCGCGGCGTTTTCCTCGCACCGAACGCTGGCCTACATCTCCTGGCCAGAGTATCGCCTCGGCGCACGAGTCGCGGCATCGGAACCGCGGCGACGGCGCGGTCGCAATGGTACAGGTCTCGGATCGAGTCGAATCAGCTTAATGACGTATGAATCGAGGTCGCGCGCAACACCGGTTAAGGGTCGAAGGTTGCCGAAATTCGACCGGAAAGATCGCGGGAACCTACGGAATTATACGGTCTAGGATACGGGTCTTACAAGCGTCCAGGGACGCTGGACGTTGAATGGAAAACACAGGTACTAGCCCTGGTTCAAGGCTTTTGGGAAGGGCCACTTGTGTAGGCCCCACCTTGATGTTTAAACTCAATCCACGCCGTGCATCCCTTTTTTCCAGACCATTTTAGGCGTTGAGCCGAAAAATGGGGCCAATCCGACTTTTGGACGGGCTATAGCATAGTAAACAGTGTGCTTACCATTGAAATACCCCCTGTCGTTTCTATACACCAAAATATATCGGATATGGGGCTTGTTTGGCTTGTCCTGAGCTATGGAAACCAGTGGGCGGGGTGGATTCTTCCGATGCAGGCCCTACACATGAAAAACCGCTAAAATACGTGATTTAGAAAATAAAAATAAAAATAAATAAAAACAAACAAAGCAGCCCCACTGCACGTCTGTTGTTAGAGAGGCGCAGCAGGCGGCTTACTCGCAGTCTGTGGCGGGCATGAACAAGCAGGGCCCCATGGGTCCCTTACCGTGGGCCCCACCATGATGTATATTTGTCATCCACGCCGTTCATTTGGTGGGCCCCCTCCAAAAATTAGCTCCATATGGAACTCAGGTGGCTCACACCACAAGAAATAGTGGGATTGTACGTCTACCATTGAAGCCCTTCTTGGGTTGTCGGAAGTTTTGGATCATTATGAAATTTGTTTTTCCTGTTCATCCAGGACTGTGTGACCTTATTAACGGTTGGATGATAAATAAATATTATGGTGGTCCCACGTGGGACCCACCAATAATGTATTTGTTTTATTCACACCGTCCAGGTGGACGGTGGAACCCACTATGATGTATGAGTTCTAGCCACACCCACATCGTCCACAGCAGCGGACAGTGGAGCCCACCATGATTTATGTGTTCTATGCACACCGCCACACCTGGACGGTGGGACCCACCATGATGCATGTGTTGCATCCAACCGTCAATCCATTTTGAAAGCTCATTTTGTGGCATGAGCTAAAGAATGAGTCAGATCCTTGACATGATTCATATATATATATATATGTGTGTGTGTGTGTGTGTGTGTGTGTGTGTATTTGTGGCCATTGTTAAGGCCCGCCTTAGCATTCATAAGGGCCATATGAGGAGGCCCATATTGATATAATTGTGGCCGTCCATTGAGGTCCACCTTGGTATATGTAGGAGGCCCATCTTAATTTATTTGTGGCTGTGTATTGAGGCCCACCTTAGTATATGTATGAGGCCATCTTGATTTATTTGTGGCCGTCCATCAAGGCCCACCTTGGTATATGTATGAGGCCATCTTGATTTATTTCTGGCTGTCCATTGAGGCCCACCCTGGTATATGTATGAGGCCCATCTTGATTTATTTGTGGCCGTCCATTGAGGCCCACCTTGGTATATGTATGAGGCCCATCTTGATTTATTTGTGGCCGTCCATTGAGGCCCACCTTGGTATATGTATGAGGCCCAATATGATGTGTACTCAGCCCATGTGTTGGAGGTCCATTGTGATGTATTTAGGGCCCATGGGATATGGCCCATTGCAATGTACATAAGGCCTATTGGTGTAGCCCACTTGATATGCATATGGCCCATGTGGTTAGGTCCACATTGATGTACTTTATAACCCATCTGTTAGGCCCACTTCAATGTATTTTTGTGGCCCAATGAGGAGCCCACTTTGATATACATGTGACTCATCAGGATGTATCTTTGACCCATGAGCGAGGCCCACCTGTTGTGCATTTTGAAGCCCTGGTGCAGGGCCCACCTATCATGTATTTTGGGGCCCATGGGTGAAGGCCCATTGTGATGTATTAGGGCCCATGGGTTGAAGCCCATTGTGATATATTTAGAGCCCATGGGTTAAGGCCCATTTGAGGAAGCCCACCTTGATATTTATGAGGCCCATTTCATGTATTGGAGGCCCATGGGTCGAGGCTAAATGGGATGTACCTAAGGCCCATTGAATGTGATTCCATCGTGGTGTATGTGTTGACCTTTATGGCAGGTCGTGCCTTGGGAGCAATGTTGGTTTGATGTCCACATTGTAAGAATAATTTTGGTTAAATCTCAGCATTATGACTCTCTCTAGGGCCCATTGATAGGCTCATACTTGTTGTGTAGGCCATCTAGGCCCATCTGCATTATAAGGATAGTTCATTACTTTATAACATGCTTAGTATAATTCCATGACTCATGCCATACGCATCATATGTATGCTTGATATGAGTAGTGACTGATCATTGCATACGTTATTGGGCAAACTATTTACGAGATTCCTTATGAGATGGAGTGCCCCACATTATCGTACAATACGTGCAGGATTGCTGCATGACTAGATAGTGTGACTCATGCATCTCACATATGTGTGACTTGATCATTATACGCCCTAGCGACATCAGGGTCGAAGCCTCCATAGGCACATCATGGATGGTTAGATGGGACACTGAAAATATTTAGTTCTAGCATTGTGGGCACTTAAGATGTCTTTGGGTGAAAATCTCAGAACCTCCAAGGCCAGGAGAAGCCCCAATGTTTAGACCGAGTGAAATATGAGCGCCCGAGTGCCGAATACCAGTAAGCCGTGTCTCCCATTGTGTCGTGGTCAGTTGGGAGGGGGTGTAGCTTTATCC
The DNA here is from genome assembly GCA_030180095.1 of Magnolia changhungtana. Classification (NCBI taxonomy): domain Eukaryota; kingdom Viridiplantae; phylum Streptophyta; class Magnoliopsida; order Magnoliales; family Magnoliaceae; genus Magnolia; species Magnolia changhungtana. The sequence continues at coordinate 5,195,801 of JASAUF010000474.1, forward strand.
ACCCGAGTGAGGGGGCTATAAGCTAGGCTGAGTATGACCAGCTCGTAAATGGGTCCGCTATCAACGAGCCAGGTAGGTATTGGCAGACTACTGGTCAGGCAGATAGTGAGGTCTATTCCACTCGCTGGGCTGTGCAGCTAGGGAAGAGGCAGTTGATGTCGAGTGTAATGACCCCGGTGATTTCCCCAGAGAGCAACCGTACTGAGATATGGACTTATTGAGCAGGAATTGCATATCCATTCATTCATTCATTCATTCATTCACTATCCACTCGGGCTGGTGGTGCGTAACTATTTGTTATGTGTACCTTCGCATGGCCAAGATTTCGGTTGGGCACTTGACTAACCTGAGATCAGGAGTTTACCACATTATGTCTGACTATCCAAATTTAGGTATGAGACTGGTTTGGATAGAAGTCCCTTATGATGGACCCCATAGCCTGTGATACTTCGTACTATCATCCTGACTTCACATTCCTGCATGGTCATTTCATTCGCACCGCATATTACTGTAATGCCCCAGATTTTTGCCAACCTGGAGTTAGATGTCTTTAGGCAAGGGGTAGATCCTAACCCCTTATAAACCTCTCAAACCTCAAATCCTTTAGGAATTAGATAAAGTTAACTAAGTGCTAAATTGGATTAGCTATGAAATCCGCTTGAATCACTTTAAATACGATCTACAAGACCCAAAACTTGTAGAATCATTGACGCTAGGTTACCCTAAAATCTAGGACCAATCCCATTACCTAGTTGCTCTCGGGAGCACATTGAAACTCTAAACCCTAAAACTTAACTCGACCTGGATCCATAGTTAGTAAGCTTAAGTCCGACCTTTGGCTCAAGGGGGGCTCCAGAAGTGCTCCGTTGAGATGGAACTATCCATATTTGAACATAACCTAAGTATACCATGACCCTGAGTCTAATTTGGTGAGTTTTTAGCTTATATAAGGACCTTAAACCCTCTCTTATTCAGCCCATACGAATTTAAGAGAAACCCTAGGAGAGAGAAGAGAGAAAAGAGAGAGAAAGTGTGAGAGAAGTGGGAGAATCTTCCTGCTATTCTACCCTGCCGATCTATGTGCTTAACCATCACTTTCCAATCACTATCCCGGTGATTCCAGCTTCGTTCTTAGGTAAGAAAAACCTAACTCTAACCTGTTTTAGGGTTTCAATTGATACAAGTAGCGAAATAGCTAACATAACTCGTGATTTAGGTCGTTATATTATCGTGGACGAAGACTTAGCAATTCTAACGCGTTTGTTACGTTTCTACGGCATAAGGTGCAGACTTTAGACATATAAGTTAAGGTTTTCAAAGCTTTCAATGTCAAATAATGATAGATTCATGATCTGGGTGTTATTGTGCATGCATAATGCGACGTTCATTTTGCGATTCAGTTACGTATGCAAATTATGGCATATTGTGTATTCTGTATATTTGTAGAAAATACCGTATATGTATAAATTTTGAAAGTGTGGTTACCATGATAAATTACTGTATGTACATGCTATATATATGTGTAATACTTACTCGGCGAAAGGATTCGCCCAAATACATGTTTTTGCTAATATACGTTATATATGATAAATAAGTGTATTCTAAGTGTTTGTGAAAATGCTTGTATGAGTAAGTACTTAGATGATTGTGCTTTAGGTAGGTGTTGAGGTAGGATTCTCAACTACCTTAGAGATGTATATGATTTCCTCCATGTTAGTTATGTAATTTAATCGCTTACTTATGAAATGTATGTGTTTGTATTTCCTGTTTATATTGTGCTTTATAACATGCTTGTTAACACATTTGAATTACTTTGTTAATTCTGCTTTGACTATTATACATGCTTTCTGGTTACAGATTGTATTTGATTGGGGCTATGTTATAGTCCAGGCAATCGGTAACAGGCTTGAAGTCGTGGCTGAGATTCATTTCACCACGTAGGACGTGTTTGACAAACTCGGGTCATATGTTGGTCGTCGACAGTGGTTAGGCCACACGAAGTACTTATGCACTTCATGTCAATCGATGCGATGTGCACTCGTGCTAGTCGAGCTCGTCAAGTAACCCGATCTGTCTAATGTATGTTCACCATGTTTGGACGCTACTGCTTGAACCTAAGGTACCAAACTTACTAGTGTAATCCCGTTAACCTTGGTACTTCGACCCGCTAAGACTCATAAGCCGGACATGGTGGTATGGGACACCGTGGTCTAGCTGTCGGCCTACGCTGGGGCGATGTGCCTCCCCGTAGTGACCAGTGAGTAACCCAGACTCGTGATCCGAATACGGTGGTATGGGACATTGTATTCGGGCTATCGGTCTACACTGATAAGGTGATGGGGGAGTGGTGTAACGATTGTGTGTAATAGCCCTGACAGCCCTTTGTAGTGACCTTGAGCCTTCCCGTAGTAAACAGAGTATAAGCTAGGCCTGTATTGATAAGGTGATGGGGGAGCGGTGCAACGAGTGCGTGTAACAGCCCTGACAGCCCTTTATAGCGACCTAGAACCGCATCATCGTATGAGATTATTTAGGACTGACGACCCTAGAATGGATCATTGTTTGGGAATGATATAAGGGAGGTACCTTAGTTTCTCAATACCGCTGTATGAAAAAAGGACTAATAACAACTCGGTAATCACGTTCATAACATAGCACTGCATGTGTCTGGCGTTGTGGAGCACTGAGGGATGAACGCATGCCGCGGTCGTAAGATATTGTCGCACGAGGGTAGTTTGGCAAGGGCATGCATCATGACTGCATTTTATACTTGCATTAATAAGAGTATTTAGGAGTGTTTGATTATACTGCCTTATCATTACTGCTTGACTAAATTAATAACATGTTAACCTATGCTCTATTGTTCCACTGAGTTGATCACTCACTCTTACGTTATGGGACGGTGTTTAAACACCAAACCAGACCCTATTTGAGTTTCAGATGATGGCGATGCTTGTGAAGCGGAGCAGGATTTTTTTTTATGATGATGAGAAGGGTTTCTCCTTACACCGCTATTAGGTGAGTCTATGTAAACCATCTTCTGATCGACGGGGTTACAAGGTTGCTGATTAGATGCCATTACACTTTAGTTTGCTCTTTTGGATCACCCTTATATATTCATTTTGTCCATTTTTGGAGTATACATTGATATATTTAACCTGGTAACATGTTCACACTCTGGAGACTTACAATAGTTTATATATCTATCATAGTCTTCCGCTTGCATAATTTAACTGTCTCTGGAGTATGATATGTTGTTTTGGCTTAATCCTATTCATCTTTAATGCACTAATACGAACAACATTCAATCATCATTCTTTATGTTGCATAAGTGATGCGTTGGAACTCGGGAGTTGAGTTTATGCTCGACCCCCGATTTTCAGGGCATTACAATTACATTGCATCTGCAGTACTTAGCATTTTGGGTTACTATGTTTTTGCACTTATATGGCCTAGATGGGGTTTATGGTATTTGTGGCTCGTCAAGATTTGCATATTGCATTGCATCCTCAGCGTCAGTTATTGTCTTATTATGTTTTGCATCGTATAGCCTTGGTATGGCTGATAGCATTCATGGACTTACCAGTATACTTCCGCTTACTCTGATGGCATATGATTCATGATCTTGTTAGTATTTCTGCTTATCCCGATGATGTATGATTCATGTACTTTATGGTATACTTGGCACTTATCTTGTGCACACACTTTCACCACCCTCTAAGCTTTTGTAAGCTTATGCACAATAGATGCGTGCAGGTGGCGTTAGTTTGTAGCAGCGTTGAGCTTGGAGCATGCAGCTGTCCTCTAGAGCTTTGATTTCAATATATGTATTTCCCTTTTAGCAGTGTATTCAAATGATTATATTAGTGGATATGTGATGATGATGTTGCCTTTATGATTTGGGTATATTATGGTTATGCTCCATTATAAAAAAAAATTCATACTGAAAACCCTCCTTATAGGATCCCAGGATCGGAATCTGGCGTATGGGCGCTGGGAGCCAAGAATGGGGTACTACGGAGGCTGTCGGCACCGGATTCGGCGATCGGAAATTTTGTGAGCCCGTTTTCTGAGTTTGGGGCGTGACACTTCGGCTACAACTGATTGAGACCTTCAGTCGCACCAAATTAACTCTCGGTTGTAGCCAAATTTTCCTATTTTGCCTTTGAAGTGTCTGTTTTCCTTAGGTTGCACCGAGCTTGCCTTTGGTGGCACTAAACCTAGCTTTGGTTACACATAAAATCGAGCCGAATAATTTCTGAAAATCACCATTTGTTGTTGGACTATTTTGTGCACATTCGGTCGGACCGAACCAACCTTAGGTAGTACCAGACAATCTATTTATTCTATTGAACTTTTGTTTTCACCAGTCTTTTCTCCACATTTTGTACTTAGTTTTCTTAAATTTTTGGCATATGAATTCTTCATTAATGACTTTCAAATCTCCAAGTCTTCTCTTAATTAATCATTTAAGCTTTAATACTTTTTCTTAGGCATGATTTCATCCTTGTTTCATGGATTATCTCATATGTACAAATTAGATATTAATTAATCAATTAAATACTCTGAATGCATGGAAACTAGTGCAATTAAGAGAATAAATAAGAAATATTTAAATGTTATCACAACCCAACCAGTATTTTGCTAGTCCCAAGTAATACATGCGAAAATTTCTGAATTCAAAAATAATTCCAAAAAGGATTTAATTTCATAACCTTAAATAATTTCCAATCTAGAGAGAACTAAGTCAAACATATATCATTCACCTGAATTCTAGTACTTTGATAAATATTTCAATTAAACTCAAGTAATGATCATTTAATTGAATGATTGCCAACATTGAGTTTCATAAATATATTATGTTACCCAAACTTATCAACACCATATATCCACTTTTTCTACTTTTATGCTTATGATAATAAAATAAATGAACAAATCAACCAAACGTAAATCAGAACTTGTCTTACAGTTTAACAATTCACTCTTCCAGCTTTTTTTTTTTTCCATCGACGGCTTTCATACTATTACTTTTTTTTTTCTTTTTGTCATGAACTTCAATAGGTAGCCATTTTCAACAATAACTATTTTTTTAGCTAGATAATACTCTTCATTTTTTTCACTTTTCTCAATAAACATGATGTAAAAATTTCCTAAGCTTGGTTCCTAGCATTCTTCATCATCATTTCAACAATTTAGTGTCCAAACTAAGGTCTAATTTGTAAATTAGATGTGGCACGTGAATTCATAACTCAATCAATAATGAAGAGTCAAAGTCTGCTTGTGGTCCAGTTTCTATAAATGTCATTTAAGACTTCAATTAATGATCAAGATATATAGGACATTTTAAAACATGGTGATGTTGATACAATCCACCAACATAATATGCTTGATTTTATTATTGAGAATATTTAGATTGTTTTTAAAATTTCTTAACTTTATAAGAACCTATTCATTTAGTTTCGAAATATCTTTTGCATACTTTGCTTGGGACTAGCAAAATATTGGTTGGCGGGTGTGTTGAGGATTAAATATTGCATATTAATCAAATGCAAGAGTTTAGGTGAAAGTTATGCCCTCTAATAATGTACTTTAAGTTTCTATAATCTAGATTGTTTTTAAAATTTCTTGACTTTATAGGAACTTATTCATTTATTTTCAAAATATCTTTTGCATGTTATGCTTGAGACTACCAAAACGTTAGTTGGTGGGTGTATTGAGGCTTAAATATTGCATATTTATCTCATCAATTGCATGAGTTTTATCTACATTCAAGTACTAAATTGATATAATAAGAAATGTTTTTTCACAAGGAAGGTGATTTTGGATCTAAATTTGAATATGTGCTTAAATGGATGATTTAAAGCTATAAAAGAGATCAAGCTCAAAGGCAATGAAGAATTGGAGATTTGGTAACTAAAAGATAAAGATTTTATGTACCAAAGATCCAATAAAACCACGCAGTAAAGATAGAGAAAAGTTTGAAAAATCACATAGTCAAATAATAGAATTAACAAACTGTTTGGTCCTACCTGAGTCATGTTTTATTTGACCGAAAGTGCCAACAGTCCAACAATAAACAATGATTTATAAAGTAAATTTGGCTCGACTATTAGGGGTGACCGAAGTGATGTTCGGTGACACCAAAAGTAGGTTTAGTGGGTTTGAACGGAGGCAAAGAATTCAGAAAGGTTTTAAAGAAATTTAGTTACAATTAGAAGGAACCTTCGAATCGATTCAGTGCAATTTTGGTGCGACGAATGTCCTTGTCGGTCAACTGAAGCGTAACAAAAGTGTAGAAAATTCAAGTCGATGGAAAGTCAATGTGTAATTTTTCTATTTAAAAGAGTGATTTATGTTATTCTAAACATGAATTAGGGTTTGGGTGAGAGAGCAAGCGGTGGCAAAGCTTTTATGGAGCCATTCTTCTTCTATAATCTTTCAGTTTTAAGTTAATTTTCATGTTGTTATTTGAGTTTAGTTCAACAATAACAATGACACGATAGATACTTTGGATACCCTGTGATCAATAACTTGGGGCTTCATATGGGAACTTAATTAATAACTTAGGATTGATTTTATTGATTTCCTCTCTACATTTCTTAGATTTTCATTATTAATTCTTCTAATTCAATTTTCATAGTTATATCCATTTTTAAAGTGTTTTGAGAATGTATTAGTATATGTTCCTTAGGATTCGATCTCGGTTTCACAGAGTTAAAATTATATCGTAGCCCTAAACTTGGGGTTGTCATCCTTTTGGATCGATCACTGGGCAAAACCCGATCTCGTATTGTAATACCCCAGTTTTTAAGGGTCGTGTAGGAACACGGCTCCCGAATTCCCAGGTGTCATGGGTGCCCTAATGGGCTTCAAATTTTAATTATATTTGGATGATCTCATAAACAATGGAGAGTTCAGCAAGGTATGCAGCATAAGTAAGTCAGAAAGCAGTATCGAGTGCCACTAAATATAAAAATATTTAAACCACAAACAAGTCATCTAAATAGGGAACTAGTCTCACCCATACATGACCCAAAGCGACTAGAGCCCTGACCCATATCCCACGGTAGCCTGAACTCAAACTAAAAGGATCCATCGAAAGTCTGGAAGCAGGGAAGCTCCTCAACCTTATCCATGCTCACCTCGATCGGCTCATCGAGCTCTGCCTCACCTGCATCTAGTAAAGGGTCTAGTTGGTGTTTTAAAATACTGTCCTAGAGTGGGAGTGAGTAGCTAACTCAGTGGTTACCATTAGCCTTATGTTACAACAAGCATCAATTATATAATGAATTTAATAAAAGGCATACATTCACGAAGCCCTAACTAGTCTTATTAATGCATATGCAAGTATTATGATATGATGTATGCCCTCACAACAACACTCCCTCGAGCGACTTCGTCTAACAATCACGCATGACCAACCACCCTCATTGCAACCTCAACTGTCGAGTCGTCAAATCCTAGCTAATGCGATGCATGGATAATGTTAGCCAAGTATTTAGTTAATTCCGTTCATCGAGCAGATTGGGAAAACTAGTACACCCTGCATATCATTGCCCTTAACTGGTTGTGAGGCTAAGGCCCCTCAACATGCGAGGTCAGGACCCCGCAATCCTTAATCTCATAGGATTCCCCATCCCTGATTCAAGCACATGGAGAGTGCTGAGAAGAGGGATCGCTCGTGGTCACTATAGGGAGGCTCGTCACCCCAGCATAGGCCGATAGCTCAGACACAGTGTCTCATTCCGCCATGCCCGGCTCTCGAGTTAATGGATCGGTTTCAGATGGTTATCAATGGGCTTCAGTGGTTGAAGGGTGTTCTAGTTTTCATACAGGCATGAGTAGACATGGTTAACATACATGGTTGGTTAGTAAGTGTACTAAACTGTGTGAGTCCAGGCAAGTACGTGACGACTGACATCGGGTACAAACGACCCATGTAGTCTAACTGCTATTGCCCATTCGCATCTGCCGAATTCTGCTAGTCTAGCCGCAAGATGGTCTTACCAATGGGACCACCTTTCCTCGCATCGGTTTCCTGACCAACCCAGGGGTTTGATGATATTCAATAGCAATTCAACCAATCAGAATTTATCATCTAACACAGGTGATATCATGCACTCTTACATCAAACACAAATTCAGATTTCTCTATAAATGCAACTACTAACAATATCATGAAATAAATGTGCATGTGTGTGGTGTGGGTTAGTGAGTAGGCCAAGCATTACATATATCTCATAGCATAAAATACACAAGGGTTAATGTATCATACATGCAATAAGGAAACATTGTATAAGAATCAAGTAAGAAATGAACATGCAATCACCAAATTCATACCCAATCATGTTGAGGAATAATGAACATAGCATAATCATTCCATGTTGATTGGGAGGATCTAAAATGTAAGGTCTTGCCTAGGTTTTCTCTATATTATCCAAATACATCACTCAAACATTCATATTCATTAGATTCATACTAAAATTGGTGCTAGGCCACCTAAGAATAATAGTCTACACCTTGTGACATTTCGCTCAACTTATGGTGTTCCTTGGGTTAGAAAATTGGGAGAAATGATTCCTATACCAATTTAGAAGCAATTAGGTAAGGTTCATGCAATTTATTTTAGAAAAACCTTAGTTGGAAAGTAGGTTTTGTTTCTTACCTTCTAATCGCAAATGAGGTGGATTCAAATGAGGAAAATGATCGATGCTAGGGCTTTAATTGAAGGAGGCCGATGAAGGGAAGCTCTAAAGCCTCCCCCACCCTACTCTCTCTTCTTCTCTTCTTCTCTCTCTCTTACTCTTTCTCTCTTTCTCTCCTTTGAAAATGTAAATTCGTATGGGAAGATGGGTGCCCCAAAGAAGCCTTTATATAGGCCAGATTTGGTGTAAATGGCCCCAAGGGCTAGGTTTTTACTATACTAGCCCTATGGGAGGGTCTTTCTAACCTCTAGGGCCCACTATGGGGTGTACAAGTCGATATATACCTTAGGATAGTTAACCCTAATGATGATCTACGTATGGATATGATCGGTCCACCATTTGGATGTGTTAATCAATGGATATGATTAGAAGTCTGTTTAACGGTCATCGATGGTTGATCAGGGCCGCGGTTATACTAATATGAGAAGGGAAATATCCTTACGTCATGTGTGAAGTTTGGTTATAAACCGACAATCCGAAATCCTCAACTTTGCATAAGAGTGGATGACCTAATTCACTTAAGTTTCAACTTCTTCCTTTAGGGTATTTGCACTTCTTATGCACTCGTCCTTTGGCTCAAGTTAAGCAGTTTTAGACAGTACCCAGGTCCGACACCCGCGATGGACCTCGAGCCCAGTAAGACGGTCATTATTCTATAGTTTTGGAACTAGTGGCCCACCAACGAGCGATTTAGAGCTTGTTCGGAACATCAGGTCATTTTTTAAATGAATTAGGTATTGAGATTTCTCATGGGCAATGATTAAGGTTTGGATTAACTACGTTCATAGTGTGGCCTATTTATAACTAGTGAAAGTGGAGATTTGGTCATGATTACTCTAAACCGTCGGTTTTAGGCTAAAAGAGTAACTGAGTTGATTTGGTCTATTAGTCAATATCTGGGCCTTATCTGACTTGGTGTCGGTTAGATCTTTAATTTAGTTATGATTGTCTTTATTAGTTAGCAATGGGTCAGTTAGATTTGGGCCCTACATGAGTAAATCATGGGGCTAAACTTGATGTTCAAGGGCTCGGGCGGATTCGTTGGCTTCCTACGGTTGATTAATTGGACTTGTACGGTTCTTCACTAGTATCATCCATGTATAGACTAACATTGAGTGTTAATGGTCAGTAAGTAATAATATAAGTTAATTACATTTAAAAAAATTATTTTTTTTTTGGAAATCTAAAACAGTGAAAATTCACGACGTTACAATCTACCCCCCCTTAAAAACAATTTCGCCCCCGAAATTGCCTAAGGGTAATAAGTAAAGGTTTTATTATTTTATTTGCCTAAGTTTTATTGATTTCAAGTTTATATGCGTGGTAATGTGTATACTATCTATACTAGTTTGGCTCATTTTAGTCTACCCCCCTTAAAACTTTTTCACCCTGATGGTTTACTATAATTTATTTATTTTTAAAGATTTGGATTCATGACGATAATTTCCCTCTATCTAGAGTAAAAATATTTGTTTGCCATGTTCGACCAACACAGAGAGATGGTTGTAGTGGGCTTGAACCCGATACATCGATCATCTACCTGACCAGGGTAGAAAGCTCATTGTATCCCTTCCTAGTCCTAGTGGATCCTGGTCTTCTGCTCGGTTAAAGCAGTGAATCCGTTGGTAGTCACTTAGGATTGAGAATTGGGTCAAGCCACGAATACTTCGCAAGTGTATGGTCCCGTGATTCCGTAGTCCGGTCAACCTAAATGTTTAGGAAAAATTACACATCATTAAAAAGTTAAAATCTCCTATTTATAAAGTCGTCATTCAGGTCTTATACAAAGAGAGTTCTTTTTTTTAATTAATGTCCAATTTAGTGATTTATAAATCATTCACTACGCCTATGGTCAAACAATTATCCTAAAAAGGTTTTCGATGGACTAAGTTTATATTTTTTTTTTTTGTTATCGTCTCGCTCCTATAGCTAGTGGATTATGAGCAAACCGTGCTTGGGTTTTCGTTAATTTTGAGAGAGAATAAAGAACCGAAAGTTCTAGGATATTTCAGAGATTTGAAGGGATGGTGACCCTAGAAAGGCCGCAGGAATGGAAAGAGGAAGGACGTCATCTCCTCAATATGGTATGAATCTTGATTCCATAAGAAAATAAGAAAACTTATAATATTTTAGTGAAGACTGCATCGAATATGAACTTAGAAAGTATTAAACAATCAAAATCAACCCTATTCAAGAGTCGTAGTTCAACCGTACTAGAAACTATTTGAAGTAGAAAAATATACTAAAAATAATATAATTTAATTATACAAGACGATTTTTATCATGGTTAGAAGTGATTTTTAAAAATAAATAAAATACTAAAACTCCAATATATATATAAAAAAATACACTTGGTTCATTCGCAACTCGAGGTTACAGAAAGTTTTGGTTTCAACCCATCTATATTTCATAACATCTTTGTCACATTTAGTTATTAAATTTTTTTAGTAATTCATAATTAAGTTAAAATTTATCTCACAAAATTTCAATTCATTTTAAGCTCTAGAAAAATTATAAAAATTTCTGAAAGTAATGGTTGTCCAAAACTAATGAATTTGTATGATTTCAAAATGTTTCTATTTCTTGTAAGTTTTCTGATACTTTTGATAACTAAATTATTTTTAAAAATTTTATAATGTTTCATAATTAAGTTTAAAGTCATGCCACAAAATTTCATCTCATTTGGAGTTGTAGATAAATTATTAAAATTAAAGGAGTAACAGCTGTCTGAAAATAATAATTTTTAGATAGTTGGAAAATATCCTAAAATTAACTATATTATAATTTTTATTTTATTTTTTTCTTATTTTTATATAAAACTAGACTCATCAAGCTTAAATCTGGCTTTTAAATCACTTAAATTGGAGTTGTAACGAAGGAGATATGAATTTTTTAAGTCGACCTAAAATTGAAGGAAGTTTCGGCGGGGGCAACACCGAAACTGGCTCTCGGGCAAGGTCCCGCCGATTGAGCGGGGTCCCACCAGATCGCTAGACATTTGGACAGGGTCGGGCGGTCAGGCGAGGTCCCGCCAAGTTTTTTGGGTGGCAGGGCGGGGTCGGGCGGGCGGGGTCCCGCCAGCTCGCAAACCGGAATGAGTTATTCGACGTGCCATATATGAATTTGGGGTAGGAGAAGCTAATCTATCCAAATAACTTGGTTATTTCATAAGATTCCATCAGGTTAATAGTAAAAATTCTATTTTATTTACATATTTACTACTTATCGTAAATTTTCGTTTGATTATAGCTTTTCATCCTTTGAGCTTTGTAGTTGTGTACCATTTGAAAGTACTTAGAGAAATTTGAAGGATAAAGTGGTGGAAAGTGAGATTTTTTGAAGAAAATGGGTTGGAAGGAGGAGTTGAGACTTAGGGGTTAAGTTTTGAGAGCTTGGGAAGAAAATGAGGTGATGATTGAGGGTGAAAGGGGTAGGATTAGCTAGAAATGACCATAGGGAGAAGCCGCTAGGGCCTTTAAGGAGCTTGAAGAGGCAAGGAGGAGATCCTCACGTGTGGGAGGCCCCCCCTATTCGTCGGGCCAGGACACACTAGATGTTGGGATCGAACAAGCTACTTCAACAGCTTGAACCTATCGTATTAAGGTGGGGTCGACTCAAGTCGTCCAACCTTCCAATTAGAAGTGAATTTTGATCACTTTGCACAGTCTAAGTCTTTCTATTCGTAAACCGTAACGTTTTAGTCTTCGGACTTGCCAAATGACATGATCCCGGGATCCTATATATGTCTTTAAGTTCAATCGCTCCCTCTTAAGTCAGCGAATGCGTTATGGCAAGTTCATAATCCACAGCCCAATTTAATCCAAACCATTACTTTGATACCATCTGTAATACCTCGGGTTTTCAGGGGCCGTGGAGGAACTCGACTCCCGAATTTCCAGGTGCCATGGGTGCCCTAATAGGTCTTAAATTTTAATTACATTTGGATGATCTCATAAACAATAGAGTGTTCAGCAAGGCATGCAACATAAGTAAGTCATAAAGAAGTATCGAGTGCCACTAAATATAAAAATATCTAAACCACAAATCTCAAGTCATCTAAATAGGGAACTAGTTCTACTCATACATGACCTAAAGCGACTAGAGCCCTGACCTATACCCCACGGTAGCCCGAACTCAAACTAAAAGGATCTGCCGAAAATCTGGAAGCAAGGAAGCTCCTCAACCTCATCCATACTCACCTCGCTCGGCTCATCGAGCTCCGCCTCACCTGCATCTAGTAAAGGGTCTAGTTGGTGTTTTAAAACATCGTCCCAGAGTGGGAGTGAGTAGCTAACTTAGTGGTTACTATTAGCCTTAAGTTACAACAAGCATCAATTATATAATGAATTTAATGAAAAACATACATTCACGAATTCCTAACTAGTCTTGTTAATGTATATGCATGTATTATGATATGATATATATCCTTATAACAACACTCCCTCGAATGACTTCGTCTAACGATCGCGCATGACCAACCACCCTCATTGCGACCTCAACTGCCGAGTCGCCAAATCCTAGATAATGCAATGCATGAATAATGTTATCTAAGTATTTAGTTAATTCCGTTCATCTAGCAGATTGGAGAAACTGGTACACCCCGCGATTCTTGATCCCATTGGGTTCCCCATCCCCGATTCAAGCACATGAGGACTGCTGAGAGGAGGGATTGCTCGCGATCACTACGAGGAGGCTCGTCACCCCAATGTAGGTCGACAGCTCAGACACAGTGTCCTATTCCACCATGCCTGGCTCTTGAGTCAGTGTATCGGTTTCAGATGGTTATCAATGGGCTTCAATGGTTGAAGGGTGTTCCAGGTTCCATATAGGTGTGAACAGACATGGTTAACATATATCGTTGGTCAGTAAGTGGACTACACCGTGTGAGTTCAGGTGAGTGTGTAACTGACGACATCAGGTACAAACGACTCATGTAGTCCAACTACTGTCACTCATTCGCATCCATCCAAATCTGCTGGTCTAGCCATAGGATGGTCCTACCAACGGGACCACCTTTCCTCACCTCGGTTTCCTAACCAACATAGGGGTTTGATGGTATTCAATAGCACTTCAACCAATTAGAATTTATCTTCTAACACAGGTGATATCATGCACTCTTACATCAAACACAAATTCAGATTTCTCTATAAATGCAACTACTAACAATATCACGAAATAAATGTGCATCTGTGTGGTGTGGGTTAGTGAGGAGGCTAAGCATTACATGTATCTTATAGCACAAAATACACAAGGGTTAATGTATCATACATGCTATAAGGAAACATTGTACAAGAATCAAGTAAGAAATGAACATGCAATCACCAAATTCATACCCAATCATGTTGAGGAACAACGAACATACCATAATCATTCCATGTTGATTGGGAGGATCTAAAATGTAAGGTCTTGCCTAGGTTTTCTCTAGATTATCCAAATATATCACCCAAACATTCATAATCATTAGATTCATACTAAAATTGTTGTTAGGCCACCTAAGAATAATAGTATGCATCCTGTGACGTTTCGCCCAATTTATGCGCTCCTTAGGTCAGAAAATTAGAGACAATGATTCCTATACCAATTTAGAAGCAATTAAGCAAGATTCATGCAATTTATTTAAAAAAAAAACCTAGGCTGGGAAGTAGGTTTTGTTTCTTACCTTCCAATCGAGAATGAGGTGAATTCGACGGAAGAAAATGATCGATGCTAGGGCTTTGATTGGAGAAGGCCGATGAAGGGAATCTCTAAAGCCTCCCTCACCCTTCTCTTTCTTCTTCTCTTCTTCTCTCTTCCTCTTTCTCTCTTTCTCTCCTTTGAAAATACAAATTCGTATGGGAAGAGGGGTGTCCTAAAGAAGCCCTTATATAGGGCTAGGTTTTTACTATACTAGCCCTATGGGAGGGTCTTTCTAACCTCTAGTGCCCACTATGAGGTGTACAAGTCGCTATACACCGTATGATAGTTAGTTTTAATGATGATCTACATATGGATATGATCGGCCAGCCATTTGGATGTGTCAATCAACAGATATGATTAGAAGTATATTTAACGGTCACCGATGGTCGATCGGGGCCGCGGTTATACGGATATGAGTAGGGAAATATCCTTACTCCATATGTGAAGTTTAGTCCTAAACCGATGGTCCAAAATCCTCAACTTTGCATAAGAGTGGACGACCCAATTCACTTAAGTTTCAGATTCTTCCTTTAGGGTATTTGCACTTCTCATGCACTCGTCCTTTGGCTCAAGTTGAGTGGTTCTGGATAGTACCTAGGTCCGACTCTCGCGATGGACGTCAAGCCCAGTAAGACAGACATTATTCTATAGTTTTGGAACTAGTGGCCCACCAACGAGCAGTCTAGAGCTTGTTTAGAAAATTGGGGCATTTCTAGAATGAATTAGGTGTTGAGATTTCTCGTGGGCAATGATTAGGGTTTAGATTAACTACGTTCATAGTGTGGCCTATTTATAACTAGTGAAGGTGGAGATTTGGTCATGATTACTCTAAACCGTCGGTTTTAGGCTAAAAGAGTAATGGGGTTGATTTGGTCTATTAGTTAAGATCCGGGCCTTATCTGATTATGTTCGGTTAGATCTTTAATTTAGTTATGATTGTCTTGATTAGTTAGCGATGGGTATGTTAGATTTGGGCCCTACGTGAGTAAATCATGGGGCTAAACTTGATGTTCAAGGGATCGGGCGGATTCGTTGGCTTCCTACGGTTGATTAATCGGACTTGTGCGGTTCTTTACTGATATCACCCGTGTATAGAGATTGAGTGCTAATGGTCAGTAAGTAATAATATAAGTTAATTACATTAAAAAAATTACGGATTTTTTTTTTTTGGAAATCCAAAACAGTGAAAATCCAGGACGTTACACGTATCCTATGCCAAGGCTCATAATATAAACATACACAAACCAAATTCTACAACACAATGTACCGAAAGCAAATGTGATTGTTCCTGTTTCGAGCTTCACTCGATTTGATGAAAATGGCCATAACTCCCTCGTTATAGGTTAGATCTGGGCGATCTTAAACTTGATAGAAAGATAATTTGATGACCTATCAAATGAGAATAGAATTATCTCATTTGGACATCATTGACCTTTTTAAATTAGCCCAAATTCAAGGGTAAATACTAACTGTTCGCCAAAATGGAGTTTGGGCCTAATTTTGAAAGGTCAAATGATGTCTAAATAAGATTATTGCAGTTTCATTTAAAAGCTCATCAAATTATCTTTTTAAAAAGTCCAAGCATCAAATTATCTTTTTAAAAAGTCTAAGCATCAAATTATCTTTTTAAAAAGTCCAAGATTACTATGATCAAAACTATAACAAAGGAGTTATAACCATTTTATGGGATTATGCAAAGCTGGAAAAGAGACGGAAAAGTTAGCAAACGCCATCATAGACCTTAGGCCCACTATTGAAAGGTAAAACGGTTTCCAAATTAGATAATTCCATTTTCATTTAAAAGTTTATCATATTATCTTTCTTACGATTATAAGATCGCCCTGATCCAACTTATAACGATGGAGTCATGACCATTTTCATGACAATGCGCGATGCTAGAAATGCAAATGATCATGTTCTCTTTCGGTACATTATTGCCTTTGCTTTTGGTACATTGTTGCTTTAGCTTTTGGTACACTATCACGTTCTCTTCTAGTACACCTTTGCGATCATTTTTTATATATTGTCGAATTCACTTTAATTACATACTCGCATTCGCATAAACTAGAAGTTATTTCCAACATGCGGGATCATAAATCGGTCATTACAAGTCTGACAAGGGCATTCTTAGATTCGTTAGAAAGATAATTTAACAACCTTTAAAATGAGACAAGAATCATCTTAATTAGACACCATTGGACCATTCAAAACTTGGCCCAAATTCAAGTAAACATAGAATTTTTTCCAACAAGGGTTTTGGACATAGTTTTAAAAGGCCAAATGGTGTCCAAATGAGTTTATTCTAGTCTCATTTGAAAGCTCGTCGAATTATCTTTCTACCGAGCCTAAGATCGCCTTGATCTAATCTGTTATGATGGAGTTATGACCATTTTCGTGTAATCACGAGATGATGTAAACGGGACAGAATGCTTGGTGAACGCTATTATAGACTTTGGGCCTACTTTTAAAAGGTCAAATGGTATTAAAATGAGATGATTCTAGTCTTATTTAAAACTTCGTTGAATTATCTTTGCAATGAGCCTTGGATAATCGGCTGGTAACAGGGGATACATGTAATACCATTTGACCTTCCAAAAGTGGACTTAAAGTTCATATTAGTGTTTGCCAACTATTTCGCCCCATTTCTAACATCACATGATTACACAAAAAATGGTCATAATTCCCTCGTTGCAAGTTAGATCGGAGCGATCTTAGAATCGTTTATAAGATAATTCGATGAAGTTTCAAGTGAGAATGGAATAATCTCATTTAGACACAGTTTTTTCTTTAAAAAATGGGTCCAAGTCCATGATGATGTTAGCGCTCATTTCTACACTGTATGATCCCACAAAAATTGCCATTAACTACCTCGCTACAGGTGAAATCAAGGTGATCTTAGGTTCATTAGAAAGATACTTTGATGAGCTTTGAAATGAGATAGAAAGAATTTTATTTGGACATCGTTTGACTTTTCAAAACTGGAGTAAATGTCAAGCTCACCAACATTTTTAGAAGAAAAAAGAATCATCTTCTAAAAGTGAATTTTTTGTAATATTTTTAATTATCTCATTTCTTCTTAAATAAGTTCGAGCTCATTTTTTGTTTTATTTTTTTGATGTGGTGGTTTTACAAAAATAAAAAATAAAAATAAAAATTAAAAAGCACGAAAAATTATTAGAAAATAGTTGGACGAAAGATCATCGAAATGTAGTAGTCAAAAAAGAGTTAGCTAAAAATAAAAGAAGGGCCAGGGGTAGGAAACAAGTTGCAAAAGCTTTTATTGACACAAGGCTCAATGTAAGGCATTTTCATCAAATGAAAAATTAAATAATTATCAGATAAAAAATTAATGATTTAAAAGGTGATGTTATTTCTAAGCTCCCATAAGCCTCGCGTGTACTTATGTAAAATGTCCTAGGTTTATGTACCAAAAAATCAATTTGGCTCCTCATTGAGGCTACAATATTTAAAAAAGAAGAAAGAAAAAAAAAAAAGATGGCTAGAAAAACATTGTTTTACCTGTTCATCATTATGCTCATTATGGAGTTCATCCGTGTGGCCCACCCAGTGAAAGCTAGGAATCGCTCGCACATGTATCATATTGGCACGTATACTTTAATGTGGATGAGCAGGGCTCTACGTGCATGCAGACAGAGCAAACCATAAACTAACATTTAATGATAAAAACTTAGCAATGGCGTGTGTGCGGGGTGTGCGTGTAAAAAAAAATAATAATAAAAAATAAAACTTAGCAATGGCATCGAACGTGATCGTGTCGGCCAAACCCAGCACCACTCGCCAACTTTAAAATAGCTATGAACCCTATCGTCAAAGGAAAAGTGAAGGGCATTTTTTTGTTATTCTCGAATAGACGGGAAAACTGTTGCTACGTTTCAACCACCACCGCAATTTTGTTGCTGCTTCCGTACACGTAGGCTACTCTATTACGCTTGACCACTCCACCTGCATGCCTGCACACACCGTACATGCTAACCTTGCTGGCGTATGGAACATCTGAGAGCTACATCAGGTGGCCCCCACAGTAGAGGTGACAATACGAAAAAAATCACACTAGTCCGATCATCAGATTGGCCACGGCATAAGAAAAGAAAACAGATGGTTCTCAGAAAATTTCCAATATGGTCCATGTTAAATGTACACATGGCGCACCTGATGAGGTGCACAACCTAATATTTCACATGTTTACAACTTCACCATAGACCCAACACGTGCCACCATGGATGCCCCACATATGTTCCAAGTTGATACATGCATCTAGTGCATGTGGAGCTACAAAACCTCACAATCCATACGGTGCAATTAATGCCATATTCCGATAGAAGCTAGTGTCACTGTCAGAAAATGTTAAGGGATATATGGACACATGACCAGATATCTAAAAGAACATTCTCTTTTTGTTTTCCAAATTTAAAAAAAAAAAAAATGCAGTCCACGATGGCCCATGGACATGTATAAATAAGTAACATAAGGACCTAAGGTTCATTACACCATACCCCAATCGTGCTCAAAGTTTCATGCCGTTCGCTCTCTTTCCAACTTCAGTTTCCCGCTGTTCTATTCAAATAGTGAGAAATCCTATACCTTTCAGTTTTTCAATCGTTTGGACGATAAGATTAAGGCCTTCCAATCCTCATTCTTGATATTGGACTATAACAAGCTCCGTACCACTGAACTTTTTCCTTTCGTTTCTATTTCTTGATTTCTCACCTTGAGATTGAATCATTTGGAGTTGGGTTCTTGGTATTTAGGTTTTCCGTGTAATCTTTGGAGGACTTTTTTTCACCCTCATTCGTTTGATCACTACCTTCTGTTTTTGGACCATAGTACTACGTTACTATCCGAGCTTCATAGACAGCTCATTCGAATACATCTTATCTGGATCGATCCAACGTTCGGATAACTTTCCAATTCTATTTGAATAAGAAGGGAGAAGAGCTTCTTCTATTTCTAAGATGGACAGGGTTCTTAAATTGTCCTCCCAAAACGCAGTGGTGATCTTTAGCGTGAGTTCATGTTGCATGTGCCATACCATCAAGAGGCTCTTCTGTGACCTCGGGGTCCATGTTGCCACTCATGAGCTTGATGAGGAACCAAGAGGTAGGGAAATGGAGAAGGCGCTCGTCAAGCTAATGGACCAAACTCCACCTGTACCAGCAGTGTTTATAGGCGGTCAACTGATAGGATCTACGAAAGAGGTTATGTCTCGCCACCTAAGTGGTAAATTAATCCCGTTGCTTAGAGCAGCTGGAGCTATTTGGCTTTAAGTATCATTAAACCCGGCTCTGATGCCATATGCAGGAGAATGAGTACTTTACATGTATAGAGGTTTCTTGCTTTGGTTATGCATTCCATAAGGGAATGTTATATAAGTAAAATAATAATAATAATAATAATAATAATAATAAGTACATAGCAGTTTTAGCTTTTTCTTCTGTTTTACATGTGCTATCTTATCCGTTTTGTTGAGTTGGAAATATTAATAAAGAGTTACTTATCTCTCTTGCTTCTTGAATGGGTTATTTGTGTGATGAAATTTGCGAGTGAGGCTTACCTCTACAAGCTTCCCCAAGCTGCTTACCTTTGTCTAGGAGGTTTTACCGTAGAAGGGCCACATGAAGAAGTTCTCAGTCATCAAATCTCGTTGTCCACATAAATGTGATTTAAATGGACAATGAGGATGCCGGTAGAGGGTGATTTTTTCATGCGGTCCACTTCTGGTGGGCCTTCCATGTGAACAGTGTGGATCATGTTGTGGTGGGTTAGAAAGGGCAACTCTCCTAATCATTTTTGTTTGACTAGTTTAACCTAAGATAGGATTAATTTTTGAGAATGAATATTCCTAATTGTTGTCAACTCAATCTCATGCTAATAGATCTCGTTCTTGTAGAAGACCAATTTAAGTACAAGTGCCTTACATCGGTCTGAATTACTATGTGGGGCCCAAATTAAACAGCCTATATATATATGATCAGCTAAGGCTCTTTGATAAGAGGAATCCAAAACAGAAATCATATATCCCAAAAATATCCACGATTGGATTACTATAACCATACCATTAAGGACATGCAAAATAACAAGAGGAGGAAAAAGTATTCTTACTGTCTGTTTTGCATGCTCTAATTGCACGGTTGTGATCATCCAATTAGGTTAACCATAGGCCAAGTGCAATCCACAGCAGACCCAACCACGCCCAAAATCTCATGATTATAATTGAGTACTTCAGTTGGGCCCCACAGATAAAACTGCACGATGATAACTTATTGATCCTCATATACGATTAGAACAGTCATCCTGGATTATCTCTAGTGTTATTCGTAAATGTAAAATCCACTATATCCATCCGTGTTTTTTTTCTCCTCTATGTTAAGCCCTGACTGACAACACATGGAACAATGGGGATTATGCCAACCAACAAAGGTATGTATATGGGGCTATTATGATATCTATCATCAAACCCATTGATCAGATGTGTGCAAAAAATAAGATTGATAAAGACATGATGAGGCCACACCATGAGAACTTAATGGTTCTTTGAGAAATTTTACATTGTTCTCATTAATATTGCCCGTGTGAGTTGTTAATCGGGCTTATCTATTAGGGCCTGTTTGGACAGTCAAGAGGGATGGAATTAGGTGGGCTTCGGAGGGTTATCCTGTGCCATCCCATCCCGTTTGCTGTTTGGGATGGCAGGGAAGTTTTTCATCCAAAGCTCCCTCGTAAACGCCGTCCGGATCCCGCCAATCCCAGGATGCATGGTTTCATCGCTACGTGGGGCCCACTGAGATATCAATGAGATATCCACTCCGTCCATCATTTTCACTAGCATACATTTAGCCATAAACTTATTTTGAATCAGATATCCATCAGTGAGTGGGGCACACCACGAGAAGCAGTGGAGCTATAAACCCATCCGTCAGTGACCGTCCAAACACTATGCGGTGTATCCCATGGGCTATCCCAAACCCATGGGATCAGGGGACAAACACTGACACCACCATCATTACCTTAAAATCCATTCCATTCCACCTAAACCCATGCAATTGGTCCGGCCAAACAGGCCCTTAATATACTTGCAGATGAAATCATGGCTATCAGCATATGGACAGAGTGGCTTTGATGTACAACAGCGAGGCATGGTATTCCTCCATATCCCTTAGTCCAAAAAGGCGTAATGTCACCGTTTTTCATGAGGAAGAATATCAGCATTTTGTAGTTTTGTACACGTCTGTACCACACTATCTAATGTGGTACCACTTCCACCTGCTAGGTGTACTCCTGTGTGTGTGAATGCATGCTTGCCAACTTAGGACGCGGATTGCGTCCTACGGTCCGTCCGGGCAGGGCTCTGTGGGGTCCATAGTAATGTAAGAGTTTTGTCCACGCCGTTCATCTTTTCTCAGGTCATTTTAGGATATGAATCTAAAAATGAGGAAGGTCCACAGCTCCAGTGGACCACACCAAGGGAAGCTGAGTGCACCCACCGTTGAAACCTTTCTAAGGGCCACCGTGATGTTCTTTTACCATCCAACCTATTAATAAGGTCATTTAGACGTGGATGAAGTGAAAAAACAAATATCAGCTTGATCTGAGACTTTTCCAGATCCGAAGAATTTTTAATGGTGAACGTTCAATCCCCACTTTGTGGTCCGCTTAAGCCTCGTACCTGCCACGTTTTTTGGGTATTAACTTAAAATGATTCAAGAAAAACGATAAACAGTGTGGATAAAACTCTTACATCACAGTAGACTTCACATAGCCCTGGTCGGACGGATTACGGGGTAGGACACAATCCGCGTCGGTCAACTTAGGTACAGGTTGCCCATAACTGGACGCGGATTAGCTACGGACGGCTTTAGTAGCGAAGCGGATTGGCTGGTGTACCTCACACTAGCCATATAGTCGTCGTATTGGTGTCAGCAAGTTCTATGCATTTAATCATAAGGTATGTCTTATATCCAAACTATCCATGCATTTGGCGAGCTAGTCTTAAGGCTTGAGATGAAAAATGAGATAGATATAACTATCAAGTGGACCACACTACAAAAAGTAGCGGGGGATTGAACATCTACCATTGAAACCCTTTTTGGGGTCATAGAAGTTTTGGATCAATATGAAATTTGTTTTCCTCTTCATTCAGATCTTTGTGACCTTATGAACAAATTGGATGGAAAATAAATGTTATGGTGGGCCCTAGGAATTTTTTAATAGTGAAAATCATTATCTCCGTTGCTATTTGTAGTGTGGTCCAGATTATCTTTGGATATGATTCATATTTTGAATAATGCTATAAAATGATCTCTAAAGTTAGATGAACCGTGTAGATATAATAAATACATCAATGTGGGCCCATTTAACTTTAATCTCCTTTAAACCGTTCGTACAACTCGAAGCTGGAGGAGGGTCAGTGCTCGTCTCACATGACACGTACCTACGGCAACAGCTATATGGCTGGTGTGAGGTATACTAGCCAATCCCAATCCACTTCCATTAGAACGCGATTGCGTCCTACCACCTCCCGGATGGTAATCTGTCCGAGTAGGGCTTTGTGGGGCCCAACGTGATGTAAGTGATTTATATTCACGCCGTTCAATGATTTTCTCAGATCATTTTAATATATGAACTAAAAAATGAGTTTGTAACAATAGAAATTCAATAACAACTGTTTTCCCAAGGTGTGGTCCATCTGAGATTCAGATATAACTTATTTTTGATGTAAATCCCTTAAATTATATTTCAAAATGGATGGACGGCATGGATAGAAAGGTATAATACGGTCGAGCATATAGTACCTTTTTCATATATATATATATATATATATATATATATATATATATATATATATATATATATATATATATATATATATATATAGGGAAAAGGTACTATGCGCTCGAGCTGATGGGACCATCCCATGAGGTTGAGTTGTGTAGGCCCCACCGTGATGCGTTTCGAACATCTACCCCATCAGTCAGATGCACCATTCCATCGTGGGCCTAGGTCTCAAAAATCATGTCAATCCGTGACTTGTGTGGGCCACACCACATACAGAAGTTGAGAGGGACCATGCACCATTAAAACATTCAGAATCATTTTTTGGGCCCACCGAGATGTGGTTTGCAAATTCAGCCCATCCATTATGTGTGTCCCACTTGGATGAGGGTTCAGACCAAGTTTCAGCAGCATTCAAAACTCAGGTGGGCCCCACCAAGTGCTTTTATATGTTTTTGGCATGTCTTCACATGTTTTTAGATGGTATGGCCCACCTGAGTTTCGTATACGTCTGATTTTTGGGATATCCCATAATTTAAAGGGGACCCATCAAATGCAGGGTGTTGATGGTCAACATGCATCATGGTGGGGCCCACACAGCTCGACCTCATGGGAGCTTATCGTGAGGTCGAGCGCATAGTACCCCCCCCCCACACACACACACACACACACACACACACATATAGGAAAAGGTACTATGCGTTCGAGCTGATGGGACCGTCATATATATATATATATATATATATATATATATATATATATATATATATATATATATAGGAAAAGGTACTATGCGCTCGAGCTAATGGGACCGTCCCATGACGTCGAGCTGTGTGGGCCCCACCGTGATGCGTTTCGAACATCTACCCCATCAATTAGATGCACCATTCCATCGTGGGCCTAGGTCTCAAAAATCAAGTCAATTCGTGACTTGTGTGGGCCACACCACATACAAAAGTTGAGACGAGTCGTGCACCACTAAAACATTCATAATCAGTTTTTTGGGCCCACCGGAATGTGGTTTGCAAATCTAGCCCATCCATTATGTGTGTCCCACTTGGATGAGGGTTCAGACCAAGTTTCAGCAGCATTCAAAACTCAGGTGGGCCCCACCAAGTGCTTTTATATGTTTTTGGCATGTCTTCACATGCTGTTAGATGGTATGGCCCACCTGAGTTCCGTATACGGCTGATTTTTAGGATATCCCATAATTTAAAGGGGACCCATCAAATGCACGGTGTTAATGGTCGACACACGTCACGGTGGGGCCCACACAGCTCGACCTTACGGGAGCTTATCGTGAGGTCGGGCGCATAGTACCTTTTCCACACACACACACACACACACACACACACACACACACACACACACATATATATATATATATATATATATATATTTGTGTGTGTGTGTGTGTGATTTTTTGGTATGGTCTAGGGTTTAAGGTCATGCCCCGGTGGTAGACTCTTAGGAGTTTCAACACCCGATCATAGGTTCGAGTATCCATATGTGGTGAAATTCCACTAGCGTGAGTGTGTGGGGTGTGTGTGTGTGTGCGTGTAAAAAAAAAAAAAAAATACAAAAAAAATAAAAAAAAAAAAAGTGTGTGTGATTTTTTCGTATGGTCACCTCTACTGTGAGGACCACCTGATGTAGCTCTCAATGTTCCATACGCCAGCAAAGTTAGCATGTGCGGTGTGGGCAGGCATGCAGGTGGGGTGGGCAAGCGTAATAGAGTAGAAACGGATTGGCTATTCCCTCTGCCACCAGCCAATGGCTGGTAGTTGGTGCTCTGTGGGCCCCACCATGATGTATGTGTTTCATCCATTATGTCCACCTATTTTTATAGATCATTTAATGGTATTAGAGAAAAAAATTAGGTATATATCAATCTCAAGTGGACCACATTTCAGGAAATAGTGTTGAATGAACGTTGACCATTAAACATGTTTTGGGGGCTATAAAAGTTTTGGATCAAGCTGATATTTATTTTTTTCCTTTCATCTAGTTCTTTATGACTTAATAAATAGATTGGATGTCAAAAAAACAGTACAGTGGACCTTAAGAGGATTTTAATGGTGGATATCCAATTATTATTGTTTTCTGTGGTGTGGTCCACCTGAGATTTATATACCTCTCCTTTTTTGTATTAAGCCCTAAAATGATATGTAAAAATGGATGAAAGGAATGAATTAAATACATACATCAGAGTGGAGCCCAGAGCACCGACCACCAGCCACCGGGCTGGTGTCGGGGGAGTTGCCAATCCGTCTCCTAATAGAGTAGCCTAGTTGTACGGAAACAGCAACGAAATTGCGGTGGTGGTTGAAACGTAGCGATATTTTTCCCATCTATTCGAGAATAACAAAAACATGCCCTTCCCTTTTCCTTTGACGATAGGGGTTCATAGCTACTTTAAAGTTGGCCAGCGGCGCTGGGTTTAGCCGACTCAATCACGTGGGATGCCATTGTCAAATTTTTATCATTAAATGTTAGTTAATGGTTTGCTCTGCCTGCATGCACGTAGAGCCCTGCTCATCCACAATAAAGTACACGTGCCAATGTGATACATGTGTGACCGGTTCCTAGCTTTCACTGGGTGGGCTACACGGATAAGATCCATAACGAGCATAATGATGGACAGGTAAAACAATGTTTTCTAGCCATCTATTTGTTTTTTCTTTTTAATTGTAGCCTCTTTGAGGAGTCAAACTGATTTTTTGTAGCACAGAAAAGTTGCGGCTAACGTGCGCATATGGCGTTTCTTCACTGGGACGTGGTCCAGATCAACAGAAGTATCATGATGGACAGTCTTGTCCATCCTACTCCACAATTTTTACTTAAGCCTCTACATTTGATAAGCATTGATTTTTATTTTTATTTTCTTGTTGTTGGTAGTATCAAGATGCCACTTTGCCTGGATCTATCTTTTTAGGAAAAAAACAATGGAGATCTATGTAAAAGTTCGAAGTTCATGTCTCTATATAATATATAAATTAGGTTTTCCTATGAAGATGAGGCCCACTCACTAAATTTGTTCATGTCTCCACAATTTTTACTTAAGCCTATATATATATATATATATATATATATATATATGTGTGTGTGTGTGTGTGTGTGTGTGTGTGTGTGTGTGTGTGTGTGTGGGTTTGACCTATACAGCATATGCAAGGATGGTCCTTATATTTAATAATTCACAAGACTAAAATACATGTGTTCTAAGGGATCTACTCTAGTATTACATGTTTTTGTGGTGTGGTCCACTTATAGGTATGATACTTGTGGCCCACTAATCACAATACATAAATGAGTCCATCATCTCACATAATCGCACACACTAAAAGCTTCAACATATATACAATTGGGTTCACCAAATTACTTATGCATGTGTGGTGGGGCCACCTTTAAGGTACTATTTGATGGGGTTTTTTTTCCCGTCTTCAACCGGTCCTGAGCCCCGATCGACCGGTCATGGGAGGCGCTCGACCGGTCGTAAGTTCAAGCCCTGGCACGACTCAAAGTCCAGCGAGTTCGTGCTGTTTTTTCTCGGAAGCTAAGACCAGTCCTGGAATTCCAGGACTAGTCGAAGGTGGGCTTCGACCGGTCGTGGACGGGCTTCGACCAGTCGAATGTTACGCAGATTGTTCCACGATTTGCGAAAAACTACGGATTTGAGTCCTTTGGCAACCGGGATGCGAAAGGGAAGTTTCCTAAACTATAAAAGGGGTTGCCTAGGGTTTTCTAGGGAATGCAAGAGGGTTTCCTAAAGCTTTATAAGGGATTTTCTAAAGGGTTTAGGGCTATCAAAAGGTGAGAGAGAGAGAGAGAGGAAGAGAAAGAGGAAGCTTATAGAAGGGAGGTTCTGCTCGTGGAGGTTTTCTACTGTGCAATCCATATCTCAGCGCTTCTATGTCCTCGTAATCGGTTAGATCTCTCCGTTTTCTCTGTTTCTCTTATTATTTATCCACTCATGCGTGAGTGAAGAAGGTTGTAACGTTCTGCTTTATAGTGGATTGTTGATCTGGACGAGGTCCCGTGGTTTTTACCTCTTTGAGGGTTTTCCACGTAAAAATCTCTTGTGTGGTGTGTGATTGATGCATTGATTGTTTTCATTGCTTTATTATCCATAATTCTGGTTTGTTCTGGAGGGCTAGATCCTAAGGTTTTATGCAAGGCCCCTAACAAAGTGGTATCAGAGCTAAGTTCATTGAACGGGTAGGATCGGTTTGGAATTATGGAAGGTGGCTCATCAAGGATGATCAGCCTCAATGGTTCTAACTGGACCATATGGAAGGCTAAGATGGAGGACTTGCTTTATTGCAAGGACCTATATTCTCCAATTTTAGGCATATCAGCAAAATCCAAGGATATGACTGATGATGATTGAAAGAAGATGGACCGAAAGGCGGTGAGGTTTATTAGACAATGGTTGGATGATTCTGTGTTCCACCACGTGTCCACAGAAACCTCAGCCGCTAGCCTATGGCTGAAATTACAAGGACTGTATGAGAGGAAGACAGCCAGTAATAAGATTTTTCTGATAAGGCGACTTGTGAATCTCAAATTCAAGGATGGTGGTTCTGTGGCCGAGCACATGAACGAGGTCAGCAATATAGTGAACCAACTCACCTTTATGAAGATGGTCCTGGATAACGAACTGCAGGCTTTACTATTGCTTAGTTCATTGCCTGACAGTTGGGAGACATTGGTGGTGTCTCTAAGTAACTCCGCACCAGATGGAAAGATATCCATGGAACAAGTGACTAGCTATCTCTTTAATGAAGAGACAAGGAGGAAGTCTCAGGGGTTTACTCAGCAAGAGACCCTTATGACACAGGAACGGGGGAGAGGAAAGAACAGGAAGGGCGGGACAGCCCAAGATAAATCAAGAGGCAAGTCGAGTAACAGAAAAGATGTTGAATACTGAAATTGTGGCAAGAAGGGCCACTACAAGCATGAATGTCGTGGTAAGAAGAACGACAAGAAAGGAAAAGAGAAGGAAGATGAATTAGATTCCACGGTGGTCGCTTCAGATGGCGACATGGTAGTTATTCTTTCTGTAGATCATGATGTATGTCTCACGGCTACGAGTCAGGGCATCGACTGGGTGATAGACTCGAGAGCTTTTTTTCATGCGACTCCACACAGGGACTCCTTCACTAGTTATAAGTCAAGTGACTATGGGACTGTGAAGATGGGAAATTCTGGCGTATCAAAAATCGTGGGAGTCGGTGATATTTGTGTGAAAACTGATGTGGGCTGCACATTAGTTCTCAGGGATGTGAGGCATATTCCAGACCTTCGCCTCAACTTGATGTCGACGGGAAGGTTAGATGATGATGGCTATGAAAGCCAGTTTGCTGGTGGGCGATGGAAGCTCATCAAGGGTTCATTGATCGTGGCCAGAGAAAAGAAGTGTTGCACCCTTTATAAGGCAAGTGTCAGTATGTGCAAGGGCGGGTTGAATGCAGCGGAAGATTTAGTTATTGACATGTGGCACAGGCGTCTAGGCCACATGAGTGAAAAAGGGCTTCAGGTACCAGCAAAGAAGCGGCTCCTTCCAGATGTGACAGGTACACCTCTTAAAACCTGTCTTGATTGTTTATTAGGGAAACAACATATAGTTTCATTTGTTAAAACTGCTTCTCATGTTAATAAAGTGCATGCATTAGATTTGGTTTATTCTGATGTTTGTGGTCCTATGAGGACAAAAATCTTGGGTGGGGCATTGTATTTTGTTACTTTTATAGATGATGCATCTAGTAGGGTTTGGGTTTATGCTTTGAAATCCAAGGATGAGGTCTTTGGTGTATTTAAATTGTTTCATGCTATGGTCGAGAGAGAGACAGGTAGATCATTGAAGTGCATCCACACTGACAATGGTGGTGAATACATTGACGACTTTCACGAGTACTGCAAGTTCCTGGGTATACGGCATGAACAGACAGTTTCCAAGACCCCTCAGCATAATGGTATAGCTGAGCGAATGAATTGCACCATTATTGAGAGAATCAGATGCATGTTATCTCATGCGAAATTGCCCAAGACGTTCCAGGGAGAAGCAATGCACATGGCGGTGTATTTGATAAACAGGTCTCCATCAGCCCCATTGAATGGAGAAGTACCTGAGAAGGTGTGGACTGAACATGATCCATCGTACAGTCATCTCAGGATGTTTGGATGCAGGGCATCCGTTCAGGTACCAAAGGATGAGAGGTCCAAGCTCGATATGAAGATTAGGCAGTGTGTGTTCTTAGGGTACGGTGATGAAAAGTTCAGTTACAAGTTGTGGGATCGGACTGAGAGGAAGCTCGTCAGGAGCAGAGATGTGGTTTTCTTTGAAGATCAGTGTATAAAAGACATTGGTAAGCCAGAGAAGAACCAGTCTAGTTCAGGTGAGCTAGAGGACATGGATTCGGTTACTCCTCCCGTGGTGCCTGATGACGGCGGAGTGCAGCAAGGTGCAGAGGACAAGGAAGTTCCTTCAGAAGATGGACCAGGGGAGCAGCCCCCACTTGATCCACCTGTTGAGCCACAGGTGATGATGAGGTCATTTAGGGACAGACAGTCGTCCAAGAGGTACTCACCGCATGAGTACATTATGTTCACAGATGGGGGAGAGCCAGAAGATTATTCTGAGGCCCTAGCTGACGAGCATAAGGGGGAGTGGTTGAAAGCTATGCAAGAGGAGATGAAATCCTTGCATAAGAACCACACCTATGATATGGTGAAATTGCCTAAGGGCAAGAAAGCTTTGAGCAACAAGTGGGTGTTTAGAAAGAAGATTGAGCAAAAGAATTCACAGACGAGGTTCAAGGCCAGACTTGTGGTGAAAGGGTTTGGTCAGAGAAAAGGCATAGACTTCGAGGAGATATTCTCACCAGTGGTGAAGATGACATCCATACGGGTGTTGCTTAGGTTGGCAGCTTGCATGGATCTGGAGATAGAGTAGTTAGATGTTAAAACTGCCTTTCTCCATGGTGACTTGGAAGAAGAGATCTACATGCACCAACCAAAGGGGTTCGAAGTCAAGGGCCAAGAGCGTATGGTGTGTAGGCTGTGGAAGAGCTTGTATGGGCTGAAACAAGCTCCAATGCAATAGTACAAGAAGTTCGACTCGTTTATGTTGAAACATGGGTATGACATAAAAGAGTCAGACTACTGCGTGTTCAGGCGCAAGTTCTCAGATAGTAATTTCTTAGTTCTGCTATTATACGTTGATGACATGCTCATCATGGGAAAAGACATCAAGAAGATCGACAGGCTGAAACAAGAGTTGGGTAAGTCTTTTGCGATGAAAGACTTGGGCCTAGCTAGACAGATCTTAGGAATGGAGATAACCCATGACAGAAGCAGCAGGAAGCTTTGGCTGTCACAAGAGCAGTATATTGAGAAAGTCTTAGAACGATTCAATATGAATGTAGCGAAGCCGGTCAGTACTCCACTGGATGATCACTTCAGATTGAGCGACAGGCAGTATCCCAAGACGAAGGCAAAGGTGGAAGAGATGCAGAAGATACCCTACGCTTCAGCTGTAGGAAGTTTGATGTATGTTATGGTGTGTACACGCCCAGACATAGCATATGCGGTTGGTGTTGTCAGTCGGTATCTTGCCAATCCTGGCAAAGAGCATTGGGCAGCGGTGAAATGGATACTGCGGTATCTAAGAGGCTCATCCAGGTTGAGCCTATGTTATGGTGACGGTAAACCTATGTTAGAGGGCTACACAGATGCAGATATGGCAGGTGACATAGACTCCAGGAAGTCTACATCGAGGTTCATGTTCACATTTGCAGGGGGAGCAGTTTCTTGGAAGAGTAAGGTACAGAAGGTCGTAGCATTGTCGACGACAGAGGCCGAATACATTGCAGTCACATAAGCATGTAAAGAGATGCTTTAGATGAAAAGGTTCCTACAGGAATTTAGCCTAAAGCAGGAGGAGCACGTGGTCTATTGCGATAGTCAGAGTGTTATACACTTGAGCAAGAATCCAAGTCAGCATTCCAAGTCGAAGCACATAGAGGTTCGGTATCACTGGATTAGAGATATCTTGGAACAGAAGGTGTTACAGCTTGAGAAGGTCCACACGGACGATAATGGGTCAGACATGATGACCAAGGCTTTGCTCAAGGGCAAGTTTGAGGTTTGTATAAACCTAGCTGGCTTGAAGAAGGTGGATCCCTCCTGGGTCAAAAAGGGGGAGATTTGATGGGGGTTTTTTTCCCTGTCTTTGACAGGTCCTGAGCCCAGCTCGACCGGTCGTAGGTTCGAGCCCTGGAACGACTCAAAGTCCAGCGAGTTCGTGCTATTTTTTCTCGGAAGCTAAGACCAGTCCTGGAATTCTAGGACCAGTCGAAGGTGGGCTTCGATCGGTCGTGGACAGGCTTCGACCAGTCGAAGGTTACACAGATTGTTTCTCGATTTTGCGCGAAACTGCGGATTTGAGTCCTTTCGCAACCGGGATGCGAAAGGAAAGTTTCTTAAACTATAAAAGGGGTTGCCTAGAGTTTTCTAGGGAATGCAAGAGGGTTTCCTAAAGCTTTACAAGGGATTTGCTAAGGGTTTAGGGCTATCAAAAGGTGAGAGAGAGAGAGGAAGAGAGAGAGGAAGCTTATAGAAGGGAGGTTCTGCTTGTGGAGGTTTTCTACTGTGCAATCTATATCTCAGCGCTTCTATGTCCTCATAATCGGTTAGATCTCTCCATTTTCTGTATTTCTCTTATTGTTTATCCACTCTTGCGTGAGTGAAGAAGGTTGTAACGTTCTGCTTTATAGTGGATTGTTGATCTGGACGAGGTCCCATGGTTTTTACCTCTTTAAGGGTTTTCCACGTAAAAATCTCTTGTGTGGTGTGTGATTGATGCATTGATTATTTTCATTGCTTTATTATCCATAATTCTGGTTTGTTCTGGAGGGCTAGATCCTAAGGTTTTATGTAAGGCCCCTAACACTATTGACATGTGTGGGACCCGTTATTACATTTCATAAATTTATATGGCCAACTGCCGATATTTATCAAGAATAATACATTTATTACATGATTTTTGTACAAGGTGGAATCTAATCTATTGATCATGATTGCAGGGGTGGGGCTGCTCAAAATTAGATTTTATAACATAAATGGGGCCACCATTGTGGTATTAGTTAGATTAATATGTTTGTTGCATCCATACCACCATCGTGAGACAGAACAAATACTATACAAAATCAAATTAATGAATTTATATTGTGCACGCAGAATACACATACATCAACAAGTGGGGCTCAGGTAGTCCTGTGCGGGGGCCACCCAACTGTCCACACTGGATACCGTGTTGGACCGTACGGTTGCCCACGTGGCAGCATGCTAGGTCTCACACTACTGTCCACCGTGGACAGCGCATGTGGCCCATACAACTGCCCACGTGACAGCATGCTGGGGGCCTACATGCTGACACACCATGGATAGCGTGCGTTACGACCTGGATTTTGGGTACAAAGCGCGTATCCTAGACCCAAGTCTCACATCACAACTTGTATACTAAGTGTACAAGAACCAGTAAAACACAATTTATTCAAAGTCTATGACAATGTTTATGTTATCCATTCTAAATTCCATGTGCAAATGTTCACATACATTAAATCAACAACTTTAATTTATAAAGTCCCAATTAAAAGTTTAATGGCCCACTCACTTCAGACCTTAATTCAATATAATAATCAACTCACACATTTCAAGTCATGTTTAACACAACCAACCCAAATCATAGGCCAAGGTTGCATTCCCACTAGTTAAATGATAAAAACTAATCTAAGTGAATAAATATGTTTGAAATAATTGAATAACGAAATTAAAATCAATCCAACGCAACTAATTCTTTTTCCATTATATACGGCTACGTATCCCATGGGTCATTCATAGGCTCAACCACATCCGCCTGCTATTGCACCGCATGCTCAACATCCATTACATTTGTATGGTTTTTCCATCAATAAAATGTAAGCCGACCGACTCCAGTGAAAAATATCAGCATGGTTCATCCAATTAAAATTAATATAGAACAAAAACATGAATTAAAATGAATAAACAATAATTAATTGAAATATAAGAGTGCATGAATTGGGAATTTATATCCACTTGCTTGAGTTGGAATTTCTTCAACACACATCTTCCACTTAGGAAATCATGTACATATTGGTTGGCATGGGTAAGGCCCGCATCCGCCACATGGGAAAGCATCTACCTATTAATAAGCATAAGTTAGACCCGCATCTGGATGCATGGCTACCAGGAACAAATTTTCATTCTAGTGGTCCCCAAGAATGACTGGCACGGATTGTGCACTCAGCATGCTAGGTTCATCAATTAAACTCTTTTTTTTAAAAAAAAAATTTATTTAACATTCATCATATGATAAGGAACCTCACAACAACTACAAATTATAGGCAATTATACATTTAAAAAAGGTAAATAGGAACAAATAATAAATCATTCTAAATCACCCATATAAACATTAAACAATTAACATAGAAAACACTGCATTAATTTTAATTAAGAGAAAACATGTTGGGATCACTCTGTAAACTCCTCACCCCATGCTGATAATTGAGTTTGAACCAATGAATGGTCAACTAAACCCCAATCCTAAATCTTAACTGTAATGATCCTAAATTTTTGTGCACTTAAACTAAAATAATAATATTATATTTTTAATTAAAAAAATAAAAACAAATTAATAGCTGAGTTGGTAGAGATACTCTCAGTTGAAAGAGAGGACGAGGGATCGACTCTTGCCACCGTGATCAAGTAAGTTTTAGCCTTTATATCTTTTTATGATCGACTTTTGTTATTTTATTAATTTATTCATGATTTATGCAATAGATGGTGTGCATCATCAACACGATCATTATATAGGTGTGTAGAGAAATTTTAACAAAGTGATACTTTATAATTTCAGATCTGGTCAATAATATTTTAGGAATAAAATTAATTGCTGGTATCTAACTGTATTAAGATAGATCTAAACGAGTCATTTGATCCTAAGCACAAAAAGATATTATTGCCTTAAATTTTAGATCAATCTGATCAGTGGACGAGCCATTTTTATCAAATTTAACCATAAGAACCATTTATATCTTAGATCTAAAATGGTGATCGAACTGATCAGATCAGATCCCCACTACGTATGCTCATTTTAGAATAGATATAAATTGTTGTCCAGAAAATATGGTAGATCTGACCATTTGATGGGCCATAGGGATGAAAAGTTAAGAATGTACTTATGATACTTTGAATCAAATTTTATTTTATTTTAGGAAACATAAATGGCTTGGATCTAAGTGATCTATTGACACATTATCAATTTGAAATTTTATGATGTCGATGGATGACTTAGATCTCTCCCATATAATTATTGGATCATCGGATGTATCAAATCCGATATATGTTGTCTATGTGAATTTTGAAATATATCTAAAACCTCATATGAAATTCTATATGGGTTTGAT
Source organism: Magnolia changhungtana (assembly GCA_030180095.1). Lineage (NCBI taxonomy): Eukaryota > Viridiplantae > Streptophyta > Magnoliopsida > Magnoliales > Magnoliaceae > Magnolia > Magnolia changhungtana. Next base: position 5,230,457 of record JASAUF010000474.1, read on the forward strand.
CGTCTAATTAACAAGCTGAGACAAATTATATAAACCACTAAAAACATAAATATGATTGATTGTGTTATGTATTTAGGTATTGTCACTTGATTAATTTTGGAGTAACGCTCGGAATCTACATTTGCAAAATATTGGTGAGTGATCCAAACATGTTTCCTCTCCTTTATTATTAAAATAGTCATCTCATTGTTTTGATGATTGTGATATTTTGTATTGAATATTTGTTGAATTTGTTGAGAATTGAAATGTTATATGTTGTTATGTATATATGATAACTGTTAATACCATGCACCTGTCATTCTCATCATGCATCCATGTCATGCATCACATAACTATGCCGAATAACTGGGGGTACTCCCTAGATGACTTGTAGGTACTTAAGTACTGGGTGACCTAGGGAACCTTCCCTGAATGCTCACAATATGTGAAAACCTACCAAGATGGTGGAAGCCTACCCTAAAAGGGGGAGATGCGGGTTGATGGAATCCAACTCAAGCAAGTGAACTGATTAACCCACTTGACGGATTCACGCATCCATATATCTCATGGCATTCATGCATTTCTATTTTAATTATGATGTGCATGAACAATGATGGGTTCACTCACTGGGGCTAGTTGACATTTTATTGATGAAAAAACCGTACAAATTTAGTGGACGATGAAACAACTAGTCAAGTTTTAGGGTAAGAAGATGAACCAGTGGACAATTCACAAGGGATATGACCCTATTTTGATGAAGATGAGTTGAATATGTTAAATCATTAATATATCTAGTTGAACTCATGTTATTCCTTTTAATTATGTCTTTCAATAAATTTTAAGTTAAGTAAATGAAAGTTTGAATAATTAAAGCTCTTTTAATGAATGGTTTAATAAAGCTCCAAAAGGGTGAGCTATGGTGCTTTGATTAACTTTTGTGAATATTGTTAATATGTGGATTAAATGCCCATATATGATCGTGACAGTGGATATATGTGTATATGATTGAAATAAATGAATGTGAGATGTTTTACTTAACGTTTGATTTTGAGAACTTAGTGTACATTTTACTAAGCCTCTGGAAAACGGTATGAAGGAATGGTTTTAGTACACATGGTGTGCAAGTCATATGCTAGAACTAGGGTTTGAGGGTGCACACTATGTATCTGAATTTAGGCCTACATTGCTTGCTTTAAAAAAAAAAAAAAAAAATAAAAAAAAAAAAAAAAGGAAATTAAATCTCAAACTTGCTAGGATTTTTTTTTTTTTCAAATCTAGGACAATGTCTTCCCAAATTTTAAAATATAGGGAAGGTCTTTCTAATTTTCTCACAAACTTTCACATTGTAGACTGAAAATTTGGACCAGTTTAATGTCCTTAATCAAACCTAATCAAATTATTATTTATTTTTTTTTTTTGAATTTTTCTAGGAGTCATGTACATACCCTTGGATAACCCCATAAAATTTTACTATGATATGAGTTGTAGATGAATTATGAAAATTTAAATACTAGGTTGTAAATGATATAAATGGTTGTTGAACATCAAGATTTTTCCCCTTTAGAAGCGATGAAAACTCAAGTAAATATAATGATTTTAATCTAAATGTATTTGTAAAAATTCACCAGATAGTTAGTGACCCACATTCCAAATTTCAAATCATTTTGATTTTTGGTTTGAAAGTTAAAATTCTGTAAATGATGATGTGTCTATTAAGTCCAAATTAAAAAATTTTCTTTGGTCATGTGGAGAGATGCAATACATAAGATCTTTAATTGTTGTGATGTGCAACACTTAGAAACCTAATATAAGATCCGTGATTGATGATTTGAATGTGGAGACTAACTTTACTTAGAGTATACATAGATTTAAAATGTGAATCTGGACTTTGTTGAATTTTAAGGTAATTTAAGTTATAGTGTCCTGTTGAACAATAATGAATAACTAAAATCACTTGAATTTTTTTTAAAAAAATCATAACTATTAAAATACAACTCGTATCAAGGCTATTCAAAATCCTGATTGAAGATGGACAAGTCTAAATTAAAATAAAAATAATTTAAAATTTTAAATATAATATTTATTGTGCTGATTCAGGGAGTTAGTACAGGCTGGTCAGAATTCATCAAATTCTGAATAGGTCTGACTACATGAATTTTAATAGTTTTTGTGGTAAAAAAATTATTCTAAAATTTTACAAAGATATTATAAACTTAAGAATAAATACCTAGAAAAATTTTGGGCAAAAACTAAAATTTATAAATAGGTAAACTATTAATTAGAATAGTAATCAGCGATAACAATCTGGCCTGTTCAGTTTGAACTTTACCAAAGTAATAAAGTAAAATTTTCTTTTCTTGAAATCCATTGGAATTACAATGTAAATATTTAAATATTATTTTACGAACTTACTAAGTCATAATCTAACCTCCTTATAGGGAAATTATGCCACCTAAGAAGACATGCAGCCTCCGAGATATAATACCATCTGCTAGTGTTACCATTCCTCGTGAACCAGTAATAGATGTCACCATTCCAATTGAAGAAGGGTCGACAAAAAGGGAGCAAGATGAAAATATAGTAGATGGTGATGAGGATGAAGAAGTTCCTCAATTTCCTCTACCTCCTCCTATAGCAGACTAAGACAAGGCTGGACAAGTACTCAATTACCTTTGTCCCTGAACACTATGTGTGCCAATTTCGTTGGAGCTAACTCGCAGCCTTGGGATGACGCATTTGGATTAGTATATCAGATGGCAGTGATTATGAAGCAGCAATAAGATCAATTCACAATTCAATGGAACGTGTTGGAAAATCATAACCAAGAACCAGAAGATAATCCACATGCATCGTCAGTTAGGACCAGATAGATGTATGAAGTGGAATTACTTGAAAATTTTTTAAAGATTTGTCCTCTGATATTTAGAGGTACCACAGATCTTACGATTGCAGAGGATTGGATGAAACAGTTGTCCCGAGAACCAAAAGGTTTGGTTATTATTGTTTATTTTGTAAGGTGAAGTGGATATTTGGTAGAATTTAGCCAAACGAATGGTTGTAATGGCTCACTAATAGACTTGAAAGGAATTTTTAGACAAGTTTAATGAAAAATATTTTCCTAGGGCCTATCGTGGTCAGAAAATGGCTGAGTTTTTATGGCTAGAGCAGGGTATGATGACAGTAACCTAATATGAAGCAAAATTCACTGAGCTGTCAAGATACAAACCAAAGATAATGGATGATCAACAATATAAAATTTCAAGGTTTGATTAAGGTCTTCGTCAGAATATTATAAGTTTTGTTGTGATAATATAAGGAAGTATTCTGAAATCGTTGATAAGGCTCTTCGGGCGGAAAGAGGTAATGAATGGTTTTTGAAGTCTCGGGCTTAGATGAAAGAATTGGAAGTCATATTAGGACGAATTAAAGAAGGGGCAATAGACGGATATTCAAATTGTAGTACCAAATAATTAGGACCAATTCTTCGTTGGGAACTGCACATATTGTGGAAAGTACGGACACAAAGCTCAAAGTTGTAGAACCCGACTTCGAGATATTGGTCAGATTCCGCCATTACAATAAATTCCTCCTAAGATGCAACTCCCTACATTGTCTTAGTAGTCTGGTCAATCTTTATAAGCTTTTAGACCATTGATTACGTATCCATTGGCATCTCGATCTCTACCTTTGAGGCAACCACAGTATCCACAGAATTGACCTTAGACATCAGCGTGACCTCCAGTATTTTAGAACCAAGGAGGACAAGTCTTTAGACAACAACCTTCATAAGCTAAAGTATATGCTATCACATCTATCAAGGAACCAGAAATTGATAACAACGTCATTGAAGGTATGATTGACGTACATCAGGAGTATAAAAGGATATGAATGTGGATCACTTTATGGTACTGAAGGGGTATGACATAATTCTTGGAATGGATTGGCTCACTGTTAATTATGCAAAGATAGATTATCATACAAAGACTATTACATTTTCTATCCCTCGGAAGTAACCTTTACAAATTTCAGGAGTACAAAAATATATGAATGTAGAGCGCTTTATGGTACTGAAGGAAAATGAGTTGACAGAATTGGTTACGGAGCAAATTCTGGTTGTGAAAGAGTATCCTGAAAATTTTTAAGACATACCAGGCCTACCACCTCGATGGGAAGTGGACTTCAGTATTGATTTATCATCGGGTACTACTCGAATTTCTATGCAGGTGTATCAGATACCTCCAGTTGAGCTAAAGGAATTAAAGGAGCAGTTGGAAGGACTGAAGAGCGAGGGTTTCATCAGACCCAATACTTTACTATGGGGACCATCGGTACTCTTTGTGAAGAAGAAAGATGGAAGCATGCTGCTATGTATAGATTATCGTCGGCTTAATGAAGTGATGATTAAGAATATGTATCATCTACCACGCATGGACAATTTGTTTGATTAGCTGAAGGGAGCTTGTTACTTCTCGAAATTGATTTACGGTCAGGGTATCATCAATTGGGCATTAAGGAATAAGATATTTACAAAACAACCTTTAGGACAAGCTATGGGCACTACAAATTTTTGGTTATGCCATTTGGACTAACCAATGCCCCAGCTGTGTTCATGGATTTGATGAACAAGATATTTCAGCTATATCTTGATCAATTTATTATCGTATTTATTGACGATATATTGATCTATTCAAAAACTTTTGAGGACCACAAAACACATTTGAGAGTGGCATTGCAAATTCTAAAGGATAATCACCTGTATGCCAAATTCTCCAAGTGTGAATTTTGAAAACAGGAAGTCAAATTCTTAAGGCATGTAATAAACAAGGATGGTGTTTCAGTCTATCCATCCAAGATTGAAGCTGTATTAAGTTGGGAACAACCCAAGAATGTGACTAAAATTAGAAGTTTCCTTGGACTCTCTCGGTATTACAGAAGATTTAATAAGGACTTCTTAAAGATTTCGGGTTCATTAAGTAGTCTGACTCAAAAAAGGGGTATAGTTTACATGGAATGATAAGTGTGAAGATGCATTTGCTAAATTAAAAGATCTTTTGACTTCTACACCTGTTCTTACACTTCCTAAGGAGTGAACTTTGTTTTGTACATAGACACATCAATCTTAGGCCTCGGATGTGTACTTATGCAAGAAGATAAGGTGATTGCATATGCATCAAGGTAGTTGAAGAATCATGAATGAAATTATCTGATGCATGATATGGAATTAATTGGCCACTATTGTATTCGTGTTAAAAATTTGGTGACATTATCTACATGACAAACGATTCAATCTCTTCACATATCATAAAAGTCTCAGATATTTATTTTCTCAGAAGGATTTGAATATGAGATGACGAAGATGGGTTGAATTCATGAAAGATTATGATTTCGAATTGTTATATCACCCAAGCAAGGCAAACCTTGTACCACATGCTCTTAGCAAAAAGCAACACAAACAAAAAGTTGTGGCAAGATTAATGATCCAATAATGGAAAATGCTAGATTACATGAAGGACTTCGATGTTGAGTTACAGTACTGAGAACGATGTTTTCGCCTATGTAACTTAATAGTGAGACAAACATTGAAGGAATGAATCATAGAAGCCCAAGAAGGTGATGAATGGTTATAAAAAAAAAATAGTGACTAAGCACCAAATCGATGATGTATCAGAATGGAAAGTATAGGAAGACAAAGGGATTCCATATCACAACTGTCTTTGTGTACCAGCTATCCCATAATTGAAGGAAGAAATTTTAAAGCAAGCACACAAGACTAAATTACTATTCATTTAGGATGTGAAGTGTTCATTCTGGTGGCTGGACATAAAGAAAGATATTGCCGACTATTTTTGCATGGTGTTTTGTTTGTTAGCAAGTAAAATTTGATCATCAAAACCTATTAGGATTGTTACAGCCTCTGCATATACCTAAGTGGAAGTGGGACTGCATTTCTATGGACTTCATAGTTGGATTTCCTATGACATAGACAAAGCATGATTTGATACGGGTGATCATTGACCGATTAACAAAGTCAACGCATTTCATTCCCATTCGTATTACTTATTCAATGGATATTCTTGCCAAACTGTACATCAAAGAAATAGTGCGATTGCACAGAGTACCTAGTTCTATTGTGTCAGATCTCGACCCTCGTTTTACTTCACAATTCTAGACTAGTTTATAGGAAGCCATGGGCATGACTTTAGACTATAGCATAACTTTTCATCCATAGTCTAATGGGCAGACTGAGTGTGTAAACCAAATACTTAAAGATTTGTTATGTGCATACGCTCTCGATTTTAAAGGTAGTTGGGATGATAACTTACATTTTACTAAATTCGCTTATAAAAACAGTTATTAAGCAAGTATCTGTATGGCTCCGTATAAAGCATTGTATTGACATCACTGTCGTGCTCCTAATTGTCAGATTAAAGTGGGAGAGAAAGGTTTGATTAGGCTGGATATTGTCCAATAGGCTTCTAAGAAGGTGGAGCTCATTCAGAAACAATTTTAAGAAGTTCAAAGTTGACAAAGGAGTTACACTGATAACCGAAGACATGATTTGGAATTTTCAGTGGGGGATATGTACTCCTGAAAGTATCATTAATGAAGGGTCTGAGGCGATTCGGTACAGAAGGAAAGCTTGCTCGTCGGTTTATTGGACCTTTTGAAGTGTTAGATCGAGTGGGAACTGCAACATATAAACTCGCGCTGCCACCTTAGATGTCGAGTGTTCACAATGTCTTTTATGTGTCAATGCTAAGGAAGTACGAAAGAGATGCCTCACATATCATCGATTGGCAAGATATTGAGCTTCAGGAAGAAACATATTATGTGGAAAAGCCAGTTCACATTTTAGAACGTAAGAAGCATGTGTTAGGAATAAAGACAGTATCATTAGTCAAGGTGTTGTGGAATTATCATGGAGCCGATGAAGCATTGTGAGAGTAGGAAGCCGAAATGCATGAGAAGTATCCTCACATGTTTAAAGAATAATTTAGGTAAATTTCGAGGACAAAATTTTTATTTTTATTTATTATTTTTTTTTTGGGGGGGGGGGTGTGGAGGGGTAGAATGTAATGACCCTGAATTTTTATCCACTTAAAACTAAAATAATAAATATTTTATTTTTAATTAAGAAACAAAAACAAGTCAATAGCTGAGTTGGTAGAGATACTCTTGGTTGAGAGAGAGGATGAGGGATCGACTATTGAAATGTGGTAAACCACTACTAGTGAAATGAGGAATTATGCCTAAGTGTCCTAGAGGGGGATGAATATGACTTTTTAAAACTTTAATCCTACTTAAAATTAATGTTATCAATTTAAACAGAAGTAAGCAGGATTAACATACAACTATTCACACTCAAAAGATTGGATAGCAAAATATATAATACTTGTAATACATCAAACTGTAGTGTGCAGAAATTCATCTTATCATGAATCAACATAACATAGACAAAAGTATGCATCACAAACACAATGATATATAGTGGTTCGGTTATGTGCCTACTCCACTCCTAGCTGACGCACTTATCCCCATGAGTGTACCAGATTTCACTATCCAATGGTTTTAAATCAGGTTAACTATAAACCTTTACAACTTACACAAGGTTAACTAGGGATCCTACACAAGACAACCCTAGGTGCCTATATAAGGCAACTCATAATGCCTACACAAGGTAAACTCTAATGCCTACACAAGTCAATAGGCCTTACATAAGGACTCTACATGTATTTTATAAGACCCATGCCCTAGTCCGTACCGTTCCGTAGGCTTACGCGATCATACCGGTTGAATTCCGGCGACCCTCGACTGTATCTGACATTTGCACGCGATCTTATGCCGAGTCCCGCTTACTGAACTCGGCTCGACCCAAAACTTATACCTTAGTGATCACGCCGTCGCCGCGGTTCTAACGCCGCAACTCGTGCACCAAACCGATACCCAGGCTAGAAGTTGTGGACCTGCGTTCAGTCCGAAGAAATGCCTCATGTTGCGAATATCGAGGGAATCTCTACGAGATGTCCCATCAAATCATGTCAAGTACAAACCATGCCATGTGTACATGCAACCCATCCCTCCCTTTTTAAAAGTCAACTCTCTCTCTCTCTCTCTCTCTCTCTCTCTCTCTCTCTCTCTCTCTCTCTCACTCTCCTCTCACCATCCCTCTTTCACCCATTTTCAAACCAAACCTTACCTCATTAAATACAACCACCCAAATCAACCCATCCATATTATTCCATTCTCTCTCTCTCATTTCTCAAACCTCCTATGCAACACACACGTCCAAGCTTTCTCCCTCCCAAACATCAAGTGTGGCCTACTTTCCCCACTCCTCATCTCTCATCCCCACCTTCCATTCATCATCTACATCGTCAAACGTGTTGGTAAGGAGCATAGGAGGCTAAGGAACTAAGGAGAAGACTGATAGGTGGGTGCTTCTCTCTCTCTCTCTTTCTCATTTTTGTATGATGATGTGGCTGTGTGGACCACCCGGATGGACCCCACCATGAGGCGTGTATTTTATCCTAGCCATCTATAGGTGGAGCCCACTTTATGTATATGTTGTATCCACACCGTTCATGCATATGGTGGCCCACCTGGACAGTACGTCTGAAGGTGGGGCCCACCTTAACATGTCTTATATCTAAAGCCGTCCAGCGTCCCTAATGCTGGACGTCATAGTGAAATGGGATTGACAGTGGGTGTATAGCAAGCTAACAAAAAAATGATAATAATATAATATTATCTTTTAAGGTTTTTGGTGGACCGCTTATGTAGGCCCCACCTTGATGTATATATCTAATCCACACCGTCCATCCCATTTTTCACTTCATTTTAGGCGTTGGGCCGAGAAATGAATTCAATCGGAATCTCTAGTAGGTCACACCACTGAAAACAGCGAATTTACTGTCAAAACTATTATGGATCACTGTGATGTTTGTATGCCTCAAACTTAATGAATATTGGTCTCTTTGGGCCCGTCACGAGCCTAGGAACTCAACCGGCGGGCTAGATCGTCCAGATGTGGACCCCACCTATGAAAAACAAAAAAAAGGGTCTGGACGCAGTTGCTGCCGGCGTCTAGAGGATGCTGCAGCAAGCAGTGTCCTTGCTATTTGTTGAAGGGGGGACCGTGGGTCCCACCACAGGCCCCACCGTGATGTATGTGGAGTATCAACACCGTGCATTTGATCAGTCCCCTTTGAAAACCTGGATTTTCTGAAAATCAGTTGTTCAAGGATCTCAGGTGGCCCACACCATCAAAATCAGTAAGGGGTTGGACGTCTACCATTGAGACCTTTTTGGGATCCCAGAAGTTTTGGATATATATGAAATGTGTTTTTCCTCTTTATTTTGGGCCGTCCATCACGTGGGACCCATCTGTTTAGCACGTGTGGTGCATCCACACCGTCCAAGAATGAAGCAGATCCAAATTCTGGTGGGCCACATAATGTATGTGTTGTATCCACCGTCCAGCTGCTGGACGGTGGTGCACACAGTGATGTATTTGCCATCCAACTGTCCATCCATCTTTGGACTGCCGTGGGACCCACTCCACACGTGCTGCACATGTGGAGGTGGGGCCCACAGATGTATGCATTGTGATGAATGTGGCTGGGAGGATGTACTATACATCCCAGCCGTCCGTCCACCACACCTAGGCGTTGGAGCTTATAATATTTAAATAATATTATATATTATATATTATATATATGATATATGCATATATCTTGTATTTGGTAGGCCATGTACGTGGGGCCCACCATAGGAATTGGCTGACGTACCTCACATCAGCCATATTGTTGATATATTGACGTTGCTATGGTCCGTGGGCCACACAGGATGATGTGTTTTATCCCTGTTGCATTGTAGCCGTGGGACCCACACACGTGTGGACTCCACCATGCTGTATGTATCTTATCCACACCGTCCAAACGGTGGACCACACCATGATGTATAGTTTCATCCACACCGTCCAGATATTGCTGGATAGTGATAGATCATGTTTGGACAATGTTGATCATCATACGTGGGCCATGTGTACAGTGATACATGTGTTACACCTACAACTATTAAAATGATTTCTGGTGCGGCCCATATGATGAGGCCCACCTTGATATATTTGTGGCCGTCCATGAGGCCCGTGTCGATATAATTGTGGCCCATCCCTGAGGCCCACCTCGATGAATTTGTAGCCCGTACATGACGCCCGATGTGATGTATCTATTGTACATGTGGACCCCACGTGATGTATATGTTTTATATTCGCACCGTTCAACTATCTAGACAGGATTCACCGTGATGTGTGTTGCACCGTCTAAATCGTGTGGGACGCATCATGTGGTATGTTTTCTATCCCGTCGTCCATCTGTTGGAAGACCCTCCGTGATGTAGGTGTTGTATACACACACTGTCAAGTTGGACGGTGCTGCATGGGCCCTCCGCAATGTATGTATTAGATCCTAACTGTCTGCCCATTGTGGACCCACCTTATATGTGTTTTACCCAACCCGTCCACCTGTTTTGCCAGCAAGAACACCTCCATGATATATTTATTTCATCCACACCACCCAGATTATGCTAGACGGTGCTGGACAATGTTTGGACAGTGTTGTCCATTGTTTGGGCAGTGTAAATTTACATAGGCAATGTTTGGATGGTGTTGATTTACACGGGAAGTGTTTGGATGGTACTGATTTACCTGGATAATGTTTAGACAGGGCCAATCATCATTAGTGGGCCATGCGCCCCATGGAATGATAGTGTATAGTGATACACATGTTACATCTAGAACTATTGAAATGATTTTTGGTGTGGTCCAAGCCCACTTGGGGTCCATTGGTGCGGCCCATCCATAAGGCCCATCATGATTTATATTTGAGGCCCACATGATAGGGCCCATCTACCTTGTATTTTCGGCCCATATGACGTGGCCCATTGTGATAAATTTTTGGCCCATTTGGTAAGGCCCAATGAGATGTATTTTTGGCCCATATGGCATGGTCATTGTGATGTTTTGTATCTCATTTAACGAGGCCCATTATGATGTGCATTGGGCCTATGGGTGGTGGTCATGCGATGTATCTAAGGCCCATGTGCAGGGCCCACTTGTTGTGTATATATCCTTTGTATGAGGCCCAATGCGATGTACATTAGGCCTTTGTGTGAGGCTATGGGCCCACCATATATTTGACTCTATATGGGCCACCCCTTGGGAGCAATGTTAGTTGAATGTCCACATTGATGGGCAAGGATGGTTGAATGTCCACATTGTGACCTTCCCCTTAGGCCTTGTTAGGCCCATTCTCATCGATACCAATTGTCGAGGCTGATCATTGATCGATTCCTATTGACGTGACCGATTTGTCAACTCCGACTATCGATCGATCCAATTGTCATGGCAGATTTGCCTATTCCGATTACCGAGCGAGGTCAATTACCGTGACCGATTACCAATCGTGGTCGATTATCGATTGACGTGGCCGATTGCCGATTCTGCTTGACGTGGCCGGTTGACCAATTACCAATCAAGGTCGATTATCGTGACCGATTACCAATCGTGGCCGATATCGATTGACGTGGCCGATTGCCGATTCTGCTTGTCGTGGCCGATTGACCGATTACCGATCGAGGCCGATTATCGTGACCGATTACCGATCATGGCCGATTATCGAATGACGTGGCCGATTGCCGATTCTGCTTGTCGTGGCCTATTGACCAATTACCGATCGAGGCCGATTATCATGACCGATTACCGATCATGGCTGAATATCGATTGACATGGCTGATTGTCGACTCTGCTTGTCGTGGCCGATTGACCGATTTTCGATCGAGGCCGATTATTGTGACCGATTACTGATCATGGCCGATTATCGATTGACGTGGCCGATTGTCGATTCTGCTTGTCGTAGCCGATTGACCGATTACCGATCGAGGCCGATTATCGTGACTGATTACAGATCGAGGCCGATTATCGTGACCAATTACTGATCGTGGCCGATCATCAAATAACGTGGTCGATTACCGATTCTGCTTGTCGTGGCTGATTGACCGATTACCGATCATGGCCGATTATCGATTGATGTGGCTGATTGCCGATTCTGCTTGTCGTGGCCAATTGACCGATTACCGATCGAGGCTAATTATCGTGACCGATTACCGATCGTGGCCGATTATTGATTGACGTGGCCGATTGCCGATTCTGTTTGTCGTGGCCAATTGACTGATTACCGATCGAGGCCGATTATCATGACCAATTACCGATCGTGGCCGATTATCGATTGACATGGCTGATTGCCGACTTTGCTTGTCATGGCTGATTAACCGATTGCCGATCGAGGCCAATTATTGTGACCGATTACCGATCGTGGCCGATTATTGATTGACGTGGCCGATTGTCAATTCTGCTTGTCGTGGCCGATTGACCGATTACCGATCGAGGCAGATTGTTGATGTCGGTTATTGATACTGATTATGAGTATGTGATAGCATAGCACCATGATACATGCCCATACGTATCATCTGCATATTTGTTATGAGATGTGGTTGGCCATTGCATATGTCATTGAGCATGTTGATATGAGACTCCCTAATAGGTGGAGATTATCTCACATGAGCGCAGGGCATGCGCAGGATTGATGCATGACTGGATTGTATGGTTCATGCATCTTGCATTGTGTGTTATACGCCCTAGCGATATCAGGGTCGTAGCCTCCACAGGCATATCGTGGATGGCCAGACGGGATACCAGAAATGTTTGGTTCTAGCATACGGGCGCCATAGATGTCTCTGGGTGAAAATCCCTAAACCTCCGTGGCCAGGAGATGACTCCAATGTCGAGACCGAGTGGATATATGAGCACACGAGGGCCGAATACCAGGAGGCCGCGTCTCCCACTGTGTCGTGGTCAGTTGGAAAGGGGTGTGGCCTTACTCGCCCGAGGGTAGGGGGCAATATTAGGCTGAGTTTGACCAGCTCGTGAATGAGTCCGCTATCGACGTGCCGGATAGGTATTGGCAGACTATTGGTCAGGCGGATAGTAAGGTTTCTTACGCTCACTTGGACTGTGTTTTTGGGAGAGAGACAGTGCCATTTGGAGTGTACTAAACCCCAGTGATGATTCCAGAGATGAACCGTACTGATATGTAGACTTATTGAGTAGGAGTTGCATACTCATTCATTCATTCATTCACTATCCACTCGGGCTAGTGGTGCGCAACTATTTGTTATGTGTACCTTCACATGGCTAGGATTTCAGTTGGGCACGCGACTAACCTGAGATCAGGAGTTTACCACATTGAGTCTAATTATCCAAATTTAGGTATGAGACTAGTTTGGATAGAAGACCCTTGTGATGGACCCCATAGCCTGCGATACTACGTACTATCATCCTAACTTCACACTCCAGCATGGTCATTCCATTCGCACCGCATATTGCATTACATATGCGGTATATGGTATTTTGGATTACTGTGTTTCTGCATTTATATGGTCTAGATACGATTGACACTATTCGTGGACTCATTAGGAATTATATATTGCATCGCATCCTTGGCATTTGATGTTTGGCTCTTTATGACTCCTCATTTGCATAACTGCTTTATATTGCGTATTCTGATATTGATTGATTCATGGACTTGTCCGTATTTCCGCTTACTCTGTTACCATATAATTTATGATCTTGCCAGTATTTCTGTTTACTCTGATAATTCCTATTTTTGTCAGTATTTCTGCTTACTCTGGTAATTCATGATCTTGTTAGTAATTCTGCTTATTTTGATATTGTACAATTTATGGATTACCAGTATTTTTGGTACCGTATGATGATGACATTGTATTGAATACTTGACACTTACCTTGTGCACACACTTACACCACCGTCTAAGCTTTTTATAAACTTATGTACGATAGATGAGTGCAGGTAATGTTAGGTTGCAGCAGCGTCAAGCTTGGAGTATGCAGCCGTCTTCTGGAGCTTTGATTTTCGATATATGTATTTTCCTTTCAGCACTGTTCTCAAATGATTATATTAATGGATATGTGATGATGTTGTTGCCTTTATGAATTGGGTAATCTTGTGGTTATGCTTATTATGAGTTAAATGTACATAAAAAAAAAATCATCCTTGTAGGATCCTAGGATCGGAAATCTGGCATATGACGCTAGGAGCCGAGAATGGGGTACTACGAAGGCTGTTGGCACCGGATTCGGCGATCAGGATTCTTGTGAATCCGATTTTTGGGTTTGGGGCATGACATCTTTTTCCATCGGAGACCTACAAAAGGTCTTAGCGAGTTTGTGAACCAAACTCTGAATCCCAATCCTACACAAGGAAAGGACTTTAGACTCAATGGACTCTATGACTTCCTTGTAAGTTAGTGAGTCCTGTTTAGCACATGCTGATGAAGTGTCTTTAGCTTCCTTGAACTGCAACAACTTGTAGATGCTCCAATCGAGGTATGAGGTTGTTGGGTTAGGGTTTACTTTAATCTTCTCTAATTAGTGATGGGTCTTTAAGAGCTAGAGAAGATTCCTAGAAGCTAAGCATTCAAGGATCCTAACACAATGATTTGTCATTAAGGAGTACTATTGGATGATCAATGAGTGCTGAAGTTCACTATTCAATCTAAGCTATGAATATACCAATAAATTCTTTTAAGTCATGGATTGAATGATGAACTCCCATGGGAAAGAGGGCTTGAGAGGAAGGGAAATAACTTAGGTAATAACTCTCTCAAAGCTCTCTTCCATACTCGCTTAAAAGCTAAAAAAGTAACTCAAGTAGTATATAAAGTCAAATCCCAATGATAAAAAAAGGGCAGAAATCTGTCGCTGTTGATGCCATGGAAGGGTCTTTGATTCCATTAAAGTTTCCTTCGATGTCATCGAACCTTATTCAATTGCATCGACTTCCTGCACCAACATTTTCAAATAGTGCAGAACAAATCCTGTTTGATACCATCAATCATTCTTTGATTCCATCGAAGGGCCCTTCGATGTCATTGAGAGACGGCTCGATGCCATCGGAAATTTCCTTGAAAAGTACACTTTGGTTGCTGACTGTTTGAGCACTTTTTCGATGCCATAAAACGTGATTCGATGCCATCGAGATCTGAATCTCGATGTCATCGAAGTCATTTCGATTGCAACGAGAATAAATAGATTTTCCTATGAAAACTCACTGGACTGTTTGGTTCATATTTTGATTCCATCAAACAGCTTTTTGATACCATCGAAATTTAAATTTCGATGTCATTGAGTAGCTTTCGATGTTATCGAGAATATATGATTTTCCTTGAAAGCTCGTCGGACAAACTGGTCCCATTTTTTATGTTATCGAGCTGTGTTCGATGCCATCGATAAGTTACTTTGATGTTATCGAAGTGGGTTCAATGCCATCGAAGCTGCTCAATTGCACATTAATTACAATTGACAGAACATGAAATTTACCTATTTGCTTCTATCTCCATATGCTTTAAACAAACTCTAATCTTAGCTTGCCAAGGTTTTTACAAACATGGTTTTGGACAAGTTTAGATTTATTTTAGGTAGGTCTCTTACTTGATAGGGTTTGGTTGGGAAGTGAGATTTAATATACCTGTATAACACACTCAACTTCCTCAACTTGGTGAGTCTTTGGTTTTGTAGTCTTCATATGGGGCTCACTTGACACTATGACTCAACATTCACATATATTGAAAAACAATCACTACCAAAAAATCAGGCAAAGGATACAGCCTATGGCGGATTTTTGCTACGGTTTAAAGCTGTAGCTATATAGCTACGGGTTTAATCCGTAGCTAAATTCATTTAACCGTAGCTAAATCCAAAAAAAAAATAAAATTAAAAAAAAAAATAAAAAATCCGCGGGTCCTTCCTATTTCATTACGCGGGTCTTTTTTTTTCCATCCCTCTCAAACACGCCTCTCACGCCTCCACCTCACCCCCATGCCCTAGCCGCACCTCCACCCCCCTCTCTCTCTCTCTAATTTTCAAAAATTTCTCCTTTCAAGTGCTCCTCTCTCTCTCTCTCTCTCTCTCTCTCTCTCTCTCTCGGGTTGTCTCTCTCCCGCATCCTTCCTTTCAAGGTGGAAGGGAGCACGGTGTGAAGGTGGAGCATGTGTCCGGTCCATTGGCGGGGGGAAGAGAGTGGGGTGTGCGTGAAGGTTCTGTGGTGGGTTTTTTTTTTATATTTTCCTTTCCCTTTCTTCTTTATTTATGATTTTTGTTTTTGGATGGTTGTCGATGGTAGAGATGGGTTTTGAAACCGATTGGGTTTATGAGAACGGAAGAAGGTCGCCGGAACGGATTTTAGAGGGGTGTTGAAAGGGCCAGCAGGAGGTCTGGGAGATGGTGAATCGTCGAATCGGCAAAGATGGGTTTTGTTGGTGATTGGGTTCGCCGGAATGGAGGAAGGTCATCGGAATTAATGGTACTCATCGGGGCTCTGATATGATGAAGATTTTTCAGAAACTGAGAGAGGGGCTTCCACACAAAATCAATATTAAAGAGAAATGCTTCGCTATTCTCATAAAAAAAATGATTTGGGCATCCTTTAATTCAGTGGAAATTGTAGATTTTTTCTTGATTGGATGATTCATACTGTTCTTAGAATGGAATCCGTACAGGTATGGTCCATGGTTCGGTTATCCATGCCATTGATCTAATTGGTTCCACCGTAGATTGTTGATGTCTCAAAAATCTTCGTTAGAGGGAAAGTCCTAACACATGCCCCATCTATTTATATTGAATGGGAAATGGGCATGGGATTGGATGGCCTGGATCTTCCCATCTGGCAGGTCATTGGGCTCATCTCTCTCAGTAAGGGTCATGGCATACTGGATAAATGGTCCAGATCAATGGATTGATTGCATAAATCGTGTAAGTGTCATCTCTTGAATTTTTATTCTTGTTTTGATGGTATGATTGTCATTTCAAATGTGAATATGTTGTTGGGATGGTCAGGTATGAGATGTTGGGTGAGTTCTTTGATTGCTTGGAGAGTTCGATTCGGTTGGTTCGATTGAAGCGATCGATGTTGACCTTTGCAAACATCTCATGTCAAAGATTGAATCTCTAATAGACAGGTATCTTTTCAATCTCTTTACGCCATCTGATTTGGTTGTTTGGGTGATGTAGGATTGGGATTGAACATCCTCTCCTTTTGTTGCCAAGAAAATATTGCTTAGCCAAAGATATGTGAGGTGGGGTCTACGCCTCTCGATCCACACGGTTTATTATTTACAATTGCTTTGTTTTCTCTATGATTTTCAGTTCTTCAACAGGCAGAGGTCTGTTTACCACTATTTTCAATCCAACCCGTCTTGCCAATGGAGAAGGCTCTACATTGGGCACTCTTATATTTGACATTGAATTGGTTAGTGTAAGGCATCCAAATGTTTTGCCTTAAGTACTTTGCATTTGACAATGTAATCGGTAGGCATTATTCTTCGTTAAACTTGGTCTCCCAGTTTCCAAAATCAAAACTTTGTTGTTGAAAGATGAAAGTGCAATTATCATGTCACAATGTAGTGTTCTTCATTGCACAAAGAAGTGGTGTTTCTTCTTTCAATTTATTTGGGGTTGAGTGGGTCATGAAGAACAGATCACCTAGGTGGACCTTTATGTCATGATGGCAAGGTTTGGCCTTTCTTAACTAATGGATCTTCTAGAAGATGTTTCTTCTTGCCATCTTATAGTGATCATAGAGTCGAGAAATTGAAGAATATTTGATGGCAAAGTATTCTCAATTAAGTAAATAAGAACTTGTATTTGATTGTGGAATTGACTATGTTGCTTCGAATGTCATGGCATTTTGAGAGGTGAGCTTTTCATGATTGGAATCAAATAATGGAAAACACAAAGAGTGATTGTGGATAGTCTTTCACCTTTAGTCACTATCTCGGTAGTTTCAAGGGGATTCATGATCATTGGATTATTTTTCTTTTGGTTAGTGGCGTGTTTTTCCTTTTCTTGAGAATTGCCCCGTAGCATTCTTTTTCTTTTCTTTTCTTTTTGTCCCCGTTTTTCTTAATGATTTTTGGTTTATCTTTAAAAAATGTCACAATATTGGGGTTGTATGATTGTGTCAACCGAAAGAGAAGTCAAACAAGACTTTTCAGATCAAAACCAAGTTGTCGGTGTCCTTGCATTTTCTGTTTTCGTGAGTTCCATGCAACTGTCTTGGAAAAAGAAAAAGAATTCTCGTAAGCATAAGGAATGTATATGTGTAAATCGAAAGGGAAGGCTAGTGTGTGACACTTAAAACATGAGCTTGTTTTGGGTCTCACGTGTGCCAGGATGGGATAAGTTTGTTGTCCTTCACCATTGTACATATTGTTTCACGGCTAAATGGCCTGGACCATTGATCTGGTGGTTTCCAAGGACATACCATGATCCGGTATGTACCGTCCTAACCATTTGATCGGTGGGCATGTGGCCCTTTTGTGGTTGAATTTGGACTTTTGCCATTCGTTTCCAATGCTATATAACTTTCACTGATTTGATATTTGGGGGCTAAACTACTTGTGTGGAGTTGCATATTTGTGATGCAATAATTTGGTTGCTAATGGGAAAGATATGTTTGAAATCTCTAGATGAGATTTAGCAAATGAACTAGAATTATTGACTGTTGGAGTTTGGCCTTCATCTATGAATGTCCTAGTGTGAGAATGAGTTCTTGAAGTGTTTTCGTTTGGATAGGAATAGTGCTCGGGTCCAGATGGCCATCATTCGGCGGATTCTTTTCTGATTTGTGCGAATATCATTAAAATGGATGTTTTCAATATGGTTTGGGAAATTTTCCATGGCGGTACATGTTTACCTCCTCTTGTTGCTCTTATTCCAAAATATAATTGCTCTTGATTTTAGGAAATTTCACACTATTAGTCTTTGTAATTTTGTTGACTAACATGTTGGGTGCAATTATTCCAAACTAGTATAGTACAAACATTTATTATTATTATTATTTAAAGTCTGGAGTAAGTGTTCTAGCATTGGAAATGTCATTATTAAACATGATATGGCAAAACCAATGTCATTATTAAACATGATATGGCAAAACCTTGTGACTGCTTGGATGCACTTTACGATCATGAGGGAGTTTGGTTTCTGTCAAGTTGGCTGGCCTAATCTATAAAGTGGTTGTCAACTGCTTTTTCAGTGGTGGTGAATGGTGAGCTATGTGAATATTTCAAATTTATCAAGGTATTTGTCAAGCGGATGCATCATACCCATTGTTCTCCATCATAGCCGAAGAGGTTCTGAGTAGAGGCATTAGAAAAAGTCTTTGGCAAAATTCATGCTAATTTGTAATAGGGGAGTTGGACATGTTACACTCTATTTTCATTGATGATACTATCTTTTTCTTTGATAAATAAACAATCTTTGTCGAAAGTTCATGTCAAGCCTCTTTCTTACCTCTTAAATGCAAGATGTCACAAAATCATCATCTTGTGCTACAAATTGTACGCTTATGATTGTTCAATGGAGGAAGTTTTTCGGCATTGTTGTTCGTTATTTGGGATCACCAGATAAATGGTCTGCATTGCCCAAAGGTGGTCTCCATCCGCCGCTTGATTGGCCAAGCATCGTGTATAAATCACCTTCCTTTATTTTATTTATTTATTATTTTTTTAAAATGTTGTTTATGTATTTATCTTTGGTTGTAAGATGCTTATTCAACGTGGAAGTAACTATATAGAGTGTAGGCTCAGGGGTCCACAATGCTTACATGGATGCGTGATCAAAGTCGCTCATCGTGTACAAGTCACTATATGGCTTTCTCTTGTGTCAATTCAGTCCATCCATATTGAGTTGCATGCTAGTTAATGCTTCAGAAAAGGCTCATATTGAGTTGCATGCTATGATGCTTATGATGCAATTTTATCCTTGAAGAAAAATGGAAGAAAAATCCGTCCACATATTTATATATAAAAAATTCCATAGCTATTCTCCTCCATCTGCTAGTTACAGATATTTATTAGTTCCTTTTATTTTATAATGATAGTGGCACCATTTTCTTTTCTATTACCAAAACAATAGAAAGAAATGGCGTCATTATCAATGCTCTAAATCAATATTAGTTGCTCTCTTGAATTAGTAAATCAGTACCATTTACCCAAATGCAACTAAAAAAGGAGGAAAAAATGTTCCCGCATGGGCTTGAAAACTTGCCACAACTCCATTGGGGAGCCAAAGACCACTCAGACAAATAGATGCCTGAAAAGCCAATCGTAAATGGGTGACCATTTGAATTTGGAGTTTTTTTTTTTTTTTTTTTTTTTTTTTTTTTTTTTCGGGTTGTTGTCAACTCTTTTCGGCCTGATCCCATCGATTTTCGTAATTTCGAGTCATTACATTTTAACGGTGAGTCTGAGCTGATCTTTTCATCAATTTTGAGTGATTCCATTTTCATGGTGAGTCTGGACCAATGGATTGCCATTATTTTTGAGTCATCCCATTTATTGGGTTAGTTTGACCAGATTGGATTGTCAGTCGGAACGGATTGGCTACATTCCTCGCCACCGGCCGGTGGTAATGGTTGTCGGTGCTCTGTGGACCCACCATGATGTATGTGTTTCATCCATTTTTTTCAGATCATTTTATGGCTTGATCCCCAAAATGAGAGAGATGTAAATCTCAGGTAGACCACACCACAGGAAAACAATAGTGATTGGTTATCATAACTAATGGAAACTTAGTTTTTATCTTGTTGTTTTGTGTTCCATGTGATTCCAACTCCATACGAAGGAAAGAACAATTGGCATGTTCTTCTTTTTTGGTAGTACTTGGACATTTTAACTGTGACCTTGCTTTGCATCCTCTAATTCTTTTATTTATTGTTCGGCAGCGTGGATAGGTGTGCTTAGCATGGCAAAGTAGGCGTTTCAAGAATGATGGGAAAAATGATGTAAGTTAAAGCGGGGGCTCGCGTAGGACGAGAATTGGAAGGTAGGAAATTACTATTTTTTTTTTTTTTTTTTTTTCTTAAAAATTTGTGTAAATTTTCTTATACCTCGCTAGAAACAACTTCTTATTTGAAAGGGTAATTGTTTAATCTTATTAACATCATTTGGTTATTGAAGTATGAATCTAGTGACTATCATGTAGGAGGTAATATTTGTAGACGCATTGCAAATTAGAGTTGGGCTTTTGTTGAATGCAGTGAATAAGGATAATTTGGAAAAGGTTTGTTGAACTAGAAATTTCCTGGAATTCTTGAATTAATTTGGAAAAGGATGTCTTCATAATCTGCAATGGTAATTCTTCAACAATTTAATGGAATTTTTCACTTGTGGTACTCACTTTACTCGAATTTGTCATTTGTGGTACTCACGGTGTTGAAACTTTTGTAGAGTAATGCCTTGTAATTCATCTCATGAATACATTCATTAAAAAGTATCTATTTTAAGAATATATATGACTTTTTTTTTTTTCGCTTTAGAATACCAATCGTTGTCCTTTTCTCATGCATGAATCATGATCATCATCACTATAACCTTGTCCCATCTATTTGATGTTGGCTTTTGACAATTATCATGGTTGATGGGCAAAAGTTTGACAACAAGCAAACCGGTGCTACATGAGATCAGCACTTTTAGTGGTCCTCCATGCCACATGCGTCTTATTGAGACAGATACCATGCGTTTCCATGTTTTTGGCCAACAAATCCATGTGTTTTTGGGCTGATATGATACAGATATTCATATCGCCTTTATGAATATGATACTACCGTATTGAGTGATATGATACGATATTCAAATATGTTTTCCTTTGGTGGTGGGCTAAACTTTTACAACCGATGGCCTGATTACATTTATTTACATGGATTGACTTTTAATACATAGAAAAATGACATGTAAATTTGTGATAAGGCAACATCTCGAACAATATCATGCATTTTTACGTTGAATTTCAAATGAATATAGATTCCTCGCTTGGGCGGGTGGTACTTAGAATGATGTAAATTGATCATAATTTAATCTCTTCTCCTTATAAATGATTTTTTTCGACT
This sequence comes from Magnolia changhungtana, assembly GCA_030180095.1. Classification (NCBI taxonomy): domain Eukaryota; kingdom Viridiplantae; phylum Streptophyta; class Magnoliopsida; order Magnoliales; family Magnoliaceae; genus Magnolia; species Magnolia changhungtana. The sequence goes on from JASAUF010000474.1 coordinate 5,252,454, forward strand.
CTTGCAAAACAAATGAAGCCAGAATCGATGTTGCACCCATGGGCTTAGTTATTTCTGAAATCAGCCAACATCTTTCCTCTAAAAAAATATTATTTTGCTTTTAACCATTTCATCGTGTCATAATTGTTATTGTTTTTGTTGTTAACACCATGAAATTTTACTTCTAGCTCATGTAGATTTTGTTCAAATCTGGCCCTATGATAACTCATTTATTTCGTGTTGTTATCATCTCGGGTTGTTGCTATTAAGGCAATGCATGATGTTATTTATCTTCGCCATCATCTAGATAAGGCAAGTTCGGTCCTTCACCTTTTGGTCCATTGTATGAACTCATTGTAATAGATATTTGGTTCCTAGAGAGTCAAGATTTCATAAATTGTGGAAGCCCCACTCTATATTAGGTAAGCTGTGTTCTGTTTCAATGGCAAAAATGCACCCAATTCAGTAAACTGTGGAAAGCCCCACTCTATATTAGGTGGAAAACAGAAAGTCCACCAAATTGGCTTCAAATGACAAGTGAGCTCATTTATCAAAACAGAAATGAGCATGTTGCAATCACTTAATAATGTCTCCCTTGCAGGTTCCATTCTTGTTTCGACTTTGGCATCACCATTTACATTAGCCGTGCATTTGCTAAATTTGCCAAAGCTTTATAATCTTTTTGCAGTTGGTTCTTTAGATCCTGGCAAACTCATAAAAATACTCAAATCATCAATACCTAGTCCAGTAAGTGCATTCAATTGTGATGTTTCTCCTCCAGATTCACCAAATTGTGACATTCACATTTTCTCGTAGTGTGCTATTTCAGTTCTTAGAAAGACATTGAAAACTAAGATAACTCGAAATGGGCATTAGTATTGGTCAAGTGACTCAAACCCAAGATCTGGTGATGTAACCGCAATAGCTTGGCTATTGCGTCGATGAATTGGTTTTTCTTTAGGTAGACTTTTGCACTAATAATTTCATATATGTTTTTTGGTATCCTTATCGATTTTACAAGTTTTAAAGAATCGTAACTTTTAAGTGGGAGCATAAAATCGTTGAGTTTGTTGTCCCGATGTACTTTAAAAAGAAAAAAAAGGTTGGACTGTCAAAAATAAACTCTTTTATAGCGTTTATGTTTCTTTAATTAGTTGCAATTTCTGTTTCTTTAATTTACACTTCATATATTATTGCAATTTATGACTGTTATTGTTGTTTATCTTTTATAGCGTTCAAGTAATGAAGTCTATTTACGGCAGAAAGGCTTTATGTCAACAAACTTAATATTATATTGGTTGAGGTCAAATTCAGTTCGGTTGTGTTAGGCTCATCCCTTTTGTGTAGATGGGGCTATCTTTGTAAGACATCTATCCTCTTTCTCATTGAGTGTCTTTTAAATATTTCTTTTGAATTGTTTTTATTTCATCGAGTAATGTTTTTCTATCACCTAGTATTAAGCAAATCTAGTTGATTTGGTGATGTTCTTTTATTTCTTTTCACTACAAGAAAAATGGCTAGGATGTGGATATTTCTTTGTGATAGCTTTTGGTTATGTAATCCCATTGATTTTTGTGATTTCTTAGATTTAATGTTTCCTGCTCCTGGTGGCAACTGCTCTGCTCCTACTGAAACCATGCATACTCGGTATTGCTCATGCACATGGAATTGTACAACTTCTTTAATGGAAATCAACTTCTAAAATGTCTGTGTTATATCTACTTCATTTATCCATTACATTTGATCATTTTAGGACGTCATTTCAAAAATAAGGCATTTTCAAATCTCAAATGGGCCACACCACAAGCAGTGGTGATTGAACAACCACCATCAAAACTTCTTGTGGGCCACAGAAGTTTCAGATCAGTCTGATATTTTAAGGCATGAGCCTAAAAATGAAGCAGATCCAAACTTGAAGTGGGCCACACTACAGGAAACAGTGGGGATTGAATGCATCCGAAACTCTAATGGGCCACAAAACAGTGGGGATGGACAGATGCATCTGTAGCTCATTAGTTTTCTTTAGGCCAGACTTTTGGTTGGGGCATAGTTAGTACCTGATGTATAAGTTGGGGCAGAGTTACTGTTTCATGTGGTGAGTTGCATATCCCAGAGAATTACAGTTGCACACAAGAAAACTCATGTGCTTTTTTTCATTCATATAATTTTTTTGTTCTTTCAATGCAGCTAGGTACAACATTGGTGCAGTTATCTTGCTCTGGGCACCTATAGTCTTGGTATGTCTCATCCAACATTTGTGCAACTAATGTTTTGGAATGTTTTACAATCTTTAAAATCTTTATATGTAAATTTGTGCCCATTAATTTGCATTGTCGGAGAAACTAAAAAACTTACTCATTCTCAGATTGCAATGTGGAATATGCATCCATTATTCAAAGAAAGGGCGACATTCCAAGCAATCACACTTTCTCTCCTTGCTAGATAAATTGGTGAGTCTTCTTTCCTTCATACTATATGATTCATTGATGAAGTGGCCTGGCCATTTGGACAGGCCCATGTTTATATATTATCTTGAAATTGATGAAGTAGATCCGGATGTGCGTGAGCTATCCGGATGTTGAGAGTGGGTCCCGGGAAGTTGGGAACCGTTGTTATGACCATGATGAAGTTGTCTATTTTTTATGGACAGCATTGGAGGGGCCTGACAATTTGGACAGGCCGTGTTTATGTATTTGTTCGAAATTAATGGAGCAGACCCGGATGTGCGTCGGAGCTATCCGGATGAGCGGGGGTCCCTGGAAGGTGGGAACCGCAGTTATGACCATGATGAAGCCGTCCATTTCCTATGGACAGCATTGGAAGGGCCTGACCATTTGGACAGGCCATTTTTATATCTGTATTTGCAGGGGCCACACACTTAACCTAAACCTAAACTTGAAAACCCAAACCTAAACCCGATCCCAAACCTAATTTCCTAAACCTAAACCTTAAACTATTCTCAATTCCCTAAATCAAAAACCTAAACCTAAACCAAAGCCTATAACCTCAACCTTAACCTAAATGTATTCTCAAATCCCTAAACCTAAACCTACACCTAATCCTAATCTCAACTCCCTAACCTAAACCGGATCCTAAACTTGAAAACCCAAACCTAAAGCCGATCCCAAACCCGAACCCGATTTTCTAAACCTAAACCTTAAACTATTCTCAACCCCTAAACCTAAACCTAAACCAAAACCTATAACCTTAACTTAAATCAAAACCTATAACCTAAACCTTAACCTAAATGTATTATCAAATCCCTAAACCTAAACCTACACCTAATCCTAATCTCAACTCCCTAACCTAAACCGGATCCTAAACTTGAAAATACAAACCTAAAGCGATCCCGAACCCGAACCCGATTTCCTAAACCTAAACCTTAAACTATTCTCAATTCCCTAAATCTATAACCTAAACCTAAACCAAAACCTATAACCTTAACTTAAAACAAAACCTATAACCTAAACCTTAACCTAAATGTATTATCAAATCCCTAAACCTAAACCTACACCTAATCCTAATCTCAACTCCCTAACCTAAACCGGATCCTAAACTTGAAAACCCAAACCTAAAGCCGATTCGAACCGTAACCCGATTTCCTAAACCTAAACCTTAAACTATTCTCAATTCCCTAAACCTATAACCTAAACCTAAACCAAAACCTATAACCTTAACTTAAACCAAAACCTATAACCTAAACCTTAACCTAAATGTATTCTAAAATCCCTAAACCTAAACCTACACCTAATCCTAATCTCAACTCCCTAACCTAAACCGGATCCTAAACTTGAAAATACAAACCTAAAGCCGATCTCGAACCCGAACCCGATTTCCTAAACCTAAACCTTAAACTATTCTCAACCCCTAAATCTATAACCTAAACCTAAACCAAAACCTATAACCTTAACTTAAAACAAAACCTATAACCTAAACCTTAACCTAAATGTATTATCAAATCCCTAAACCTAAACCTACACCTAATCCTAATCTCAACTCCCTAACCTAAACCGGATCCTAAACTTGAAAACCCAAACCTAAAGCCGATCCCGAACCCGAACCCGATTTCCTAAACCTAAACCTTAAACTATTCTCAATTCCCTAAATCTATAACCTAAACCTAAACCAAAACCTATAACCTTAACTTAAAACCAAAACCTATAACCTAAACCTTAACCTAAATGTATTCTCAAATCTCTAAACCTAATCCTACACCTAATCCTAATCTCAACTCCCTAACCTAAACCGGATCCTAAACTTGAAAACCTAAACCTAAAGCCGATCCCGAACCCGAACCCGATTTCCTAAACCTAAACCTTAAACTATTCTCAATTCCCTAAACCTATAACCTAAACCTAAACCAAAACCTATAACCTTAACTTAAACCAAAACCTATAACTTAAACCTTAACCTAAATGTCTTATCAAATCCCTAAACCTAAACCTACACCTAATCCTAATCTCAACTCCCTAACCTAAACCGGATCCTAAACTTGAAAACCCAAACCTAAAGCCGATCCCGAACCCGAACCCGATTTCCTAAACCTAAACCTTAAACTATTCTCAATTCCCTAAATCTATAACGTAAACCTAAACTAAAACCTATAACCTTAACTTAAACCAAAACCTATAACCTAAACCTTAACCTAAATGTATTCTTAAATCCCTAAACCTAAACCTACACCTAATCCTAATCTCAACTCCCTAACCTAAATAGGATCCTAAACTTCAAAACCCAAACCTAAAGCCGATCCCGAACCCGATTTCCTAAACCTAAACCTTAAACTATTCTCAATTCTCTAAATCTATAACCTAAACCTAAAACTTAAACCTAAACCTAGACCAAAACATATAACCTTAACCTAAACCAAAACCTTTAACCTAAACCTTAACCTAAATGTATTCTCAAATCCCTAAACCTAAACCTACACCTAATCCTAATCTCAACTCCCTAACCTAAACCTAAACCTAAACTTGAAAACCCAAACCTAAACCCGATCCCGAACCTGAATCCGATTTCCTAAACCTAAACCTTAACCTATTCTCAATTACCTAAACCTTAACCTAAATGTATTCTCAAATCCCTAAATCTAAACCTACACCTAATCCTAATCTCAACTCTCTAACCTAAACCTAAACCTAAACTTGAAAACCCAAACCTAAACCCGATCTTGAACACGAACCCGATTTCCTAAACCTATACCTTAACTTATTCTCAATTCCCTAAACCTTAATCTAAATGTATTCTCAAATTCCTAAACCTAAACCTACACCTAATCCTAATCTCAACTCCCTAACCTAAACCTAATCCTAAACTTGAAAACCTAAACCTAAACTCGATTTCCTAAACCTATAAACTAAACCTTAACCTATAACTTATAACCTAAACTTATAACCGATAACCTAACCTATGGATTTTGCTATAATTTAGAAGATTTGTAGGTACATTTTTGATTTCTTTATATATAATTGTTTTTTTCCAGCTCTTTTTTTTGTCTTTCTTCCTTTTAAGATGTGTACAAAGGCATGTTTATTTGATTGTGTCTACAATTGTTGTTTTATACAGGCTGACAAGCTAAAGAAGTTAGTGGATGATGAAATTCATTTTCTCAAGGGAAGGGTTTTAAAACTTGAAAGTGATATTGTGTCGAAGTCTGAAGTTACTTTTGCAGTTTCAAGGAAAGAAGAAGTCAGTATCTTCTATGTTTGTTGAACTTGACCGTCGAAGAAAGAAAATTTTGTAAAAGCGCGAGCATTGTTTAATGCATGAGGGCACGCCTTAGTTGTAATTCTTATGATAGGTTGAGGAAAGTGAAGTATTATTTATTTAGAAATGTGAATGTAGGATGCATTATAGATTTGATTGCTATTGTAACAAATGCATCATTTTTTTTTCTTTGATTGCATTAAGCTTAGATGAGTTATCAATCATAGCAGGTTCTTGCAATGAAAACAGGAAAATAGCTACGAAATATAATCTACAGCGGTAGCTGATTACTATCTACAGCTACGGATATAATCCGTAGCTATTGGTCAATAGCTACAGACTATATCCGTAGCTATTGGTATGTAGTGCCGCAAATATCCTAAAGATTGGTATCTATTGCTTCGGATTACATCCGTAGCTATTTCTGTATAGCCGTAGCTATTTCTCTCTATAGCTCGAAGAATATCTGTAGTGAATTGTGTATATTGCTACGGATAAAATCCGTAGCTAATTGTACCTTTAGCTACGGATATTATCCATAGCTAATTATATCTATTGCTACGGATATTAGCCGTAGCTAAAGGTACAATTAGCTACGGATAATATCCGTAGCTAAAGGTATCTATTGCTACGGATTTTATCCGTAGCGAGACCTTTAGCTACCCCACCAATTGCGACGGACGTGCCACGGACCAGATCCGTAGCAAAAGGTCTTTTGCTACGGATTTAGTCCGTAGCCTTTGCCCATTTTTCTTGTAGTGAATGGCAGTTTCAATCTCTCCCTTTGTCAATTATATGACAAAACCCTAACAAACCCTAGATGGAACGTATAACTTAAGATTACATCATTTTCAAAACTACAACTCAATTACAAAGAATATACAAAGACTCAATCTTGGTGCTTGAGTTGAGTTGACTTGAGTTAATACTCCCCCTATCTTCCTACATCGCCATTAAGTCACAATAAATTCACACAATTATTGGTAAAGGGTTAGTACATAAACAACATGCCATACATTACTGAAGTTGGAAAATCAATTACCTATTCATAATTGGAAGATAGTGTAAACAATCAAATAATCACATAATTCAAAAATAGGAATTAAGTGCAAGGAATTTTGTGATAAGAAAAACAATATGCCACAACGATATAGATATATCAAAAATGCCTAAATATGGCATGAACATCCAAACCAACAAAATATTCAAAAAGAAAAGAAAAGAAAAGAAAAAAACAGCATCCACAAACCATAAACCCAAGTAGGGGACAAATATCCACAAACATGAGCATACTCTCCACACACACTCACACATCTAACCAAAAATATATACGTAACACCAATCAGATATTCCTGGGCATCCAAAAAAGATACCAATGCCACAGGACATAGACCCTAACTGTGCAATTGAACTTGACACTAACTGGACAAACCATCCACTCGTGGAGTTGTGTCATCCCGTTGGCATTTAAGTGCTGCGAGAATGTCCAGGGTCGGTCGCTCCACCCACTCCATTGCCCACTGGATGGACTTTACAACTCTCTCCAGTCATGTAAGGTAGTCCTGATGATCAAGTCTTTGAAGTATGGACTCGCGGTGATCATGGGATCACACATATCGCCTAGTACACATATCTAGAGTTCGTGGGAGCTCGCGAGCTGGTTGCCGATCATACTCTATGGGATAGTCTGTCTCAACTACCTCCACCTTTTTCTCCCCAAGGATGTCATCGTTATGCGGTGCAAATCAAGAAGTTAAACCTCGTTCTCCAGATTTATCCTCTTAATGTTTAATTTTATGAATTTAGGAGGAAGCCTAGGATGATCGGTAGTAGGCAGCAAGCCTACTTCACGAGATGAGACATATGATGCATGGAAATGGAATAAGAGTATCTTTCGTATCCTGGATTAAGCCAGATGGTGTAGGAAGATTGAGGGAAGACACAAAGGAATACCCTGACAGACATTATAGATGATATCGAGCATGAATGGTGTCAAATCAGCTTTATTTTTCCCTGGTGGATAAACTTTAAAGCTAAATATTTCATAGAGGATGAGATACTAATGCAACATGTGTGAAGACCGAAGAGCGTTCCCTTAATGCCATGGAATGTTCTCGCCGTTGCATAAAAAGCGTGTCACCTTGACCCTAACATCTACGAAGTCAAAATCATGTCGGCCAGGTCTGTGGAGAGCTCGACACACCAATGATCTGAGCGATAATCCCGGGTGTGATAAGAGTCATGCTCTGCCCTATAGTGACCTCGATGAATGGAGGGTATAAAATTGGGGAATGACAATATGTTAAAAATTGATAAACCTGTTCATTCCTTGAGACACCACCAATGTCCACCACTTTGTTCTAACCTATTTTCTCCAAAATGGGTTGGATCCCATATGATTGGATGCATTCTTTATTAATAGGAAGCTCCATCACTAGTTTTCGTCCCTTAAATTTCTCATACAGGGCCTCTCGAGGTGGCAGGTCTAGTGGGATATGAATTTCAGGTCCAAGAGCTCCCTGACGCGATGTTTCCTGCCTCGAGGGCGGAGAAACACGAGGCGAGCAGGGGGCCTCTGAGATTTTGGGCATGCGCACTGTTTTGACCTTTTTTTGTCCAGTGGACCCCCATTGGGCCACGATTTTGGCTTTATCCTTTGACATTTTATGTAAATCAAGGAATAAACAAGGTATATTAAGAAAAAGCAACCAAGAAATGTACAAAACCAACAAGGAAAAAAAATCCCAAATAAACTCTAACGACCCTAAAATGACAACTGAATCGAAGGAAAATGGAAATGGAGAACTCAAAGGGGATATCTTACCAACTTAGAGCACAAATGGTGGAGAGAAAAAGATGTGAAAATGAGTTCTAGAGCTCCAACGATGATTGGGAGATGAATGGGCACATGAAGAAGTGAGAAATGAAAAGTCCCGATCGCGCTGTATATATATCCCGCGACTGATCGATGCCATTGAATTACCTTTGATGTTATCAAAAAGTGTCCAGATAGGTAAGAGGGCTGTGAAGAATTGTCGATGTCATTGAAACACCTTTGATCCCATTGAATAACTTTTTATGCCATCGAAGACCTGTTTGATGACATCGAAATAGTCTTTCAGGTAAGATTTGCCAGTTCAACTTACACTAACCTATACACTGATATTTACACATATATATATATATATATATATATATATTTACCAATAAATTAGCATTTGTACATCCAATCAAAATTTATAAAAACATAAAAATTAAAGGAAACAAATACACATATATTCAAAAATAATAATAATGAGGTAAAGAATCCTCAAATATAACATTTAAAGCAAATTGATCGATCAATGAGATTAGACTGCACATACTCCAATAGACTTTTCGAGATCTCCAAATCTATTAGCATCCAACGGTTTCATTAATATGTCGGCAAGTTGTCGGTCGGTAGGCACATAATCCAACACAATATATTTTCCTCTATAAGCTCACGTATAAAGTGGTGTTGAATATTAATGTACTTTATTCTTGAATGTTGGATTGGATTTTTAGAGATGTTAATGGGACTTGTGTTATTGCAAAATAGTGTCATTGTTGATTTTTCAATGCCATAATCTAACAACATTGCTTCATCCAAAGAAGCTATGCACAACAACTACTGATTGTAATGTATTTGGCCTTGACAGTAGACAAAGATATCGAGTTTCGCTTCTTGCTATGCCAAGATACAAGACATTTTCCGATGTAAAAACAACCACCGCTGGATGATTTGCAATCATCAATATTACCGACCCAATTAGCATCTGAATACCCGACAATGATGGTAGATGTGTCAAACGGGTACCATAAGTTGAAATCGGTAGTTCCAACCACATATCTTATAATCCTTTTAACTGCGGTTAAGTTTGACTCTTTAGGATCGGCCTGAAATTTAGTGCATGCACCTACCTTAAAAGCAATGTCCAGCCGACTCGCAGTTAGGTATAGTAAGCTCCCTATTATGCTATGATATAAGTGTTGATCTGTTGGCCATTGTCAACCATGATTGCCATCATGCTATTCCCTCCCCCTTTCGGGAGGGTTACTTGATTGTGACATGATTTCTCGTGCGCATCGATCGCAAATCCAAGAAATTTGCTACCTATCACTAACAATTGTCGATTGATCATTCCACAGACAAGGAGCCTAGCGGTATCTCCGCCCTTGTCAACCGGTCTTCTCTTATGAATTACTTGAGTTGAGATCAATCTTTAGCCTTGGATGACTCCTCAAATTGACCATGTTTACTTCCATGTTGGTTGGGATTAGATCGGTGTCGATCAATATTACCTCCTTGTCCTTCTTACGGAACTTCAGTAAGCCACGATTGATATGGTCTTATGTTACGTTCCTGAAAACACCATTCACAATAGTAGGTCTTTTGTAATTCATTGGCCGAGGGTATTTTATGATTAATAGGGATTTTAATAAATTTTCCAACCAACAAAATGTTAAATATTTCCTTAGCTCGGGTGATATCAAAAGTATACACTTTCTGAGCCTTTTATGTAGTCAGGGTGGCCGACTCTGCTTTGACCAACGTCGAAGAAACCAATTGCTTCTTAGCCACTAACTCGGTAATTACGATTCCATAGTTAGGGTCATTGTAATTGAAAAGGAGCGCTTAAGTTTTTTTTTTTTTTTTTTTTTTTTTTTGGGGGGGGGGGGGGGTGAATAGGACTATGCCAAATAATTGAATAAAGTGCTGAATAAATAAATAAATCAGAGATTTCAATTGCACTAGTATTGAAACATTGATTCAAACTGATTCATAGGACAACCTTAACTCAAACAAGTTTAGGTAGGACAACCTTATTTCATGAACATGATAAAAATCAAAATCTCAAACTAAGAAAAAGTAAATAAAACAAAATATTACAAGCATTCATCACTTTAGCATAAAAGGAATTATAAACATTCACCACAAAAAGATAAAAGCATTCACCACAACACCAAGAATTATAATGGTTTGGTGTGTCAACAACTGTTATAAAACAGCCACACCTACTCTACTCTCAAAATTACTCTCTACGTAGTCTTGACTTTCACTATGAACAAGGTTTTCGCAGGGTGTTTCGACCAGAAACGAAAAGTATTTGATTGAGGGGATTATCTTACTTAATAATAACAAAGAGGAAGAATAAAGAGAATAATCATCAAATTTATTGATTTTGAATTCATCACATCCTTTTGATCCTTTGATTCTAGGATAGAGTTTTTTATGGCTAAAAGTACAAATACTGAATTGATTCAAATATAAATTTTGGCAGCATTCCGGTTCATATCATTCATGTCTCTATAAGGGATGAGTTGTGAGGATCTTCTCCATGCATGCATCTTCTTTCATCATCATAATAAAAGAATACTAGGAATCCCTGAAGAATTTTGGGATGACTTAAGGTACTCCAAAAAATAACATAGCATCGTTTCATAGATCATCTGCGCAACACCTTGGCGAGTTACGCAGGCCTGCGCAACTCACAAGGAGTCACGCGGTTCGGCCTTCTCTTCTCCCCCTCTTCCCTCTCCAATACTTGTCAGAGGCACTGGTCTTCTAAAAATCCAATCCCTCAAATGAGGGTGGTAGGGGGTATTTATAGGCTTCTACACGTGTGGGCCCTTGAATCCTGTGCCATGGACCCCACTTCGTACCACTTTATAAGTCAATCCATTCGTCCCCTTAGTGAGTTGTGCAAGTAAGCACAACTATGATGAGTTACGCGGTTCAGCGCAACTCTTGTTCCAGCGCAACCAATGATCCACACAACTTGTGATCCGCGCAACTTATGATCCGCGCAACTTAACTTCTCTCTCTCTCGCTCTCTCTCTCTCTCCCTCTCTTATACTTCACTTCAATCTTCAATCTTCCTTCTTTGATTCCTTTCCTTAACTAAATTTTATGCTCCAACAGATGCCCTCATGATCCGAGATTTGACCACTTATCAAGTCAACTTGAAGGATCAAAATTACTTGCCCGTGTGTTGAGTTGCACGGACCCACGCAACTTTCTCTTCGTCGGATCCCGCGCAACTTTAATTGGACCCCAAATCGGCTATAAATACTAAACTCCCAACCATTTCTTCACTTCAGAATTTTTTCTTCAGACCAAATCCCTTTTCTGCACAACTTGAAATCCGCGCTACTCACTGTCTGCGCAACTTAGTGTCTGCGCAACTCGTCTGCACTTAGTGCAATTTCATGTGTTTCGAAACTCTGCTGAAATTTTCTTCTGAGCCCCAAATCTCCTCCTTTCTTCTCAAAATCTTATATTTGATCTAATAGCCTCTGTCCCTCACTCATGAAATATTCAAAGGCTTTGTCTTCAAGAAGAAGGGGTCCTTCATCCTTTTCAGAATTTAAACAGACTTCTCAACATACTTGGGGATTGTGTAGAAATCAATGAAGAGGTATTGGAGCTTCGCCACCCGTCTGCGAGTGAAAGAATTACCATCCCTATAAATTTACGACGTCATTGGTCAATTCTGCATAGCGAACCACCCACCTATCGAAGCAGCCTTATTTCTATAAACAATTAGATCATGGGAGAACCAAGGATTCTGGAAGGACGTTTAGAAGGGAATAAATCTCATCAAAAAGTTGGTATGATATATAAAATGCAAATTTTACGTCCTTGTTATAATCCTCATCAACCATTTCCCACTCATTTTTTTGAAACCGCTCAGCAGCATTTCTTTAATGGTCGTACAGCCTGGGGAACAGATGATTTTTTGGCTAAGGGTCTTCTATCTCCTCGAGATTTCTATAGTGCTTGGGCACGGACCATTGCTCAAAAACATACTGCCACTCTGTAACAAATTAACCTCTTTGATGCAATCCTAGCCACATCAGAATATTTCTATGGAGATACAACTATCTTCAGGGATTTTCTCAATCACTGGTCCCCAATCACTAATTCATTTCACCTTCCTTTAGGTGAAATGAGTATTACTCTATGGGATCTTCTTTGCATATTAGGTCTCCCCATCATGGGCAATATCTTTGATGCTTATATCCCTTCAAACGAAGAATTTTCTCTTGTCTCTACGGGAGATAACAAATCTGACATTTCAAAGACCACACTTGAACTTTTCAGAGAACTGGCCAACTTCCTACAACCCAAGCACATTAATTCCCTTGAATGGTTAGCTCACTTCTCTCGAAAATTACGGTATATTTCTTTGTTGTACCTTTTCTCTTTCAAATCTTCATCTTTCTTTTAAATAACCATATTATTTTGCTTTGACAGCTTTGCGGACCATAATCATCAGGGCCTTGAAACCCCTTATGAGAATATTAAGAGTACCACCGAATACAACCCTTGTGAATTAACATCTTTTTTAGCTTACTGGCTGAGTTTAGTAATATTTCCTGATTTGGAACAGATGGATGTCATCAGACCATCCCTTTTCATAGTCGCAGGTGCAATGACAAAGGGTTAAAAATATTCGCTAGCTCCCCCAGTTCTGTGCTCGTTGTATCGTGCTTTTAGGGACATCATCTCTGGTCCTATAGATTCAATGATCAAATCTTTTCCAGTTTACTCTCCCTGGCATTTCTTTATAAGCTGGTTAGGAGTGTACTTCCCTTAGACCTTTGCTGACTCCGGAAGAGCGTATTCAAACCCTCATCGGCTCCCTCTTCAACATTATCAACTAAGGAAGATGATTAAGAAATTGAATGGTTGGGTCACTTGAAAGATAGAGGATAGATATTCCTATTGACTTTTATCAGTTTCCATTCACCAGCCATCCAGAAGGCATAGAAGTTGTTGATGACGATTCCATCTCTTTTGGTGAGCATTCATTCCTTGTTTCCATTAAATCCAGTACTCTTCCACTGATGGAAGGTACAATTCTGGTGCGAACCATATTATCCATGCAGATTTTCTCATCAATTTAGATTTGATCAGACTGTGCTGGAGACCCCTGACATCGTTACGAGACATATGAGAAGTTGTGGTATCGGGCCATATAATTGGGCTTTGATATGGAGGCAACTTTTACATGTCAATACTGGATCTCGTTTCTTAATTCCTGGTTATGACTATCTGGTTCATACTTCTTATTCCTGGATGCATTGGTGTGCTCATCAATACTATCGGGTACGTATATATTATCCAGTAGATTATGTCATATGCATTCTTCCGCTACAGCTAAGAAGCTATCAGAAAGACCAAGGCATAAGTTATTTTGAAGAGAGAATTCATGTCCCTTGTCCAAGTTAGCTTTGTGTAAGAATTTCTCCAAAAGATGTTGTTCACGAAGTAAAGCCTGCTGATAACCTTGAAGGATAGATAGATTTTGGTGTCCCTTTGAGGAATTCAGAGAATATATTCGAATCATTGAACCTTTCAGAAGAAAATGACGATTCTTTGCGATCTCATCCTCCATCACATTTAACAATTTTACGGGACAATTTACCTTTGTTGTAAAGACCTCATAGCCCTCATCAGAAAGGTAAACATATTGTAATTAATCGATAGTTGATCTTTTGAATAGAATACTGCAAACATTTCAAATGTTCTTGACGTTACAATATTTGAAAGAGAAGATATAACATTTTGTATTTCTTGCAATAATTTCTAATAGTGCAATTCTATATGAGACGAATGAACAGGGATAAGTTCGGAATCAGTACTTGATTTTCAAACTGATCTTGAAGTGATGAGTATGGCTAACATGATGAACTAATAGTACTCCTACAGGAAGTAAGTTGATTTTCACTAAGCACATTGAAAAACTTGATATGAAAATTATGCTCGATTTAATGAACAAAGAATTTACTTGATTGGTTGCTTATGTGGTTCAATTCTAAGTATTCAAAACCTCACTTTCTTATCTTAATTCTACCAATTCATACTTGAGTGTACAAAAGATTACTTTTCTAGAGAGGTTTTTGTAACACCCCGTGCTTTTCAGTACTTGGGTGTTACCATGAGAATCAAGCTTAATACAAACACAAAGCCAACTCATCTAGACATTCACTTTTGATCTAACCTAAACCCGACCATTAGGAGGATCCTCATCCATAGATCGAGCCATCCGACCTCTAAGCATAGGATTAATGGTCAGATCTCTACTTATAATGTCTTTAGGACATCTAGAACTATTGAGGATTGAAGCTGAAACAATTGCATTGAGAAGTCATAAGATCCAACCGTCAAGATTGTAGAGAAACTATGAGATTCAAGATCTACCGTCCACTGCATCCTTGATGACCCAATGATCAATCCACACCTAAAACCATGCAATCTAATTGATAAATACTTGGGAAACCATCTAATCCTAGCTAAGATTCCCTTAAGAACCCTAAGTGTCACTAACGACCAAGTTAAAAATTGATCCAACCATAAATTGATTGTTACTAACCGTAAACTAGTGCATCCATCCGTTGATTTTCGATATGGACCATCACACCACCAAGTGGACTTACTTTTGGGATTTTAATCTCATTGATAAATAAATTAAGCCATTCATTGTTAATGTTCAACTCCACATCATAAGATCCATCGTTCTTAATAGCCTGAAGATCAAACCACATGATCCGGCTTAAATCTAACCATTTAAAGAATGCAAACCCATAGATCGAGCCATACATAGCCAATTTCGAGACCTAAATCAATAGATCTACTGATAATCTAGTCTACACAATTCCATCAGGCAAGTCAGCCATTAGATTACACCGTTGGAACACCTGCTTGTAAATCTAACCAATGGATTTCACTTAAACCGTCCCTAGGAAACTTTAGGGTCAGGTTTAGTCACATTTGTTAGCAATTTAACCATTAAACCATTCAGAATGACCACTTGAATGTAGATATGGTCCACCTGAACCTTGGATCTGCCTCATCCTTTGGGCTGGGTCCTAACTTGGGCTAACCAAACAGATGGATAGAGTAAATTGGATTAAACACCATTGTGGACCCCAATTTTGGAGTTGCGAGTACACAAGGGGACGTGCACTCGCTGTGCACTGGACCGCTAAACCCGGTCAAGCAAGTTTGACCCGCCAGTAGACAAAAGAAGAAAGGATTCTTCTTCCTTTCTTTTTCCTGCCTTCGGGGGTTTTAAACGTACAACGTTCGTTTGGACAGGATTAGGCCCACCATCGTTGACCCCATGATGGATCTGAACCGTTCATCGTATCCATATGATGGTTCCAAACAAACCCCAAGTGATTGCAGTTATTGGTGCGCATCTGTATGCACACGACTAACGTCGTAAGAGGAGTAATGCACTCGGTTGGCTTTTGAAAATAGAAGTTGTTTCTTTGGTCAGTAGGCCACTATCTTTGATAGCGAAAATGATCCAAATCATCCATCATGATCGGAGCTTGGGTCCAACCAAAACCTAGCCTCTTCAGTTCGCAGAAACAAGTGTGTATGCACACGACTCCTAGCAAAACAAATACGTATGGGCAGTAGATTTTCCAGAAATAGAAATCGGTTCACTGTCAAGTTGGCAATCCGTGTGCTTTCATTTCCCTCCATCCTGGCCGATAATAGATGCGTTTACAAGCCCTCAAGGGGTACAATCTCAGCCGATGCTGCTACTTACATGGATTGGATGTGCACATCTATAAACAGAGAGATTTTACATTTCTTTCGCCTGTGATTGACAAAAGTGGAAACCCTAGCTTTTAGCAAATCCTAGCCATCCATTATAGACCCTTCTTTCGCAAGGAAACCCTAGAAACCCAGATTCTAGCACCCCTCCTTCCTTCTTGTGGCTGCGGGAGAAAAACCACCCGCTAACCTCTTTCATCCAACCCACTAATAAAATCCCACTCGAGCTTCGGTTCGAAGCTTCCCCAAGCTCCTTAGAGCTAAGCTAGACAATCCACAAGTAGTGGAATAGAGAAAAGCCCACCGAGTTTCCATTTGCCATTACAGTTGAACTTCTTCCTTATCTAAGTTGCACCAAGTCACCTCGAGTCAAGGCGCGATTTGGTCGATTTAGAGCTGTTCTTGCTAGCCATAGTTGAAAGAAAGGAAGAAAGGAAGAAACGAGAGAGAAGATCAAGAGAGAGAGAGAGAGAGAGAGTGGTAAAGGGATGTCGCTGCTGCTGCTAATGTCGTTTCTGCTGCTGCTGCCGCACCAGCTCAACTCGGGCTGATGTCGGGTCCATGTTTACTAGACGGTACAGAAGGAAAAAAAGGAGAAGGAAGAAACAGAAAAGCGGGAGGAGAAGAGACTAGGGCTCTTCCTCAGGTGGCTACCATATCGAGTGGGAGTGACTAGGGCTAAGTTACTGCCCCAAGCCCAACCGAACTCTGCCTGAGTCCAGACCCACTACTAGACGTTCCAAGAAGAAGAATAAACATGAAAGAGGGAGAAAGTGAGTTTGAGAATCAAATCAGCTTGCTGTCAGGTTGTGGTTGCTTGGTTTGGGCTGAGTCTGAGTTTGAGATGGGCTTAGATCTGGTCTGGGTTGGAGACTTGCTAGAGCTCCAGCAAGAAAGAAAGAAAAAGAGAAACATAAGGAGAAGAGGGAGAAATGAGAGAGAAGAAGGGAGAGAGGAAGATGAATGAGAAGAGAGGAGCTGGTTGTGATTGTTACCGAGTTGACTCGGTGAAACTAAGTCCAGCTAAGTCAAGTTGGGTTTGGGCCTGGTTTAGGCCTAGCTGGACATTCCAGCAAAAGGTGGGGTGAGGAGAAAGAGGGAGAGTAAGGAAGGAGAAAGAATGAGAGTTGTTCGTTGCATACCAAGTCTCGATCAAGTTGACTCGGTTGGTTCTAGCTGAGTTCAACTAAGTTCAGCTGAGTTTGTGTTGAATCACCAAACTAAACTCTCAAGTTGAGGTAAATCAAAACCCATTTCCTTTGTTTCTTACTGAGTTGACTCAGTGAGTTTTCACTGAGGGTATTAACCCTATAAGTCAAGTACTAATTATTTCTCTTGATGTTTTGTTTGGGTCATGGTCACATATCATCGATTAATTTGACTCTATCGGGCCGCATTCATTCTATTTAGCAGGACACACGACTAGGTTGCAGGACCAAGGTGAGGACTCACCCTTTAAGCTTCCCACTTAAATTCATCAATTTGTACATAGATGATGCTTGATTTCTCTCATTAAGTTATTTACATCACCATTAAACAAACATTTCTAACAAACTTTTATGTGAAAGAAAAGCACTAGAATGTAATACCTTAAAGTCAAATAAAAGACTTCAATTGATGTTTTTTTTATCCCAGTACTTTGTGAGCGCAGGACAACTTTTGCTGAAGCAAGCCTTACATAGGCCTTGTCCATAGTACTGGAATATGAGAAAGTCCTCATGTATAATGTTACTGTCAGCCACTTAAAACAAGAGATTTAATTCATATGCGAATGATAAATGTAAAATGAAGACAAGGATGCCCATTGCCAAGAGATGAAAAAGTTCATCATGTTAGTAGGCCTACAAATACCTTGAAAGTTAGAGAAAGTATGTTTTTTTAGGATTTCCTAAAGGTTTTCTATCCCTATCTGTAGATGAGCATGTTAAGAGGTAAAAAGCTTTTCACCAATGGGTTTTATGCCAAATCTCTACTATGCAAAACTAGAGAGAAAAACAATGAAGAGTAAGAATGAATTATAATGAACAACATACTGTAATAAGTAATTAGGCTGGGTAGGGCACAAGTTGAGCAAAATAAAATTTTTGAATAGGGCTGATCTTATCAATTCAAAAGATGGGCCGAAACCAACCTAAGGGTGGGGAGTTTGCAACCTTAAATGCAAGATTAGGTATTCAAACCTTATGATATATTAGGTGTGCATAAGATATAAGTCTTATTATTTTTTTTTTTTGAAAATAATTAGATAAATGGAGAACTTTAAGTTACAAAAAGGAATTGTGACATTTTGTCAAACTCAAACCCATCAACTTACACCAAATTTTATACAAGGACAACGTATACATTCATAGACCACAAAGTTATGTACACGATCACTATATATAAAGTAAACATAAACACTAAACTAGAAAGTAATCTAGAATGAGAATAGTATGGAGAAGGTGCATTTTACAAATAGAATCTATCTACCAAACTAGATAATAAAAATATAAAGACATGAGATTTGGTTGTAGGTGTAGGCATTTCCATTTCAACCAAACCTCACTAATTAAACTTAGGTTTCCAATTTCCAAGCATGACATGAGAATTCCACTCTTTTGTGATTCACTGCTGCTTATAGACATGTCTCTTTATTACAAGAAATGGGTTCAAATGGCCAAAACCATAATTTTAAAACTTGGAAGACACGATGCAGTCACACCTTGGGTAAAACTCGAGGAAAAATAGTAAAAATTCAGCAACACTCAAAAAACTCAATCAACTCAGGCAACTCGGCATTATTTATTCTTTCTTTAGACTCTTAATGTTTTCAGTTAGCAAAATTCAGAAAACAACTTGTACAAGTTTTTGAGTCGACTTGATTGAGCTGTGAGTTAGGTCAAGTTTTCTTGTTTTTATACTATTGTGAGTGCAAACCTGGGTTCAAATTTGAATTGGACTGGGGCCATTCAGCCATGGGGTGTCTAGTTTGGCCAAACCCCATGCATCTACTAGTTTTCAAAGCCTTGGCTACTTCAAGTATTTTTCAAAGCCATGGCCACATCAACTAGTAAAGCCTTTAAGAGAGTCACACGTGTGTGACAAAGATGTTTCTAAGCTACTAATTCATTGCATACGTGGTATACCAATGGTGCCCAAAAACAATCAAGTAATCAGTGCATCACTAAAATTATATCAATAGAATTATCCCAATAGTCTAAATATTAGCCATGTAAATAAACAGCTTTAAAATATTGGCAAGTTGCTGGTTTGTGATCTCATGATTGTGGCCCATCCAAGGTTTGGAATTTTGTCATTTTTTGTTAAAATATATATTTCAATGGCATGTTACAATCATTATAACAAATATCAAATAGGTACACTAATTTGGAATATTAAAGTTGATCAAACTCTTATAAATATATTTTTTAATGCATTTTATCAAACATAATTGAGAATTTGAAATCACATTTATTAGTGATTTGAGCCAATCCCTTCACTAGTGAGCTACATGCATGTTCAGAATGGATGGTGAGAAGGAAAATCAGCACTGACCTGCTTTCATCCTATATATGCAGCCCACCTGACGTGTAGGCCAACCTGGTCTATGGGGCAGTGCATGTTCGAGAGACCCACCTTTTACATGGGCCAGATCTAGCACACATGTGCCATGTTACATCAACGATACACAATCAACTGGTAGGGTATATAGAGAGTCGGCCCTGAGATCAAATCTGAGTGCTCAATCAAAGATTCCAATGTTGATAGGCCCACAGATTTTCCAGTAGCAGACAGCCCCGACCTGTGTTGTTTGCTTCTATAAAAAAAGGAATAAAACCAAAACAAAAGAACAAAAATGAAAACAAGGGGTGTTACAGCATGGTTGCGGTGGTGACAGATGTGGTACACCGAAACTGATTTTAAATCCTTAATTTGGAGCTGTTTGGATGCACTACCCTCAACAATGTGAAGTAACGCGCCCTAAAATCCCTAAATCCCTAAATGAGGGTCTACATCAAATCAGGAATCCAAAAATTACTAAATCCCTGAATCCCTAAATCGGTATTGAGAATGAGAGAGAGAGAGAGAGAGAGAGACCTCACCGAGCTTCACAGATAGAGAGAGGGCGTGCATGGGTAGGGCATGCGGCAACGGTAGGGTGGAGAGATCAGAGAGAGGGGAAGAGAGAGACAGACAGACACACACACACACACACAGAGAGAGAGAGAGAGAGAGAGAGAGAGAAGAGGGAGAGGTTGCGAGAGAGACAGAGAAACGAGAGGGTGCGAGAAAGACAGAGAGAGTAGAGGGTGCGAGAAAGAAAGAGAGAGCAGAGGGTGAAAACAATGGCGTGGATTAGGGCGTCTCTTTGGACGCCCTAATACACCGACGTCACCAAGTTATGTGGGCCCCACTATAATGTATTTGTTATATCCACACCGTCCATCTATTTTGAGATATCATTTTAAGTCATGAGCCAAAGAATGAGACAGATAAAAATCTGTAGTGGACCCCACCACAGAAAACAATGGGGAGAGTGATTCCCACCATTGAAACTATCCTAAGGCCCATCGTAATGTTTATTTGAAATCCAACCAGTTCAAAAGCAAAACAAACAAACAAAAAAAAAAAAAACAAAAAACATGAAATAAGGAAATACACAAATATCAGCTTGATATAAAAAAAACTTTTGTGGCCTTTAGAAGTTTTTAATGGTGAGCGTCACTGTCCGACTGTTTTCTTTGCCTGGGTCCACTGGAGCTTTGGATTTAACTCATTCTTTGGATATTGCCATAAAATGATCTCTCCAAATGGATGGAAGGTGTGGATATAAAACATACATCATGGTGGAATGAGAGGTATATAAATATCAGGTGCACCACACCACATGAAAACAATAGTGATTAGATATCCATCATTAAAATCCTCTTAAGGCCCACTGTACTATATATTTGACATCCAGTATGTTGATTAGGTCATACAGGGCCAGATGAAGGGAAAAAAATTAGCTTGATCCAAAACTTTTATGGCCCAAAATGTTCCTTAATGGTTGACGCTCATTCAACACTGTTTCATGAAATGTGGTCCACTTAAGATTTGGATATATCTCATTTTTGGTCTCATACCATAAAATGATCTGTAAAAATAGATGGATGGCATGGATGAACAAATACATCGTGGTGGGGCCCACGGAACACCGACCACCAGCCATTGGCTGGTGTCAGGGGGAGTAGCCAATCCATTTCCGTATCTGTAGGGTGTCTCTTGGACGCCCTACTTTCACTCACGTACACCTCACAATTTCTGTGGACCACACTATGATGTATTTATTATATCCACACCGTCCATCCATTTTGAGATATCATTTTAAGTCATGAGCTAAAAAGTGAGGCAAATATAAATCTGTAGTGGACCTCACCACAGAAAACAGTGGGGAGAGCGTTCCCGCCGTTAAAACTATCTTAATGCCCATCGTAATGTTTATTTGAAATCCAACCTGTTGAAAAGTTAAAAAAAATACATGAAATAAGGGAAAACACAAAAATCATCTTGATATAAAACTTTTGTGGCCTTTAGAAGTTTTAATGGTGGGCATCACTGTCCCACTGTTTTCTATGCTAGGGTCCGTAAGAGCTTAGGATTTAACTCGTTCTTTGGATATTACCCTAAAATGATCTCTCCAAATGGATGGAAGGTGCATGTGGATATAAAACATACATCATGGTAGAATGAGAGCTATATAAATATCAGGTGGACCACACCACATGAAAACAACAGTGATTAGATATCCATCATTAAAATCCTCTGCCCACTGCACTGTTTATTAGGTCATACAGGCCTAGATGAAGGGGAAAAACAAAAATCATCTTGATCCAAAAATGTTATGGCCCCTAAAATGTTTTAAATGGTTGACGCTCATTCAACACTGTTTCTTATAATGTGGTCCATTTCATATTGGGATATGCCTCATTTTTTGTCTTATGCCGTAATATGATCTTTAAAAATAGATCCACCTCATTTTTAGCCCCATGTTCTAAATTGAGTTCACAAAACATTTGAATGAGGTAGATTCCTTAAAAACATCTAGGTCGGCCCCACTTAGTAGGCTTTGCCAGGAAATCCACTCTATTGAGGAGTGTCATTGTACGTTGAATTCTATAATCCACACGGTAGAAATGCTCCTACATCAGGCCAGGCTTGCGGAGTATTACGTCCTAGGGCTGGGTTCAGGCCCAAATTTTAAGCCCATATTCTAAACAGGTTTGGCTCAGACTCGAATGTCTACAAGTCAGCCCAGCCCAAAGGATTTGCCTCATTTTAATGGCGAGATTTCAATTCCTACCATATGGTCCAGCTGAGATTTGGATCTACCTCATTCTTGAGACCTAGTCCTAAAATGAGCTTTTAAAAAGGATGGACGGTGTCGTGTGGATATGAGGTAGGCCCCACTTTGTAGTCCACTTAAGCTTTGGACCCGCCCCATTTTTTGGTTAATATCTTAAAGGGCCTGTTTGATTTTCTAATTACAGAGGCAATTCAAGGTAAATGGGTAATAATTATTTACCTCCGTACTTCTGGTTGGATTTCTAAGGTGATTTGACCACCACCTTTCATTTATAGCACTCCTCACGTCACCTGAGGAGAAAAAAGTTAAATTGTGGGGCCGACCTTAATGTTTGTGTATTATCCACACTGTCCATCCCTTTAGCCAACTCATTTTAGGGCATGAGCAAAAAAAAAAAAAAAGAGGCAGATCAAAAGATCAAGTGGACCACACCACTGGAAATAATGGGAATTGAACTCCTACCATTGAAAGCTTCTTGAGGACCCCATAAGTTTTGGATTAAACAGATATTTTTTTTCCACTTTATCCATGACTGTGTGACCTTATTAACAGGTTGGATGACAAATAAACATCACTGTGGGCCCTAGGGAGAAAACAACTTTCAACCATTGACGTTTTAATGATCATTGTTTCCTAAGGTGTGGTCCACTTGAGCTTTAATTTTCCTCGTTTTTGGGTTCATGCCTTAAAATGTATTTTTTAAAAGGATGGATGGTGTGGATAACTCATATATATCATGGTGGGACCCATTTATTTTAATCAGTAATAACAACGTTTGTATGGACCGATTTTTGAAACGTAAATCCTGATGACTTTCAAACAGGTGTAGTAAGTAATAATCATGTAATTCCGTGTATTTACCAGGGAAATTAAAAATCAAATAGCCCCAAAATGATCCGAGAAAAGCATTGAACGGTATGGAGAAAGTCAATCCATGACTTGGGTGGGCTAAGAGCTTAAAAATAAAGTCAATCCATGACTTGGGTGGGCCACACCACATAATATAATGGAGAGGGGTTTCCTTAAAATATTCATAATCATATATTGGCCCTGCCTAAATGTGATTAACATATCCAACCCACTCATTATGTGTGTCCCACTTGGATGAGGGGTCAAACCAATTTTCATCCGCATCCAAAACTCATGTGGGCCTCTCTAAGTGCTTTTATATTTTTTAGGATGTCTTCACATAGTTTTAGATGGTATGGTCCACTTGAGTTTTGTATACAAATGATTTTTTAGATATCTCATAACCTAAAGGGGACACATCAAATCCACGATGTTGATGTTTAACACACATCATGATGGGGCCCACAAAACTTACTAACATTAATTCTTAGGTTCTCATGAGGTCAGTAAGTTGGGTTACAATTTTGACCAGAATATTTGGCCCATTTTACATGTATGGTCCATTCACTCTATTTTTGTAATGTCTCAGAAAATCCGTACAAAGGCCCGAGTACCACCTCAGGCAGAAATCATGAAGGACCGTATTCTGTGGAAATTAAACAAAAATTTAGTTAAGTACTAAACTAGATAATCGATGGATTTGGTTCGAACCATTAACTATACAAATGGCAAGACCCAAACCTGTCAAAATTGCTAACTCAACACTATTGAAAAACCTAGGAGAAATCTCAAAAGCCGGTTGCTCTCGGGAGCACATCGAAACTCCATATCAGACTTGGACCGCACGTCAAAAGTCCGATGACCGCAAAACTATAAGGTTATGACTATCTTATTGGGCTTGACAACCAGCATAGGAACCAAGCCTAAATAGTACCCAGAAACGTACAACTTAAGCCCTGAGCAAAGTGTGCGAGAAACGCGAATATCTTTAGAAAATGAAATAGAACTTAAGTAAATTGGGCCATTCACTCATGTGCGAAATTGAAGATTTCAGATCATCAATTTCTGACTGAATGTCACCCATGGATTAGGAAAATTTTCTTGCACATATCTGTATACTTATGGCCCTGATCAAGCAATAACAACCGTTAATCTGACACGGGTTCTCCACGGTCGATCCGCTAATCCGATGATACCGAAATCATAACCTGGCATAGATTCATGGACAGGGAACTTGCTCCATGCCGTATGTGAGTAACAGACCTCCAGATGAGCCCCGTCTGCTCGAAACAGACACCCTTTGGCTCTAACCTAAGTATACCATGGCCCTGAGGCCATTGACATCAATTCTGGGCCTATATTATGCCCTTAAACCACCCCATTCCCATTCCATACGAATTTCTCTAGCCCTAGGAGAGAGAAGAGAGAAAAGAGGAGAAAAGAGTGAGGAGAGAAGAGAAAGAGTGGGAGATCGTTTCTGGGATTTTCTCCCAGTATTCCACGCCTTGATTCACCTCCCCACCTCGCTACACGATCATCTTCGGTTACGATTTAGGTAAGAAATCCTAACCCTAATATTGGTTCAGAAATTCAAATAGAATAATCGACGAAATAAGTAACCTATTTCATCGTATAGGTGCCGTCATTCCGTTTTCGGGAATGTTGTGTTAGAACCGAGTTCAAATCGAGTATTCCAACAAAAGGTGCAGACTATAAACATTTAGGTTATGGTTTTCAAGGCTTTCAATGTCAGCTAATGATTTATGTCTGACTTGATTGCTCCCATATTGTCTTAGTTACGACGTTTTCGATATATTATACATGTGTGAACGATGTTGAGTATATGATGCATTCCAAGTGTTTGTTGAAATGATTGAATGAACATGAAATTATGATTTGTGCTTGTCATGATTGTAAACTTAGGATTCATGTTTGTCATTGCTATTACGATCACTTTGTGTAAGGATTTGCCATAACATATGCCGTAATTAATCTAGTCTATGTATTTAGTATTATGTAGGGTAAGTGTTTGATTAAATGTCTGAATGAGAAATTATTGGTGATTTGTATTTAATAAGGGTATTTGAGATAGGATTCTCAATTACCTTATCTATATGTATAGCTCCCTTCATGTAATCATAATTTCGATTACACAATTTATGGATGAAATGCAAATATTTGGTAACATGTTCAATGTGTTTGATAAATGCTCAAATGAGAATTGTATTTGAATTATTTGTTAAATGCTGTTATGATTATTACATGTGTCTACCTATTACACTTGAGTAAGTTTGGGGCCATAACCTGGCCCAGGCAATCGGTAACAATTTCCATTTGAGTGGCGGAATTAGCCTCGCCACATTTGATACGTTTGGTGAATCTGGGTCATACGATGATTATCGATAGTGGTTAGGCCACGTGGAGTGCATATGCACTCCATGTTGATTAATTCAGCATGCGCTCGTACTAATTGAACTTATTTAACAAAACCGATTGACCTATTGTGTATTTACCATGTATGGACATCCCTGCTTGAATCTAAGGTACCACTTACCAATGTAAAGACCCATTTCAACCATAGTACCACAATTCGCTAAGACTCATGAGCCAGGTATGGTGGTATGGTACACAGTGATCGAGCTGTCGGCCTACGCTTGGGTGATGAGCCTCCCCGTAGTGACCAGTGAGCAACCCAAACTCGTGAGTTGAATATGGTGGTATAAGACACTATATTCGAGCTATCGGCCTACGTTCAGGTGACGAGCCTCCCGTAGTGACCTTGAGTATAAACACTTGAATTTTTCCATCCACTACTTTTATTAGAGGTGATGCCCTACAACTTGCCTATCATATGTGATTAACTAGGATTGACGACCCTAGATGGATCTCCGTTTGGGTTAGTGATATAAAGGGAGGTGTCTTAACTTCCCAAATTTGTTGTATGAATAAGCTTAATTAAATACTTGGCTAACACGACCATGCACCGCATTTCATGTGCTTTGACGATGAAGGGCACGTTTAGGGAGTTTGTCATGCGCGAACGGTTGATGAAGTCGCTTGTGAGGGAGCTTCGTGCAAGAGCATGCATCATTACAACATACTATTCCTGCATTAACAAGAGTACTTAGGATATGATTGTTGTACTGCTTTATCATTACTGCTTGACTGAATTAATAACATATTAACCTTTGCCTTTTAGTACCACTGAGTTGATCACTTACTCCCACTCTGGGACGGTGTTTTAAAATACCAACTAGACTCTTTTGTAGTTGCAGGTGATGACAGAGTCTATACATCTAAGATGGACTGCTTTGACGAGGAGTTCTCCTATGTATAGCTATCAGGCAGGTTTATGTAGAGCATGTACTGATCGATGGGATTACCAAAATTATATGAATTAGTCGGACATTCACATTTTGACATTTTGTATATTTTAAAATAAAACATGTATATATTCAGCCCGGTAACACACTCATACTCTGGAGGTTATGAAACACGTACATACTACTAAAAAATCGAGCAAAGGCTACGGACCAAAATCGTAGCCATAGGTGTATAGCTACGGTTTTGGTCCGTAGCTTGACTGTGGTCGTAGGTGCCGTAACAATAGGTCTTGAACCTATGGCTACGGATTTAATCCGTAGCTATAGGGCGTAATAGCTACAGATATAATCTGTAGCAATTATATCTATAGCAAAAACTTCCAACAACTATGGATATTATTTGTAGCTAAAAGTTCGTAGCAATATGCCTAAATTGAAAATGCTACACCTGTCAGATTAGTGGCTACGGTCAATATCCGTCGCCATTTTGTACATTAAAAAATTATATATAATCATTTGTTCATTCAATTACCAACTGTACAATCATTCATTCATTCAATTACAATCCTTCATTCAATCAATTACAATTACAATTACAATAATGCTGAAAATATAAATCTTTGGCTTCATTAGATAAATGTGCTTGACTTCACCCTGAAATTTCAACAGCTTTGTATATTCCATCATCCTACAAACAGTCATGTCATACATAAATTAGAATGCCCATTAGGGAAAAGAAAGACAAAGAGAAAGAAGTGCATCATTTATAACTACTTTTTTTTTTTCCTTAATGAATTAAAAACTTTAAAAAAAAAAAAAAAACCTCAAAGAGGAATGAAATTGACACAAAAGAAATGGTCTCACAATATGATTATGGGCTTTGGTTTAGGTTTAGGTTAAGGTTAGGCTATAGGTTATAATTAAGTTTAGGTTATAGGTTAAGGTTTAGGTTATAGGTTTTGGTTTAGGTTAAGGTTATAGGTTTAGGTTTAGGTTAAGGTTTAGGTTTAGGTTATAGGTTTAAGTTTAGGTTTAGGTTTAGGTTATAGGTTATAGCTTTTGGGAACTAGTTTAAAGGTTAAGGTTTAGGTTTAGGAAATTGGGTTCGGGTTCGGGATCGGGTTTAAGTTTGGGTTTTCAAGTTTAGGTTTAGGTTAAGGAGTTGAGATTAGGATTAGGTGTAAGTTTGGGTTTAAGGATTTGAGAATACATTTAGGTTTTAAGTTTAGGTTGAGGTTAAAGGTTTAGGGAAAGGTTATAGGTTTAGGTTTAGGTTATAGGTTATAGGTTATAGCTTTAGGGAATTGAGAATGGGTTATGGTTTAGGTTTAGGAAATCGGGTTCAGGTTCGAGATTGGGTTTAAGTTTGGGTTTTCAAGTGTAAGTTTAGGTTTAGGTAAGGGAGTTGAGATTAGGATTAGGTGTAGGTTTAACTTTAGGGAATTGAGTTTAAGTTATAGGTTTAGGAAAAGGTTAGGTTTAGGTTATAAGTTTTGGGATTTGGGAATACTTTTAGGTTATAAGTATAGGTTTAGGTTAGGTTATAGGTTAAGGTTTAGGTTTAGGCTACAGGTTTTGGGTTTTGAGAATGGGTTCGGGTTTAGGTTATAGGTTTTGATTTTGGTTTTGGTTTTAGTTATAGGTTTTGGTTTAGGTTATAGGTTTTGGATTTGAGAATGGGTTCGGGTTTAGGTTATAGGTTTTGGTTTTGGTTTTGTTATAGGTTTTGATTTAGGTTATAGGTTATAGGTTTTGGGATTTGAGAATGAGTTTGGGTTTAGGTTATAGGTTTTGGATTAGGTTTAGGTTATAAGTTATAAGTTATAGGTTAAGGTTTAGGTTTAGGTTTAGGTTATAGGTTTTGGGATTTGAGAATGGGTTCGGGTTTAGGTTATAGGTTTTGGTTTTGGTTTTGGTTTTAGTTATAGGTTTTGGTTTAGGTTAAGGCTTAGGTTTAGTTTATAGGTTTTGGGATTTGAGAATGGGTTCAGTTTAGGTTATAGGTTTTAGTTTTGGTTTAGGTTATAGGTTTTAGGATTTGAGAATGGGTTCGGGTTTTAGTTATAGGTTTTGGTTTTAGTTTAGGTTTAGGTTTTAGGTGGATTTGAGAATGGGTTATGGTTTAAGTTTAGGAAATCGGGTTCAAGTTCGGGATTGGGTTTAAGTTTGTTTTCAAGTTTAGGTTTAGGTTTAGGTTAGGGCATTGAGATTAGGATTAGGTGTAGGTTTAGCTTTAGGAATTGAGTTTAGGTTATAGGTTTAGGAAAGGTTAGGTTTAGGTTATAGGTTTTAAGATTTGGGAATAGTTTTACGTTATAAGTATAGGTTTAGGTTAGGTTATAGGTTAAGGTTTAGGGATTTGAGTTTAGGTTATAGGTTTAGGTTTAGGTTTAGGGAATTGAGTTTATGTTAAAGGCTTAGGAAAGGTTAGGTTTAGGTTATAGGTTTTGGGATTTGAGAATAGTTTTAGGTTATAAGTATAAGTTTGGGTTAGGTTATATGTTAAGGTTTAGGGATTTGAGTTTAGGTTATAGGTTTAGGTTTAGGTTTTAGGTTTAGGTTTGGGTTATGGGATTTGAGAATGGGTTCGGGTTTAGGTTATAGGTTTTGGGATTTGATAATGGGTATGGGTTTAGGTTATAGGTTTTGGTTTTGGTTTAGGTTATAGGTTTTGATTTAGGTTATAGGTTAATGGTTTAAGTTAATGTTTAGGTTTAGGTTATAGGTTTTTTGATTTGAGAATGGGTTCGTGTTTAGTCTATAGGTTTTGGTTTTGGTTTAGGTTATAGGTTTTAGGTTTTGAGAATGGGTTCGGGTTTAGGTTATAGGTTATTGGATTTGAGAATGGGTTCGGGTTTAGGTTAGTGGTTTTTTTGGTTTTGGTTTTAGGTTTTAATTTAGGTTATAGGTATAGGTTTAGGTTTAGGTTTTGATTTAGGTTATAGGTTTAGGTTTAGGTTAAGTTTAGGTTTAGGTTTAGGTTTAGGTTATAGGTTTTGGGATTTGAGAATGGGTTCGGGTTTAGGTTATAGGTTTTGGTTTTGGTTTAAGTTAGGTTTTGGTTTAGGTTATAGGTTATAGGTTTAGGTTAAGGTTTAAGTTTAGGTTATAGGTTTTGGGATTTGAGAATGGGTTCGAGTTTAGGTTATAGGTTTTGGTTTTGGTTTTGGTTATAGGTTTTTGGATTTGAGAATCGATTCAGGTTTAGGTTATAGGTTTTGGTTTTTGTTTAGGTTTAGGTTATCAGTTTTTGGATTTGAGAATGGGTTATGGTT
Organism: Magnolia changhungtana; assembly: GCA_030180095.1. Taxonomy (NCBI): domain Eukaryota; kingdom Viridiplantae; phylum Streptophyta; class Magnoliopsida; order Magnoliales; family Magnoliaceae; genus Magnolia; species Magnolia changhungtana. The sequence goes on from JASAUF010000474.1 coordinate 5,282,508, forward strand.
TAGGTTTAGGAAATCAGGTTTAGGTTCGGGATTGGGTTTATGTTTGGGTTTTCAAGTTTAGGTTTAGGTTTTGGTTTTGCTTTAGGTTATAGGTTTTGAATTTGAGAATCGGTTCGAGTTTAGGTTATATGTTTTGGTTTTTGTTTAGGTTTAGGTTATTAGTTTTGGATTTGAGAATGGGTTGTGGTTTAGGTTTAGGAAATTGGGTTCAGTTCGGGATTGGGTTTAAGTTTGGGTTTTCAAGTTTAGGTTTAGGTTTGGGTTAGGGAGTTGATATTAGGATTAGGTGTAGCTTTAGCTTTAGGAAATTGAGTTTAGGTTATAGGTTTTGGGATTTGGGAATAGTTTTAGGTTATAAGTATAGGTTTAGGTTTAGGTTTTAGGTTTAAGTTTAGGTTTAGGTTTGGGTTTTGGGATTTGAGAATGGGTTCGGGTTTAGGTTATAGGTTTTGGGATTTGATAATGGGTTTGGGTTTAGGTTATAGGTTCTGGTTTCGGTTTAGGTTATAGGTTATGGGATTTGATAATGGTTCGGGTTTAAGTTATAGGTTTTGGTTTTGGTTTAGGTTATAGGTTAACGGTTTAGGTTAAGGTTTAAGTTTAGGTTATAGGTTTTTAAATTTGAGAATGGGTTCGGGTTTAGCTATAGGTTTTGGTTTTAGTTTAGGTTATAGGTTTTGGTTTAGGTTATAGGTTTTGGGATTTGAGAATGGGTTCGGGTTTAGGTTATAGGTTATGATTTTGGTTTAGGTTATATGTTTTAGGATTTGAGAATAGGTTCGGGTTTAGGTTATTGGTCTTAGTTTCGGTTTAGGTTATAGGTTAGTGGTTTAGGTTAAGTTTTAGGTTTAGTTTATAGGTTTTTAAATTTGAGAATGGGTTCGGGTTTAGGTTATAGGTTTTGGTTTTGGTTTTGGTTATAGGTTTTGGTTTAGGTTAAGGTTTAGGTTATAGGTTTTAGGATTTGAGAATGGGTTCGGGTTTAGGTTATAGGTTTTGGTTTTGGTTTTGGTTGTAGGTTTTGGTTTAGGTTAAGGTTTAGGTTATAGGTTTTGAGATTTGAGAATGGGTTCGAGTTTAGGTTATAGGTTTTGGGATTTGAGAATGGGTTCGGGTTTAGGTTATAGGTTCCGGTTTTGGTTTAGGTTTAGGTTATAGGTTTTGGATTTGAGAATGGGTTATGGTTTAGGTTTAGGAATTGGGTTCGGTGTTCGGAGGATTGGGTTTAAGTTTGGGTTTTCAAGTTTAGGTTTAGGTTTAGGTTACGGAGTTGAGATTAGGATTAGGTGTTGGTTTAGGTTTAGGTTATAGGTTTTGGGATTTGGGAATAGTTTTAGGTTATAAGTATAGGTTTAGGTTAGGTTATAGGTTAAGGTTTAGGATTTGAGTTTAGGTTATAGGTTTAGGTTTAGGTTTAGGTTTAGGCTTAGGAATTGAGTTTAGGTTATAGGTTTGGGAAAGGTTAGGTTTAGGTTATAGGTTTTGGGATTTGAGAATAGTTTTAGGTTATAAGTATAGGTTTAGGTTAGGTTATATGTTAAGGTTTAGGATTTGAGTTTAGGTTATAGGATTAGGTTTGGGTTTAGGGATTTGAGTTTAGGTTATAGGTTTAGGTTTAGGTTTAGGTTTAGGTTTAGGTTTGGGTTTTGGGATTTGAGAATGGTTCGGGTTTAGGTTATAGGTTTTGGTTTCGGTTTTGGTTATAGGTTTTGATTTAGGTTATAGGTTAACGGTTTAGGTTAAGGTTTAGGTTTAGGTTATAGGTTTTTAGATTTGAGAATGGGTTCGGATTTATGCTATAGGTTTTAGTTTAGGTTATAGGTTTTCATTTAGGTTATAGGTTTTGGGATTTGAGAATGGGTTCGGGTTTAGGTTATAGGTTTTGGTTTTGGTTTAGGTTATAGGTTTTGAAATTTGAGAATGGGTTCGAGTTTAGGTTATAGGTTTTGGTTTTGGTTTAAGTTATAGTTTTTGGTTTAGGTTATAGGTTATAGGTTATAGGTTTAGGTTAAGGTTTAGGTTTAGGTTATAGGTTTTGAGATTTGAGAATGGGTTCGGGTTTAGGTTATAGGTTTTGGTTTTTATTTAGGTTATAGGTTTTTGAATTTGAGAATGGGTTCGGGTTTAGGTTAAGGGTGTGGTCCTTGCAAATACAAATATAAACATGGCCTGTCTAAATGGCCAGACCCTTCCAATGTCGTCCATAGGAAATGGATAGCTTCATCATGGTCATAACAGCAGTTCTAACATTCCAAGGTCTCCCGCTCATCCGGATAGCTCCGACGCACATCCGGGTCTGCTCCATTAATTTCAAGTAAATACATAAACGCGGTCTGTTTAAATGGCTAGGCCCCTCTAATGCCGTCCATAAGAAATGGACAGCTTCATCATGGTCATAACAGCGGTTCCCACCTTCCATAGACCCCTGCTCTTCCGGATAGCTCCGACGCACATCCGGGTCTGCTCCATCAATTTCGAGTAAATACATAAATACGGCCTGTCCAAATGGCTAGGTCACTCCAATCATGTGCATTCCTGACAAGAGACGTACCAGATGCTTGAATCTGAAATATGCAGCTCCAATCCTCCCACATAAGAATGCGCATAACCGTCATGCTTGAGTAATCAATACAGGAATCTACAAGTAAGGAATGATGAAAACTAAATGCAAGAAAACATAAAATTTCCCTGATGTAAATTGTATTTAAATTGACCTTGAGTCGATTGGATACTCGTAGAATAGAAATATGGACTGAATATGAAAAAGTTGCTCCATATTCCACTGCAATTGAACATGACACTAACACTTGCACACCGTAACATGAAGCAAAGTTTAAAAGGAAAAAAAAAGGTTTAGAAACTTGAGAGATTATTTTACTTTCAACTTGAGTCGACACAGTCTCAATCAAGAGTCAATTATACTGAGGTTTTTGGATTTTTCATTTATTTCAAGAAAATCTCGGGCCTTCTTGAGTCAAAACCATTCGGAAAAGAAGAAGAAAATATAAAAAAAAAAAAGAAAAAAAGAAAAAAAAGAGTTAAAATTGAGTTGTAAAAAAAATCAACTTCATTCCTGATGAAGTTGAGCAAACTCAGCCGATCTTTGCATCTACTTGATGAGGTTTCAAATAATGAAATGAGATAATTACATCATTAGTAGTAGAAAACAATGTTGTGTTTTTACATGGGATACTAGGCAGATGTTTCTGATTGTTGGAAACATACTTCTAGGAATTCTAAGAACACTGTCACTTTCTACACCATAAGCAAGCACCACCTGCACAAGTCAGCATTTTTAGTTGAATAAAGGAACCATGAGAAAATTTTCAAAAAACAAAACTGGTTCCAAGAGCATTTGTAGTTGAATGAAGGACATGAGAGACATTGATATGAGATCATTATCTGCCTATAAAAACCTTTCTGGGTGTGTAAAGCTTACCACATCATAGATATCCCGAAGCTCAAAAAGTGATATGCTGGTTCTAAGAGATACATTTCCAAAGAAGGAACACCACTTGTTAGAAACAACCCGAGAAAACTGGTTAAACCACAATCTGTTGCAAGTTTTTGGCCAAACTAAGCTCAATTACATAAATGCTTTGTCAAATAACATTTACTGAAATTGACACAAATAACACAAATTTTCAGCATTGATCTAAATCAATTGTATTGAAATATTTTGGAAGGAGAAGCTTCTCTGGTGAGTCATTAATCTAAGTCAATTTCAGCATTGACACAAACTATTTCATCATTGATCTAAATAAATTTCAGCATTGACACAAAATATTTCCTGGTGAGCCATTCAATGGACCATATCCTCAGTTAAACCCTCCCTCCCACTCTTCTTTTTTTTTTTTCCTTAGAATTTCTACAATCAACCAAGTTTCTCATCTAATCAGTGGTTCTTTGGACAATCAAGGAGAAGAGACAGATGAGTAATCACCTTATCACAAGTGTATGACAAGTTCAGAAGGACATATGTATCTGAAAAATTAGTCCCACTGGAAACCTGCAATAGTAAAAGGGAAAAATTTGTTAATTAAAGGAGTACACAACAAATAGTCTTGAAAAGGCTTACAATAGTTAATAGGATCACAAAATCCATTCACAAGAATTTTATTCTCAACTAAAAAAGTTATAATTCATAAGATCATTCTTACTGAAAGTCTTAAGAAATCATCATTGAATAATCATGATATTTTTTGTTTTCCTTCTCTCACAATCCAAACATGCACTAAAACTTAAGAAAGAGACTTTTGAGCATAATCTAACAGTAAGGATTTATTGACCGTGGTCGTAACTGTCATAAAGAAGACACATGTGTATAATGTGGCCAACGTTTGTACAAGGTCAGGTCCTCCATAATGTTTGAAGGCATAGCTCTCTCTACAACTTTTCTTGAGAGGCCCACTATTGTTTCTGTATGGAATCCCACTTGTCCATAAGTCTTTTCACCAAGAAAGTGAGATGTACGAAAAATAAGGCGGCTTCAACAATCGCATGGCCTACCATGAGAATTTCAAAGTTTTTGGGTGGATGTCCATTACTTTCTGCGCGTGGTCTATCTAATGATTGCATAGACCTTACTTTTGAGGCATCACATCATCATGGTAGAGTTCATTAGATTGGGATTTGGATGGCATATATACAATATGGTGGACCCACATACTAGTTGAATAAAATTTATACCTTGGTGAATAAGCTCTAGGAATGTTAATAATTTTATATTAACTTTAATAAACTTAACACGCATGTGAACAGAGAGTTGTAGAGAGAGCTCTGTCTACAACGTTTGCCTGAGGATCTGACCTCTTTATCACCATCTCAGTTGAAATGTTTACAATTCAAAATTTCTTTGTGGCCAGTATTTATGCCCTCCTGGTTGATAGCTACACCCTTTCTCAGCTTTTAGTAATACAAAAGTACACATTGGTGCTGCTGTGCTACCGAAAAGAAGAATGTACTGCAAAAAATAAAGAAAAAGAAAGGGTGTAGCTAAAAACTGCAATTTCATCCTCTTGAATGAACTCGACAGTGAAAGAAGACAGACAAATCTGAAAATTTAACTAAAATATTCCATAATTCACCAGTTCAGTAATCATATGGCAACGGAAGCCAAGAAAACAACTAATTGAAATTGGTAGATCTAGAGAGAAACAGTTACTAGCAGTGGTTCTAAATGCTCAAGTGACGTCTATATTGAAAACAAAAAGTAATAGGGTATTATTATAGGAAATACACAAGGATGGTGCTGAAAATTTTTACTATTCAAAAATGCAAACCTTCGTTTTATCACGAATCACAAAGAGAAGTGTTGTTTTGCGAGGGCTGAATAAACGCATCATAACCTGCCATAAACATAGGGTCAGATTGCCACAGCTAAGATTGCATCCTTCGGATGTATCAACAAAATGGAAAACCTTGAACAGAATCCCTAAAAAACCGTCTTTAGAAGTGGTTTGTTTGCAGCCTACTCCCAACCAATATCATGGCACCACTTAGATAAATTATACAATACAGATATTATATACCAAATACAGTAATCAATACAAGAATCTTTAGAAGTGCTATCAGATGATTAGACCCAAATAGATATTATATACCAAATATAATGTATTAAGAAGTTTGCAAACTTTTTAAGAAATGGTGGAAATGCACATCTTAGTAGCTTCATACCACTACTTGATACCTGACAAATGCAGTGAGGTGAATTAACATGTGTTATGGCACATGTGTGGTGGATGAGCCACCACCATTTAAGAAATGGTGGAAATGCACATCTTAGTGACTTAGTCTAGCCCTTTAATCATATTTTTGAATGTATATGAATGCTTGTTCCGGTAACATAATAGACATTACACCAAATTAAAAGACATTCAAATTGATCTCGCAAACTGACAAACCAACAAATTTTCTGGCATTCCCTTCAAGATTTTATATATATATATATATATATATATATATATATATATATATATATATATATATATATATATGCTAAATGAAAGTTAGTTGATGTTTGCAAACACTATGATCAACCATTGCAGCAGTGTACAATAAAGTCAGATGCATCTCAGTAGCTCTATACCACTGCTTGATTCCTGATGAATGCAATGTAGTGGATTAACATGTTTTATGACACGTGTGGTGGATGAGTCACCAACATTTAAAAAATGGTATAAATGCACATGCTAGTCTAGCACTTCAATCATATTTTTCAATGTATATGAATGCCTGTGCCAGTAACATAAAAGACATTGAAAAAAAAAAAACATAGAAATTCAAATTGATGTTAAAATCTGACAAACCCAAAAAATAAAAAATAAAAAATTATGGAATTCCTTTCAGGATCTTAAGACAATCCACTGACATCACCATCATTACCTTTAAATCCCATCCAATCCACCCTAATCCCTTCAAAATTGTTTAGGACGTGTTTGGTTCAAGGGATTAAAAGGGATTGGAAGGTTTAATCCCGGATTGGCCAGGCGTCCCAAACAGACCGGAAATAGCAATCCCGGGATATAGCAATCCTATAGATCTTGCACCAATCCACTGACGTAGCTATCATTACCTTGAAATCTGTGCAATCCACTCTAATACCATCCAATTCCATCCAATCTGCCCGGCCAAACAGGCCCTAATGGTGGGCGTTCAATCACCACAGTTTCCTATGGTGTGGTCCACCTAAGATTTGGCCCTAAAAGGAGCTGAAAAAAATGAATGGCCTGCATACACATATTATGATGGAGCCCACAAAGCATTTTTAGGGCCCGTTTGGTCAGGTGGATTGAAAGGGAATGAATGGTATTAGGGTGGATGGCCTGGAATTCTAGGTATTGATGGTGTTGTCAGTGGATTGTCTTTAGATACATGGTATTACTATATCCCTGGATTGATATATCCAGTCTGTTTGGCATGCCCGGCCAATACCGGGATTAAACCTTCCCATCCCTTCCAATCCCTCAAGCCAAACACATCTCAGGGATTGGGATCAGATCACCGAATCTGTTTGGCACACCCGGCCAATCCCAGGATTTAACTTCTAATCCCTTTGTAACGCCCCGAACTTTTCGATGCTCGGGCATCGAAAGTCCTCGAGCGTTACCATAAGATTCAACGTGACATATACATGTATACGATACCAATCCAACTATTCTAGCCTTACATCATTTTTCTAACACTAGCTTAACTGTTGAGGGTGATCTTCATTCATAAATCAAGCCATCTGACCGTTGAATTTCAAGACAAGCTCATCCATCACGTGATTTAACATAAGAAATTTTTCTTAGATGATGTGATGAATAATTACTTATCCATAATGATTTAGATATACGTTCTTTTGTAAGAATTTCCTAGAAACATGTCTATAACTGTGTGGAGTCATTAGATTTCCCAAAACTCATAGATCGACAGTAATTACGAAATTGCCACTAACTTAGACCCGTGAACACTAGATCACATGATTCCCATGGTCTGTCTCATATGAAATTTTATATCATGCCTAATTATCACAAATTAACCGCACACCTCGAATTTCAGCTCTTAGATCATAGTAAATCAGCTACTTAACCTCTACATCCGTTCGTATACTTATCAGATCAAGATTCTGATCCATTCATCTTGTTCACACCATATGAATATGCTTAGCCCACTATTAAAATCAGAATCTATATTAAAATCAGAATCTAACAAACCTTCATGAGTAAAGAAAGTTGCTCGAATCTAACGTTATATAAGCCCTACCCCTAATCACTCAAAAAATCCACGTTATGTCCATCCATGTACTAAATTGACCATACATTCACCTACATTCAAGGATAAAGTTCTAATCATCAAGTCCTCTTATTTTTAGAAGCTCATCTGACCATCCATCATGTTTGGATCTGCCAAATGGGCCACCCGAATATCAGGATGAATCGGTCATTTTGAAGATCTTAGAACACAGGTCCAAACTACCGGATAATACTACAAATAGACATATATAAACATGACATTGAAACCCCGGAGTAGTATAGCCCATTGAATTGGTATCTTAGTCATCCTTGAGAGATCATAGCTCAAATTTAGGCGACAGAAAGAGCGTGAAAAATAAAGATTACCTGTCAAATTTCATCACATTTAGACGGTAGACTTATGAGTTATAGATGGCAGAAGTTTTGAAAAGAAAATGGGTAAAATTGTAAATATGGTAACACTACATGCATGTCACTGTTGACGTGAGTTACCATTATAGTTCTAACGGTGTGAATTCTCACTACTCGTCGGGATCGTGGGGCCCACCTGAAGCTTGGATCTACTTCAAATTTGGGACCATGGGTTAGCACAGCGTGCCAAAGATGGTGAATGGAATGGATCCCCATAAGTCATCACAAGCGGGCCCCACCTAAATTTTCTCCAACCGTTCATGAAAGTTGTGAAATTAATGAACACTCCCTGGTTAAACGTGAATACAGGCACATGTTGATTAAAGGTTGGCCCACCTGAGTTACAGATCGACTCCTATAATACGTCCGAACACACCTTAGGATCATTAGAATTCTTTTAACCATTGACGTTTAATTTTGAGGTGATCTAACCATTAAAGTAACTGAAATCTACAATTAGAGCTAGAAATAAGTAAAATTGGGAGTATGGCCCACCCAAGCTTCGGAATTTCTTCATCTCTGGTCAGGTGACCCAAATGAGCTCACGGAGAATCATGGATGGAGTGGATTTCTCAAAAACATCCCAATTGACCCCACTCAATGGGTGTGTACACCCTAGGGCGTGCACTCTTAAAGTCTGCACCGAGCAGTGGTGCTCGGCCGACTTGGCTGACCCGCGTTTTGCTGAAAGAGGACGGATTCCTCTCTCTCTCTCTCTCTCTCTCTCTCTCTCTCTTCGTTTAGACAGTGAACGGACGACGTCCATGTTTTCGATCAGGGGCCCACTTCCATCATCCAGAAACGTGATCTGAACCATCCATCAGCTTCAGGGAGGGAGGCTGACCATAACCTGACTTCTATACCAAGTTTCCCGATACGTATGAACACTCAAACCTTACTGCAAAATGACCTTACAAACACACTATATCTAAAAATGGAAATCTGTCATCTCTGTTTCGGTTTGCCAGGAGAGCGATCCGTGTGAATGTCCTATCCCTTGCATCCCCATCGTTCAAAATGGAGAGATATTGGCCGTCCAAATTCTTTAGGGTTTTCACTCATGGCAGAGCGAAACAACGGGCGGATTTCTCTCTTACCAGCTGTATTTGGAGTCGGTTTCTACCAGAACAAATCCGGACCTTTTGTTATCAATCCTACGGTCTAGGATTCATTGGAAAAACCCTATATGAGAGCTTGGAACTGAATTTCATTAGGGCTCCTCTCTATCTCTGCAGCTGCACTCGAAAAATCGACTGAGAGCTTCTTCATGCGAACCCACCAACTTAAACCCCTTCAAGCTTCATGAAAGCTTATCCACAAGTTTCGTAGGGTCCATACGGACCATCTGAAGGAAGTAGATTGAAGGATTTGGTGGTGTTTTCGAATCCACCATTAATGGCGGATCATCTCCTTCGTTTGAATCCAAACTGGGTTTGGTCCGGTCCAGGCCAGCAACCCTATTTTTGCATGGGTTTTGTCCATTCCAAACTCATGGAAGGTCAGGAAGAAAAGAGAAAAGAAAGAAAAGAGAGGAGAGAGAAAGAAGAGGTGGGAAGAAGGTAGGAGTGTCGGTTCAAGGTGCGGTCGTTACACCACTCGGCTCGACTCACTGTTGAGCTTGGGGCTGATCACCTGGAGGTGCTGCTGGAGCCTTTCAGCTAAATCAGAAATGAGAGAAAAGAAAGGAAGGATGGGAAGATAGAAAGAAGAAAGAAGAAGAAAGGAAAGGAAATGGGGTGGTGCGGCTGCTGCACCGTACCATGACCCGCTCGAACTGAGCTGGCCCGACTCCCTGAACTCACTGACCCGAGTCCGATCCCAGCCAGGGATGGGTCTGGTCAATCCAGACGTTTTCTGGCCATAAGGAAGAGAAAAGAAAAGCAAAGAGAAGAAAATTAGAGAGAGAGAGAGATTCTTGTGTGGTGTTGTGTGCACCCACCCGACTGGCTTGGCTCAAAGCCAATATAATGGCTGGGATTTTTGGAAATATAGAAGGGAAGAAAGGGAATAGAAAGAGTAGAGGAAGGAAGGAGAGAAGAAGAGAGAGGAGAAGGGAAAATGAGAGAGAAGACCGAGTCAACTCGGTAGGGACTGAGTCCAGCTGGGCCAGGTCATGCTTGGGCCGCGCTCAGGCCTTGTTGGGATCGAGTTGAGCCCCATCCTATGTGAGTCCCCACTCTTCTCAGATTGATTTTTCATGTTAATTGTTATTAGCAGTTTTAGGTTTATTTAAATTTAAATATGATTAATTATTAGTAAATTTTCCCATACGGATGTTAGTTAATACGTTATTAAAATATTAATACTTTGCCTTGTCATTTTTAAAATATTATTATTAATGTTAGAACATACAATTTATTTTCATCAAAATAACTATTAGTATTGCATGGGCTAAATGTTAAGTACATTATTAATATTAATAATTGTTTTGAAATTATTAATATTATTATCCATCGTGGGTTGTATTAGATAAATTTAATATAATAGTAGCCATTGTTAATATTCCTAAAATTAATAATCAATTCACTTGATTAATTTTACCTATTTAAATTCTTCCATTGATAGTGTCATAAATGGCCACACAAAATGGGGTTCAAATCCCATAACCAAAACCTAAAAATCTAGCCTAAACGCTAGGTTAAAACCCTAATCTTATGTCAAAATCCTAAAAGTAATCCAAATCATAGGTCGTGTAAATCTTGACCATAGACACTTGGTAGAATAATGATCTCATGTACAACTTTGCCATCTATAATAGGACTCAACTTTGAGGGTGCTCGCGCTTTCTAGCAACGTCGGTTAGCAATTCAAGTATAAGGTGATGATTCTTCCCCTTGAGCTTTCCATCTTCTCATTAGCTTAAGTTATAGTTTTTATTTAAATTCGTAATTGTTATCTCCCTTTATAATCACATGTGTTAGCTGGTGGAAATTGAATTGCTGTCTAACATGCTTTATGATTATCCTATATAATTGTTCATGCTTGTGGATTATTTGTGGATTGCTTACGGAACTTAAACTGGTACATTAGTGAGAAATTCCCACATATGAATGTACACCCATTCTTGGGATGTAACTTGACCAGTTGTGATTGTAATGGACCTTCGACTTGGTGGTTATTGAGCAGTGGTCTAGATGGATCATTGATGTGGGCCTACCATCCAGGGTTGTTGTGCCCAAAGGTTTTTAAGGATGGTCTTTATCGTATGGTTTTGATATTCTCCCTATGCGACATATTTTGATACTCGCCCTACGTGGTTTTATTTGATATCTTCCCTACATGGGTTCGATGTTTTATACTGTGTAACAATGCGATAGTAAGCCCCATATATTGTAATATGATTGGCCACTAGTCGACAGGGTTCCATTAAACATCCTAAGGTGGTAGCCTCATGAGCCGGGGATGGTGGTATGGGACCTATGCCCGAGCTGTCGGCCTACGCTGGGCCATGTGCTCCCCGTAGTGACCATTGAGCTTATTTAAAATGGCTGGTTGTAATTGAATTAATAACGGATTGGCTAATCATACATACATCGCACAGAACAGCATCTATTGCTATTGTACATGATGTACGCATTGTTCCGACTGGATGATGTTTCCCAGGTTCGATGATTGGATGGGCAGCGGCCCTGTCCGCATGGATGAGTACTCCCGGGGCGTGAACGCATTGCATGGGTGGCGACCCTGTCCGCACGGATGAGCATCCCCGGGGCGTAAACGCATTCCATACATCCATGTACATAATAAGATCTGCATCATGTACTGTTTGTATGCTTTATTTCATAACTATGCTTACCTAATGCGGCGGTGTGTAATCTTGAGGGGAGTTCACACTGAGTTGGCCACTCATCCATCAAATATATAACCGTACAGGTAGCACAGGTGACTTAAGTGACTTTCAGGTTCAGGCTGATGTGGAGCCAAGTACAAGTGCCAGGGTTCCATGGTTGTATCTACCTCGAGGAGCTGCGCGATCTTGCGGCTTATGTTTACATTCTTATGTTATTTTTCATGTACTAAATCATGTGGATTCTTGTATTTGTTATATCGAGACATTGGTTTGTATAAGTCATTATGGGCATCTTCTTGTATCTAAATGATAATGGAATTTTCCTTTATGCTTACTTGTCCATCCTACGCTCGTCTGCTTACTCTGATAAAAGAATATATATATATATATATATATATATATATATATTTGACCATCCTCTAAGGTTAACACTCCAGTTTTTGGGAAACGAGTCGTGTACTCGGGTCCTGAAGATTCGGGTTGTTACACCCTTCCAATAACATCCAATCCCTTCCAATCCGACCGGCCAAACGGGCCCATAGATTTCAGAAACAGAGAGAGGGGAATGCGGATTGAAGGATTGAAAGATTTGAGAAAGAGATAAAGAGGGAGAAAGAAAGAAACTAACCGTACGTGCTCCATCTTCTTCTCCTTCTCCTTCTTCTCCTTCTTGCAGCGAGATGGGTTTTTAAAATGGGTTTGGGGAATGCGGCCTTGAGACAGGGAGAGAGGGTGAGGGAGATTGGGAGATCGAGAGAGGGCAAGGGAAAGAAAGAGATTGAGTGCGAGAGAGAGAAATGGAGAGATGGGTTCTCTCTTGATCGGGAGAAAATGGCGGACGCGCGGGGCTCTTTTCATTTTTTTAAAGGGGTTTGGGGTTTTGAATGGGCACGTGACGGACAGCTCCCTGGACATTTCATGGTTTTAAGACCGTGGGGCCCAGTGTGATGTATTTCATATATCCACTCCGTCCATTAATTTTAAATTATTATTTTAAACGCTGATAAAAAAATGAGTTAGATCGAATCTGTAAGGAGACCACACAACATATTAATAGTAGAAATTTAATTTATATTATTTCTTATGGTGTGATCTACTTAGACATTTAATCTACATAATTTTTGGTCTCATGTACTAAAATTATATATCAGAATTTTTGGATGGCTTATATCAAACACATGTATTCCAATGGACCTCATGGATCCCCTTAAGCACCATCTATATTTAATATATTTTAGGTGGGGAGGTATGCTTTAGTGATAGAGCACTTAGGCTATAGCTACGGAATAAATCCATAGCTAAAAGTTGTCAACCTCCATAGCCATTTCTCAATTTTTTGGTAGTGACTTTATATATTTATCTCAGTCTTCCGCTTGCTTAATTACATTAATTTTGGAGTATGATATGCTGATTTAGTATAACCCCTCTCATGTTTAATGCACTAATATGGATAACATGTAAACATCATTATCTATGTTGCATAAGTGATGCATTGGATCTCGGGAGTTGAGCTTTGCTCGACCCTTAAAATTCAGGGTGTTACAAGTTTGTATTAGAGGATGATTTGGATTAAACTGGCCCTGGGTTATGGTAACACGATGCACTCTGACACACTTTGACTTAGGAGGGTATAATAACATGTAGAAATGATCATAGGATCCCAAAGTTTTATGGACGGGCAAAATTGACCAATGTAATGTAGCCGTACGCATCCGAGATCATATAAAATGATCTCAGTACCTTTTCTACCATCAATCGACGGGTTTGAACTAAAATTCGACAAATCCCAAACCTGAAACAAATCAAAAAGTGTGAATACGCACTTCTTGGACCGAGAAAATACCTCACACGGGCGTAGGGACCCAAAGCACAAATTCTAGTGGGACCCAGGGGGTCCCCGCACATTTTCGACACCCCATGAAGGGGTGGCCACCGCCCTTGGGAGGAGGCACCGCCGGCAGCCCAGGGAGGTGCGGCAGCATGCCGCCGGCCTTCACAGTGGGCTGCGCGGTCCTGTGGTTCCGGCTGCCCATCACCCTCCACACACACATGTGGGGCCCGTTTTCGTGTGGGACCACCCTATTTCGCCCTCTTTTTGCCCTTTTTCTCATTCCATCCCATTTTAAGCTCTCTAAACCCCTCAAAAATCTCATTTTCTCTCTCAAATCTCCCCTCCATATACATCAAGCTTCATCTTCTTCCACATCTTGCACCCATCTCCACCATTTCCTCAAAACTCTCTCCTACCACTCTCTATTTTCCTTATTCCCCTCATTTGAGCACACAAACCCATCCCTTGTGTCTCATAACTCTCAAACTTCCCAAATCCACCTCATTCTCAAGCTTTTCCAACTCCATGGCTCTCTTTGAGCTTGTCACTACCATCTTTTCCATCTCAACACTTCTTTCCCTTATGGGAAAGAGGAGAGCGACCCTGGATGAGGCAGGGCCAATCCGTCTAACCCGCTCATGGAAGCAGGTGAGCGCCGTGGCTACTACAAGTGCCAAGCGTGAGCGAAGAACGAAACGGAACCTCGATCCTCGAATTCCGTTGGAGAGATCGCTACCGGCGGGTGTCGAACTAGGTAGATTCTATAACCGCAAAGTTGTATTTGAAGAACATGTTAATGAGAAATTATTTAAACTATATCCAGTGATGGACCTCCTGTTGGAGGCTGGGTGGGGTCCCATATTTGAAGACAAGTCTCATGTTAGTGAAGGCACTGTCTGAGTCTTTTATGGCCACATACGGAACCCACTACTAGAGCCTCTTCAGTTTACTATTCCCTTGGGGAGGCAGGAAGCCATAGTTAATGTGGACGTCATGGCTCAAATTATGGGAATTGAACGTAGTGTGGTACATGCTAGTGCATCTCGTCTCACTAGTGTACGAGAGAGAGATCACCGCACACGGTTTCTGTGTGGCCGACTGGTTCATTGGAGGCGAGGCAATAGCCTCCCATCGACTAAAATGACGGCAGACTTCTGCCTACTCTACCACATATGCACGTACAATATGTACCCCAAGTGGAGCAACTGTACAGAATGCAGTCGTTTGATGGTGGACTTCCTATATAGAGTTGGACAGGGGGATAAGCTGTGTCTGCATACTTTTGCCCTATCACAAATAATCAGGACCACATGCTCTACTAGGGGAGATGCCTCACTCCCATTCGGCCGACTTATCTGCAAGATTACTCATAATTTCAACTTCAGGCTAAACATGGATAATCTTGCACCCATCCACTTCATTAATGATACTACACTTAACAACATTGGAATTGGCCCTAGACAATGCCAAGCTCGCCTCAATGAGTATGGGGATGAGATAGAAGAGGAAAGTGAAGAGGAAGAAAGTAGTGAAGAAAAGGAAGAAAATGAAATAGAGGAAGGCAGTGAGGAAGGAAGAAGTGAGGAAGAGGGAAGTGAGGAAGAAGAGTAAGAAGAGGAAGAGGAGGCCCAAGGTTCTGATGGGGGCCCTCCTACTGCTACACATGACCACTGCCATAATCGGGCTGCCTTAGAAGCTCGCATGGCCAAGATTGAAGAGAACCAGGCCGCCCTAAGAAAGGAGGTCAAGGAGAATCAGTCTTATCTGAAACAAAAATTCAAGAGAATGTCTCGCACTCTAAAGACCCTCATGTGCTGTATGCAGGATAAGGGTGAGCCTCCACTTTCACCAGAGTCAGCGAACTAGTCATATGTTGCAATCGTCTGTTGTTTTGCTTCATTTCTTACTTTTCTATGTAATAACCCTTGTTGGCTTAGTCGGACGTTAGAATAGCTTATTTTAAAACTTTTACTAAATTAGCTCACATGCATTCTCGGTCATAATTCATGTATTGTGACAATATTGGCTAAATGAAATGCATGAAACTTCTTTTGTTATGGAATGTGTAGAACGTTTTGGAGAAGTGTGTGTTATTATTCTAAATCTTACACACGTTGCACCCTATGTTGTATATAGGGAATACCTCCTAAAAATACTCATAATATAACACATCTCACACTTGGCGGATCGATTGACGGGACACCTCCCCTAAACGATAGCCATATGGACCCTGGTTTGGGCCCGGATAGTGATACAATGCCCGATTCATAGCCGGCCACTGACCCTACAAATGGGCCAACACAGAATGCACCACCAGTTCTAGGATAGAACCGTGTCTACCTTGACGCCACACATGCCTCGGGCGGCTTCTCCTCCTGATAGGTTGGAGCAGATGGTGCTCCTAATGCAGCAGTAACAACCATTTCTGGCCACTATTGTGGGGGTCATTGCCCAAAACATGAATATGGCCCCGCCCACACCACCTGTGCAGCCTGCAGGAAATATGAATACAAGTTGTCTATTTGAATGCTTCCGGTGCTTCCGACCTCCCACTGTTGCGAGTACTCATAGGCCCGAGGAAGCCGAATACTGGCTAGATCGCATCTCTAAGATGTTGAAGCCGCTACACTGCACTGAGGCAGAGCAAGTTGAGTTGGTTACGTATATGTTTGAGAAGGAGGGTGGGACAGCATCCTACGAACCGTTCCTACAGGATACGTGTGGACGTAGAATGGGTTCAAAACTCGATTCCACAGGAAGTACTTCCCCCTCACTTATTGTAATGAAAATGAGGGTGAATTTCTCCGCCTTCGACAGGGAGGGGGATGACAATATTTGAGTATGAGAACGACTTCATGGAGCTAGCCAGACATGCTCCATTGATCTTAACAAATGAGTCTATGAGAATGCGACGATTTTCTGAGGGTCTGCGGCCTGATATCCGCACAAAGATGTATTGCGCTAGCATTCCCAACTATGTTGAGCTAGTGAACATGTCCCTATGACCCGAGCAGGATTGCGAGAGACTGTCCCGGACACGTATGCCCATGGGCCCAAGGCCTCAACTTGATTCGCTGAACCGATCATTCCTTGGCAAGAGACCACGTGCAGATTCACCTCCCAGGCTTATGGCTCCACCGACCCAACAGAGGCGACCCTTCTGTGCACCTACTGTAAGAAGATGGGCCATAACGAGCCCTTTTGCTTTACCAAGACGAGGGACAATGGCTTTATGCCACCTCAGAAGATCAACCGCCAGTTACCACAAGTTATTTTGACTCCACCTCTACGATTGGTACCGCCAGTACAGCTGTACAACTGACCTCCCGTATCTCGAAATAGGCTGCTTCAATGACCTATGACACCACAACCAAATCATCCTCAACAGACATGTGTACATGCACTAGCAGGTGGAGCATCTAAGATAACAACTGCAGTGCCCTTAGCCATTGAAGTCACTGCCCACATTTAAGGTACACATGTATTCTTATTGGTGGACATCAGGTCCACTATTTCAATAGTATCATGCTCTACAGTCAAGCGTTTGGGGTTGAACACTACCCCTATGAGTGGGGTGAGAGTCCTTACCGCGACAGGGACCTTCTCCGACGCTACCAAGCTTTGTAAGTATTGCCCAATAGATATAGAAAGTAAAATAATGCGCATTGACTTGATTGTCAACCCGCTGTATCATTACGACATCATCCTCGATATGGATTGGCTCACCGAGATGAAGACCGAGATCGACTGTGATACCAGATTTGTGACAGCCCATGGACCTGAGGGCACAACCTTCACTTTCCCAGTTCAGGTCAATTGGCCCTACCGCATTAGTTGTTACGCTTCCTTGTTGGAAAATGTTGATGGTCCAACACTTAGGGACACCCCTGTAGTCCAAGATTTCATAGACGCGTTTAGGATGATACCTGGACTACCTCCTCAGTGGGAGATTGACTTTACTATCGACCTTGTGCCTGGTGCGACGCCCATTTCCTTACCAACATACCGCATGCCTCCGTATGAAATGGAGGAATTGAGGAGACATATAGATGATCGGTTGGATTCAGGTTTTATATGGCCTAGCCTCTCTCCTTGGGGAGCACCTGTATTATTTGTAAAGAAGAAAGACAGATCTTTGCGGTTGTGTATTAATTATCGCAGATTGAATCACGTCACGGTCAAGAATAAGTATCCTCTGCCCAGGATAGATGACCTGTTTGACCAGTTGAAAGGGGCACAATATTCCTAAAAAATCGACTTGTAGTCCGAGTATCATCAGTTGCTCGTCAGGGATGAAGACGTATAGAAAATGACATTCAGAACTAGTTTTGGGCACTACGAATTCCTCATGATGTCATTTGGACTTACGAACACACCGGCCATATTCATGGACCTCATGAAGGGGGTATTTCGGTCGTATCTGTACTGATTCGTCATCGTGTTTATAGATGACGTTTTGATATACTCCAAGAGCCAAAAAGATCATGAGGAGCACCTGCGAGCAGTCGTCAATACTCTTAGGAAGAATCAGTTATTTGTACAATACTAGAAATGCGACTTTTGGAAAGAAGAAGTCAAGTTTCTGGGACACTTGGTGTCCAAGGAAGTATTGTTGTGGACCTTGCCAAGGCGGCCGCAGTACAGGACTGGGAGCAGCCTGGTTCAATGACAGAAGTGAGGAGTTTCCTCAGACTTGCTGGCTACTATCACTAATTCATTAAAGATTTTTCCAAGATAGCCAGACTATTGTCTCAGCTCACTCGAAAAGATCTTAAGTTTGTTTGGAATGAGAAGGCAGAAGCAGCCTTTCTGAAATTAAAGGACAAGCGGACGTCCGCACCTTTGCTAGTATTGCCAAGCAAGGGGTCAAATATACTATATATATATCGATACGTCTCGAGTCAGTTTGGGCTGTGTACTTATGTAAAAGGATAGGGTGATTGCCTATGCCTCGCGACAGTTGAGGAAACATGAAGAAAATTACCCCACGCATGAGCTGGAATTAGCAGCAATTATCTTCGAATTAAAGCTCTGAAGACATTACCTCTATGGAGAGGAGTTCGAGCTATTTTGCGATCACAAAAGCCTTAAGTATATTTTTACACAACGAGACCTGAACATGAGGCAACGACGTTGGATGGAGACCTTGAAAGACTTCAAGTTTGAGGTCTCCTACCATCCTAGAAAGGCCAACCTTGTGGCCGATACGTTGAGCCGCAAGAAGAAAATAGAGTTTGCAGCTCCACTGATGATAGAAGAATGGAATATAGTGAAGTTCGTGCGAGAGTTCGAACAGAAGCTTATAATAGAAGAGTCATTCGAGAGCGTTGCACACCTCTATGTACAGCCACTTATTGATGACCGAATCATTGTGGCACAGAAAGAAGATGAGTTGTTGGTGAAAATGAGAGAGCGAGCAAGTGACAGTGAAGAATCTGAATAGAGGATTGGCTTAGATGGAGGTTTGAGGTATCGTGGCCGTCTATACGTCCCTAATCTCCATGACTTGAGAAGGGAAGTCTTAGAAGCCGCTCACAATTCAAGGATGGCAATGAATTCGGGTAGTATGAAGATGTATAGAGACATGAAGCGTTCGTAATGGCGGGACAACATGAAGGCCCAGATAGCAGATTATGTATCCCGTTATCTCACGTGCCAATAGGTCAAGGCCGAGCATCGCCGACCTCCTGGTTTACTTCAGTCCATACCCATAGCTAAGTGGAAATGGGATTTCATATCTATGGATTTCATTTTTGGGTTACCGAAGACGAGGAAGGAGCATGACTCCATTTGGGTGATTATGGACCGATTGACGAAATCAGCTCATTTCCTCCCGATTAGAGTTTCAAACTCAGCAGATGATTTAGCCAAGCTGTACATCAAGAAAATAGTACGTCTGTATGGAGTTCCTATGGAGATTATGTCGGATCGATACACGTGATTCACGTCCATTTTCTGGACTCGAATCCAGGAAGCAATGGGAGTGAAACTGAAGTTCAGTACTGCGTTTCACCCACAGATCGATGGGCAGATGGAATGGGTAAATCAGGTATTAGAAGATATGTTGCGAGGGTGTGTGCTTGACTTTAAGGACAGTTGGGATGACTGTCTCCCCTATTCTGAGTTTGCTTATAATAACAGCTTCCAAGCGAGCATTGGCATGACTCCTTATGAAGCCTTGTATGGACGCCCATGTCGAGCTCCACATTGTTGGGCAGAAGTTGGTGAGAAGTGTCTGGTTGGTCCAGATTTAGTATAGGTGACCTAAAAAAAGATTGATATTATTAGACGTCGACTTCTTACAGCCCAGAGCAACAGAAGAGTTACACGAATACAAGACGACGGCAGTTGGCATTCGAAGTTGGGGACCATGTGTTTCTTAAGGTTTCCCCATGAAGGGAGTCCTTCGATTTGGCAAGAAAGGGAAGGTCACGCCACGATTCATTGGCCCATTCCAGATTCTAGATCGAGTGAGTGTCGTAGCATACCGCCGTGCTTTACCCACACCACTCACAGGAGTGAACAATGTATTTCACTTATCGATGCTGAAGAAATACGTTCCTAATCCTACTCATATTATCAAATAGGAGCAAGTACAGTTAAGTGAAGATGCTACTTATATACTTCAACCAACACGTATTCTAGATATGAATGAACAAGTGGTACGCAGCAAAGTGATCTCGCTTGTGAAGGTATTATGGACTCACCACACTGAGGAAGAGGCTACTTGGGAAACAGAAGCCAAAGTCCGTAAGAACTACCCTTAAATCCTCGATGAGTACGAAAAGATACTAATTTCGGGGACGAAATTTTTCTTTAAGGGGGGTAGATTGTAACGTCTCGAAAAATTCGTACGAAGCCCCGAGTACCACCTTAGGTAGAAATTATTAAGGACCGTATTCTATGGAAATTAAATAAAAATATAGTTAAGTACTAACCTAAGTAATCGATGGATTTGACTCGAACCATTATCTATACAAATGGCAAGACCTAAACCCATCAAAATCGCTAACTCAACACTACTTAAAAACCTAGGAGAAATCTCAAAAGTCGGTTGCTCTCGGGAGTACATCGAAACTCCGTATCGGACCTGGACCGCACGTCGAAAGTCCGATGACGGTGAAACTATAAGATTATGACCATCTTATTGGGCTTGACAACCATCACGGGAACCAAGCCCAAATAGTACCTAGAAACGCACAACTTGAGCCCTGAGTGAAGTTTGTGAGAAAAACGAATATCTTTAGAAAATGAACCAGAACTTAAGTAAATTGGGTCGTTCACTTACAGGCGAAATTGAAGATTTCACATCGTCAGTTTCTGACCGAACTTCACCCATGGATCAGGGAAATTTTCCTACACATATCTGTATACTTGTGGCCTTGATTGAGTGACAATGACCGTTGATCTGACACGGGACCTCCACGGTCGATCCGCTAATCCGATCGTACTGAAATCATAACCTAGCATAGATCCATGGTCATGGAACTTGCTCCATGCCGTATGTGAGTAACGGACCTGCAGATGAGCCCCGTCTGCCCGAAACAAATACCCTTTGGCTATAACCTAAGTATACCATGGCCCTGGAGCCATTGACGTCAGTTATGGGCCTATATAATGCCCTTAAACCACCTCATTCCCATTCCATACGAATTCTCTAACCCTAGGAGAGAGAAGAGAGAAAAGAGTGAGGAGATAAGAGAAAGAGTGGGAGATCATTGTTGGGATTCTCTCCCACAACTTCACGCCTCGATTCACCTCCCCACCTCGCTACACGATCGTCTTCGGTTACGATTTGGATAAGAAATCCTAACCCTAATCTTGGTTCAGAAATCTAAATAGAATAATCGATGAAATAGCTAACCTATTTCATCGTATAGGTGTCGTCGTTTCATTTTCAGGAACGTTGTATTGGAACCGAGTTCAAATCGGGTGTTCCGACGAAGGTGCGAACTATAAATGTTTAGGTTATGGTTTTCAAGGCTTTCAATGTCAGCTAATGATTTATGTCTAACTTAATTGCTGCCATATTGTCTTAGTTACGACAATTTTGATATATTATACATTGGGAGCTATGTTGAGTATATGATGCATTCCAAGTGTTTGTTGAAATGATTGAATGAACATGAAATTATGATTTGTGCTTGTCATGACTGTAAACTTAGGATTCATGTTTGTAATTGGTATTACAATCACTTTGTGTAAGGATTTGCCATAACATATGCCGTAACTAATCTAGTCTATGTATTTGGTATTGTGTAGGCTAAGTGTTTGATTAAATGTCTAAATGGGAAATTGTTGGTGATTTGTATTTAATAAGGCTATTGAGATAGGATTCTCAATTACCTTATCTATATGTATAGCTCCCTTCATGTAATCATAATTTCGATTACGCAATTTATGGATGAAATGCAAATATTTGGTAACATGTTCAATGTGTTTGACAAAATGCTCAAATGAGAATTGTATTTGAATTATTTGTTAAATGTTGTTATGATTATCACATGTGTCTGCCTATTGCACTTGAGTAAGTTTGGAGCCATAACCCGTTAGTCTCACCACATTTGATATGTTCGGTGAATCCGGGTTGTACGACATTTATCGACAGTGATTAGGCTACGTGGAGTGCTTATGTGCTCTATGTTGATTTATTCAGCATGTGCTCGTACCAATCGAACTTATCTAACAAAACCGATTGGCCTATTATGTGTTTACCATGTATGGACATCCCTGCTTGAATTTAAGGTACCATTTACCAATGTAAAGACCTGTTTCAACCATGGTACCACGATCCGCTAAGACTCATGAGCCGGATATGGTGATATGGGACACCGTGGTTGAGCTGTCTGCCTACGCTGGGGTGACTAGCCTCCCTGTAGTGACCAGTGAGCAACCCAAACTCATGAGTCGAATACGGTGGTATGGGACACTGTATTCGAGCTATCGGCCTACATTCAGGTGACGAGCCTCCTGTAGTGACCTCGAGTATAAATACTTAAATTTACCTATCAACTGCTTTCATTAAGGGTGATGCCCTACATCTTTCTTATTGTATGTGATTAACTAAGATTGACGACCCTAAATGGATCTCTGTTTGGGTTAATGATATAAAGGGAGGTGCCTTAGCTTTCCAAATCTGTTGTATGAATAAGCCTAATTAAGTACTTGGCTAATACGACCATGCACAGCATTGCATGTGCTTTGGCGATGAAGGGCACGTTTAGGGAGTTTGTCATGTGCGAACGGTTGATGAAGTCACTTGTGAGAGAGCTTCTTGCGAGAGCATGCATTATTACAGCATACCATTCCTACATTAACTAGAGTACTTAGGATATGATTGTTGTACTGCTTTATCATTACTGCTTGACTGAATTGATAACATGTTAACCTTTGTCTTATAGTATCACTGAGTTGATCACTCACTCCCACTCTGGAATGGTGTTTTAAAACACCAACCAGACTCTATTATAGATGCAAGTGATGACGGAGTCTATACATCTAAGATGGACTGCTTTGACGCGGAGTTCTCCTATGTACAGCTATCAGGCGAGTCTATGTAGACCATATACTGATCGACATGATTATAGGGATTATATAAATTAGTCAGACATTCACATTTTGACATTTTGTATATTTTGAAACAAAACATATATATATTCAGCCGGTAACACACTCATACTCTAGAGGTTGTGAAACACGTATATACTTTGTATATTTATCTCAATCTTTCACTTGCTTAATTACATTAATTCTGGAGTATGATATGCTGATTTAGTATAATCCTTCTCATGTTTAATGCACTAATATGGACAACATGTAAACATTATTATCTATGTTGTATAAGTGATGCGTTGGATCTTGGGAGTTGAGCTTTGCTCAACCCTCGAAATTCACGGCGTTACAATTTTACTGATCAATACCCTCAATTTGACTAATTACTCGCCTCAATCAGGCTACATATGAGAAAGATATTGGGCATACAAGATTGATCAACAATTTCAATGAAATTTGATTTAAACATCTGAAGTTATTTACTCTTCAATCTGAACTGATTAGATTATCCAAAAACGATTAAAGGTTCAATTAGTGGATGTGCCTAATAATTTATTAATTTTTTTCATAGATAAATTTCAATATCCATTTTTAAAAAAATTACTCTTTTAACAAAATATCATTTTTATTACAAAATATTTCAAAAAAAATTTAAAATACAAATTCTGAATTTTTATTTTCAAAATCTCCAAAAATTTTTCATATTTGAATTTTTTTTTTCTCAAAAATTTCAAAATGCCAATTTTTTCCTTCAAAAGCATCATTTTGTTCTTAAAATATTTCTCAAACATTGTTAAAATTTTTAAACTTCTCAATATTCTTTTTCATGTGATATTACAAATCATTTAAATATTACTGTTTAATTATAAAAAAAATTTCACTCATATGATATAAAAACTACACACACACACACACACACACACACACACACATACACACTAACACACACATACAAACATATTACCTTTACTGATGGTTTTTGTTCGTTGGTAAAAAACATTAACGACGGTTTTCATCCGTTGGTAAAAACTTAACAGACCGACAGTTTAGTTCGTTGGGAATATTTATTTTTCGTGACGAAAATATTGGTCGGTAATAGTGTTTTTAGCGTTGAAAAATATTTCGTCCGTAAAAGTGTTTTTTGGTTGTGGAGGGAATTTCTAGTCGGGGCAGGTACCTTTTCCCGACGGTTTTTGTTCGTCGGTAAAAAGTGTTTTAGCGACAAACTTGTCAGTAGAAGTGTGGTTTTCAGTCGTGGAGGTAATTTTTGGTCAGGGCGGG
Organism: Magnolia changhungtana; assembly: GCA_030180095.1. Taxonomy (NCBI): domain Eukaryota; kingdom Viridiplantae; phylum Streptophyta; class Magnoliopsida; order Magnoliales; family Magnoliaceae; genus Magnolia; species Magnolia changhungtana. The sequence goes on from JASAUF010000474.1 coordinate 5,307,109, forward strand.
AACCTTTTCCCGACGCTTTTGGTTCGTCGGGAAAAACACCTTGACGGATGAAATTAATTTTCGTCGGTAATAACATTGTATTAGATTTTTGCCGATGATTTGTCCGTCGGAAAAAACACCTTCACTGACGAAATTCATTTTCGTCAGTAATAACATTGTATCATATTTTTGTCGATGATTTTTGTCCGTCGGGAAAAACACTTTTACCGACGAAATTCATTTTCGTCGGTAATAACATGGTAGCAGATTTTTGCCGACGATTTACGTCCGTCGGGAAAAACACCTTTATCGACGATATTCATTTTCATCGGTAATAACATTGTATCAGATTTTCGCTGATGATTTATGTCCGTAGGTAAAAAAGCTTTTACCGACGAAAACAATTTCGTCAATAATAACATTGTAGCAAATTTTTACCGACAATTTTTGTCCGTCGGTAAAAATGCTTTTACCGATAAACAATTCATTGGCAAGAACATGTAGCAGATTTTTGTCGACGATTTATGTCTGTCGGGAAAAACACTTATCGACGAAAGTAGTTTTTGTTGGTAATAAAAATTTTCAAAATTTCTTTTTTATCAAAAAAATTCAAAACACCCATTACCAACGAGCAATTTCGTCAAAAAACACTTACCTATGATAATTAATTTCGTCGGTAATAACATTGTAATAGATTTTTGCCGACGGTTTGTCTATCGGGAAAAACTTTTTTACCAACGTTTCGTTTTTGTCGATAATAAAAATTTTCAAAATTTATTTTTTATCAAAAATTCAAAACACCTAGTATCGACGAAAATTTTCGTCGAGAAAAAAACTTTTACCTACAAAAAATAATTTCGTCGATAATTTCATCTGGGAAAGTCCTTTTTACTGACGAAATGAAAAATTTCGTCGGGAAAAACACTTTTACCTACAAAAATAATTTCGTTGGGGAAAGACCTTTTTTCTGACAAAAAAAATTTCGTCGGTAAAAGGCCGATTTCTTGTAGTGTGATGAGGAAGTGGCGCTTCTGGCCAAAAGGTTCAAATGATTCTTTAATAAATATCGCGGCAAGTCCTTTAATCGGAAACAATTAGACAATAAATGCCTAATGGGCAAATGTTTTAGAAAGTCCAAAGATCTCCAATGCTATAACTGCCAAAAATTTGGACACATCCACTGAATGTCATACAAAGAAGTCCAAAGGAAAAGCTATGGCGGCCACTTGGGATGACATTGACAACTCAAATTCAGACTCAGACGAGTTAGGTAGTAATGGAGACACAAAGTCACTGAAGATTCTCATGGCGTCCACCACCACAGTCGTTCCCAAAAATTTGGATGAGGAAGATGAACTTGATCTTGAGGAAATTATAAAGGGGAGAGGAATTAGAGCTGGAAGCATAACTTTTGACAATCTAATCAAGAAAATTGAACTCCTAGAAATAAAAGTTGAAAAATTCAAAAGAAAAAATAAGAACTAAAAATGAAAGTAAAATATTTTGACCAGACAGCTGAATTAACCCGAAAATTTACTCAGCAATGAATATTTTGAAAAACTTCTAGGCATGGGTAAGAAATTCAAAAATATGATAGGCCTAAGATATGAATCATAATATTCCTCTACTTCATCAATGTTGACAAATTCAACTACTCCAAATCAGAAAGATTCAGTTGAATGCCATCACTGTGGAAAGATAGGACACTACAAATGGGAATGTCATGTTCAAAAAAATCTGATATTACTTCCAAGAAGAATCATAAATCATAAAGTCACATCTAAATCATTTGAAAGTCACTCAGAGAAATACTCCTTTGGCTCAAAGAAAGTTCTTACCAAATGGGTAATGAAAAACAGACAAGTGCCCTAGAAATGACTCAGGCCCTTGTAACATTTGGTCCATGTAAATTGACAAGTTATCATGACCCATCTTTTGATATATTTTGTAATGGGTCAAGTAAAAGTTGGGGGGGGGGGGGGACTATATATATATATATATATATATATATATATATATATATATATATTGATTTGTCAAGGAATAAATCACAATAGGTTAAAATTGATTCTAGAATGTTAAAGAGTATTATTTTTGAATCAATTCACAAAAATTCCTGACTAATAATTTCTTCATGGAGTTTGATAAAAATGATCTCATATTAAACAACTCCATATATATGGTTTCATGGTAAATCTGAGTATTCTTAGCCTCTCGACATTTTGGTAATTCCATGCTAGATTTTCACTCTCAATCATATCATGGAATCCTATTTTAGAGTTGTGCAAAATAGGAAAATCAATCCTTAAAAGATTGCTTGAGTTTCAAGAACACTTTGGTAACACCAAGCTTACCTTCGGTGTTACCGAAATCGAGCCGCGTCAAGTCATTTAAATCCTTTATTGCTCAGTTCTGTTATCTCATGTTTCTTCAAAAGTTCAGTCAAAGGGTTGTGTAACCAAAATCAACAAAATCTAAGGCATCTCCTAGTACTTACATCTTAAAAAACTAGGATAATTTGCCTTAAGCCAATCTTCTCTTAACAAGTCCTTTGTCATTCCACTTCATTCTACATAATGGAGTTATCCGCGTCTAGAGAAAAGTCAATCCATGAAGAAGCACATCTTTAAAGAATCAACCGAAACTAGGCATAAACCCTAATCTTTCTTACTGCAAAATGTTTACAAAAGATTGTGTGCGCAAAAATGTTAACGAAATCTTGGTCCAACTAACCTTGTCCCATTACACACTGTCTGGGGGTCATGATGTTGATTGCAATGGTCGAATAGGATATCATTGTGTTCTAAAACAACTTACTGAATTACAATTATGCAGAATAAAAAAGGGTTGTTTCATACTCAAAAAGGGTTGTTTCGTTAAAAAGGAACGCACTATAAGATCTGTATGTGCTTGATTGGAAAATACATGATCGAAACCTCATTATGTCAAAGGAAACAAGTATCTTTTCAGATTAGTTATTATTCTATTTGTACTTATTGTTTTAACTTATGATTTTAGCACAGCATGATCAAGAACAAAGGAAAGGATGATGTGAAAGGAGAAACATCGTCTAGAAAAATCAGACCATATACCCCTTATCCGCACTCGAATGCTAGGGCAAAAGAATTTACCTTTGACCGATTTATCAAACCTAGTCTCATAGAGTCATATGGGATAAATATCTATATAAAATCAATAGGGTGGGACAACGTCCTTTATTTAGGAGGAGAGATACAATATGACCTTGTTTATCAATTTCTGAATTTTTGTCATAATACTCGAGTTGATCCTCTGTCGATCAATATTAATTACATGAAACAAACTAAGGAGATCACTCCTTTGATGCTGGGAGAACTTTTGGATCTTCCAGTCACACATATCTCACCAACTGATTGTTGCTTAAATGACCAAGTGTCTGTAAAGAAGTGACAAGAACACTGTGATGAGTCAATGATATCTAGAAACAAAAAGAACTACTTGTCTTCATTGCATATGGACTCTACCATAACAGTTCTTCACGAAATATTGAGTACCAATGCATATCCATATGAAGTTTCTGGAGACATACTCTCACTTGTTGCTCTGAATACCCTATGTGATATCTATCGAAGAACCAAAATATGTTTACCTACTCTAATCATGAGATAGTTAATTCAAGTTGTCAAAGGTATTCACCACACAAGTCTTCCCTTTCCCAGTATCATCTGCAAACTCTCCAAGTTTCTTGCACTGCCCACTACTCATGAAATAATATATTCGGCAGTATATCTTACCAAGAAAAATTTACTCAAAATTGTCAAAATTCATCAAGAATGGATTAGCAGCGAATACGCTTAGACACTCTCATGGCCACCGGCTGTGACTCTTGTCACACCCCAGTGCCTGCATCAAGTCCACTATTAGTCAGCACTAGGCGTCTTCTCCACCAAAACAATCTAGCTCATCAACTTCTTGAAGGACAATCAAATATAGAAGCTTACCTCCGGCAGTGCGAAAATCATCTCTTTGGGATTGAACTGCGTCTTGACGTTCTTCAACATACTTGGGGAGTACATTATTGAACTGCTTCTGACTCATCACTCTTATATCCCTCTGTATGAGGGTGAATCATTTAGATGATTTTTCATTGTGCTATTGCTGAATCATAGTACATTTTCTTTTTGTATATTTATGCCCTTAAGGGTTCCTTTTTTCTTTTTGGGTTTTTAGATAATAGCTTATTCTACCCAACCTTGGGGTAGTAATTTTGATGAATTTATGATAATATCCTTTCTGCGCATGTTAGATGCTCCTTCTACAATTATCTTTTCTATCTAACATATAGTTTGACTGCTTATGATGATATATTTCACTGTCGGAATAAAGATCTTTAAACTTATATCATTATATGACCTGACTGTTCTATTCTCTTACCCTTGGTTTTATCCATTCTCAAATATTATTGAAATATTTCTTAATTAACTCTTTGCCAATAACTAACAAAAAGGAGGAGAAGAAACCTACCCACCAAAACAATTGTAACGCCCTGAATTTCGAGGGTCGAGAAAGGCTCGACTCCCGAGATTCCGAACATCACTTATATCCTTTGGAAGATAGTTTTCTGATTAAGCATGCATGAAATTTTACTAAACAGCGTATCATACTCCAGATTTAATGAAATTAAGCCAGTGCATAATTCTAAAACATGTCTATGTAAATATGAAGATGTTTCACAAAATTTCTTCCAGAGTATGAGTACAATTTCTTTCAGAGTATAAGTACGTGACCTGGTTCAATATATACATGTATAATTTCAAAATGAATAAAAGGTGATAATGTAAATGTGATCAACTAAGCCCAGATGCCCAGTGTTCCCTGCGTAATGGTACGTGGCTTACATCAGCCTGCCCAAGAGTTGGAAGTAGGAGAATTCTTTCTCCTCATCCAAGAAGTCCTGCTCCAATGCATAGACGTCATCCATCAACGTCTAGTTAGTGTTTTAAAACACCGTTCCAGAGTGGGAGTGAGTGATCAACTCAGTGGTTCTATAAGGCAAAAGTTACAGATGTTATCAAGTCAATCAAAGTAGTAATGATAAGGCAATCACAACAATCACTTCCTAACTATTCTTTTTAATGCTGGAATAGTGTAGTAATGATGCATGCCCTCACCCATCAACACTCCCTCAACACGTGACTCCGACCGCCTGTAACGTATATGACAACACTTCCTCAAATGTGCAACTTCAACGCCTTTTTGCCACATTTTAACTAATGTAATGTGATGCATGGTCATGTTAGCCAAGTGATTAATTATGCTCATTCACACAGTAAGTTTGGGAAGCTAGGGTACCTCCTTTTTTAATATCAACTCAAATCGAACATTAGGCATTGGACAACCGCAGCGGTCCTACTCCTATGTTTTTTATCCATCTAGGTTCGTCACTCTTAGATAAACACATACGATAGGAAAGTTACAAGAAGTGGTGCTCGCGGTCACTACGGAGAGGCTCGTCACCCCAGCGTAGGCCGACAGCATGAACACGGTGTCCCATACTACCATGCCCAGCTTAGTCTTGAGGATTGCGGTACCATGGTTAAAGGTGGATTTTTTCATTGGTGCTGGGTACCTTAAATTCAAACAGTCGTGTCCATACATGGTAAACACACAATAAGTCAACCGGTTTGTTAGGCAAGCTCGATTGGTACGGGTGCACGTTGACTTAATCGACATGGAGCGTATAAGCGTCCCTTGTGGCCTAGCCACTGTCGGTAGTCGTCGTACGACTCGTATTCATCAAGTTTACCCAACCTGGCTAGCCTAATTCGGCCACCCAAACATAGACGTTTACCGATTGCCTAGACTACGATTATAGCCCCAATCCTATCCAAATGCTGCTAATAACCACGTGTAATATCTATCACAGTATTCAACAAACAATCCAAGTGGATTTCTCATTCGGGCATTTCATCAAACACATAGACCATATTAACTATAACTTGGATTTTATCAATTGATTATATATAGAAAAATATATATATGCATAATACAATAAAGAATCCTACCTTAATACTTGTAGTAAATACAAATCATCAATAATTTCTCATTTAGACAATTTATCAAACACATAGACTACGTTAGTTACAACATATGTTTTATCAATTCTTTATACAAAGAAATCCATATGCATATGACAATGATGAATCCTAGATTAGTAATCATGGAAAGTACTAATCATTTTCTATTTCTCATTTAGACATTTCATCAAACACATAGGTTGCATCATTTACTTATCACGGTTCATAGGTGTATCTCATACAGAAATCAACGTAATAGCAATCTTGGCAAGCATAAATCATTAGTAGTGATGAAAGCATTGATAAACCGTAACCTAAGCGTTTATAGTCCGCCCCTTTTGGTAGTGCGCTTGACTCGGACTCTGTCCTAAGACTGCGCTTCCAAAACTGAAACGTTGAGCACCTAAATGATTAAATGGGTTAGCCAGGTTGGATAAAAACCATCCGGGAGCTATACATCGCTATTAGGGTTTGTATTCTTTACCACAAGTCATAGCCAGAAGAGTTTTGGGTAGCGAAAAGTGTTGTGATTAGGCACGTGGATGCGTGGGAGAAGATTTCCCACACTTGCAGTGATCTCCCAAACTTCCTCTTCTCTATTTTCTCTTCTTTTCTCTCTTTCTAGGGTTTGTGAAATTCGTATATGGGAGAGAGAGAGGGTGAAATGAGAGCTATTTATAGCCCCAAATGAGGTGCAAATGGCCCCAGGGCTACTTTGTACTATGTTTATACCCTGTAAGTGGCCATTTCTGACAAACAGGGCTCTTAGGGAGGCCCACTGCTCACCTATGTCATGGGGTACACTCCCTGACAATGGATCCACTCTACGACACGATTTGGTGCGATCGGATAAGCCGATCAACAGAGGAGAGCCTGTGTCAAATCAACAGTCACAAGTGTCGAATCGAGGTCATGGTTATATGGGTATGTGCAGGGAAATTTCCTTTCTCCATGGGTGCAGTTTGGTCACAAACCAACGATCAGAAATTCTCAACTTTGCGTAAGAGCGAACGGCCCAATTCACTTAAGCTTCAGTTCATTTTCTAAGGCTATTCGCATTTCTCATGCTCTTAACTCACGACTCAAGTTGGGCATTTCTGAACACTACCTGGGCTTAATTCTCGCAATGGTTGTCAAGCCCAGCAGGACGGACATCGTCCTATAATTTCAAGGTCATTGGACCCCCCGACGTTTGGTCTAGGTCCGTTACAGAGTTTCAGTGTACTCTCGAGAGCGACAGGCCCTTGGGATTTCGCCTAAGTCTTAAGATGGCATTAGGTTAGTGGTACTCATGGTTTTAGGCCTCCCCATTTGTGAAAATGATGGCCCAAGCAAAATCCATCGATTACTTAACATTTAACTAAATCCTGTCAAAATTATATAACCGGGTGTGGTCCTTGGGTTGTTTTGCCTGAGGTTGTACTCGGGTTTTTGTATGAATTTTTCCGGGACATTACAACAATGTTATTTCTAACAAAAATTGTTTGTTTCCCTTATTGCAGGTTATTCTTGGTAAACACTAAGGGGGAGTAGCATAACTTTGTATTACATGTCAAGTCTTGAGTTGTAAATTTTATTTTGGATATGTAATCTTTATTGTTTTGGTATGTCATTGGTATGGACCATGACATGGTTGTAGGTTAGGGTGTTTTTGTCACGCAATTGACAAAGGGGGAGATTGTTAATGCACTTATTTGTACTTATGTTTGTCAATTACGTGATTAGTTGTGTCTTGTAGTCGGATGAGTTCCTGACAAGTGAAGACCGGCGACGCAACTGAAGATGAAGCAGGAAAAGCTACATTGAAGACAAAGAACTGCTTCTACGATCTTAAACCTTGCAAATAGATGATCCCAAACCAAATAGGAAAACCCACTTAGGTCATCTATTCTAAGTCAATCCCTAGTCCATATTTTATATCCTATAGTTTTGACTTAAGCAAGTCCCAAGTTGATGAAAGATGTATTGGACAAAACAACAAAAATAGGAAAATCTGTCCAGCATCGTAGGACGAAGGTGCCACCAAATAGCACCTTCGATACCAATGTTACTGAAGGGGCTCAAAACAGTCCAGTAAGCTTACAACGATAATTCGATGTCACCGACTGAATATTTCGATGACACCGACTGCCACCGACAAACAAAGTTCAATGCCACCGAAAGAGACTGTTTTCGCTCAACAACTTAGGTATTTAATTTGGTACTATCAATGAATAATTTTGTACTACCGAAGCAAGTTCGGTGGTACCGAAGGTCACTTCAGTAGCACCGTAAACTAGCTGTTTTATATCTGCTTTCCATTCGTTGAAAGCTTTTATCTATAAATATGGCTTGTAGGAACTTGCAAAAAGTATGGATTAAGGCTATTGAGAGCCCCTAGGGTAACCCAAGCTTATCTTCACCTACCTAGACTCTATCAATATGAGATTCATACTCTCTTCATTGAGATTCATCATCTGAAGAGCATTCAAAGCTCGAATTTATGAAGAACATGATCTCAAGCCTTCATTAGAGTATTGAGACCAAACTTATAATTATATCGTTGATCTCAATCATACTCTAATGTATCCATCAGTTGAATCTCTTAGGAAACTCATTCATAACCTCCGTTAGAGATTCAACCATCTCCCATAACCCTAGTCACCTTTATAAGTATATCATATGTAAATTTTTTTATCGTGAAGCTAAGCAAATAAGTAAATCCAAGTGATGCGATCGGAGGAGCATTGTGAAGTTGATTCAAGCACGGAAGCGTGTAGATCAGGCATCCAAAGACGAGCTACAAAAGTTAACTCAATCTGACAAATATGTGTCATTTTAAGAGTTCAAAAGTTTAGTCTTCATCCTCATGTAGGTTCAGACTAAGAGTTTTCTATTAAAAAACTCGACTAGGTTCCTAGTGTGGGATCTTGGCTGATGGGCCTAAACTGCAGGTTCCTAGTGTGGGACCTTGGCCAATGGGCCTAAAGGTCGTTGCCTTGTATGGGACTTTGGCCGGTAGGCCTAAACTATAGGTTCCTTGTGTGGGATCTTGGCCGATGGGCCTAAACCGTAGGTGCCATGTGTGGGACCTTGGCCGATGGGCCTAAAATGTAGGTGCTTTGTGTGGGACCTTAGTCGGTGGGCCAAAACGTGGGTTTTAAGAGTAGGACCTTTGCTCTTGCGGAAAGCATAAATTGGTGTCCTTAATGTAGGACTGTAAAGGTTATTGGTGAACCTGATTTAAAACCATCAATAGTGAAATCCACTGCACTATGAGATTGAGTGTGGATGCCAGGAGTGGAGTAGGCACGTAGCCAAACAACTATACATGCCTGTATTTGGGATTGTCATTTACGCATTTGTTTAATCATGCTTATATATACTTGAATGTTTAAATTCTTATACATGATTGAATAAATGTTATTTGATTAATAGGAAGCACTTCCCACACACATGCTCACTATGATATAGGCTAGTTTCTTTATTAAAATATCTTAAGCAACCTACGTGATTGGACCCTTTGATTGGCTTGGAAGCCATTAGAGTTACATTGTCTTGCTAAGTTTATTTGTAAATCATTTAAGTTAGGCAGTAGAATTTTTTATTTGGTACAATCACTTTTAAAGTCCTATTCTCCCCAACCCCCCCCCCCCCCCCAAGGACTACAAGTACAGTTCCATACTTCTACTAGTGTTGTGCAAACTGCAATTTCAACCGTATGCTTAAAGGATAAAACCCTCACCTCTAGTGTTGTTTCCTCCTTGAAGGTGGGTATGCGTCAAGGTATTAAACCCTTAGCCTAGTGTCTAACAACTTGTGAATGGTTAGATTCATTAGTGGGTTTAATCGAGATGTGGAAAGAAGGGGTCTAGAAGGAAAAATTGGATGTGGCCTACCTCGGACATCTAGTGTTGTTGGTATTCCTCTCATTCTTTTTCTCTCTCTTTCTTTTCTTTTTCTTTCCTTCCTTTTCCTTTCTTTTCTTTTCTTTTCTTTTCTTTCTTCTTCTCTTGGTCAGAACTGCCGGCCTATCTCTTTTCTCCATGGAGTGTTGCTCATGGCCGATAGCTTTCTCTCTCTTTCTTATTTTTCTTTCGGATGGAATGGACAAGGCGTTTTATAGCTGGTCTGAATCTGAAGGGCCCCTTACGCATTCGGTTCTAGAGACTTCTTGCATAAGTCTGGTTACGTCAAAGTAATAGATTCGGTTATGCAGTCGGAATTTCATACATTTACGCATCTCCTTGCATGCGTAGTGAAAGGAGAGGGGTGGCCTTATTTTCCCTCCTCTTGTTGACGTGGAGAGGGTCGGTTTCCTCTTTGGAGAGGTCCGGACGACCAGGATGGTCGACAGGTTGCAGAGTTGGATCTTGGTGTGACCAGCCTTCTCGGACGAAGGTTTGGTCTACGTCCGTAGTTATAGCGAGTGGGACTTCCATTCCACTTCCTTCACTTGGTCGACGTGGAGTGGACCGGAATTCCCTTCTCTTGGATTTGGACGGTCCAGATCTTCCATCTGGATACTGTTGGTGGCCCACGTCTCATCCTAGCGGACGATCATTCATGCGTTGCGGTTCACAACATGCTGCTGTGATCAAGATTGCACGTGTGACGGCTTGGAAACACAAGGGGAGAGCTAGGGTCCGGTCGGTTTTGACCCGCGAACACAATGGATGGCTTAAATCATCCCATTGGATGATCAAGGTGGGCCACAATGATCGCAAATCGGACGTTGTCCATTCGAGTTCCTGCGGGCGAGACTTCTTGTGACTATTGTTGCAGGCACGTGTGCTTGGGTGTACGTAGTTGGTGAGGTTTTGATCAGATCAAGCTCCTCTACAGGATGGATGATTTGGATCAGTCATGGGAACGATGATGGTGGCCCACAATCATCCCCTCGTACAGTCATTCGCTAATTGCAGAAGGGAGAAGGATTTCCTTCTTTCTTCAAGATTCATCGAGTCAAACCTGGCTTGACTTGATGCTAGGTGCAGTGTGACGCGAGTGCACACCTACTAGTGTACTCATAGGTCATTATGTGGGATCCACTGTGATGCTTCTAGGAAATCTACACCGACCATTCATTTTTTCATTTAATTTAAATGGTTGAGTCCAAAATTGAAGCATATCAAAGGTCAAGTGGGCCCCAAAATCAATGTTAGTGGTTGATCTATCCATTGGGTTATTTTTACAATGATCTAAGAGTTGAAATTCAACGTATACGGTTAATTTAGGATTCATAGACATGGTCACTATAGGAAATTGCACTTTTACCGATGAAAAAATTCGTTGGTAAATGTTCACTCCCCAAGTATAGGGTTGTGATGTAGTAATAACTCGGTAAGATCGAGGTCGAATCCCACGAGGACTGATCGTCACAATTCAAATCTGTGATCCTCCTTAACTAATTCAACAAATAATGGAGCAAATTACTAACACAAATTTATGGAAAATAACTATTGAGGATAGGGAAGAAAATTCAATAAGAGAAAGAGCACTAGGACTTTCGAATCCACCCCTAATTATCCCACCCCTTGTTTTGTCTGTTAATTCACTTTAATATAGATTGATCTAACTTATCTAGAGAAAGCACAATCTGTGTCCTTAATCGGGCATACAGATTATCTAATTCCTTCAAGCAATGCCATGAATAACATATCCCATGTCCAAATCGGGCATATGGAATATGCGTTCAGTAAAGCACCCTGTTTCTTCCTCTACAGAACCTGTTCATGATCGATACAAGCACCTAGAATAAGCATCCGGACACATCCATCCATAGACTCGATCAAGTTCATAGATGGAGAAGTATAGAATTTAAAGCAATCAAGCACACTAGGGAAAGAAACAAACCAATCTAATTAAAATAAAATCAACATAGAAAAAGAGGTGTTCAAATTAGGGTTTTCATCTCAGCCTAGCCGAGAGATTAGTTACCCATAAAATCCATTAAACATATGGATAAATAAAATTCAATAACAAACATCAAACCAATTTCTCTTTCTTCTTTTCTTTCTTTTTCTTCTCTCCTTTGCTCTAGATCTGGAATTCTCCACCTTTTTCAATCTCTGAATGCCCTTCCTCATGTTTTGCAACTCTTTTTATAGCCGATGGAGTGGCTGGAGTGGTGAAATTCGGATTTGGGAAGTCGTCGCACGTTAAAGAAAATTCCTTTTCGCAAGCCAAGTTCGGGACCTCAAAACACCATACTTTCCTCGTTCAAATTCCAACAAACACCGTCCCTTAGGACTTTCTTGGGTCCTCTACATGATAGACGGTTCAGATCTGTCATATGATCAAAGATGGTGGCCCACAACCGCCTGGAAAACCGGATTTCCAAATTTGTGCAAAACTTTCGCACCCTTTCGTTGTCGTGATCGGTGAGCCCCATAGAAGTATTTTCTGGAAAATCCACCCAGTCCATTAGATTCAGGATGAAATTTCAGTCAAGAATAAGTAGTTTTGAACGTCCATTGATGCGGCCCAGAGAAGAAAATACAAAAAGATCAGATTTGGACGTTGCAGAGCAGCCCTTTTGTGGCCTCTGTACCGCACACATGTGCACGCATGGGTGTAAAGTATCAGCATGGTTTTGAAGCTTTCGAACCCCTCTACACGATGGACGGTTTGGATCATCCGTACGAGTGACGAGTGGGGCCCACTAGCGACCGTAAAAATGGACAGCGTCGTCCGCCGCCAGCAGAACGGAATGCGACGCCGTCCGTACTGGTGGGGCCCATTATCATAGTTTTTTTGCAAAATCTAGCCCGTCCACCGAATTCCTCTCGGAATTTCGGTTGGAAATATATAATTTCCATCTATTGTTGATGAGGCCCACATGGTTTCCTGTTCCACCGTCCAACCGACGTTTGAACGGTTTTAGATCTGATCTCCACTTTTATTTGAAATACGGCCACCTACACCTTGGTAACATGGGCCTTAGAGAGCCAATGGACGGTCTGGATTATAGATATGGACAATAGGTGGGGCCCACAACAGAGACCGACGGTCTCTGTTGTAAAACAAAGAACTCAAGAATCGCCGTTTTTGGATTTGAGAAGGAAAGTTTGTCAAAGTGGGCCGCCACCGACCGACTTTGATCTTTAGGTGCACACCCTGCGCGCTCGTGCACCATACACATGCGATGTACATATGGGTCCCACAGAGATGTTTTTAAGAAATCTGCTCCGTCCATCCGTTTTCCCATCAAATATAAGGGGTTGATGCTAACTTTCTGGCATATCCACTTATCAGGTGGACCCCAAATTGGAAATTAATGGGCTAATCTGTCCGTTGGACCACTTCCGAGATCTTCAATGGTGAAATTTAATATGTACGGTTAATTTACGACCCCCATCACATGTATGAAGTTTCGAGTGATTGGATGGCGGGAACCATGTGATCTTGCATTCGAACCAATTTCGGGCCTCTTTAACGTGAACGGCTTGATTTCCTCGGGTCCCGGGCATGTAAATTCTTCAATATTGGTCCTCGGAGTCCATCCCGTGCTCTGGTAATTTTGGAGCGTCAAATCCATCCTTTTAACATCATTTTTCAATACACGCTCCTGATTTCATCCTGTAATAAAAAAAATAATTAAAATATGGCATTACGCATTATCATGAATGTAAAATCAAGTAATAGTCGGGGTCTGATATGCAATATTCGACCCTCATCACAACCCCCAACCAGCATTTTGCTAGTCCCGAGCAAAACATGCGAAAAATTATTTCAGAAATAAAAGACAATTCCTGTAAACTCAAGTGACGGGTGAACAGATAATTGAGATTGGAAAATTCTAAGATTCATGAATGGTGAGAAGATTTTTCTCCTGAAATCAAGCTTATAGTAAACAACATAATCAAGTTTAAAATAGTAATCCATTAATTAGAACAATTTTAAACATTGAGTTCCATGAGTTTTTAGTGTCATCTCAGCTTTCAACCATTAAGAGATTCAATTGTCAATTTCATGATATCATTGGTAATTAACAACGGAGCTCATGTCACCCAAAACTGGAACCACACTTGCCTTACAGATTAACCTTTCATTCTACCATTTTTTTTTTATTTTCTTTATGAATAGTATGCCAAGGAGGAGAATCAAATCTGCACCTATAGGGAGCAAACCTATGGTGAAAACTTGTCGCGTAAATCTTATCTCATGTCAACTATGAGGAATCGAATCTTCATCTATAGGGAGCAAACCTATGATGACGATTATGCGACTTATTCTTTCAATTCTTCTTTATACACTGATGTTAAAAATTTTGTTTTTCAGGCTGGTTCCTTTCATGCTTAGTGATTACCATGTTACCATTTAATATCGAACTGAAAACTTAATGTGTAAGTGAGATCTGATATGTGAAATCATGGCTCAATCAATGTTTACAACTTCTTATCATGGATTAACCATTCAAACTTCAGTGTGAAATCTGCCAGACAACCAAATCCAAGAGTTATAAATTTCTCACATTCTGAATCTTGTAATTTCAAAATCACAACTATCCTTCAAAATTACTTTAAAGTCAACAGAAATTCCAGAAAATGTTTAAAAAGTTCACAATTTTTGCTCAAGACTAAGAAAATACTGATTAGGTAACCTAATCTCCCACCCCCAACCTAAAATCTACATTGTCCTCAATGTAAAAAAAAATAAAAATAAGCATGCAATGCACATGAGACAACGAAAAGAAAAGAGGAGTAGGGAAAGATAGTACCTGGATGGAGAATCAAGAAGCTCTCAAAAATATCAGCGTAAAAGCGAGTCAGAACAAGAGAGAAATCAGTAAAATAAAAGATCCTACCTATACCACTTTCGCAGGTGCTCTCGATTGCATTTAGCATATGCAACAAGCCTTTAAACCCCTAGGTTACCCCTAGTGGACGAGTTGTAGTCTCGTGAGGGTTTGCAGTAATGTTACCCACAAACATTGAAATAACTAACAAGGAAAAAGAAATCAAATGAAATGCTGGGTTGCCTCCCAGGAGCGCTAAGTTTAACGTCTTCAGCCAGACAAGAACGGACCATGAATTCATTAATCTTTAAGACCAGGGTCCGCCAAAGAACTTACCTCAACACGTGGTTAACCAATCCTGACAAGTGATGCGAGTTCCCATAAATTGTGCTATCTCGAAATGAGGTAATTGACACTATCATCAAACAATTTAAGGACTTCCTTCGAACAACTTCTTCCATGTTAAGATCATGCTTCCTTTGTATTTTACGTGACATTTCCACAAAGATGATCCTTACATACAAGTGGGGCACACTCCTTGTATTTCGCTATCTTCCGTTCAATTGTCGCTTTATATGTTCGAAGAACATTAAGCAACCCGTTTTCTTTTGCCTTCTCGAGTTAGAAAGCTGTCTTGTCATGGGAAGAGTCTCGAGAGGGATGAAGAGGTTCCACTATCGCTCTCCATTTTTCTCCAATATAGAGTAGAGTCGAAAGCAAAGTGCATTGACTTCGTGGATGGGACTATCGATGTCAAAATCCATGCCCGATTGTGCTAAGCAGGTTTCAAGAGGATCTTCAAAAGATGTACGGAAGGAGTCCTGCACAAGGCTCTCGATCATGTCCACTTCAAAAATGTCGTCCAAATCCGCGGGTTGTTGTCCTACATTAAAAACATTAAGTTTAATATTCATGTTACCAAAGGACAACTTCATAACTCCATTTCGGCAATTTATAATAGCATTAGATGTGGCCAAAAATGGACGACCCAAGATGACTGGGATCTGACTATGAGGATTCTGGACAGGTTGAGTATCTATAACTATGAAATCCACTGGAAAATAGAATTTATCAACCTGGATTAGCACATCTTCAATAATACCCTGGGAACCTTGACAGATCTATCAGCCGGTTGTAATGTTACCTTAGTCGGTTTCAACTCACCAAGTCCTAGCGCTCATAAACCGAATAAGGTAACAAATTAACACTCGCCCTAAATCGAGTAATGCCTTCCCAATCTTATGATCTCCTATGCTGCAAGAAATGGTGGGAGCTCCTGGATCCCTAAATTTAGGAGGAGTGTTATGTTGAATCATGGAGCTGAGCTGCTCTGCCAGGAAGACTTTCTTATGAACATTCTGCTTACGCTTTTGAGTGCATAAATCTTTAAGAAACTTAGCGTAAGGAGGGACTTGCTTGATGGCATCAAGTAACGGAATGTTGACTTGCACTTTTTTAAACACATCCAGGATTTCATCA
Source organism: Magnolia changhungtana (assembly GCA_030180095.1). Classification (NCBI taxonomy): domain Eukaryota; kingdom Viridiplantae; phylum Streptophyta; class Magnoliopsida; order Magnoliales; family Magnoliaceae; genus Magnolia; species Magnolia changhungtana. The sequence continues at coordinate 5,323,342 of JASAUF010000474.1, forward strand.
AAGTTATTTCTTTTCTTCATTGGTGCCAGACGTTGAGGAAATGGTGCTTTGGGCACGTATGGTGGCACATTAGTGGTTCCTGGAGAGTCAGAGAGCTTTTGAATTTTGGATGCATTGGTGTGTCTCTCTGCTTCATCTTGATCTTCCGCTTTAGAATCTGATTCATCCCTAGGTATCTCTATTCTGTTATCAACTGTTTGCCCGACCTAAGGGTAGTGATCGATTTGGCTTGCTCATGATATTGTCCTTGGTTAGAATTAGAGCCAATCTCATATCTGTCCCTTTGGATTAGCCACAGTTGACTAGGTAACTTGCCTTTCTCTCTCTCACTCAATGTGGCAAACTAGTTGACCCATTTGTACTTCCACTTGGCAATGGATTGCGCATTTGCATGTAAGCTTTCTTTGGTTGGCTAGTAAGGTTTGTTGGGTGTCTTTTTGGAATTGGAGAGAACTCGCATAAAAAGATTGAGTGTATCCTCAAGAGATGGTTTCCTTGATTGTGTAGGCAATTGTTGATATTGCGGAAACCTGTTGAAATTGTTGACCGCAACTTGGGAGTGCGGTTGCATGGGAGGATTTCCAGATGGTCCTCCTTGTTGTGGTCCTTTTGCCCAAGAGAAATTTGGATGCCTAGCCCAACCTCGGGTTGTAAGTTTCGCGTAAGGATTATTCCAGTGTCTTTGAAAAGTGTTCATTGCATGTACTTGTTCAGAAAGAAGTTCGGGGATGCTTTGCACTGATGGACAAGACCGCATAGGATGGGCGGGACTAGAACATATGGCACATGCGTCGACTTGAGTTGTTTGTGGAGGTCCATTATTTAATACAGAGCATCAACTTTCTTTGTCAGTTATCAAGCTTGGCGCACGTATCTGGCATGACTCCTATCTCATATATACCACCTCTCTTCGTGGTTGGGACTTGTCACCTCTATTTGAATAGTCCCATTCTTTGGGAATTTTCACACAAGGTTTCAAAGAAGTTCCATGCTTCGGTATCGCTTTTGGTCATGAAGGACCCTCCTTGGTGGCATCAACCATGCGACGGTTCTGGGGTGTCAAACCGTCATAAAAGTATTGCACTTGTTGCCACTTCTCAAAACCGTGGTGTGGACATTTAAGAAGTAAGTCCTTCCATCTTTCCCAACATTCATGAAAGTGCTCTCCTCTTTTGTGTGAAATTAGTGATTTCTCTACGGAGAGCATTAGTTTTGTGAACAGGAAGAACTTGTTTAAGAACTTTCTAGACAATTGGTCCCATGTAGTGATAGACCCAACTTCTAGAGAATTCAACCATGCCTTCGCCTTATCCTTCAAAGAAAAAGGAAACAGCGAGGCGGATCGAATCGTCCGAGAAGTTTTGAAATTTAAAGGTGGAGCAAATGTCTAGGAATTCTTTCACATGATGATATGGGTCCTCCTTGTCCAACCCATAAAAGGAAGGCAACAATGTATGACCCCAGTCTTGAGTTCAAAGTGTGTTTGCCGTGGTGGTGGGCAACACTATGCATGAAGGTGCATTGAATTGGACAGAGCCGAATAATCTCTAAGAGTTTTAGTTCCATTTTCTTCTCGCCATTTCAACTGGGATGTCTTTCAATCTTCTATGGAATGTTCTTTCTATTTGGGATCAAAAGGTGCTAGTTCTTTATCTAGAGATCTACGTCCTAGCATAAACTAAGTAACAACCTAAGAGAAAGAAAACTAGAACTAGAAATTATGCTCAAAAAAAAAAAAAAAAAAAAAAAAAAAAAAAAAAACAAGTTAAAACAATGTGAATAAGAATGGGAAGAAAGAACCAGAAAAGGAGATGATTGATGGCGAAGATTTAAGAAGCTCCCCCTTCACTTAGTAGCTTCCTTCCTCAATTCTCGTAAATAAAAACAAAAACAAATCAAGTTTCCTAAAATAATGATAGAAAAATCCTAAGCAACGGTTAATTTCTAAAAAAGAAAGTTTCTAAAACTAGAAAATAGAAAGTTACCAAATCCAAATTTAGAAAGTAGAAAATTCCTAAAAATTAAGAACCTAAATCTCAAAATAAAAAGTAAAGAGGACTGGAGAATTTAGAAAGATGTTACCAATTGGAGATCTATGTTAAAATCCTGCAAAAGAAAACAAAACAAGTTAGTTTCTAAAACAGAAAATCTAAAATTAGAAATTTTCTAAAAAAAAAAAAATAGTTTCTAAAAAGGAAAGAAATCCTAGAATTAGAAAGTTACTAAAACTAAAAAGCTAAGTTAGTTTCTAAAAAGGAAAAAATTTCTAAAACTAGAAAATAGAAAGTTACTTAAAAGAAGAATCTAAATCTAAAATTAGAAACTAAAAATTTCTAAAAAAATAAAATCCTAATTCTAAAAATAGAAATTAGAAAAAGTAAGAAACTTGGAAGGGATTACCAAATTAGAAGTTTATTTCAGGACCCTACAAAACAGGAAATAGGTTAGTTCTAAAATAAAGAAAAAAAAAAAATTCTAAGTTAGTAAAATCCTAAGCTATGAATTATGATAAAAGAGAATCCTAAGTTCAATTTGGAACGAAACAGTCCAACGGCGCCAAAAACTTGTTCACTCCCCAAGTATAGGGTTGTGATCTAGTAATAACTCTCGGTAAGATCGAGGTCGAATCCCACGAGGACCGATCGTCACAATTCAAATCTGTGATCCTCCTTAACTAATTCAACAAATAATGGAGCAAATTACTAACACAAATTTATGGAAAATAACTATTGAGGATAGGGAAGAAAATTCAATAAGAGAAAGAGCACTAGGACTTTCGAATCCACCCCTAATTATCCCACCCCTTGTTTTGTCTCTGTTAATTCACTTTAATATAGATTGATCTAACTTATCTAGAGAAAGCACAATCTGTGTCCTTAATCGGGCATCTGATTGTCTAATTCCTTCAAGCAATGCCATGAATAACATATCCCATGTCCAAATCGGGCATATGGAATATGCGATTCGAGAAAGCACCCTGTTTCTTCCTCTACAGAACCGTTCATGATCAGATACAAGCACCTAGAATAAGCATCCGGACCACATCCATCCATAGACTCGATCAAGTTCATAGATGGAGAAGTATAGAATTTAAAGCAATCAAGCACACTAGGGAAAGAAACAAACCAATCTAATTAAAATAAAATCAACATAGAAAAAGAGGTGTTCAAATTAGGGGTTTCATCTCAGCCCTAGCTGAGAGATTAGTTACCCATAAAATCCATTAAACATATGGATAAATAAAATTCAATAACAAACATCAAACCAATTTCTCTCTTTCTTCTTTCTTTCTTTTTCTTCTCTCCTTTGCTCTAGATCTGGAATTCTCCACCTTTTTTCAATCTCTGAATGCCCCTCATGTTTTGCAACTCTTTTTATAGCTGATGGAGTGGCTGGAGTGGTGAAATTCGGATTTGGGAAGTTGCCGCACGCTGCAAAGAAAATTCCTTTTCGCATGACCAAGTTCGGGACCTCAAAACACCATACTTTCCTCGTTCAAATTCCAACAAACACCGTCCCTTAGGACTTTCTTGGGTCCTCTACATGATAGACGGTTCGGATCAGACTGTCATATGATCAAAGATGGTGGCCCACAACCGCCGGAAAACCGGATTTCCAAATTTGTGCAAAACTTTCGCACCCTTTCATTTCGTCGTGATCGGTGAGCCCCATAGAAGTATTTTTCGGAAAATCCACCCCGTCCATTGGATTCAGGATGAAATTTCAGTCAAGAATAGGTAGTTTTGAACGTCCATTGATGCGGCCCAGAGAAGAAAATACAAAAAGATCAGATTTGGACGTTGCAGAGCAGCCCTTTTGTGGCCTCTGTACCGCACACATGTGCACGCATGGGTGTAAAGTATCAGCATGGTTTTGAAGCTTTCGAACCCCTCTACACGATGGACGGTTTGGATCATCCGTACGAGTGACGAGTGGGGCCCACTAGCGACCGTAAAAATGGACAGCGTCGTCCGTTCGCTGCCGCAGAAACGGGAATGCGGACGCTGTCCGTACTGGTGGGGCCCATTATCATAGTTTTTTTGCAAAATCTAGCCCGTCCACCGAATTCCTCTCGGAATTTCGGTTGGAAATATATAATTTCCATCTATTGTTGATGAGGCCCACATGGTTTCCTGTTCCACCGTCCAACCGATGTTTGAACGGTTTTAGATCTGATCTCCACTTTTATTTGAAATACGGCCACCTACACCTTAGTAACATGGGCCTTAGAGAGCCAATGGACGGTCTGGATTATAGATATGGACAATAGGTGGGGCCCACAACAGAGACCGACGGTCTCGTTTGCCAAGAATCCCAAGAGCATGCCGTTTTTGGATTTTGAGAAGGAAAGTCGGTCAGCGCCGCTGACCGACCTTTGGATCTTTAGGTGCACACCCTGCGCGCTCGTGCACCATACACATGCGATGTACATATGGGTCCCACAGAGATGTTTTTAACAAATCTGCTCCGTCCATCCGTTTTCCCATCAAATATAAGGGGTTGATGCTAACTTTCTGGCATATCCACTTATCAGGTGGACCCCAAATTGGAAATTAATGGGCTAATCTGTCCGTTGGACCACTTCCCGAGATCTTCAATGGCTGAAATTTAATATGTACGGTTAATTTACGATCCGCATCACATGTATGAAGTTTCGAGCTGATTGGATGGCGGGAACCATGTGATCTTGCATTCTGAACCAATTTCGGGCCTCTTTAACGTGAACGACTTGATTTCCTCGGGTCCCAGGCATGTAAATTCTTCAATATTGGTCCTCTGGAGTCCATCCCGTGCTCTGGTAATTTTGGAGCGTCAAATCCATCCTTTTAACATCATTTTTCAATACACGCTCCTGATTTCATCCTGTAATAAAAAAAATAATTAAAATATGACATTACGCATTATCATGAATGTAAAATCAGGTAATAGTCGGGGTCTGATATGCAATATTCGACCCTCATCAGTAAATGATATTTTTTCATCAGTAAAGAGTATTACCGACGAATTTTTTTGTCGGCAAATTCATCGATAAAAGACCGTGGGTAAAGGCCTTTACTGACGAAAAATGAGACCGTCGACAATAGTAAGACTTTTACCGACGAATTTTGTTGTAGGTAAAAAATATTGATGAAACTTTTACACACGAATTTTATCGTAGGTAAAAATGTTGACGAAACTTTTACCGACGAATTTTTTCATAGGTAAAAACATTGACAAAACTTTTATGCATGATAAAATACGGGAAGACTTTTACCTACGAAATTATTTGTAGGTAAAAAATGTTGATGAAACTTTTCCCTGCGAAAATTTTCGTAGGTAAAAATGTGGATGTACCTTTTACCTAAGAAATTCATCGTAGGTAAAAAAATGTTGATGAAACATTTCCCTACGAAAAGTTTCATAAGTAAAAATGTGGATGAACCTTTTACCTACGAAATGTTTCATAGGTAAAAAATGTGGATGAAACTTTTCCCTACGAAAATTTTTGTAGGTAAAATGTGGATGAAACTTTTACCTATGAAAGTTTTCATAGGTAAAAGTCTCTCTCTCTTTTTCTTTTTTTTTCAAAATTCAGGCAAAAAATGCTGATATACACCTGTTACAACATATTTCATCATATTCACATTCACATCCATCCAAACACAAACTACATTCTCATCCAAACACAAACCACATCCATACATATACAAACAATCTTATCCACATCACATTCATCCACGTGCAAATACATATAAGTTTAACATTCGTATATAAAATAAATCTTAAATAAAAGACAAAAAATCACAAAGGTTATAGGTTTAGGTTTAATTTTAGGTTATAGGTTTAGGTTTAGGTTATACGTTATAGGTTAGGTATAGTTTGTAGGTTGTAGGTTGTAGGTTGTAGGTTTAGGTTTAGGTTTAGGTTTAGGTTTAGGTTATAGCTTTAGGTTTAGGTTATAGCTTTAGGTTTAGGTTATAGCTTTAGGGATTTGAGAATAGGTTTAGGTTTAGGAATTCGGGTTTGGGTTAGGGTTATAGGTTTGGGTTTAGGTGTAGGTTTAAGTTAAGTGAATTAAGTTTAGGTTTAGGTTTAGGTTAAGGTTAAGGTTATAGGGTATAGGTTTATGTTATAGTTTTAGGTTTAGGTTTAAGTTATAAGTTTTACGTTTAGGTGTAGCTTATAGGTTATAGGTTTAGGGATTTGAGAATAGGTTTAGGTTTAGGTTTAGGAATTTGGGTTAGGGTTTAGGTTTAGGCTTAGGGATTTGAGAATAGGTTTAGGTTGCGGTGTTTAGGTTTAGGTTTAGGTTAAAGGTTATGGTGTAGGTTATATGTTATAGTTTTAGGTTTAGTTTATAGGTTTAAATTTTGGTTTAGGTTTAGGTTTAGGTTATAGGTTATAGGTTTAGGGTTTAGGTTTAGGTTTAGGTTTAGAGATTTGATAATAGGTTTAGGTTTAGGTTTACGTTTATGAATTCGGGTTCGAGTTAAGGTTTAGGATTTGAGAATAGGTTTAGGTTATAGGTTTAGGAATTCGGGTTCGGGTTAGGGTTATAGGTTTGGGTTTAGGTGTAGGTTTAAGTTAAGCTTAATTAAGTTTTGGTTTAGGTTATAGGTTTAGGTTTAGGGATTTGAGAATAGGTTTAGGTTTAGGAATTTGGGTTTGGGTTGAGGTTAGGTTATAGGTTTGGGTTTAGGTGTAGGTTTAGGTTTAGGTTTAGGTTATAGGTTATAGGTTTAGGTTAAGGTTAATGTTATATAGGTTATAGGTTATAGGTTTAGGTTTAGGTGTAGGTTATAGGTTATAGGTTTAGGGATTTGAGAATAGGTTTAGGTTTAGGGATTTGAGAATAGGTTTAGGTTTAGGTTTAGGAATTCGAGTTCGGGTTTAGGTTTAGGGATTTGAGAATAGGTTTAGGTTTCGTTTCTAGGTTTAGGTTAAGGTTTAGGTTTTAGGTTTAGGTTAAAGGTTATAAGTTTAGGTTATAGGTTTAGGTTAAGGTTATAGGTTTAGGTTTAGGTTTAGGTTTAGGTTTAGGCTTAGGTTTATGGGTTCAGGTTATAGGTTATAAGTTTAGATTTAGGTTTAGGTTATAGGTTTAGGTTAAGGTTTAAGTTTAGGGTTAGGAAATCATTATACTCACTGTAAATATATGTAGTTTATCTAAACCGTCGATCTGCTTTTCCAGATCATTTAAGGGGTTAAAACCAGAATTGAATCATATCTAAAACTCAGGTGGACCATACCATAAGAAATAGTGGGTATAATGATTTCCATCATTGAAACCTTTCTAGGGCATGTAGTGATGCTTATTTATCATTTAACCTGTTCAAAAGATCACACAGACGATGATGAAGGAAAAAAAATAAATATCAATGATTCCCACCTTCCAGGGACCCCCACTCAACATCCGGATAGCTCCGACGCACATCTGGGTCTACTCCATCAATTTCGAGCTAATACATAAACATGAGCCTATCCAAATGGTCAGACCACCCATATTGTGTCCATAGGAAATGGACAACTTCATCATGGTCATATCAGCGGTTTCCACCTTCCAGGGACCCCCGCTCAACATCAGGATAGCTTTGACGCACATCCAAGTCTGTTCCATCAATTTCGAGCTAATACATAAACACGGGCCTGTTTAAATGGCCAGGCCACCCATATTGTTGTCCATAGGAAATGGACAGCTTCATCATGGTTATAAATGCGGTTCTCACCTTCTAGGGACCTCCGCTCAATTAAATCCTAAATTAGTTATAGGGTATACTTCATGACTTCCCAATCCTAGTGTTCACATTCATCACTCCATCCACCTCATGGGTCATTAGGGCTTTCCAAAAGAGTGACTGGAAATCATAAGAAGTGTTTCTACAATGCTGTTTGTATTTATTTTGTTGAGGGTCGTAAAAATGCTATTTTTATTTATCATAATTGAAAGCATAGGCTTCTTGATACACACAAGCGCGCGCGCACACACACACATTTGTATGTATGTATGAGCAAGTAATGAAATTTCATTGGAAAAGCCAAAGGGTTTGATGATTCAGCATGTTGGGATTCTGTCCATGAATGGTTTAGGATATCCATTAGCAATGACAAAGGAAAGAAACTACAAAAGTTCTAGAGGTTAGTTTTCAATTCTCTACGAAAGGAAAAGATAAAGAGAAGAAATTGACAAGATGTGTTCTGTTTTTTGGTTAAGTTTTCTCTTTTCCTGAATTTTACTCATGCATATACATAAACACGTACACATGCATGTCTATCAAGCCTTTAAAAAAGTATTGACTCATCCAAGTCACTGTGTAGACTCACTCATATCAAAATTTTCCAGTATGACAAGTCAAGTTCAAATCTCGAGTTTTCCAATCTCGCTAGAATCTGAATCTATTTAGAATCATTCTTAAAAACAATTTGCAAGTATCGACAAATACTAATTCAAACAACAAACAAAATGCAAGGCTGCTATTGGGCACACAACTGAATTGAGCGGTGAACGTCCAACTTGATCAAAGAGAAAATGATAAGCTGTAATTATGCATTCACAATGAGAAATTAGCTCTCAGGACTATGGTGCCACTATACAATGTAGATGTGGAATCATGCACACCAATGTCAAACCCCCCAAATCTTGGATGGAGCATAGCCCAAAAATACAATGATCAGATGATATTAACTGTCTAACTGGCAACCATCAAAATGGACGATTAAACAGCAATTGGTCAATGGTCCAAACTTAACAAGCAAAAATCAGATGGTTAAAAGATTTTCCAATCAGTGAGATTTCAGGTAATGTTCCATCTACAATGGGGCCTACAACTTTGAAGGTCAAAAACGTGTGTGTGGAACCGGCGTTATTCAACTAATTATAGCACCTGGGCCGACTACAGTCTAATAATTGCTACATTATTCAACTAATATAGTAATTCAATTCAACTCAAACGCAACCTAAATCGTTATTTGAAAGCATACTCACATTACATCAAACACGTTGCCATCGCTTGTACAGACAGGGTCCTCGAACGGAGTCAATACGAGGCTGAATCAAAATCAAAATATTAGAGGATGCTATGATATAGAAAACAAAGGACAATGAATGTAGAGAAGAAGGTGAAGTGATGAGTACGAGCAGCAGTAGAAGGGCAAGCGCTTGAAGGGTGCAGATAAATCCTTGGATTTGGCCCCGCCCCATTCAGTGGCCCACTCCGTTTTGGTGATGAACATCCAATCACTACACCAGAATATCAATTTTGGAACGAAACCTGATTTTGGTTCTGGAACGGTTTAACGTTTTAAGCCGTTTTAGATTTTAAACCGTACCAGAACCAAAATAAATGAGTAAATAAAACTCCCGTTCCCTCACCCCCCCTCTCTCTCTCTCTCTCCTTCATCACTCCCGATCTCTCTCCCGCTCCCTCACTCCCTCTCCCTCTCAATCTCTATTCTCTCCCTCTCTCTCCCGCTCCCTCACGCCCGATTTCCCTCTCTCTCTCTCTCTCTCTCTCTCTCTCTCTCCTTCATCACTCCCGATCTCTCTCCCGCTCCCTCACTCCCTCTCCCTCTCAATCTCTATTCCTCTCCCTCTCTCTCCCGCTCCCTCACGCCCGATTTCCCCTCTCTCCTCTCTCTCTCTCTCTCTCTCTCTCTCTCTCTCCCGCTCCCTCACTCCAGATCTTCCTCCCTCTCGATCTTTCTCCCTTATTCTCTCTCATTCAAACCCTAATTTGGGCCATTTCTTCGTGTCTATAGCGGTTCCCTTTTTTTTTTTCAAAACGTTTCGTCTTTCTGTGAAGATTTACAGATTTTTGGAGTTCACATCGACGGCTTGGCAGTTCTTCCCGCTTCCGGAAGCTTCAGATCGCCGGATTTCAAGCTTTTTCCGCCGAATTCCAAGCCAAAGCTCGGATTTTCTGGTGGATTTTCTAAGGTGCGTCGTTAATTTGGTAGAAATCCAAGAGTTAATTAATTTTATATAATCACGAAATTGCCCTTGCTTGATTGGGATTTCGGAGGGAGGGGACGGATGCTTCCATAGGTGTGTGGTCTCTGCTAGGATGGTAGGAAATCACAGGGGCAATATCGTCATTTTATTCTAGGCAGAAACTGATGGATCTCGAAATTGTATACGACCGTTCCACTGAGCTGCCCCGGAGATAGGAATGACTTGTTTTGTCCTTGAGATTTTCGTCTATCCTGGTGTGATTTACCCTGGTGTGATTTACTTGGGTGTCTAGAGAACCATAGTGGCAAAATGGTCTATTGGTACTGGTCTGTCCATTCCATCCAGTGTGTTGATTTATGAATGGTTTGGATTTACACACAAAAGAGCCAGAAAAATCTTTTATTTTCTGATGTTGGATACATGGATGTTTTTGCCCTCTAGCAAATGGGGAGGACATGGTAAGATGATAATTCAATGCATCTGGCGGTCTGAACTGTCTGATTTCGGCCATGGATTTGATGCAAAAAATCACTAAAATCCAGTTAGTGATTTTTATTTTTATTTCCACCATTACAAAGTTAGTATTGTTTGATCTCCATGTTTTCTTTTCTTTGATAGTTTTATGGGCCCTATTAATTAAAGAGACATTCAGATCATCTCATACATGTGGCACATGTAAATAAACTTGGGAGGATGAAATATTCTTCTTTGGTGGACCTTATCCCTCTCTTAGTAGATAAGAGTTGATAGATGTCTGATGGCCCCCAAATGGATGGGATAAGGCTATGAGAATGATTAGGTATATAGTTCTTGGATTGCTAAATGTCTCTGGGATTGTGTCCATGTCTTAGGTTGTTTTGGCAGAAGAAGTAAACCATGTAAGGTCGATCACCTTAAACCGGCCTCGCCAATTGTGCATTTACCATATTATCTCATTGTTATGAACTTCAAAAACATGCCTTAAGCCAATGACTTCGTTATTTGTGTAGGTGTAGTCGACACTCGCATTGCAAAATCTGCAGCCTAAGATCAAAGCTATCCAAGAAAGATATACTGAGCAATCAGGTAAGCACAACTTCTTATAGCTTTTGTTACGTGGAGAACTTTATACATTACCAAGCACGACTTGTTTGCATGACCCTTGTGTGAATGGCAGAAGCAGCTTGAACAAAATAGTTTTTTGTGCATTTAGATCTCTGATGTGCTCTTTCAAATATTCTCCTCATGAATGCTTTCTGCTAGCTAATCATAATTGAAAGCATGCTTGGTTTATCAAGAATTTAAGTAAAGTGCATATCCATTTTTTAATAGTTGATGGGGAACATATAACTGCTTTAGATAGAAATGGGTGGATCTAAAGAACCTCACCACACCAAAATTAGTTCCACCCATGGTTAGAGTGGACAACACGACCAAAAATCTTCTTTTCTTTTTTGGTAAATTGAAATTCATTACATGCCCACTTTATCAGTTATAATATCTGGACTGCAACATTTTGGGATGTAGGAGGAACTTAGTGCAAATGCTATATTAGTTGTGTCAATTCTTTGCTTGTAAAGCTAGTTCTTTGAAAAGGAGGAAAGTTTTTTTTTTTTTTTTTATATGGTTATTGCCAAGCTGATTTGTTTTTAAAGCCATGCCCCAGGCGATTTTTTCCTGTGTTTCAATTTTCATTTGCTTCAATGTTTCTAGTACTTTTTATACTACTGCTCTTCAAAAATTTTACTATTTTTTTATGAAATACAACTAGGAGCAATTTCTGGCCACTAGGCAGAATCCTCTCCCCAAAGTCAGAGCCAAACTTAATGGAAGAGGAAGAAGAGAATGAAGCGAGAGCCACCCAAAGACACCATGTGCATCCCCTATTTTGGGTCAGTTTTATTTATTTATTTATTTTATATATGGGCGAACCTTACTGTACAGGTTCTTTTTTTTTTCTTTTTCTTTTATATATGAGCACATCTCACTTTACATATGCATGCAGCTCATTCGATGAGTGGATTGGCTTTAGTCAGGGCACTTACACAATGCAGCCAGTCTATACCTAGATCTCACACCAATGTTTCTACACTCACACATGTAGTTTATTGCATAGGGATGAAAATGCAGTGAACGTTCAACTTTCAAATGATTCTGGTTTTAATTTCTACATGCCAATTTCACTTACCTTTTATCTATGCAGGGAACTGCAAAAGCCTACCAACTGTAATATGCCAAAATGACAATTTGAATGCTATTTGAAATGCTTATAGATTCCTACCAATTGTCCATGCTCCGCATCGAAGTCATGCTTTTACTATTATCATTATCAAATTCTTTTTTTACAAACATCATGTCAGACTTCTTTTTTACTATATTCCAATTTTCTGTTTGATTTTTTATGTCCAGAGATACAGGTTCATGGACGAAAGAATTCCATTGATGCGTTGCTTGCCAAATAGGTTGTCCTTCCACCCCAAATGACAACCAAGGTGAAAGGCCTTTTAAAAGGTATGTGATTTGCAATTTTAAAAGGTCTTTTTTATGATTTTTTCAGTGCTTCTTTATGTAAGTTTTGGAAATTTAATCTTTTAAGCATGCCTGGTTTTTTCCCCCCAAAATCAGCTTGGGTTTTGTGGTTCTCTCTATTTTCATTTGTTTTGGTATTGGATTTTTTCTTTTAATTTATCTAATTTCTTTTCTGTTTTTTCAGGGTTGTGATTGACAATGATGCTTGTAAGAATGAAACCGCTATTCAAGTAACCTGGAATACCTTTTCACTAATTACTGGTTTGGTTTTGGGTTGGGAATTTGAATCAGGAGAGAAACATTCAGTGTTTCTGTTTTTTGATTTTCCAAAAAGTTGTTTATATATAGGGTGCATTTGGTTGCACCAAATATAATGCAATTTCTTGATGTTTTGCACTAAACTAGACTGATTAATAATGAAATAGTGCCTTGACTCTTCCGTGGTTTGATCATAATCCAGCAAATGTTTGAGCTTAGTAATCTGATATATCTATTGCCATTTCTGTCATTCTACAAGAATACAATCATTACCCAGGAAATCTGGATTATCAGTCAACAATTTCTTTTCTCGAAGTTAGGTGGGTCCACTATGTAGCTTCCCTTGCACAAATTCAGGTCATCTGCTCATCAAAATGTGGTTAGATTAATGATGCACACATACTGTTCGATAAAATGCTCGTGAGAGATGTTTCCGAGATAAATGTGGTTCCTCTAGAAGTGTTTTCTCATTGGCCCTTGCCAATGTAGTTCTTTGGGTTGGGCTACAGCCCTTGTAATTTTTCTGCTTCCTCTTTCTATCTTTTTTGTTGTTTGTTGTTCTTTTTCTTTCGGCTTTGCCATTTTTAATAAAGTTGTCATCTTGTGTACCACACACGTGGCACATGTTTTCCGAGTGACATGAATATCACAACGAACAAGGAGCTTGCTGTTGCCTTGGCTTCTCATCCTCCTTATGAAGTTCCTATCTCAAAGACAAAAGTTATGCATCTCCATTGCCAGGTTCGATGCTGGTATCACAGAATTTCTATATGTAGTTTTATTGGCTTTTGTTGGTTGAAGGTAGATTGTTGCTTTGACCATTCCTTTGCAGGCCACTGATTAGATGGCTAACATGGTCTGATCTCCATTTTTGTGATATGGCATGTACAGATGTAGGCCCACCAGATCAACACTCCCATTCACTACACGTTTTGCAATGTTTATCATTTGGAGGGAGAGCTACCTAGTACTTCTATGGTGCAACATGTGTATTAGCATTCTTCATCCTGCAGATAACAGTCGCAACTAGAAATTAAGATTTTTATTTTTATTTTTATTTTTATTTTTTTCTGAATCTAAAATCTGATGGGCCAAACATAGGAGCATTTGGGATGGGGAGGACCATCACTAAAACCTTTCTGATTGCGTGGGGGGACCAACAGGTTTTGTATCTACCATCCAATCTATTAGAAGATGTACCCATCAAGAAAATGGAACCCCAAAATTCAGACCATTTCAAAATTCAGACCAAACTCTCCTAAACAGGAAGACAATGGGATGAACTCGTCATCATCTAAGCCTTATCCCAACGACTTGGGTTCGGCTACATGAATCCTTTCCTGCCACTCCACTCTATCAAAGGCCATAACTTCAATTAGACCATAGGTCATCAAGTCTTTAGACTATAGGCTTTAACTATGAAGATAAAACCAGGCTTGTCCATCCGCTTGCCAAACAAATGAATGATTAAAAAATTTCATTTATTAGATTTTTCGTGCAAGGGCCATCACGTTATAGTTAGTTTTGTTTCTGAATCTTGTGACTAGTGGATGCTAGGAGTTTTGTGTTAGTTTTCTTTGAAATCTCATTAGATGAAATTACACTTGACCTACATCTTCTTTCAACATGCCATTATTCTGACTTTGGAAGATCACATGGTAGGTTGTTTGTCATTTCCCATGATTCTATTATCTATTTTGTGTTTTCTTTTGTAAATCTCTTACATTGGGGGGATCTGTATTTTGGTTTCATTTTGTAATGTTTGGTGAATTGTTTTTTTTTTTTTTTTTCATATCTGAAATCATGCTATTGTTCCGATTTTGGTATTTCACAAAGTGGGTTGTTCTGATTTTGGTAGATCACATGGTAGGTTTTTTTTTTACATATCTAAAACAAACTCACTAAGCTTACCCTGGTATACTCCTATTTAGAGAAAGACCCACTGCCGAAGCTGAAGAAGCTGTCAAACCTTCGCATTCTCAGATTGCTTTGGTCTTCTTATTGGGGAAAGGAAATGGTTTGTATTCTAATTTCTGGCTGTTCATAGAGAATATTGATAAGCCAAGAGGTTTGAATTTTGTGATAAGTTAATTCTTTCAAGTTGATATTGATTGAAAACGGTGATTTCCTATTCAAGACAAAAATTTATTCGCATTTGTAATATGTCTACAATTTTACTAGATTTGTAATTTTTGGCTGTTTATTTGTAGTAATTGATCGATGGATTGGCTGTAAGATAGCATGAATGTAGTGACTGCCAAAAGGGAGCCGCATTTCAGGTGGGCCACGAGAAGATTTGCCAATAGCCCCGGCCTGCCAGATAAGAAATTTCGTTTGGATACTCATTTTTTGCACAAGCGGATTCAGTGAGGCCGTGATTGTGGGGCCCAACTTATTCTATTTTCTGTACATCCACGCCGTCTATACGTTTTGCCAGCTCATTTTAGATCATGAGCCCGAAAATGAAGCATATTCAAAGCTCAATTGGACCACACCACAAGAAACAGTGGTGACTGAATGCCCACCATTTAAAAAGTTCTTGTGGGCCGCAAAATTTGGATCGAGCTGATATTTGTGTTTTCCCATCATCCAGGTCTATGTGACCTTATCAATATAGGTTGGATGGCTAATAAACATTACGATGGGCCGTAGGAAGATGTACATCAATGCCACATTAGGAAATGAGGCACCTCCATTTCAGGAGTTTGCCTCTCCAAAGGTACGAAAGGTGCGAATCATTGGTATGCCACCGCAAGCAATGGTATCAAAGGTCAGTCGTGGGGCCTAAGTAGCTTCCGTTTCACATCCAACTTGTTTAAAAGGTGCTTCCCATCCCTATGTCTACAATTTCTATGCACAATTTTACTAGGTTTATGCATTTATACCTTTCAGTATTAATTTTTTTCGGTAGTATTTCGAGGTGCTGAATTGCGTCCGTTAGTGACGTTGCCTTGGATATCTGTTTGTCTATGCAGTGGAAGCCAGCCAACTTTTATCACAAGCACGACTATAGAAGTTGTTGTTCATTGATCACTTGTTACTTCTATGGAGAGGATGGAGGTTGTTTAAAACAGATACGTGAGGTTTATTCTGAGACATGATGGTTGTTGATGTTCCTGCATCCTTGATGCTTTGTTACTAACCAATAAATGCATTTTCAGATTTCTGGTGCTAAAATTACCATCATCGAACCGCACTGGGGCAACCGAGACCGCCATTATAATATTAGGAACACCGAATGCACCTATGCCGCCTGAGCACGCTTCAAGCATTTGTAATGAGTGGGGACAAACCTCCCCCGATTTGTAGTGGATGGGTAACCTTCCTTGCATTCTTCCTGTTGTATCAAAGAAAACCCTTTTCCGTGTTTGGAAAGCTGATTTGGAATGGATTTTTCTCATGGTTGGTTGTTCTGTTTGCATCTTCATTATTTTCAGGTTTTGACCCTTTCAATACAATTCTAGGCATAACTTGCAAGCATTTCATAGCTTTAAACAAACCATTTTAACAGTCTCTAGGATGCTTTTGTAGTACATCAATGAATTTGCTCTAATTAGTCCATTTTTTGCCACATTTTGTAGGTGGAATATCAATTATCCATTCATTCATACATGTGAGGCTCATGTATGATTTGACTGGCCCATTTTGGCCTAAGCTGTATTCATCATGGCCCTGCCTCATGGACTTCCTGAATACTTAGCAAGTGTGCCAAGCACAAGCATATTTCCTAATTCTAATTTTCTCCAAAAGTCAGGTCGGCCACATTGCAAGAAATAATAGGGATTGGACACTCACCATTGAAAATTTATTAGGGCTCACAAAAGTTTAAGACAAGGCTGATATTTGTGTTTTCTCTTCATCCTTGTGGACATCACCTGATGAATGGGTTAGATAGAACATAAACAGAATGGTGGGCTCCATAAAGGTCTTATTGATGATGTTTCCATCCTCTAGTATTTCTTGTGGTGTGGCCCACCTAGGTTTTATTATCTACCTAGTTTTTTTTTTTATTAGCTCATGGACTACCATGACTTGACAAAACTGATGGATGAAGTGGTGTCACAAGGACATTGAGACTTTCTGATCTTTGTTACATCTAAAAAATATATCCTCCTAATAACTATGGTCTAAAGAGATTGAGACTTCTTAAGATCCATCAGCAACAAGTATTCCATGTTGCAGCTTTCCTTTAACAATTTCATGCTTTTGGTAGGAATTATGGAACTGCATCCAGGAGGGATCAATAGCATCCCAAGTAAAGCATGCATAGAAATTTGTATGCCGCCTCTTTGGTGAATAAAATTCAGTAAGACCCAGGATATTTTTAATATTTGTGATTTTGAAGGAGAAAAAAAAAGATATGGGTTCAGTAAGGATTCCTTCATTGAAATTCTATTTTCTGTATAAGATGCCTTCATTAATTATATGGCGATTAATTATCTTTAATTCCTAGCATAATAGTTAGTATGACTTTAAGTTACCAATTAACTTCATTTTCTATAGTTATTTATATTCTTAGGTGGGAAGCGCCTTGTTCCTGTGGGTCTAGGAGATGATCAATGCATTGAGGGAGCTTCACACGCCATCTCCGCAAAGCTATAATTTAAAATGCTAGCCTTTACTGTAGCTTATTTTATAAATTTGATTTTGCAATGAAACATCTTCAAGCACATTATTTTCTTATGTTTTTCTTTGGATTAATCTCTATTTTGATGGAATGTAATAAACTTCTGTTAATATATTTCCTTTGATCCTAAAATTTGTGTTTATCTAGGTTTAAAATTGTTCATAAAATTACATCCTAAAATCTAACCGTTGGCAACGTTAAGAAGGTTTAATACCGTTTTTAAAATTTCGTTCCTATAATATGACCGCTGGCACCAGAACGGTTTAAAACCGTTCCTAAAATTCCGTTTATGAAATTGGAAACGGTACCCAAAACGGTTCTGGACCGTTCCTGTTTTTCTGCGACGCCTCATTTAGGAACGGTTTAAAACCGTTCCTGAATCATTTAGGAACGGTTAAAAACCGTTCCTAAATGACGATTTTGGTGTAGTGAATCTTTGCTATGCTGCTTCTTCCCCATCTCTGTCTGAAGGGGAGAGAGAAAAAGTAATTCTAGGGCTTTTGTGGTTTTCCTCCGCCTGTTTCGTCGGTTCTTCGAGCCCTTGCTGGAAAATCTAGGGTTTCTCTCTCTTTTCTATTCTTTTTTCGGATCGGCTAAAAATCTCTCCTTGAAGAGGAAAAGGAAAAACTAAAAGGGCCGTAGGTGGTGGTGGCCCACCTCTATTTGACGTTGGTCGGTGGACCGGTGGTGGTCGTCCGGTGGATTTCTAGTAGTCGGGTGTTGGGAGGGCGTGCGGCGGGTTGATAAAGAGAAGAAAGGGAAAGGTAAAGGGAACTTGGGTTGGGTGGGGTTGGGTACATAGGGAAAAGGTTCTGTACGGTCGAGCTCATGGGAACTTCCCACGAGGTCGAGCTGTGTGGGCCCCACTGTGATTCGTGTCGACCATCAACACCGTGCATTTGATGGGCCCCCTTTAAATTATGGGATATCCCAAAAATCAACCGTATATGGAACTTAGGTGGGCTATACCGTCTAAAATCATGTGAGGAAATGCCTAAAACATATAAAAGCACTTGGTGGGGCCCACTTGAAATTTTGATGCATATGAAACTTGGTCTAACTCCTCATCCAAGTGGGACACACATAATGGATGGGCTGGATTTGTGAACCACATCTCGGTGGTCCCAACAAATGATTATGAATATTTAATGGAGGGCAACCCCTCTCAACTTTTGTATGTGGTGTGGCCCAAAATAGTCTAGGATTGACTTGATTTTTAAGCCCCACGCCCACCATGGAATGGTGCATCTGACTGATGGGGTAGATGTTCGACACCCATCACGGTGGGGCCCACACAGCTCGACCTCATGAGAAGTTCTCATGAGCTCGACCGTATGGAACCTTTTCCTATATATATATAATTTGATAAATTATAAAATTAATAACCAGCCGAGTCAAGTCAAGTTGAAATACCACCTAGTCAAACTTGGCTCGAATAAAGCTCTTTGTTGATGGCTCTAACAGAGCTCTTTGTTACCCAGCTCCTGTGGCCTGACCTCAGCCAACCTGATGTCAGACTTGACCTTGGGCCCACTTTGATTTATATATTGTATATCCATATGGTCCATTTGTTTTGCCAACTCATTGTAGGATATGAGCCCAAAAATGAATCATATTCAAATCTTAAGTAGACTACAACATAAAAAACAATGGTAATTGAACACCCACCATTAAAAACTTTATGGAACAACCTTAGTGCCCACTGTAATATTTATTTTTATCTGACCTATTGATTAGGTCAGACATACCCGGACGAAGGAAAATAAAAAAATAAAATTATTTAAAAAAACAAATATAAGCTTCATCCAAAATGTGGTATGGTCCAACAGAAATTTGGATGTGCTCCATAAGCTGACAAAACGGATGAATGGTGTGGATATATAATACTTTAAGGTAGGCCCAATAGTTAGGGCCGCACCTAAATTGAGAGGTATATAAAGATCATTTTATGACTTGATCCTAAAAATGAGAGGTATATAAATCTCAGGTGCACCACACCATATGAAAACAATAGTGATTGGATATCCATCATTAAAATCCTCTTAAGGTCCACTGTACTATTTATTCGACATCCAATATGTTGATTAGGTCATACAGGGCCAGATGAAGGGAAAAAACAAAAATCAGCTTGATCCAAAACTTTTATGGCCCCAAAATGTTTTTTAATGGTTGACGCTCATTCAACACTGTTTCCTGGAATGTGGTCCAGTTAAGATTTGGATATATCTCATTTTTGGTCTCATACTCCAAATCTTATTTTTGGTCTCATACCGTAAAATGATCTGTAAAAATAGATGGACGGCATGGATGAAATGAATACATCATGGTGGGGCCCACGGAGACCGACCACCAGCCATTGGCCGGTGTAAAGGGGAATAGCCAATCCGTTTATGTATCTGTAGGGCATCTCTTGGACGCCCTACTTTCACTCACGTACACCTCACAATTTCCGTGGGCATCACTATGATGTATTTGTTATATCCACACCGTCCATCCATTTTGAGATATCATTTTAACTCATGAGCTAAAGAATGAGGCAGATATAAATCTGTAGTGGACCCCACCACAGAAAACAGTGGGAAGAGTGATTCCCACCGTTGAAACTATCTTAAGGCCCATCGTAATGTTTATTTGAAATCCAACCTATTGAAAAGTTAAAAAATACATGAAATAAGGGAAAACACAAATATCATCTTGATATAAAACTTTTGTGGCCTTTAGAAGTTTTTAATGGTGGGCGTCACTGTCCCATTGTTTTCTGTGCTGGGGTCCACTGGAGCTTAGGATTTAACTCATTCTTTGGATATTGCCCTAAAATGATCTCTCCAAATGGATGGAAGGTGTGGATATAAAACATACATCATGGTTGAATGAGAGGTATATAAATATCAGGTGGACCACACCACATGAAAACAATAGTGATTGGATATCCATCATTAAAATCCTCAGCCCACTGTACTGTTTATTTGACATCCAATCTATTTATTAGGTCAAACAAGCCTAGATGAAGGGGAAAAACAAAAATCATCTCGATCCAAAACTTTTATGGCCCCCAAAATGTTTTAAATGGTTGACGCTCATTCAACATTGTTTCCTGTAATGTGGTCCCTTTCATATTGGGATGTCCTCATTTTTTGTCTTATGCTGTAAGATGATCTTTAAAAATAGATAGACGACCTGGATTAAACACATACATCATGGTAGGGCCCATAGAGCACCAACCACTAGTTATTGGATGGTGTCAGGGGGAGTAGCCAATCCATTCTCCTTATTTGTGGTGTGGTCCATTTAATCTTTGGATATGATTCATTTTTTGGATAATTCTCTAAAATTATCTCGAAAAATGGATGAACGGTGTGGGTTGATCCCAAATTTTCAGTAAATCCAAAACTCAAGTGTACCATGCCACGCGAAACAGTGTGGAATAATGATTTCTACTGTTGATACCTTCCTTGGGCCCACAGTAATGTTTATTTGACATCCAGAATGTTCATAATATCAAAAAGATATAAATGAAGAGAAAACACAAACATCAGCTTGATCCAAAACTTCTATGAATGTTATTTTTAATGGTGGATGTTCAGTCCCCACTTTGTAGTCCACTTAAGCTTTGGACCCGCCCCATTTTTTGGTTAATATATTAAAATGATCCGAGAAAAGCGTTGAACGGTATGGAGAAAGTCAATTCATGACTTAGGTGGGCCAAGAGCTTAAAAATAAAGTCAATCCATGATTTGGGTGGGCCACACTACATAATATAATGGAGAGGGGTTTCCTTAAAACATTCATAATCATATATTGGGCCTGCCTAAATGTAATTCACATATCCAACCCACTCATTATGTGTGTCCCACTCGGATGAGGGGTCAGACCAATTTTCAGCCGCATCCAAAACTCATGTGGGCCCCACTAAGTGTTTTTATATTTTTGAGATATCTCATAACCTAAAGGGGACACATCAAATCCACGATGTTGATGTTTGACACACATCATGATGGGGACCACAAAACTTACTAACATCAATTCTTAGGTTCTCACAAGGTCAGTAAGTTGGGTCACAATTTTGACCAGAATATTTGGCCCATTTTACATGTTTGGTCCATTCACTATATTTTACTGATTAATACCCTCAATTTGACTAGTTACCTTAATCAGGCTACATATGAGAAAGATATTGGGCATACAAGATTGATCAACAATTTCAGTGAAATTTGATTTAAACATCCGAAGTTATTTGCTCTTCAATCTAAACTGATTAGATTGTCCAAAAACGATTAAAGGTTCAATTAGTAGATGTGCCTAATAATTTAGTAATTTTATTTTTCACAGATAAATTTCAATTTCAATTTAAAAATAACATTTTTTTTCAAAATGTATATTTTTTTACTCTTTTAACAAAATATCATTTTTATTATAAAATATTTCAAAAAAAAATAATTTTAATACAAATTCTAAATGGAAAGTTTTTTTCGTCGGTAAAAACATTATTCCCGACGATTTTGGTTCGTCGGTAACATTATTATCAACGGTTTTCAGCCGTCCGGAAAACATTTACCGATGAAAGAAAAAATTCATCGGTAAGTGTTTTACCAAAGAATTTTTTTCGTCAGTAAAAACATTATTCTCGACGGTTTTGGTTTGTCGGTAAAACTCTCATCGCAAAACTTTTCAAGATAGCGCGAAAATTTTCGAATAAAGAAATAATAACATTATTCTCGACGAAATGTTTCATCGGTAAAAAGATTATTACCGATGGTTTGTAGCCATCGGAAAACATTTCCTGACGATAAAAAATTTATACGGTAAAACACATTATTACCGACAACTTTCGTTCGTCGGTAAAACTCTTACTGTGAAAGTTTTCAAGATAGCACGAAAATTTTCTAACTTAAAAATTATAACATTATTCCCGACGAAACTTTTTGTTGGTAAAAACATTATTACTGATGGTTTTCAGCAGTCGAGAAAACATTTACCGACGAAAAAAATTGTCGGTAAAAGTTGTTTTATCGACGATAGTTTTTGGTTAGTAAAAAATTATTCCCAACGGTTTTGGTTCGTCGGTAAAACTTTACCGCGAAACTTTTCAAGATAGAGCGTAAATTTTCTAACAAAAAAATTATAACATTATTCCCGACAAAATGTTTCATCAGTAAAAACATTATTATCAATGAAAAAAAAAAAATCGACGGTAAAACACATTATTCCCGACAGATTTGGTTCGTCGGTAAAACTCTTGCCGTGAAAGTTTTCAAGATAGCACGAAATTTTCTAACTTAAAAATTATAACATTATTCCCGACAAAATTTTTCGTTGGTAAAAACATTATTACCAATGGTTTTTAGCGGTCGGGAAAACATTATCGATGAAAAAAAATCATCGGTAAAAGTAGTGTTTCACTGACAAAATTTTATTTTTGTCGGTAAAACACTACTTTTACTGATGAAAAAATTTTCGTCGGCAAAAATTTCGTCGGTAAAAGCCCTATTTTTTGTAGTGGGTATAAAATTTCACATTAATTGGACAGTGGGAACTATGTGATTTAGAATTCAGAGGTCTGGGTTATGTACTTTCGTAATTATTGTTGATATAAGAGTTCTGTGAAATGTAATGGTTCTACATGGTTGTACACGTTTCCAACCAATTCTTACAAAAGAACTTGCATCTAAAACATTATGGATAAGTAGTTATTTGGTAATTCACTTAAGAGAAGGTACATATGTCAAGTCACATGATAGATGGTCTTGTCTCTAAAATCAACGGTCAAATGGTTTGATCTATGAATAGAGATTATTCATAACGGTGAGGTTTGTGTCAGTGCAAGGATGTAAGGCTAGGATAGTTAGATTAGTATCGTACACACGAATATATTACATTGAATCTCATGGTAACGCTCAAGAACTTTCAATGCTCGAATATTGAAAAGTTCGGGGCATTACACAATTGATCTTTTTAATGACGGACTTAGTTCGAACATGTGCCAATTCGTATAGATGATGTGTAATGGAAAGTTCCTAGATAAGAAACCAGAAGATGCATGGGATTACTTTGACATGTTAGCTGAAAATGCTCAAACATGGGACACATCGAACCAAGCTAGCTACTTAAGGAAGTGTCAAGAGAGATAGGAGTACATGTACTCAAGGAAGAGGATGATATAAATGCACGGTTGGCAACTCTCGCACGGAAAATTGAGGACTTGGAATATAGGAAGGAATCAACTTAGCCCAAAGTAGTCGTCGAAACCGTATGTGGAATTTGTGAGAGCGATGTACACCCAATCAAAGATTGTCTTATAATCCCAGCTTTTTAAGAGGTGTTTCACGTTCAAGCAAAGACTACAAACATGTATCAACGACCACTAAGTGCACCAAATTATGACATGCACACTCCTGATGAGTGGAACATTAATTGGAGAGATGAACCAACTACAAATGTAACTAATTATCCATAAGGACCATATAGTGGACTTTCACTAAGGAGAACCCTTGAAGATACATTAGATGCATTTAGGCAAGAGCAACTACAAACTATGAATGAGCTTAGAACTTCGGTTGTAAGACTTGAGACACAACTGAATGTTAGGAAGACTGAGATCTTTCTGGACCAACCACAACCTAACCCAATAAGACAATGTGAGATATGTCATCTCAACTCTTCAACTCAGCATCTGGAATATGTTAAGACCATCACCACCTTGAAAAGTGGAAACGAAATAGACAAAGAGATTCTAAGGAAGGTTGAGAAACCTAAGGAACCCAAAAATTCAAAGGATGGTGGTGAATCTAGCAATGCTCCATATGACAAAGAATCATTACAGGTATATAAGCTTGTGGCCCATTTCCCCAATGTCTCATCACATCAAAATGGCTAAGTGAGAATCAAAATATTCTAGAGGTTTTTTAACAAGTCAAGATCAACACCCCCTTGTTGGATGAAATTAAACAGTTCCCATCTTAAGACAAATTCCTGAAAGATCTGTGTAGTAAAGGGGAAGCTAAATGTACATAAAGAATCATTTTCTACTGAACACGTAAGCGCCATAATCAATTGTAACACTCCCCTAAAATATAAGGATCTTGGAAGTCCTACGATCTCATGTGTAATTGGAAACTTCAAGGTTAATAACACACTGAAACCTTTAGACCTTCCGATCGGGCTAGAATACCGAAAGGTAAGATAGAAGATATGTTGGTCCAAGGCCTCGATGATTTCATTTGAAACCTACTAAAACAACACATATT
The DNA here is from genome assembly GCA_030180095.1 of Magnolia changhungtana. Classification (NCBI taxonomy): domain Eukaryota; kingdom Viridiplantae; phylum Streptophyta; class Magnoliopsida; order Magnoliales; family Magnoliaceae; genus Magnolia; species Magnolia changhungtana. The sequence continues at coordinate 5,347,907 of JASAUF010000474.1, forward strand.
AACTATCTGGTCATTGCCAATCATGATAAATTGCCGGAGTACTAGAATATCCGAGAGGTAAGATAGAAGATATGACCTATGAGATGAATTTGATAGATACATGAAGAGGATGGTCCAAGTCGATAGATTCTTCTACTCGGTAGATTTCATTGTCTTAGACACACACTCGGATTCAAACGATCCTATTGGTAAAGAAGTTGATGACACTCCTTCCACTAACATTAAAATATTTCAAATATGGTCACTCAAATTTCGATCATATTAGGTTGTCCATTCCTGGCCATTGCCAATGCCATGATAAATTGCCAAAATGGAGTAATGAAAATATCTTTCGAAAATATGATGGTAGAATTCAATGTGTTTCATTTGCACAAGCCACGAGAGGATGAGGACTTGACCTATGAGATGAATTTGATAGATACATTTGAAGATGATGAGTCTCTTTTAACTGAAACTCCTGAATCTTTGGATGTCTGCTAGCGCACTTTGCGGATTCAAACGATCCTATTGGTAAAGAAGTTGATGACACTCCTTCCACTAACATTAAAATATTACTATTATAGGTGGAGGAGATAGATTCTAAACTGGAGCCTACAACTTCGAATTTTAAAGGGACCATGATGAACAACTTTTCTGTTATTCAATTGTTTATGGTCTCTCATTCACCTTAGCCTACTAATATTGAGAAATTATCTTCTGCAGGTGAATCATATATTCTATGGAAATCTCCAAATTCTAAGCGCGAACATGTTGTTGAGGTTCTTAAATTTCTTCAGACATTCATGCTCTAGGACATTCAAGCCTATTGCAAAAAAGGATTTTGGATGATCTTGTTGAGAAACCTACTAAGAAATTTATCAAGATATTGGCCGGAGGAGGAACCTTGTCACATGAATGAGTAGTTTTCCCCTTGCTTTCCTAGTTTAAGATTAGTTCATTGCTTTCATAGGATTAGGATAGTTTGCTTTTAGTTTGTCTAGTCTTTGTGCTAACCCATCTTTACACTGAGATCCTTGGAATAACATAAATTCTACTTCTTCAGGTACTACCTTTCCATTAATTCTCCTTTCTTTTCGTTGTCTAATATTTATCGCATGCTTATATCTTTTACATTGAGGACAATATAGATTTTAGGTTAGGGAGTGTGGATTAGGTAAACTAATCAGTATTTTCTTAGTTTTGAGTAAATAATTGTGGAGAATTTTTTAATTTTGCATGATAAAACCTGTTTGGAAATTGATAATTTATGGATTAAGAATGCCTTGAGTATGCTGGTAAGATAGGAATCGAATTTTGAATTATTAGAGTTTGATCAACTAAGTAACCTATCACCTAAGTTCTTGTACTCAATTAATCAAGAAGAAGTATGAATATCATGTTAATTTAAATCACAAGATACGTTCAATCTACTTTCTGTGAATAGTACTAGAATTTCTAATTGTTAATATGATGATCATTGAAAGATATTGAGAATCGAGTCTGGAGAATATTATCCACCTTAAAAGAAGGAAAGAACAAGTTAAAAAACAGGAGATTGACAAAAAGGTCATGTATGATAAAACAACTGAAAAAGTTTGAAAAAGAATGAAAAATCTAAAAAGATGGAAAAAAAGAACTGAATGAATACAAATGACCATCGATATAAAATAAAAAACTGAAAATAGAAGGAAAAGGGGATAAGTTCGGAATCAGTAGTTGAATTTTCAACTAATATTGAAGTAACGAGCATGGCTAACATTATGAAAAGATAATATTTTTATAGTAAGTTGAGTTACACTAAGCACATTAGAAAACTTGGTATATAAACTTATGTTCTGAGTTAAATGATAAAAAAAACCTACTTGATTGATTGCTTATGTGATTCGGCTCTAGGTTTTCAAATTTTCACTTTTCTCGCCTTCATTCTACTCATTCATACTTGATTACACAAAAGATTGTTTTCTGAAAGAGTTTTGGACATTGAGGATTGAAGATTATTTCACGCATGTTTTTCTCGGGACTAGCAAAATGCTGGTTAGGAAGTGTGTTGAGTGTTAAATATTGCATATTTTTTCCCATTTATATCTTGGTTTTATAAACATGATACTGCTTAATGTTATATTTTATGCATATTTGTGTTGCAAGATGAATCTGAGAGCTTGGATTGAAAAGAATGTAAAAGCATGGATTTAGTGCTCAATAATCACCAAGGAAAATGAGGGATCTTAGGAGACCAAGAACGAAGAATTCTTATGCCTAAGATCTAAAGAAACCAAGTATAAAGGATGGAGAAAAGATTGGCAAAGGCACAAGTTAAACAATAGAAAAATAAGACATTTCGGTACCACCGAAAGTGCACAAAATAGTCTAGCAAGAAAATAACTTAATTCAGTACCACCTAAGCTAGTTTCGGTGCCACCTAAGTACTCTGCACATACAATTTCAGATGCGATAAATCTCAAATATAATTTCAGTGCCACCGAAATCACGCAGAATTGTTGACGTAGATTGCGTAACTTGAGGCGGTTTGTGGAAATTCCAAGTTGGTGCGTAAGAGGGGGATTTACAACTATAAATAAGAGTCCCTAGGACATTCCTAAGCATTTTCTAGGGTTCAAGGAGTGGAGCAAAAGGGTGGAACCACCTTTCAAGAGCTCCCTTCTTCTTCCTTAGTTGGTTTTTATGCTTTGTTTGAGAGACTTTAGTTCAATCATGTCAATGGTTGGCTAAACCTCTTAGCTAGGGCAAAGACGTAAAGCTTGTAGGATGATTAGGATTTTTGATTTAGTTTGATTCATGTTTTATTGAATTCTCTTGGATTCTTGTTTGATTATAAGGAATATTTTTAGTTTTTAATGGTTTGTTATGGCAAATTACAATAGATCTGTGATAGCTTTAAATATCTTCTTTTCCTATTTGAGATTGTGGGATTGGTTAATCTTGTTGTTCACCATCGTCCCTTGGACATGGTAGGGTGACAGAATTCCTCCCATAATTCTCCTTTATTGATGATTAGATCCATGAGAAGTCCAAAGATTCAATCATCTTTCTCTTTTTCCAATTGGATAGGATAGGACTCTAATTCCAATTAAATTTCCTGAATCAAGCAAGGTAGCATCCTGATTACTATAAGTGGATCCTTAGCACCCTAGTTACCACCTTTAAATTGATTGTTTAACTTTATTCACAATTACTCTCTTTAATTATTCAAATTTAATTATAGTTCTTCATCTAGTTCTAGTTTTAGTTAAATTTAGAAGACACACAAGTTCAGTCCCTGTGGATTAGACCTCGGTCTCACCGAGATTATTACTACATTGCGACCCTACACTTAGGGTTGTGAACACTTCGGTCCGACCAAAATTGCACAAAATAGCCTAGCAAGAAATCAAGATTTTCAGGCTTAATTCGGTCCCACCTAATCCAACTTCAGTGCGACCGAAGACAACTTCGGTCCCACTTAAGGCAACTTCAGTGTGACCGAAGACAACTTCAGTCCCACCTAAGCCAATTTCGATCTCACCTAAGTACTCTGCACATACTCTCACCTAAGTACCCTAATAGCCTTTCCTCTTAGGGTTAGGTTTGATTGTGAACTTGAGGGTTGAGAGTGTTTCATGCCCAGGTCGGTCTGTGACAACACTATACGTCTCTTGAGTGAAGGAGGATTAGTCGAAGGGTTGCCTATCCATCACAGGATTAGACACCTCTGAGTCAGTGGAAGTTATAGCTGCTAATCAACCTATAAATCAACCTCAACCTCCAGTTGAGGAAGCTCAGGATGAGAATGAGGTGCATCATGCACTCCCGCCTCATACTCTACGAGACTATTTACAACCAACGAGGGTGAGCACACCTTCATGCATGGTTTTTCCAGAAAAATATAGGAAATATGGATATCAAGCCAGGGGTGATCTAACTCCTTCCAAAATTCCATGGACTTGAATATGAAATCCATATTTACACTTGAAAGAGTTTGAGGAGATCATAGCCACTTTATACTTTCCGAACATGTCTGAAGACACAATCATGCTGAAACTCTTTCCCTTCTCCTTAAAAGAAAAGGTTAAGACGTGGTTACACTCACTACGTCCACGATCGATTGGTAGATGGAACGACATGATAAGGGAGTTCATTAAGAAATTCTTCCCATATCATAAAACGAACACCCTCAGAAAGTTAATCATGAACTTCGCCTAAAAGGAAGATGAAACATTCTCCCAATGTTGGGAGTGAAATTGTGGTTTATACCACTGATACTGAAGAATGAATCTGAGACAAGAACCTAGAGGGAGGTGAATAGGACTTTGTAAATATTTTTCCTATTTTAAAAAATCCCAATTGCTATAGAGGATCCAATAACAAAGCCAATATAACTCTAAAGGCTTCCAAGCGAATAGAGGATCCAATAGCAAAGGCTATTAAAGATATACAAATATAATAACTAGCCTAGTGTTATGAGCTTATGTGTGGAATGTGCTTCTTATCAATTGATAGCATTCATTCAATCATGTATAAGAATTTAAACATTCAAGCATATATGACATGATTAAACAGATACGTAAATGACAATTCCAAATACAAGCATATATAGTGGTTCAGCTACGTGCCTACTTCACTCTCGGCATCCACACTCAATCCCAGAGTGCACCGAATTTTACTATTAATGGTTTTAAAATAGGTTCACTAATAACCTTTATAGTCCTACATTAAAGACACCAATTTATGCTCTCCACAAGAGTAAAGGTCTTACACTAAGAACCCACATTTAGGCCCACTAGCTAAGGTCCCACACTAGGCACCTCCATTTAGGCCCACCGGCCAAGGTCCCACACAAGGCACCTACGTTTAGGCCTACCGGCTAAGGTCCCACACAAGGTACCTTCATTTAGGCCCACTGGCCAAGGTCCCACACTAGGCACCTAAACGAGTTTGTTAATAGTAAACTCTTAGCCTCAATCCTACATAAGGATAGAGACTAAAGTGTGAACTCTTAACAATGACTTGTTGGATTAAGTCCTCTTTTGTAGCTTGTCTTCGGTTGCTTGATCTTCACACACTCGTGCTTGAATTAGCTTCCCGATGCTCCCCCGATCGCATAGCTTGGATTTTCCTATTGGTTCAGCTTCATGATCAATAACCTTACATAAGATGTACCTATAAAGGTGACCAAGGTAATGAGAGTTGGTTGAATCTCCTATCTATGATAATGAGTGGATTTCCTATGGGATTTAACCTATGCATGCTCTAGAGTATCAAAAAGATAGAGGATTTTCCTATTGGTTTGGTCTTTGTACTCTAGAGAAGGCATGAGTTCATGTTCTTCATTAATAAGAGTTTTGAATGCTCATAGAAGTGAAAGATCACAATGATGAGAGCATGAAACTTGTATGGATAAAGTCTAGATAGGCTAGGATAAGCTTGGGATATACTAGAGACTCTATGGTGACTTTTTCCACTAATTTTATAAGTTTCTACAAGCCGCTTTTATAGAGAAAAAGTTTCAATGGATAGAAAGCGACTAGTTTATGGTGCTACTGAAGCTAACTTCGGTATCACTGAACTTTCTTCGGTGGTATCGAAATATCAATTGGTAGTACTAAATTAAATCTTCAAGTTACTAAATGAAAATTTTCCCCTTTTGATGACATCGAAATTTCGATGGCAGTTGGTGTCATCGAAATATCCAGTCGGTGGTATCGAATTACCTTTGTAGTGTTGTTGGACTGTTTTGAGCACTTTCAGTAACACCGAAGGTATCTTCGGTGATACTGAAGGTGCTATTCGGTGGTACCTTTTTCCTACCGAATGTAGACGGATTTTCCTATTTGTCCATTTAATCATTCATCAACTTGGGACTTGCTAAAGCCAAGATTAAAGGATAGAAAATATGAACTTAGAATTGGCTTTGAATAGATGACCTAGGAGGATTTTCCTATTTGGGTTAGAGTCATCTATAGGCAAGATCTTGATCGTAGAAGCTTCTTTGGATTCTGACTTTATAGCTCGGGCTTCTGCTCCAGTTGCGTCACTGGTCTTTATTTGCAAAGGACTCATTCGACGACTTGACATAACTAGTCATGTGATTGACAAACATGTGTGCAAATAAGTGCACTAATAGGGAGCGGTTAAAGGATCTTGTCAGTTCATGCCCACAACACGGTCTTGAAACGTGGCGCATCACAAACTTCTTCTATGATGGACTGACATCTTCCATGCGCTAATTGGTCGAGACAATGTGCAATGAGAATTCATGAACAAAGATGTCGATGATGCGTGAGACTATTTTGACAGACTTACTTAAAATGCACAATCATGGGACATCTCCCCAAGACCTAGCACTACTTATAAGCCTGCTCAATCAAAGGAGAGGGGTTGAATATATCTTTTCAAAGAGGAAAGTGATATAAATGCTAAAGTGGCTAATCTCACAAGGAAACTCGAGGTCATGAAACTTAAGAAGGATAAGACTAAGGAAGTTATTTGCGGTATTTGCACTTGCAATATTCATACAACTGAAAATTGTCCACCAATACCTGCTTTTCAAGAAATATTGAATAAGTAGTCAAATGTCATGAACAACTACCAAAGGCCTTTGAAAGGACCCACCTCCAATACATACAATCCTAATTGGAGAAATCATCCAAACTTCAGTTGAAGGAATAGACAAACTCCTACTCCTCAAGGATTCCCTAATCAATTTCTAAATCAAGAGAAACATTAAGAGGATCCAGTCCTAAAACATCTTCAAAATCAAGAGCTTTTCAATCGAGGTATGTTACAAGCCTTTTAAGACCTTACAAAGGCCATACAAGGGCTTGAGACAAAAATGCGATCGGGGAGAAAGGAAGCCTTCCGGCTTAACCCCTTCCCAATCCAAAACAACAATATGAAGTCAGCGACTTGAGCTTTTCAAATCAAATGGAGCAAGCCAAGTCTATCACTACTCTTAGGAGTGGAAAAACAATTGACAAATCTATTCCGGTAAGAGATAAAAAGTCTAAGGACCCGGAAGAAGACATGGATGATAGACCTAGCATTGCTCTACATGGGTTAAAACCAGAACCTCAAATCAATCTAATTGCTCCATTCCCCCAGCGGTCGATCGCACCAAAACCTTTAGCTAACTCACAGGATATTCTAGAGGTGTTGAAACAAGTGAAGGTCAATATCCTTCTTCTAGATGCTGTGAAACAAATTCCTTCATATACCAAATTTCTGAAAGACCTATACACAACCAAGAGGTGGCAAAGTATCAAAAAAAAATAAAATTTCCTGATAAAAAAAGTGAGTGCCATCCTCAAGTAAGATGTGCCACAAAAATATAAAGACCATGGTAGCCCAACTATCACCTGTATAATTGGGAATCACCATATCGATAATGCATTTCTTGACTTGGGGTCGAGCGTAAATCTAATCCCTTGTTCTATAAACAATTAGGTCTAAGTAAATTAAAACTCACCCGGACTATATTACAACTTACTGATCACTCTGTTCGCGAATCAAGAGGGATGATTGAGGATGTATTGGTCCAAGTTGATAAATTTTACTATCCAATAGATTTTATCATCTTAGACACTCAGCCCATTGCAAACATGAGCACTCAAATCCTTGTCATACTTGGCCACCCATTCCTTGCTACATCCAATGTTATCATCAATTACAGGAATGGGGTTATGAATCTGTCCTTTGGAAATATGACATTGGAGCTCAATATATTTTTTAACAAGAGCAAACAGGCAGAGGATGATGACGAGGCCGATGACATTAATATGATACTCTTTCATGGAAGATAGAGCTTTGATGACCTTATCCTCGGACCCTTTAGAGATGTGCTTGGCACACTCCCCTAATTTGGATGATGATACAATTAGAGAGATGGATGCCATGCTTGATGCTATGCCGGTACTTGAAGTTAACTGGTGGAGGCCACAATTTGAAAGTTGCCCCAAACTGATGAAGTGCCTCTACCGTCTAGCTTCAAAGCACCGAAGCTTGACCTGAAACTTTTACCCTCTGATTTAAAATATGTCTATTTAGGTCAAGATGAGATATACCCGGTGATGATCTCTTCCCACCTTGAGCAAGAACAAGAGAGTATGCTTATCTCTACTCTCATTAAGCATAAAGGAGCCCTTGGATGGTCAATTGTAGACCTCAAGGGAATTGACCCCATAATTTGTACTCACCACATTCATCTTGAGGATAATGTGAAGGCCTCCCATCAACCACAAAGTAGATTGAATCCAAACATGAAGTTGTAACGCCCCAGAAATCGAGGGTCGAACAAAAGTTCAACTCCTGAGATCCGTTACATCACTTATGCAACATAGATAATGATGATTAAATGTTGTTCATATTAGTACATTAAACATGAATGGGATTATACTAAATCAGCATATCATACTCCAGAGACAATTAGATTACATAAGCGGAAGACCGTGTTAGATATATAAGGCATATAAGTGGTTGTAAGTCCCCAGAGTATGAACATGTCACCAGGTTAAATAATTACGTGTATAATTCCAAAATTTACAAAATGATAAGGTGTAATGTTCAACTAGTTCGTATCTCTGCAATCCCTACGACGCAACTTTAGGTCTACATAGACCCTCCAGAGAGTTGCATGTAGGAGAACTCCTCCTCATCATCATAAAAGTCAGGCTCCATCTCGTAAGCCGCAACATCATCTGCAACTACAACAGAGTCTAGTTGGTGTTTTAAAACACCATCCCAGAGTGGGAGTGAGTGATCAACTTAATGAAGCTATAAGGTAAAGGTCAACATGTTATCAATTCAGTCAAGCAATAATGATAAAGTAGTACAACAATCATGTCCTAACTACTTTGGTTAATGCAAGAAAGGTATGCGATAATGATGCATGCCCTTGCCTGCACTTCCTCTGTGACATCATCTCACTGTCGCGCATGCTAAACTCCCACTGTGCTCAACTCCCATGCCAAAGGCACATGTAATGCTGTGCATGATCATGTTAGCTAAGTTATTAATTATACGTATTCATACAATAGATTCGGGAAGCTAAGGTACCTCTCTTTATATCATTTTCCCAAACAATGATCCATCTAGGGTTGTTAATCCTAGTTAACACATACGATAGGCAAGTTATAGGGCAACATCACCCCTGATTTGAAAGCAGTGGATAGGTAAGTTTAGGTCACTACGAAGAGGCTCGTCACCTCAGCGTAGGCCTTAGTTTATACTCGAGGTTACTACAGAAAGGCTCGTCACCTTGGCGTAGGCCGACAACTCGAATACAGTGTCCCATACACCACCATATTCGGTTTATGAGTTTATATTGCTCCCTGGTCACTACAGGGAGGCTCGTCACCCCAACGTACGCCGACATCTCGACTATGATATCCCATACACCCCCATGCTCGGCTCATGAGTCTTAGCGGATTGTGGTACCAAGGTTAAATGGGCTTTGCATTGGTAAGTGGTACCTTAGATTCAAGTAATAGCGTCCATCCATGGTAAACACATATTAGGCCAATCGGGTTACTTGACAGGCTCGATTGGTACGAGCGCATGCTAACTTAATTGACACGGAGTGCATACGCACTCCTTGTGGCCTAACCACTATCGATAATCACCGTACGACTTGGATTCATCGAACGTGTCCATGGTGGCGAAACTAATTCAGCCACTCGATCGGAAACTGTTACCAATTGCCTGGACTATGCGATAGTCTCAATCATACTCAGTTGCAATAGGCATTCATATATGACAGTCAAACAACATTTAACAGCCAAATCACTTATAAATCTCATCGAGCATTTTAACAAATACATAGTGCGCATGTTATCACACGTAGACATTTCATACATGAATAACGTAGTCGAATGTAAATTACATGAAAGAATCTATTCATATAGCTAAGGTGGATGAGAATCTCATCTTAACACCTTTAATAAATGCATTTCATCAAATAATCACCCATTCAGACTTTTATCAAACACTTAGACTACACATTTCAAACATACATGTAATGAATTAATTATAACATATATTATGGCAAATCTTTTCATAAAGGAGTTGTCACGCATACAACGATCATGTATTCTCAATTAATAACCATGGCAAGCACAAATCAAAATTCTGTATTCATTCAAACATTTCAACAAACACATGGAATGCATAGTTAATAAGCATAGTTCATACACATGTAATATATGGAAAACATCGTATCTAAGGGTATATGGTATCAATCAAGTCAGTCATAAACCATTACTGACATTGAAAGCCTTGAAAACCATAACCTAAACGTGTATAGTCCGCACCTTTCGCCAATACGCTCGTTACGAACAAGATTCGTACACCACGTCCTTATCTATGGCACAACGGCTACTTAAACATTGAAATAGGTTAGTTATTTCACCACTTTACCTATTTAGATTCCTAAAATAGATTAGGGTTAGGATTTCTTACTCAAAAATGGAGTCAAAATCGTCAGTATAGCGACATGGGAGAGGCAATTCGATATGTGGAGTGGTGGGAATGAATCCCAACGACTATCTCTCTCTCTCTCTCTCTCTCTCTCTCTCTCTCTCTCTCTTCTCCTCACTCTTTCCTCCTCTTTTCTCTCTTCTCTCTCTTAAGGTTAGAAAAATTCGTATGGAATGAGAGAGGGGTGGGTTAAGGGTCTTATATAGGCCCAGAAGTGATGTCAATGGCCCCAGGGCCATGGTATACTTAGGTTATAGCCAAAAGATGGCTGTTTCAGCCAACTGAGCTTATCTGGAGGTCTAGTAGCTACATATGGTCTGGAGAAAGTTTCCTAACAATGGATCTATGTCAGGTTAAGATTTCAGTTCGATCGGATTTGTGGATCGACCATGGAGGACCAGTTTCAGTTCAATGACTATCGTCACTCGATTAGGGCCACAAGTACACTGACCTGTGTAGGGAAATTTCCCTGATCCAAGGGTGTAGTTGGGTCAGAATCTGATGGTCTGAAACCTTAAATTTGTCCTGCAAGCGAATGGCCCAAATCACTTAAGTTTGAGTTCATTTTCTAAGGATATTCGCGTTTCTCACACACTTCACTCCAGGCTTAAGTTGTATGTTTCTAGATACTATTTGGACTCGATTCCCGCGATGGTTGTCAAGCCCAGTAAGGTTGTTATAAACATATAGTTTTACGGTTATTAGACTTTCGATGCACGATCTAGGTTCGATACGAAGTTTCAATGTGCTCTCATGAGCAACTGGGTTTTGAGATTGATCCTAGGTTTTTAGGTAATGTAGAGTTAGTGATTCTACTGGTTTTGGGTCTTGCAGTTCGTATAGAAAGTGGTTCAAGCTAATTCCACTAATTATTTAGTTTAACACTTAATTAATTTTCGTCTAATTTCTAAAGGATTCAGTCTTTAGTATTTTTTACCTGAGGCGGTACTCGGGTCTCTATACGGATTTTTCCGAGATGTTACAATCTACCTCCCTTAAAAAAATCATCTTCTAAATTAGTACCTTTTCGTACTCCTCGAGAATCTGAGGGTAGTTCTTACGAACCTCGACTTCTATTTCCTAAGTAGCCTCTTCTTCAGTGTGGTGTGTCCATAGTACCTTCACAAGTGGGATAACCTTAATACGGAGCACCTACTCCTTCCAGTCTAGAATACGTGTCGGTCGTAGTACATAAGTAACGTCTTCGCTCAACTATACATGCTCCCATTTGATATTGTAAAAAGGATCGGGAACGTATTTCTTCAGCATCGATACATGAAATACATTGTGCACGCCTGCGAGTGGTGTGGGCATGGTAAGGCTGTATGCTACCACACCCACTCGGTCTAGAATCTGGAATGGGCCAATGAATAGTGGCGTGAGTTTTCCCTTCTTACTAAATCGAAGGACTCCTTTCATGGGGAAAACCTTAAGAAACACATGGTCCCTGACCTTAAACTCTAGCTGTCGCCGTCTCGTATCGCGGTAACTCTTCTGCCTACTCTGTGCTGAAAGAAGCCGACGCTTGATAATGTTGATCTTCTCTGAGGTCGCCTGTACTAACTCTAGGCCAATCAAACTCTTCTCTCTAACCTCTGCCCAGCAATGCGGTGCTCTACACGGACACCCATACAGTGCTTCGTAGGGGGCCATGCCAATACTTGCCTGAAAGCTATTGTTATAAGAGAACTCAGCATAAGGAAGATAGTCATCCTAACTACCCTTGAAATCAAGCACACAAGCTTGCAACATATCCTCTAACACCTGATTCACCCATTCTGTCTGCTAGTCAGTCTGTGGGTGGAACGTGGTACTGAACTTCAGTTTCACACCCATCGCTTCTTGGATACGACTCCAGAAGATAAATGTGAATCGCATATCTCGGTCCGATACGATCTCCATAGGCACTCCATACAGACGCACTATCTCCTTGATGTATAACCTGGCCAAATCATCTACTAAGTTTGAGACTCTAATTGGGAGGAAATGAGCCGATTTTGTTAATCTGTCCACAATCACCCAAATGGAATCATGTCCCTTCTTCGTCTTCGGTAACCCTGAAATGAAATTCATAGAGATGAAATCTCATTTTCATTTAGTTATAGGCATGGGCTGAAGTAAACCAGGAGGTCGGCGATGTTTAGCCTTAACCTGCTGGCACGTAAGACAACGAGACACAATCTGCTATATGGGCCTTTACGTTGTCCCACCAGTATGATCGCTTCATATCTCGATACATCTTCGTACTACCAGGATGCATCGCCATCTTCTAATTGTGAGCAGCTTCGAGAACTTCCCTTCTCAAGTCATGAATATTTGGGACACATAAGCAACCACGATAATGCAAACCTCCATCCGAACCAACTCTCCATTCAGAGTCTTCCTTGTCACTAGCTCATTTCCTCATCTTCACCAACCATTCATCTTCCCCTTGAGCCACTATAATTCGGTCATCGATAAGTGGCTGCACACGAATATATGCGATGCTCTCAAATGGCTCTTATACCGTAAGCTCTGCATAAAATCTCACACAAATTCTACCATATCAACGCGTCTGCCACAAGGTTGGCCTTACCAGGATGATAGGAGACCTCGAACTTAAAGTCTTTCAACGTTTTCATCCATCGTCGCTGCCTCATATTCAAGTCTCTCTGTGTGAATATGTATCTGAGGCTCTTGTGGCCGCAAAAGAGCTCGAACTCCTCTCTATAGAGGTAATGTCTCTAGAGCTTTAATGCAAAGATGACAGCTGCCAACTTCAGGTCATGCATAGGGTAGTTTTCCTCGTGCTTCCTCAACTGTCGTAGGCATAAGCAATACTCTGTCCTTCTGCATCAGAATACAACCCAAACTAACACGAGATGCATCGTATATTTAACCCCCTGCTCTGACAATACTTAGCACGGGTGCGGATGTCAACTTGTCCTTCAGTTCCTAAAAGGCTGCTTCTACCTTCTCATTTTAGGCAAATTTAAGATCCTTTCGAGTGAGTTGAGATAACGGTCTGGCTATCTTGGAAAAGTCCCTAATGAATCGGCGATAGTAGCCAGCAAGTCTCAGAAAACTCCTCACTTCTGTAACCAAATCGGGCTGCTCCCAGTACTGAACTGTGGTCACCTTAGCAAGGTCCACAATTATTCCTTCCTTAGACACCCCATGTCCCAAGAATTTGACTTCTTCTTTCTAGAAGTCACACTTCTTGTACTGGGCAAACAACTAGCTTTTCCTGAGCCTGTCAAAGACTGCTTGTAGGTGCTCCTCGTGATCTTCCAGACTCTTAGATTATATCAGGATGTCATCTATAAATACGATGATGAATCAGTACAGATACAGTCGAAACACCTAGTTCATCAGGTCCATGAACACGGCTGGTGTAATACCCGTATCCTAATCTGTACTGTTCCGTCGACTTTCACGATCCTTCCCAGTGAATTTTAACAACCTGTGACCGATAATTGACATTTACGCACGACCTTAAGTTGTATCTCATAGATTTGAGTCGGCTTAATCCGAGCCTTGTACTATTGCGACCGCACCATCGCAGCGGTTCCAACGATGCATCTTACGCACCGATCCGATACCCTGGCTGAGAGATGTGGGCCGACGTTTATTTCAAAGAAACACTGCGCAGTTGCAATCTCAAGAGAATCTCTACATCATGTCCGATCAATCAATCACTAAAATCAATCAATCAATCACTTATGTCAAGTACAAAAGCAACCTATACTTTCTTTCTCCACAAGTAAAGTAAACCCCAAAAGTCAACAAGTCTCTCACCTCACCTATCATCACCTCACCCATCACTCACCTCACATCCATCACTCCATCACCCATCACTCCCTCTCTCTTACAACCATCCCTTCTCTCCCTCTCTTGCTCTACACTTTTTCTAAGCAACACTAAGAGATAAAAGAGTGGACGTCTAACATTTCTAAGAACAGAAAAAAGGTGTTATGTGTGGCCCACTTCCTCTCCCAAATCCTTCATCCTAGCCCTCAAAACCTCATCACTCTCCATCAAAGTGAGACACAAGGAGATCAACTTTCTAACAGACTAAGACGATCGAATGGTGAGTTCTTCTATAGGCTAGTTTTCAAGTTTTTATGATCGGCCAAGTGAGGCCTACCGATCAATGGTATAGATCTCACTTTGGACCCTAAGATGTGGCCGACGGCCCACCTTGATCCTCATGATCATTCCATGATGGGGCCATTCTCCATGGACCCCATCATGATGTTTATTTTCCTTGCATGGATAGGGTCATCTAGACCCTCCATTTCGGTGGAGAAAGGATCTCCACCATTAATTTTAATCGGTGGGCCCATATGAAATGGGACCCACTTGATGTATGTTTTAAATCATGCAAGGGAAGGCCCATAATGTCTGGGTCCCTCCATCACACATGTGTCACTCTCTCTCCCTCTCTTTTTCCATTTGTTTTGTGTGTGAAGATGTGATTGTGTGGCCCACTTAATGAGCTATGAGATGTCCAAACCGTTACCTTGATGTGTGCCTTATGCACACCATCCAACCATTTGGTGGCCCACCCTAGTAGCACGTCTATGGGTGGGGCCCACCTTAAATGTGTTATATGCAACCGTCCAACGTCCCTGGACGTTGGATGGGCTACACAATGAAGAGTGAGCTGACAGTGGGTGTACAAACGGCAGCAGCAGACCAAAAAAAAAGGGGTTTTTGGGTGGACTACTCAAGCAAGCCCCACCTTGATGTATGTGTTTAATACACACCGTCCATTTCATTCCTTAGGTCATTTTATGCGTTGAGCCGAAAAATGGAGCCAATCTGGTGTTTTGGCAGGCCATAGCATAGAAAACAGCATTTCCTACGTTGAAACCACCCTGATGGTTTTATACACCAAAATAGGTTGAATATTGGGCTTGTTTGGTCGATCTTAAGCCATGAAATGCAATGGCTGGAGTGGATTCAACTAATGCGGGCCTCACATACGAAAAACCGTGAAAAAACTGATTTTTCAAAAAAAAACACGCAGCAGCGTGCCCTGGGAGGCAGGGACCCACCGTGGTGTATGTGTTATGTCCACACCGTCCACGGTACTGAACGGTGGGACCCACTATGATGTACGTGTTTTATCTTTACCATCCAGTCGTCAGCTAGGTGGGCCACCCCGCAAAAGCAGCGTGGATTGAACGTCAGCCATTGAAACCCTTTTCGGGGTTGTAGAAGTTTTGAATCAACATGAAAATTATTTTTATTCTTCAGCCGGGTCTGTGTGACCTCGTCAGCAGATTGGACAACAAATAAACATAATGGTAGGCCCTACATGGGACCCCTTATGACGTATGTGTTTCATCTATGTTGTCCAACTACTTTGGCTGGGTTGCTGGACATCCAGGTGACCCTACCATGAGACATGATTTATCCCTGCCATCTATCCATTTATGGGACCCACCATGATGCAAGTGTTACATCTAAACCTTCCAACCAATTTGAAAGCTCATTTTATGGCAAGGGCTGAAGAATGAGTCAGATCCATAGTTCAAGTGGATCCACACCACTGAAAAATGATGGGGATAGTGACATTCACCGTTCAAACTTCTTAAGGGCCATGGTAGTTCCGATCCAACTGGTGTTCTGCTTTCACTTCATCTATCTAACGGTGGGCCCTGTAGGATTTTTAACGGTGGAGATCATTATCACCACTGTTATTTAGAGTGTGGTCCAGTTGATCTTTGTGATGATTCATGTATTTATATTTTAGATATTGATGTACTTGTGTCCATTTGTTGAGGCCCACCTTGATATTTATAAGGCCCATGTTATGAGGCCCATTTGATGTATTTAAGGCCCATGGGTCGAGGCCCAATGAGATGTACATAAGGCCCATTGAATGTGATCCCACCGTGGTTTATGTGTTGACCTTTATGGCGGGCTATGCCTTGGGAGCAATGATGGTTTAACACCCACATTGTAAGTACAATGTTGGTTAAATCTCTTCATTGTAACTCTCCTTAGGACCCATTTATAGGCCCATACTTGTGATAGTTCATCATTGTATAACATGCTTAGTATAATTCCATGATTCATACCCATTCGCATCATATGTATGCTTGATATGAGTAGTGATTGATCATAGCATATGCCATTGGGCAAATTACTTATGGGACTCACTAATAGGAGTTACCCATATGAGCACATGGTACGCGTAGGATTGCTGCATGACTGAATAGTATGACTCATGCATTTCACATATGCGTGACATGATCATTATACGCCCTAGCGACATCTAGGTCGTGGCTCCACAGGCACATCATGGATGACCGTATCGGATACCGGAAATACTTGGTTCTAGCACTGTGGGCACTTAGGATGTCCTTGGGTGAAAGTTCCAGAACCTTTTTGGTACTATGAGCTGCTCCAATGTCTAGACCGAGTGGGTACATGAGTGCCTGAGTACTGAATACTAGTAGGTCATGTCTCCCACCGTGTCATGGTCAGTTGGAAGGGGTGTGGCCTTATCCGCCCGAGTGAGGGGGATATAAGCTAAGCTGAGTTTGACCAGCTCACAAATGAGTCCGCTATCAACGAGCTGGGTAGGTATTGGTAGACGACTGGTCAGGCAGATAGTGAGGTCTATTCTGCTCGTTGGGCTGTGCGGCTAGGGAGGTGGTAGTCAGTATGGAGTGTACTAGACCTCGGTGATATCCCAAAGAGGAACTGTACTGATATGTGTAGTTGATGAGCATTGGCATGCTTGCTTTGCATCTCGCATATGACATTTGGCTACATAGGCCTCGCATCGCATGGCCTTGGTATGGCCGATAGCATTCATGCCTTGCATCACATAACTTTAGTACAGCTGATAGCATTCATGGACTTACCGCATATTTTTACATTACTCTGATATTGCACACTTGGCCCTTGCCTTGCGCACACATTTACAACACCCTCTAAGCTTTTCTAAGCTTATGCACGACCGCTGCGTGCAGGTGTCATTGGACAGTAACAGCGCTGAGGCAGGAGTGTGCATCTGATCATTTTGGAGCTTTTTAATCACCATGTATTTCCCTTTCTGCATTTGATATAGTGGATATGTGGTGATGTTGTTTTTGTGACTTGATTATGCATATTGTTATGCTCCATTATAAAAAAAAAATCATACTAAAAATCCTCCTTGTAGGATCGTAGGATCAGAATCTATCATATGAGTGTCGGGATTCAAGAATGGGGCACTGTAGAGGCTATCTGCGTCGGATTTGGCGATCGAGAATTTTGTGAGCCCGATTTCTGAGTTTGGGTTGTGACAGAAATTAATATCAGAGAATAACTTGGGAATGCCTGAGTTCACATCACATATCTATTATGAATTTAGAATAAATAGGTCCCAGGTCCGAATGACTTAGCGATTTTCTGACATAGACCCTTAGTGTTTATGCCTTCGAGAATTTTCAAGGCTAATAGGTCATTGTTCTTTTCTATAGGACATGCAGCCTAGAAGAGAGACCTGAGCAACTCCCGCTCTACCACATGCGACTCCCGCTCTACAACCTGCGACTCCTGCTCCACAACCTGTGACTCCCGCTCCACTACTGGATATTCCTGCTTTCCAGCCCGAGGATACCACTCCTTTACCAGAGACCGGTGCGGATCCGACCATACCTGTGAGTACCACCCAGGTGCAGCAGATACTTCAGGCGATGACCGCTATTCTTCAGGGGCAAAGCAGGCGTCCCACTGTTATGCTGGCCGAGGCCTAGTAGGAGCGAGCTAGCGCCCTTCTCAAAGACTTCCGACAGCATGATCCCCCATGTTTCTGGGGCAGCCAGACCCTACTACAGAGGAGATATGGTGCTCCGAGGTGGAGAAGATATTCGACACTATAAGATGTACGACCCGACAGCGAGTCCCATTAGCCATATTTCTTCTTCAGGGTGAGGCTCAGCATTTGTGGGCATCCGTCGCCTGATCAGTAGCGGCCGATTTTGAGTGAACCTGGGAGGACTTTGTAGACCGGTTCGACCGAAAGTTCTTTCCCGATCATGTGCGATAGTAGCGCGCATTAGAGTTTGAGACTCTGGTCCAGGGGGATATACGGTATCCCAGTATGAGGCACGTTTTGTCATGTTGTCGAGATTTGATACATATCTTGTTGATGATGAGGGGCGAAAGGCCCACCGTTTTGAGAACGGTTTGTGTCCTACCTTCAGGAATCGTGTAATCGGACACATGCTTCCGATGTTTGAGCAAATCGTAGAGAGGGCCCAGATCTACGAGTCAGATTGGGTCGATTTGTAGAGAGCCCGTGACCAAAGGGGAGATCAGAAGAGGAAGGCGCCCTCTGGTAGTTCCCACCAGCAGCGTCGTTTAAAATAGTGGTTCATGGCCCCTCGGCACCAATGACACCCCCAGCACCACCTTCGGGACCGTTCACAGGTACCTGCTTTGGATGAGATAGGACATGATATCATGTGCATGAGTGTCCCCATCCACAGCAGCAGTAGCCGAAGGCACCGCATCCACCTCTGCGACAACCACCACAGCAGTAGCAGTGACCGCAGCACCGGCCTCCGGGGCCTCCCCCACAGCAGCAGAGGAGCAAGTCAGGCCACCACAGTGGCAACAGCATCAGCAGAGACCTTAGAGGGGACCTGCACCTCCCCAGCAGGCCCAACAAAGATTTTATGCTGCCCAGCAGGACCCTCAGTCATCAGGAGGGGTCGTCGAGGGTACTCTCCCTATTTTAACAGGCATTGCACGTGTATTGTTTGATTCTGGTGCATCATATTCCTTTGTGGCCGCTGATTTTGCTGATCGACCGGTTTACCGATGGAGTCTACCCGTGAGGGTTTGTCAGTATCGATGCCCTTGGGGAAGACTACAGTATTAGACCGATGTTGTTTTTCTTACCGCGTTCTGATTAGGGATATATTTTTGCCAGCTGATTTGTTCGTATTGCCGATGTCCGAGTTTGATGTCATCCTGGACATAGATTGGCTCGCCGAGTACCATGTTATATTGGACTGCTCCACGAGGATAGTCACGTTCTGTATACCCAGTGTGCCAAAGTTCCAGTTTGTTGTCGAGCCAAGAGGAGAGTAGCTTTCTTGCCTATTGATGAACGAGGTCTTCCGTCCGTATCTCGATCAGTTTGTTGTGGTGTTCATCGACGACATTCTGATATATTCGAGGACCCGTGAGGAGTATGAGTGTCATCTGGAGATTACCTTGAAGACCCTCCATGTACACTAGATTTATAGGAAGCTGGAGAAGTCCGAGTTCTGGCAAGAGGAGGTGAAGTTCCTCAGTCATGTGGTGACAAGGCAGGGTGTCGCAGTGGACCCCTCGAAGATTGATGTTGTGCATTAGTGGGGATAGCCCACGAATACATCTAAGATCCATAGTTTCCTTGGTTTTGCATGCTACTACCGATGTTTTATTGACGGATTCTCTCGTATTGCAGCCCCGTTGACCAGGTTGACCGGGAAGGGTGTCGAGTTCACATGGAGTGACACTTGTGAGCAGCCATTGATGGAGCTGAAGGACCGCCTCACGTCCTCTCCTGTCCTCACTCTTCCTTTTGGGAGTGATGGAATTGTTGTATTTACCGAGGGTGTTGTCCTAATGCAGCACTGGAAGCCAGTGGCTTATGCATCTCGTCAGCTAAAGGTCTATAAGTTGAACTACCCCATGTATGATTTGGAACTGGTAGCAGTTGTCTTCGCACTGAAGGTGTAGAGGCATTATCTTTATGAGGTGAGGTTCGAGCTCTTCTCTGACCACAAGAACTTGAAGTATTTGTTCTCTCAATATGAGATGAACATGAGGCAGAGGTGTTGGATGGAGCTCCTGAAGGACTATGATTTTGATCTCCAATACCACCCGGGTAAGGCGAATGTGGTGGAGGATGCCCTCAGCTATCAGCTACGAGGCTTGGTGACACATTTGATGATTCAGGAGTGGAGGATGCTCGAGGATATAACAGAGTATGAATTCGAGATCAGCCTGCAGTCATCTATTGTGTATTTATCGAGCCTGTCAATTCAACCCTCTTTTGTCTCAAGGGTGATCGAGGCTCAGCAGGTAGATGAGTCATTGCAGGATTACTAAGCAGAGGTAGCATCTGAGAGTCAGTCAGACTAGCAAATTGGTTCCGATGGTGAACTTCGTTTTAGAGGCCGATTATGTGTCTCAGATATTCCTGAGTTACGTAGAGATCTTATGACCGAGGCATACCGATTGCGGTTCTCTATCCACCCTGGCTCGACGAAGATATATCGCGATATGAGGCATCAGTATTTTTGATCAGAGATGAAGCGCCAGATAGTTAGTTTTATGGCTGAGTGTGACACATGCCAGTGTGTCAAGGCCGATCATCAGAGACCTCCTGTTCTATTACAGTTGTTGAGTGTCCTAATGTGGAAGTGGGAGCACATATCTACCAATTTTATCATGGATTTACCGAGGATACAGCGCAGTCATGATGCCATCTGGGTTGTCATAGATCATCTGATGAAGTCGGTACATTTTCTTACGATTTGTGAGTCCTGGTATGCTGACCGGCTCACTAAGATATTTGTTGATGAGATCGTGAGGCTGCACGGTGTTCCTGTTTCGATCATTTCTGACCGAGACTCGAGGTTCACGTCTCAGTTTTGGGGAAGCTTCCAGAGAGTGATGGGGACTGATTTGCAGCTCAGCACAGTGTACCATCCACAGACCGATGGTTAGACCGAGAGGGTCAACCAGATCCCTGAGGATATGCTTTGGGCCTGTGCGATTGATTTCTTAGGTAGTTGGGACGAGCACCCGAGATTGACTGAGTTCGCGTACAATAACAGCTATCAGGAGACCATTGGCATGGCTCCTTTTGAGGCATTATATGGCTGACCGTACAGATCTCTGAGTTGTTGGACCAAGGTTATAGAGCGGCATCTCCTGAGTCCCAAGCTTGTGCAGCAGATGTCAGAGGCTATCGATATTATCAGGCAGAGGATGCACACAACTCAAATCCGGCAGAAGAGTTTTGTTGATAGTCGCTGTCGTCCCTTAGAGTTTATTGTTGGGGACTATGTGTATCTCAAGGTCTCCCCCATGAAGAGTGTGGCTCATTTTGGAGTGAAGGGTAAGCTTGCCTCGAGATTTATAGGACCTTTAGAGATTACCGGGCGCATCGGCATCGTGGCCTATCGGCTTGCCTTGCCATCTTAGTTGTCTGGCGTTCATAACGTCTTCCATGTCTCCATGTTAAGGAAATGTGGGTCAAACATCGTTCCTGTTATTGATTCATAGCCGCTGGAGGTTTGTGAGCACGCTTCTTATATTGAGCAGTCAGTTTGTATCCTCGATCGGAAGGAGCAGGTCCTGCGGACCAAGGTCATTCCTATGGTGAAGGTGCAGTGGGGCCATCATAGTTTGGATGAGGCGTCTTGGGAGCGCGTGACGGAGATTAGCTAGCGCTATCCCCATCTTTTTGATGTTTGATTGTATGTTGTACTGTATTTTAATTATATATGATGTTATGTTTCCTATTTCCTTATGAGTTACGGTTAGTTGTGATGGTAGTGCAAATTTCAAGGATGAAATTTTTATTAGGTGGGAAGAGCTGTAATACCCGTATCTTAGTTCGTACTGTTCCGTCGACTTCCGCGATCCTTCCTGGTAAATTCTGACAACCTGCGACCGATAATCAACGTTTGCGCGTGACCCTAAGTCGTATCCCGTAGATTTGAGTCGGCTTAATCCGAGACTTGTACTATTGCGACTGCACCATCGCCGCGGTACTAATGCCGCGTCTTACGCACCGATCCGATACCCTGGCTGAGAGATGTTAGCCGGCGTTTATTTTGAAGAAACGTCGCACGGTTGCAATCTCAAGAGAATCTCTACATCATGTCCTATCAATCAATCACTTAAATTAATCAATCAATCACCTCATGTCAAGTACAAGAGCAACCCATGCTTTCTTTCTCTATAGTCAAGCAAACCCCAAAAGTCAACAAGTCTCTCACCTCACATCCATCACTCCATCACCCATCACTCCCTCTCTCTTACAATCATCCCTTCTCTCTCTCTTTCTTTATACTTTTTCCAAGCAACACCAAGAGAGAAAAGAGTGGACATTTAACATTTCTAAGAAGAGAAAAAGGGTGTTGTGTGTGGCCCACTTCCTCTCCCAAATCCTTCATCTTAGCCCTTCAAACCTCATAACTCTCCATCAAAGTGAGACACAAGGAGATCGACTTTCCAACGAACCAAGAAGATCAAACGGTGGGTGCTTCTATAAGCTAGTTTTCATGTTTTTATGATGGGGCAAGTGAGGCTTACCGATCAATGGTATGGATCTCAATTTGGACCCTAAAATATAGCCGATGGCCCACCTTGATCCTCATGATCATTCCATGATAGGGCCATTCTCCATGGACCCCATCATGATGTTTATTTTTCTTGCATGGATAGGTTCATCTAGACCCTCCATTTCGGTGAGGAAGGATCTCCACCATTGATTTTAATCGGTGGGCCCATATGAAATGGGACCCACTTGATGTATGTTTTAAATCATGCAAAGGAGGCCCCATAATGATGGGGTCCCTCCATCACACATGTGTCTCTCTCTCCCTCCCTTTTTTCATTTGTTTTATGTGTAAAGATGTGATTGCGTGGTCCACTTAATGAGCTATGAGATGTCCAAACAGTTCATCAAATGGATCTCACCTTGATGTATGCCTTATGCACACCATCCAACCATTTGGTGGCCCACCATAGTAGCACGTCTATGGGTGGGGCCCACCTTAAATGTGTTATATGCAACCGTTTAGCGTCCCTGGACGCTAGACCGGCTACACAGTGAAGAGTGAACTGACAGTGGGTGTACTAACAGTAGCAGCAGACAACCGAAAAAAGGGTTTTGGGGTGGACTGCTCATACAAGCCCCACCTTGATGTATGTGTTTAATCTACACCGTCCATTACATTCCTCAGGTCATTTTAGGTGTTGAGCTGAAAAATGGAGCCAATCCGGTGTTCTGGCGGGCCATAACATAGAAAACAACATTTCCTACCGTTGAAACCCACCCTGATGGTTTTATACACCAAAATAGGTTGAATATTGGGCTTGTTTGGTCGGTCTTGAGCCATGAAATGTAATGGCTGGAGTGGATTCAATTGATGCGGGCCCCACATATGAAAAACTGTGAAAAAACTGATTTTTTAAAATAATAATAAAAAAGGCAGCAGCGCCTGCTATTGCAAACGCTGCAGACGCATGCAATAGCCTGCGCTGGGAGGCGGGGACCCACTGTGGTGTATGTGTTATGTCCACACCACCCACGGTACTGGACAGTGGGACCCACTGTGATGTATGTGTTCTATCCTTGCATCCAGTCGTCAGTTTGGTGGGCCACCCCGCAAAAGCAGCGTGGATTGAACATCAGCCATTGAAACCCTTTTTGGGGTTATAGAAGTTTTGAATCAACATGAAAATTGTTTTTACTCTTCATCCGGGTCAATGTGACCTCGTTTGCAGGTTGGACAACATATAAACATAATGGTGAGCCCTACATGGGACCCCCTATGACGTATGTGTTTCATCTATGCTGTCCAGCCACTTTGGCTGGGTTGCTGGATAGCCAGGGGACCCTACCATGAGGCATATGATTTATCCTTGTTGTCTATCCATTTATGGGACTCGTTCAACCAATTTGAAAGCTCATTTTATGACAGGGGCTGAAGAATGAGTCAAATCCATAGTTCAAGTGGATCCCCACCATTGAAAAATAATGGGGATAGTGACATTCACCGTTCAAACTTCTTAGGGGCCATGGTAGTTCTGATCCAATTGGTGTTCTGCTTTCACTTCATCTATCTAACGGTGGGCCCTTTAGGATTTTTAACGGTGGAGATCATTATCACCACTGTTATTTGGAGTGCGGTCTAGTTGATCTTTGTGATGATTCATGTATTTATATTTTAGATATTGATGTACTTGTGGCCATTCGTTGAGGCCCACCTTGATATTTATAAGGCCCATGTTATGAGGCCCATTTGATGTATTTAAGGCCCATGGGTTGAGGCCCAATGAGATGTACATAAGGCCCATTGAATGTGATCCCACCGTGGTTTATGTGTTGACCTTTATGGCGGGCTATGCCTTGGGAGCAATGATGGTTTGACGCCTACATTGTAAGTACAATATTGGTTAAATGTACACATTATAACTCTCCTTAGGGCCCATTGATATGCCTGTACTTGTGATAGTTCATCATTGTATAACAAAGCTTAGTATAATTCCATGATTCATACCCATTCGCATCATATGTATGCTTGATATGAGTAGTGACTGATCATAACATATGCCATTGGGCAAGTTACTTATGGGACTCACTGATAGGAGTAACCCACATGAGCGCATGGTATGCACAGGATTGCTTCATAACTAGATAATATGATTCATGCATTTCGCATATGCGTGACATGATCGTTATACGCCCTAGCGACATCAGGGTCATGGCTCCACAGGCACATCTTAGATGACCATATCGGATACTAGAAATGCTTGGTTCTAGCACTGTGGGCACTTAGGATGTCCTTGGGTGAAAGTTGCAAAACCTTTTCGGTACCAGGAGCTGTTCCAATGTCTAAACCGAGTGGATACACAAGCGCTTCAGTGCCGAATACCAATAGCCTGTGTCTCCCATTATGTCGTGGTCGGTTGGATGGGGGTGTGGCCTTATCCACCCGAGTGAGGGGGCTATAAGCTAGGCTGAGTTTGACCAGCTCGCAAATGAGTCCGCTATCGACGAGCCGGGTAGGTATTGGCAGACTACTGGTCAGGCAGATAGTGAGGTCTATTCCGCTTGCTGGGCTGTGCGGTTAGGGAGGCGACAATCAGTGTGGAGTGTACTATACCCCGATGATATCCTAGAGAGGAACTATACTGATATATGTACTTGATGAGTACTGGCATGCTTGCTTTGCATCTCGCATATGACATTTGGTTACATAGGCCTCGCATCGCATGGCCTTAGTATGATCGATAGCATTCATGCCTTGCATCACATAACTTTGGTAGAGCTGATAACATTCATGGACTTACTACATATTTTCACGTTACTCTGATATTATACACTTGACGCTTATCTTGTGCACATACTTACACCACCCTCTAAGCTTTTGTAAGCTTATGCACGACCGTTGTGTGCAGGTGTCATTGAACAGCAGCGGCACTGAGGCGGGAGTGCGCATCTGAACATTTTAGACCTTTTTGATCACCCTGTATTTCTCTTTCCGCATTATGCTTAAAGTTTTTGATATAGTGGATATGTGATGTTGTTTTTGTGACTTAGTTATGCTTGTGGTTATGATCCATTACCAAAAAAATCATACTGAAAATCCTCCTTACAGGATCCCAGGATCGGAATCTAGCACATGAGTGTCGAGATCCGAGAATGGGGCACTACGGAGGTTGTCGGCGTCGGATTAGGCAATCGGGAATTTTGTGAGCCCGATTTTTGAGTTTGGGGCGTGATAGCGGGTGCATTTGTGAGTCCAAATGACCTCATAAGGAACTTGTAATGCCCAAAGTTGGTTCTAAATGTTGTTTTTTACACGTCCTCATCCTTAATGCGCAACTGGTGATACCCTTATTGTAAGTCGATCTTAGTGAAGTATGGTGCCCCTTTCTACTGATCGAACAGATCTTTTATCCTAGGCAAAGGATACTTGTTTTTTACTGTCACTTGATTCAACCTGCGATAATCAATACACAACCGCAGTGATCCGTCCTCCTTCTTTACAAACAACACGGGTGCTCCCCAAGGAGATACACTTGGTCATATGAAGCCTGCATCCAACAGATCATCGATTTGTCTCCTCAGTTCCTCCATCTCACATGGAGGGATGTGATATGTCGGTAGAGAAATAGGTGTCGCACTAGGCACTAGATCAATGGTAAAATTGATCTCGCGCTGAGGAGGTAATTTAGGTATCTTCCTGAACACGTCCGTAAAATCCTAAACTACTAGCGTGTTCCCAAATGTCGGACCACTAACATTCTCTAGCAAGGTAGCATAACAACTAATGCAGTAGTACCAACTGACTTGAACCAGGAATGTAAAGGTTATGCCCTCAGGTCCATGGGCTGTCACCATCTTAGTATCATAATCGATCTCTACCTTCATCTCGGTGAGCCAATCCATACTAAGAATAACGTCATAATGACATAATGGGGTAATAATCAAGTCGACGAGTATTGTTATGCTCCCTAAGTCTATTGAACAACCCCTACAAGTCTTGGTGGAGTCTGAGAAGGTCCCTATGGCAGTAAGGAGTCTCACCCCAACCATAGGAGTAGTTTCCAACACTAGTTGCTTGACTACTATGCATGATATGATCAAGATAGTGGACCCGGTGTCTACCAATAGAAAGAATGGTGTACCTTGAATATGTGTTGTGACTTTGAAAGCCATCGATGCTGCAATTATTATCTCGGATGCCTCATCTACAAGTGAGTGCACAGGAGCTTGTTGAGATCGATTCAGCTGCGGTGTCATAGGTCGTTGAGGCGACCTAAATCGAGGTACGGGTGGCTAGTAAGAAGGCTGTGTAAGTGGTACTGAACGTAGAGGTGGAGCCGAGATAGCTGGGGGCATCTGACGGTTGATTTTCTGAGGGGGCATGAAGTCATTTTCCCTCATCCTGGTAAAGCAGTAAGTGTCAGAATAGCCCGACTCTTGCAATAAGTACACTATACATCAGGTTGCCTCGGCTGTGTCGATGGATCCCTAAGTCGAGGAGGAGAATCTGCACGCGGCCTCTTGCCGAGGAATGGTTTGCTCGGTAAATCTGGTCGAGGCCTAGGACCCATGGGCACACGTGTATGGGATAGCCTGTCCCCTTCCTGCTAAGCTAGTAGAGACATGTTCACTAGCTCAGCATAGTTGGGAATGCTAGCGCAACACATTTTCGAGCCTATCTCAGGTCACAGACCCTCAGAAAATTGCCGCATTCGCATCAGTTCATCTGCTAATATTAAGGGAGCGTATCTATCCAGCTCTGTGTCAAGTCGGTAGCCAAACTCGCGAGTGAGCTTGTATATGAGTCTGCCAAATGGGAGTGAAAGATCTCCCCTAACAGAGCGTGTGGTTTGTACTATCTGTAACAGGATAAATGTAGGCAGACATAGCCTGTCTACCTATCCAGCTCTGTATAGGAAGTACACCATCAAACGCGTGCATTCAGTGCGATTGCTCCACCTGGGATACACATTGTATGTGAATATGTGGTGGAGTAGGCGGAAGTCAGGAGTCATCTTTGTCGCTGGGAGGCAGTTGCCTTGACTCCAATGGATCAGTCGGCCACAAAGAAATCGCGTGCAACTATCTCTTTCACGCGCATTCCTGAGGTTCTTCTCGCTAGCATGAACCTCACCGCACTCCATCCCCATGATCCGAGCTATCACACTAACATTAATTGTGGCTTCTCGCCTTCCCACAAGAATAATAAATTGTAGAGGCTCCAGCGATGGGCCATATATGGGCATAGAAGGTTCGGACAGTGCTCTCACACGCACGTGACTTGCCCTCAAATATGGGACCCCATCCGGCGTCCACCAAGAGGTCCATCACCTGATAAAGACCAAATAGCTTCACGTCCACATGAGCTTCACAGAGAACTCTACAACCTTGGAATCTACCATGTGCGATGCCTAGTTGTAGGTCTCTTTCGAGAGGAACTTAGGGATTGAGATCCCGCTTCGTCCTTTGCTCTCGTGCGGCACTTGTACTTGCTTCGGCGCTCAATTTCTTCCTTGGATGGGTTGGGCGGCTAGGCTCAGCTTCATCTGTGGAAGCCCTCTTCTTTCCCATGATGGAAAGAAGTGTAGAGAGGGAGAAGATCGCAGCCACAAGCTCAAAAAGAGCCATGAAGCCAAGGGAGCTTGAAGGATGGAATGGGTTGGTGGATTCGGGGGTGTATGAGACACAAAGATGGTTTGGTGTGCTCAAATGAGAGGGATTAAGGGAGATAGGTGGTTGTAGAAGATGGGTTTGAGAGAATGGTGGAGGTGGGTGCAAGAAAAGGAAGAATATGAGATTGGAGGGGGGATTTGAGAGAAAAAAATGAGATTTTTAGAAGTTTGGAGAGCTTGGAGGGGTGGGAATTGAAGAAATGAAGCAAATGGGAAAGATATAAGGGGTCCCACACGATTTCGTGGGCCCCACATGCATGTACAACTATTGGCCCGACCGGCCAGCTGCGACCCGACCGGCTCGTTGACTGTGGACCACGATGCATCGCAGTAGGGGTGATGCCATCGCGGTCCGCTAGACCTTTGGGCGATGGATCGCCCTAAGGGCGTTGGCATCCCCATCCCGGGGTGCCGAAAATGTGCTAGACCCACCTTGGGTCCCACTGTTTTATGTGGTTTAGGCCCTCGAGCCCGTTTGGTGCGGTTTCGGGTTCCATCTCGCATATATTCACGCTTTCTAGGTTATTTGAGTGCAGAATATGCCAAATTACTGTCTACACTTGCTGACTGATGGTCTATAAATGTGTTGGGATCATCTCACGTGATCACAGACGCTTATGGGTCATATTTCACAGTCAGTTTCACCTGTCGGCGAAACCGAGAATCCTACGACTGTTTCTACGTTTCACTGCTCCCTCCTAAAATTAAAGTACATCAATGTGCATCCTGTTACCATAACCCAGGTCGAGTTTAATCGAAATCATGCTTTGATACCAACTTGTAACGCCCTAAAAATCGAGGGTCGAGCAAAAGCTCAACTCCCGAGATCCGTTGCATCACTTATGCAACATAGATAATGATGATTAAATGTTGTATGTATTAGTGCATTCAACATGAATGGGATTACACTAAATTAGCACATCATACTCCAAAGACAATTAGATTACGCAAGCGGAAGACTGTGTTAGATATATAAGGCATATAAGTGGTTGTAAGTCCCTAGAGTATGAACATGTCACCAGGTTAAATAATTACATGTATAATTCTAAAATTCACAAAATGATAAAGTGTAATGTTCAACTAGTCCGTATCCCTGCAATCCCTGCGACGCAACTCTAGGTCTACATAGCTCCGCTAGAGAGTTGCATATAGGAAACTCCTCCTCGTCGTCATAAAAGTCAGGCTCCATCTCGTAAGCCGCAACATCATCTGCAACTACAACAAAGTCTGGTTGGTGTTTTAAAACACCGTCCCAGAGTGGGAGTGAGTGATCAACTCAATGGAGTTATAAGGCAAAGGTTAACATGTTATCAATTCAGTCAAGTAGTAATGATAAAGCAGTACAACAATCATGTCCTAACTACTCTGGTTAATGTAAGAATGGTATGCGATAATGATACATGCCCTCGCTTACACTCCCTCTGCGACATCATCTCATGGTTGAGCATGCTAAACTCCCACTATGCTCAACTCCCACGCCAAAGGAACATACAATGCAGTGCATGGTCGTGTTAGCCAAGTTCTTAATTAGACCTATTCATACAACAGCTTCAGGAAGCTAAGGTACCTCCCTTTATATCATTTCCCCAAACAATGATCCATCTAGGGTCGTCAATCCTAGTTAATTACATACGATAGGCAAGTTATAGGGCAACATCACCCCTGATTTGAAAGCAGTGGATAGGCAAGTTCAGGTCACTACGAAGAGGCTCGTCACCTCAGCGTAGGCCTTAGTTTATACTCGAGGTTACTAAGGAAAGGCTCGTCACCTTAGCGTAGGCCGACAACTCGAATATAGTGTCCCATACACCACCATATTCGACTCACAAGTTTGTATTGTTCACTGGTTACTACGGGGAGGCTCGTCACCCCAGCGTAGGCCGACAACTTGACCACGGTGTCCCATACACCACCATGCCCAGCTCATGAGTCTTAGCGGATCGTGGTACCAAGGTTAAACAGGCTTTGCATTGGTAAGTGGTACCTTAGATTCAAGTAGTAGAATCCATCCATGGTAAACACACATTAGGCCAATCAGGTTACTTGACAGGCTCGATTGGTGTGAGCGCACACTAACTTAATCAACATGAAGTGCATACGCACTCCTTGTGGCCTAACCACTGTTGATAATTACCGTACAACTCGGATTCATTGAACGTGTCCATGGTGGCGAAACTAATTTGGCCACTCGATCAAAAACTGTTACCGATTTCCTGGACTATGCGATAGTCCCAATCATACTTAGTTGCAATAGGCATTCATATGTGACAGTCAAACAACATTTAACAACCAAATCACATATAAATCTCATTCGAACATTTTAACAAACACATAGTGCACATGTTATCATACGTAGGCATTTCATACATGAATCATGTAGTCGAATGTAAATTACATGAAGGAATCTATTCATATAGCTAAGGTGGTTGAGAATCTCATCTCAACACCGTTAATAAATGCATTTCATCAAATAATCACCCATTCAGACATTTTATCAAACACTTAGACTACACATTTCAAACATGCATGTAATGAATTAATTATAACATATATTATGGCAAATCCTTTCATAAAGGAGTTGTCACGCATACAACGATCATGTATTCTCAATTAATAATCATGGCAAGCACAAATCGAAATTCTATATTCATTCAAACATTTCAACAAACACATGGAATGCATAGTTAATAAGCATAGTTCATACACATGTAACATATAGAAAGCATCGTATCTAAGGTTATATGGTGGAAATCAAGTCAGTCATAAACCATTATTGACATTGAAAGCCTTGAAAACCATAACCTGAATGTTTATAGTCCACACCTTTCACTGATATGCTCATTACGAACACGGTTCGTACACCACGTCCTTATCTATGACACAACGGCTACCTAAACATTGAAATAGGTTAGCTATTTCACCATTTCACCTATTTGGATCCCTAAAATAGATTAAGGTTAGGATTTCTTACCCAAAAATGGAGTCAAAATCGCCGGAATAGCGACACGGGAGAGACGATTCGATACGTAGAGCGGTGGGAATGAATCCCAACAACTATCTCTCTTTCTCTCTCTCTCTCTCTCTCTCTCTCTCTCTTCTCCTCACTCTTTCCTCCTCTTTTCTCTCTTCTCTCTCCTAGGGTTAGGAAAATTCGTATGAAATGAGAGAGTGGTGGGTTAAGGGTCTTATATAGGCCAAGAAGTGATGTCAATGGCCCCAGGGCCATGGTATACTTAGGTTATAGCCAAAAGATGGTTGTTTCGGGCCAACGGAGCTCATCTGGAGTTCTAGTACCTGCATATGGTCTAGAGATAGTTCCCTGACAATGGATCTATGTTAGGTTAAGATTTCAGTTTGGTCAGATTTGTGGATCGACCGCGGAGGACCAGTTTCAGTTCAACAGCTATCGTCACTAGATCAAGGCCACAAGTACACTGACTTGTGTAGGAAAATTTTCCTGATCAAAGGGTGTAGTTGGGTTAGAATCTGACGATCTGAAACCTTAAATTTGGCCTACAAGAGAATGACTCAAATCACTTAAGTTTGAGTTCATTTTTTAAGGGTATTCGCGTTTCTTACACACTTTTCTCCATGCTCAAGTTGTACATTTCTAGATACTATTTAGACTCGATTCCTACGATGGTTATCAAGCCCAGTAAGGTGGTCATAACCGTATGGCTTCGCAATTATCGAACTTTCGACGTGCGGTCTAGGTCCGCTGCAGAGTTTCAATGTGCTCCCATGAGCAACTGGGTTTTGAGATTGATCCTAGGTTTTTAAGTAATGTAGAGTTAGCGATTCTACTGGTTTTGGGTCTTACATTTCGTATAGAAAGTGGTTCAAGCTAATTCCACTAATTATTTAGTTTAACACTTAATTAATTTTCGTCTAATTTCTAAAGGATTTGGTCCTTAGTGATTTTTGCCTGAGGCGGTACTCGGGTCTCTGTATGGATTTTTTCGAGACGTTACAGAAGTGTTAAGGCCGAGGTTCTTAAGCTATTGGATGTGGGAATCATATACCCTATATCTGATAGTCAATGGGTGAGTCCAACTCAAGTGGTTCCTAAGAAGTCCGGAATCACCATCGTAGCCAATGCTAACGATGAACCTGTGCCAACTAGAGTCACTACTGGTTGGAGAATGTGTATTGGCTACAGAAAGCTAAATACTATCTCTATGAAGGACTACTTCCCTTTGCCCTTCATTGATTAAATTTTGGAAAGGCTAGCTGGTCACTCTTACTACTGTTTCCTTGACGGGTATTCGGGCTACAATTAAGTAGAGATAGCCTCCAAAGATCAAGAGAAAACTACATTCGCATGCCCATATGACACCTTTACCTATCGAAGGATGCCATTCGGGCTGTGTAATGCCCTTACCACTTTTTAGAGATGCATGTTGAGTATTTTTTCTAATATGGTGGGGCAATATTTATAGGTCTTCATGGATGACTTCTCTATCTTTGGTCTATCCTTTAGCAAATGTTTGGAGAATCTGAAAAATGTTCTGAAGCAATGGGAGGATAAGAATTTGGTACTAAATTGGGAGAAGTGTCATTTCATGGTTCGTAAGGGAATTGTTCTTGGACATATAAACTTGTCCAAGGGAATTGAGGTAGATAAGGTTAAAATTGACCTTATCTCCAACCTACCTTCACCTAAGAGCATACGAGACGTGCGATCCTTCTTAGGACATGCAGGATTTTATAGGAGATTCATAAAAGACTTTAGTCATCTCTCTCATCCTTTATGCAATCTACTTCAAAAGGACGTACCATACGAGTGGACTGAGCAATGCCAAGAAGCTTTCACTAAGCTCAAGGGCATGTTGACTACCGCACCTATCATGCAGCCACCCGACTAAAGCGTCCCTTTTGAAATTATTGTGATGCATTTGACTATGCTATTGGAGTAATGTTAGGTCAGAGAAAAGCGAAGAAGCCCTATGTCATTCACTATGCAAGTAGAACTCTAAATCCTACCCAAGTGAACTACTCTACTACGAAGAAGGAACTCTTAGCAATAGTGTTTTCCTTGGACAAATTTAGGTCCTACTTAATCAGATCCAAGATCATTATCTATACCAATCATGCAGCGTTAAAGCACCTTCTTTTTAAGAATGATGCTAAGCCCCGCTTGATAAGATGGATCCTTATACTCTAGGAATTTGATTTAAAAATAAAAGATTAAAGGGGAGTAAAGAATGTAGTGGCTGACCATCTTTCATAATTTGGTCTTCTCGATTCCCTTGAGACGACACCTATAAACAACATGTTCCCTACTGAACAACTGTTTAAACTCTCCCATCTACCTTGATTTGCTGACATTGTAAATTATCTTGCTACAAGTTTCACGTCGACATATTGGACTACGCCAGAGAAGAAAAAATTCTTCGCCGAGGTACACAAAATTTTCTAAGATGACCTGTATTTATTTAAATATTGCCTAGACCAAATTCTAAGGAGATGTGTGCCAGATAATGAACACCAAAGTGTCATCTCCTTCTATTATTCTTGGGCCTATGGTGGTCACTTTTTTACAAAAAAGACTACGGCTAAAATCCTACAGTGCAGCTTTTATTGGCACACTATATTCAAGGATACTCATGAGTTTTGCAAAGCTTGTGAGTATTGTAAAAAATTGGGAGCATCGTTCGGTCGAAATATGATGCCGCTGAACCTCATTCTGATCATTGAAGCATTTAATTGTTGGGGTATTGATTTCATGAGAGTATTCCCTCAATCCTTTGAGAATTTATACATTCTGCTAGCAGTAGACTATGTCACTAAATGGGTCGAAGCGATCTCGTGCTGGAACAATGACCATCGTACGGTCATTCGATTCTTAAAAGAGAACATCTTTCCCAGTTCGGAATGCCTCAAGCCATCATTAGTGATGGAGGTTCACATTTCTATAATAGGCTATTTGAGAACTTAATGAAGAAATATGACATCTCTCATAAGGTGAGCACTCCATACCACCCACGGACAAGTGGGCAAGCTAAGATTTTCAATAGGAAAATTAAACACATTCTGAAGAAAATGATTAACCCTGACCATAAGGATTGGTCAATTCGATTAAACGATGCTTTATGGGCTTACCGTACAACATTTAAGACCCCCATTAGAATGTCTTCCTTTAGACTCGTTTATGGGAAAGCATGCCACTTGCTTGTGGAATTAGAACATAGAGCCTAGTGGGCTGTTAAAAATCTGAACTTTAACCTGTACAATGCTGGCTCATTATGCAAACTACAATTGAATGAACTTGAAGAATTCCAGAACGATGCTTACAAAAAATTGAGAATTTACTAGGATAAGATGAAGGTATTCCATGACAAGAACATCCTTCAAAAATCATTCTTAACTGATGAAAAAGTCTTCTTGTACAATTCTTGATTACACCTTTTTCCAAGTAAACTCAGATCTCGTTGGACCGGTCCTTTCATTGTTACTAATGGGACATTGAGATAAAGAATCCGAATAATGACAATGCTTTTAAAGTAAATGGACATTGTTTAAAGCCATTTGTTGAGAAATTTGAGTTAGAGGATATGCCCATGCCTCTGACTGATCCTGTGTACCATGAATGATCTCCTAGTCTGATGGAGGTATAGTTAGGTTTATTGCTTTCATAGGATTTAGGACTAGGGTAGTTTGCTTACAGTATGTTTAGTTGTTGTGCTAAACCATTTCATGTTGAGATTTGTGGAAAAGCTTCAAGTTTCCTTCCTCCAGGTACTATCTTTCCATCACTACTCCCTTTCTTTTCGTTGCCTCATGTGCATTACATGCTTACTTCTTTTAATTGAGGACAATTTAGATTTTAGGTTGGGGGTGTGGATTAGGTAAACTAATCAGTATTTTCTTAGTTTTAAGAAAAAAGGTGTGGAAGAATTTTTGAAATTTCAAAGCTAAAAACATGTTTGGAAAGCAATAGTTTGTGAACTTAAGGATGCTTTGAGTATGAGACAGGACAAAGATTGAATTTTGAATTGTTAGAGTTTGAACAACTAAGTAATTTATCTCCCAAGTTCTTGCACTCAATGGATTACGAGGAAGTTTGGATATCATATTGATTCAAATCATGATGACACGTTCAATTTGCTTTTTGTGAGTTGTGCTAGAATTTCCAATCGTTAGTACGTAAATCATTAAAAGATATTCGGAATTGAGTCTGGAGAATTTTATCCACCTTAAATATGAAAAACCACTTAAAAAATAGGAGATCGACAAAAAGGTCAAAAATGAAAAGAATGAAGAATAACTTCTTTGAAGGGAATGAGAAAGGTCTCTGGAAAGAATGTAAAAGTTTGTAAAAAGAATGAATAAGAGTGGTTGTCGATATAAAATCAGAAACTAGAAAAAGAAGGAAAATGGGATATGTTCGGAATCAGTACTTGAGATTTCAACTAATCTTGATATGACG
The DNA here is from genome assembly GCA_030180095.1 of Magnolia changhungtana. Taxonomy (NCBI): domain Eukaryota; kingdom Viridiplantae; phylum Streptophyta; class Magnoliopsida; order Magnoliales; family Magnoliaceae; genus Magnolia; species Magnolia changhungtana. The sequence goes on from JASAUF010000474.1 coordinate 5,383,722, forward strand.
AACATGGCTAACATTATGAAATGATAGTATGTTTATGGGAAGTAAGTTGATATTCAATGAGCACATTGGAAAAACTTGATATATGAACTTATGCTCTGAGTTAATTGATAAAGAAACTATTTGAGTGGTTGTTTATGTGATTCGACTCTAGTTTTTCAAAATCTCACCTTTTTGTCTTGATTCTACCCATTCATACTTTGATTGCACAAAAGATTATTTTCTGAAAAAGGTTTTAAACCTTGAAGATGGAAGATTATTTCACGCACGTTTTGCTCGGGACTAGCAAAATGCTGGTTGGAGAGTGTGTTGAGTGTCAAATATTGCATATTTTCCCCCCATTTATATCTTGGTTTTATGAATATGATACTACTTAATGGTATATTTTATTCATGTTTGTGTTGCAAGATGAATCTGAGAGCTTGGATTGAAAAGAATGCTAAAAGCATGGAATTAATGCTCAAGAATCACTAAGGCAAAAGATGGATCTTAGGAGACCAAGAATGAAGAATTTACATGTCAAATATCCAAGGAAACCAAGTAGAATGGATGGAGAAAAGACTGGCAAAAACACAAGTTAAACAGAAGAAAAATCAGACAATTCGATCCCACCTAAGCCAACTTGGGTCTAACCGAAATCGCACAAAACAACCGAGCAAGAAATCAAGATTTGCAGGCTTAATTTGGTCCCACCTAAGCTAACTTCGGTGCGACCGAAGACAACTTTCGTGCCACCTTAAGCCAATTTCAGTCCCACCTAAGTACTCTGCACATAACTCCAGATGTGATTTCGATGCAACTAAAGGTAATTTCGGTGTGACCAAAATCTCGCAGAATTTTCTAGCAAGAAAGTATGATTTTTAATCTTAATTTGGTCCGACTGAACCCAACTTCAGTCTGACTGAAGCGTAATGCAGAAAAGCTGTGAACTGCATAAATTGAGGCGGTTTTGCAACGGATTGCAGAAATTCCAAGTCAGTGAGTAAGGTGAAGCTTCACAACTATAAATAGGAGTCCTTAGGATGTTCTTAGGCATCTTCTAGGATTTAAGGAGTGGAGCCAAAAGGTAGAGAGCCGCCGTTAAGAGTCTTTCTTCTTCTTCCTTAGTAGTTTTTATGCTTTGTTTAAGAGTTCTTATTTCAATCACGTCTATGGTTGGCTAAACCTCTTAGCCAGGGCTAAGAGGTGAAGCTTGTAGCGTGATTGGGATGTTTACTGTAACGACTCATATCTTTAAATTCCTAAACTCTAATCTACAAATAGGATCAATAAAACCAACATTTACCAATAAATCGACAAACCAGCCCGTCTAAACCATAAATCTAGTTGATCTTGAACCAGAGATAGATAGAAGGCTTACTAAGACAAATGTGTGGCCCAGATCATGTTAATCATCGCATGGGCCCCACCTTTGGGATCGTGCTAGCACTAAAACAACCATCGAATCTACTATAATCTGCACTTTTCAACAAAAATCTCCTAGGATGGCCCACATAACCTTTTAAACATACCAATTTTTTAAACCAAGAGTGATTAGTGGACCTTCCAAAGCAAATGAACGATGTGGATTATGCTAACGATCACTGGGACCCCACTTTTAAACCACTACGTGTGTACAAATCCGTGTACACCCACTGTACATGGGACCGACTATTGGGTTAAATGAGGTCTGACCCGATACATAACTAGAAAAGTGAAAATTCTCCCACTTTTCTTGCCGCACTCCAATTTGAACGAACTCACCCATTCGTCATTGTGAAATGGCCCACTAATAGGGATTGTTGAAGCTTGTCTCACCAAATCCGTACCATTCATCATACTCAGCAAGGGCCACCGACCATAGCTGAAAACGGCGAATAGGACTATGCCAAATAAAAAATAAATACAAATAGTTGAAACAAATAGCAACCTCAAATGCAATAGTATTGAGAGGTTGATACAAAAGTTGTTCAAAGGACAACCTTACATCAAAAACCAAGGTTTATAGTAGGATTGAAAAGTGCGAGCTCTCAGTCCTAGGGGAGGGGGGGGGGAGTGAATAGGACTATGCCAAATAAAAATAAAATGCAAAATATAAAAACAAATAGATGAAATAAATAATAATATCAATTGCAACAGTATTGAGAGGATGATATAAACGTTGTTTAGAGGACAACCTTACACCAAAAACTAAGGTTTATGGTAAGACAACCTGATTTCTTGAACTCAGTAAGGATAAAAAACTCAAACCAAAGCAAGAAGCAATAGAAAGAAATCAAACTATTACAACATTCACCACATGTACATGAAAGAGATACAAGCATTCAACACACATACATCACATACATCATCATCATCCACCACAACTCCAAGAATTATAGTGGTTTGGTGTGTACACCAACTTTTCGCAAACAGCCACACCTACTCCACTCCTAATAATCACAACCCATGTGATATTGGCTTTCATTAAGAAAGAAGGTTTTACAAGGTTCATCTTAAAACTTTTACAATTGTGTTTTTCAATTGGGCTTACATAATTAAAAAAAAAATACCCACGCTGAGATATTCTGGTTGATCTTAGTCAAAACCAAAAATAGAGATTTTCTGGCTAATCTCACAAACCAAATACAGAAAATATAAAATACTTATCTGAAGATTCTTCTTCGATGTAGCCCGGTATAATCGCTTCTCTGAAGACGAAGATGTTTAATATTCAATCACACAAATAGAAGGGTTCTAGGTCTAAATGAATTTTAAATTAATTTAACCTTGGGTTACTTTGATTCAATTTCTTAGATCTTAAAACGGATATATTAGAATTCCCTTTTATAAAATTAGATTGAAGTAGCAAGAGATTAAGAAATTATAAATAAAAAAAGCTATAAAAGAATCTTAAATTACTGTACAATAGCTTCACAATCACGAGGACTTAACTCTCAGAATGGTGGCTTGATTTAGATTGGAATGAATGAAAAACTCTGAGAAAAGACTTCTATTTATTGGCAGAAAAACAGTTCCTTCAACTGGTCTAAGGTCTCCCTCGACTAGTCCTGAGAATAACCAATTTTCAATAATTCTAGCGCAATCAGATAAAATCGACCCTTGACTGGTCGAGTGGCTTGCTCGAATGGTCGTGCATGGCACTCGACTAGTCGAGTGGAGCCAAAAACAGTTGTTGGAGTTCAAGTCGAGCCTGCCCGATTGGTCGAGCACTGTTCACATGACTAGTCGAGTAGAGTGCTCAACTAGTTGTGACCCTACCAAAAAAATTCTAAAATTTGAGTTATTTCCTGGACTGGTCAAGACAAACCTAGATTGGTCGAGCCAGACCCTAGACTAGTCGAACATAGGCTAATACTAGTCGAATCAAAGCATATAATAAGTATATTAACCCATGTAAAATATGCAATATAAATTACCTAATTCTAAGGTCTTTCTAGGGTTATATATACCTAAAAGTTGAACATTGAACCATGTAAGTTGCTTCTAATTAATCTTGTACTCGAAGTTCTTGAAGCATAATCTTGTACACTTGAAATTCTTGAACCTAATCTTGAACATGCAGTGCCTTTGAGTTGACATATAGACTTGAAGTAGCACATGAACTAGGTCTAGAACATGCACTTGAGCTATCACTTTGACTTGATCTTGAATTTGAAGTCGTACTTGAACTTGAAGCAATACTCCATGACTTGAATGTAGCACATCTTGAAAAGGCCGACCTAAGAGTCCTAGGGAGGGGAGGGGGTGAATAGGACTATGTTAAATTAAAAAATTAAATGCGGAATTAAACAAAAGTAAATAAAGATATCACTAAAACAATCCAACAATGCAAAATGAATAACAACCTCAAATGTAAAAGTATTGAGAGGTTGATATAGATGTTGCTCTAAGGACAACCTTACACCAAAAGCCAATGGTTTATGGTAGGACAACCTAATTCCTAGAACAATCTGTGTATCAAAATCTCTAACCGATATAAGGAAATAAGAATAAAAATAGCAAAGAAAATAACTAAGCTATTACAACATTCCCACACCTGCATAAAAAGATTACAACATTCTCCACAAATGCTTAAAAAGAAATTACAACATCCATACAATATAATAATAAATCATTCACTAGAAGACCAGAAATTATAGTGGTTCGCTTCTGTGTACACCAACTGTTTAGAAAAACATCCACACAACCACTCCACTCTTAATATCCTCACACAGTGGATATTAGCGTTCACTATGAAATAGCTTTTTCAAGGTTCACCTAAAACCTTCATAATTATGTTTTTCAAGTGGGCTTACACAATTCAAAAATCCCACACTCGGAGTTTTCTGGATCACCTCAGACAAACCAAAAGAAAGAGATTTTTCTGGCACAATCTCAAAGAAACCAAAAAAATAGATTTACACAAATGTAAAATACTTATCTGGATATTCTCCTTTGATGCAGCCCGGTAGAACTAATTCGGAGTAGAAGTTCAACTTAAATGTTCAATGTCCACACTCACTTATGAAAAGGTTCTAGGTTCTAAATGAATTTTAGATTAAATCACCTTATGCTAGCTTGATTTGATTTTAATTCCAAGAAATGGGAAAACTTCAATCCCTTCTTCAAATAAGATTGGAATATAGAATATAAAATCAAATACAAAAAGTTAATTAAAGAGAATACTAAATGAGCACTAAATAGCTTAAGAATATCACAAACTTTTCTCTCAGAGTGGTGTCTTGATTTTGCTTGAATTGAAAGAAAAATGCTAAAAAATTGTGCTCTATTTATAAGTGCAAAAACTGTTCACTTGACTGGCCCAGAGGTCAGCTCGACTGGTCGTAGGACCAACAAACTTTTGAAAATTCGGGCGCAATAGGATAAAGTCATTCCACAACTGGTCAAGTGGGAGGTTTGACCAGTCGAGTGGCCTGAACGACCAGTCGAGCCCTACACTCGACTGGTCGTGTGGGACCCAATTTAGTTGCTAGACTTTGAGTCGAGCCTGCTTGACTAGTTGAGCACTGTTCACTCGATTGGTCGAGTAGTCTCCAGGACTGGTCAAGGATCCAACAAAAAATCCTGACAATTAATAAAAAACCTTAGACTGGTCGAGGAATTTCTTGAACTGGTCGAGCCAGTAGTCGAACATAGGCTAAGACTAGTCGAGAAACAGTCCATACACATATAAAGTGACCCAATTAAAGTATGCAATCAATATGACCTAGCCTATGGTCAATCTAGGGTCATTCATACCTTTTGAGTGATATATGAACATTGAATCATCATTTGCTTCGGTTGATGTTGATCACTAAGTACTTGAAGCTTAATAACTTGAAGTATGTTGAAGCTTGAACTTGTAATACTTTGAAGCTTAAGCTTGAGGTACTTGAGTTGCTTTTCACTTTGAGCTTTAAGCACCAAAATAGAGTACTTTGTCTTGACTTAGATAAAGCTTTGAAACCTTGAACAATTAAAGCTTGAAAATTCGAACTATCACTTGGTGTTGTAATTGAACTTTATATCTCTTGATCTTGCATTTGAAGTTCTTGAGGTAAAGACCTTCGTTCTTATACATGAGATGCATGACCTTGAAAATGTAGATGAGCAACACAAGACAGATTCCAAGAGGTTTTGGCACTACAAAATTTGACAATCATAGGAGCTAGAAAACATAGCACTTACACATCTTCACTTGAAGGTGAACTTTCCATCACTTCAACTTAAAGGTGAACTTTCCATCACTTTACAGGTCCATCAAAAAAAAGTGGTTTGTCACAAAAAAATTTGACAACTAAGGGTGCTAAATATACAATATAGCACTTACAATCTCCCCCTTTGTCAAATTTGGGACAAAAACCAACTTTAAAGATCAACCTATACATACATAATGCACAAGTTCACAATTCCTCTTCATAAAGAAACTCCCCCTCAATCTACTCACCTTGGTTTGAGCTTGGTGACTTGTTGTAGAGTACTTGTATTAATAAATACACATATATCCAAAAAAAATGCACTCCACTACACCATACTACACCAATCAAACTTCCATAACCACAAAGCCTACAAAATTCTCCCCCCTTTTGTCACAACTTGACAAAGGAAGAAATTAACAGTAAACAACCATAGATGTGATTATGATAATAGCAGTAGAATAAGAGTAAAAAAAAATATATAAAGCAAGTAGAGTTTAATATAAAGATTTGAGAGATGAACCAACAACATATTATAATGATTATTCTCTTGGATCCCATACCTTTGAGATCCAATCAGAAACAATTCAAGAGAATTTAATTCAAAATTCCTTCCAAACTCTAGAGCTCAGCCAACAAAATACACTCCAAAGACTACAAGAACTTATAAAAGATATTCAACAAGGGAGTTCACATGATGTGATTGTGGAGAACTCTAGAAATTGGAACAAGGAATTGGATTCCATTAATGAGCATACCGTTCAATTTCTCGATGAGTCGATCTCGATAACTGTTCAAAATAATGGTCAAGAGACGTGGGTGTCTTTCAAATATAATAATGATGACACACTCAAGTTCAACGATAAGGAAGAGTGAGGAAAGCAATCCCATCCCAAGGGTGCACTGCACTGAACTAGAATATGATGAGTATTAGGATGATGATCATGAATGTGCAGCCCCAGTTCCCCTGGAATTAATCTCAAGTTTGGTCCAAGTCAATGATTAAGAAGTTCATGAAGTGAGCGGTTGTAACGAGCTGCTCCACTCATCTAACGTGTCTGATTTAAAAGTGGATAAGCTCCTTACAACCGACCCTTCTATCTCTTGTGAGACATGTTTGGATGATTCTCTAAATTGTGTGATGATATGATTCAGGAGATGGATGAGTTGCTCAATACAACTCTGGAATTTGAAACCATCCAGTTGAGGCCACCATCTGAATTGTCAAGTTTCGATGTTTCGATGCCTCTTTTGAGTAGTATCAATGAACAAAATTCGTACATCAATGCTTCATTTACTGACTTCAATCTGTCTGTGCAGGGCTGGAGCAAGAGAGTGTACCTCCATTTACTTTTAAGGACGATGGATTCCTTGGGCAGCGCATCACAAACTTCAATGTGAAGAATGAATCACTCTCAGATGAATTTCCCAACTCTTTGGATGATTGGTTGGCATATTTTTCAGATTCAAACGATCCTATGATTAAAGAAATAGTGGATGCCCTGTAAGAGAATATCTCGGTAGTCGTTACTAATCGAGAGAACCCTTATTCTGAAGCCTCTTCTTCCCCAGATCTTAAATGTCTACCATTAAAGGTGGAAGAGCTGATAATGGAACCAAAGTCTGACACTTCAGAATGTGTTGAGACTACATCACTTCCTGAGAAATTTTCTGAACTTTATCTACTTGTAGTCTCTGATTCACCATGGGATACTAATGTTGAAACTTCTCGTATATACTTTGGATACCTCAATTTAATGAAAAATTTCTTATGAGGTACATAAGTTTCTTTGGAAAGTCATGCTTCGGGCGTCCAAGCCTATTGTAAAAAGGGCTTTTGGATAATCCTGTTGAGGAACTTACAGAGAAACTTATCAAGATATTGGCCGGAAGAGGAACCTTATGGGATGACTGAGTAGTTTTACCCTGCTTTTATAGGACTAGGATAGTTTGCTTTATGCTGTTCTAAGATAGACGGTTTTATGCCATTAGGTTAGTTTGCTTCCTGCATTGTTATAGGATAGTTTGCTTTCGTGTCTTCACTCTCGTGCTGACCGGCTTTCATGCTGTGATCATTGTGGAAACGTCTTTCTCAATTCCTTCATCCAGGTACTATCTTCCCATCACTTCTCGTTTACTTTCATTGTCCCATATGCATTGCATGCTCATATATCTTTTACAATGAGGACAATGCAGATTTTAGGTTGGGGGTGGGAGATTAGGTTACCTAATCAGTGTTTTCTTGGTCTTGAGAAGAAAATTGTGAAAATTTTTCAAATTTTTTTTTGGAATTTCTTGTGAATTTGAAGTGATTTTGACAGCTATCTTTGATTTAGAATTATAAGATAAGTGATGTTGGTAATTTATGACTCTTGAATTCAGTTGTCTGTTAGATTTCACAGTTAAATTTAAATTACTAATCTATGATTAGAAGTGTTAAACATTGATTGAGTTATGATTTCATAGGACACATCTCGCTTGCATATTAAGGTTTCAATTCAATATTGAATTGTAACCTGGTGATCTTTAAGCATGGAAGTAACGAACCTGGGGAATTTGCCCATCATGTTCAATAAGAAGAATATAGAAAAAGAAAAAGAAATTTTTGAAAAAAAAAAGAAAAGGAAAGAAAGAAAGAAAGAATGAAAAAAAAATACCCAACTATAAAACAGTTGTCATCAGGAAAGGGTTGGGTGTACAATCTTCACCATAGGTTTGCTCTCTATAGGGTAGGGATTTGATTCCCCTCCCCCTCGATGGAAAAATCAAAAGTTGGAAGAATGAAAAAAAAAAGAAGAAGAAGAACTATAAGGCAAGTTTTAGATTAGGTTTTAGTTGTCCTGAATGCTCATTTGATCATCAATGTATCATGGAAATTGACAATTGGATCTCTCAATGATGGTAAGCCGAGATTACACTATACACCCATGGAACTCAATGTTTAGAATTTTTCTGATTAATGGATTAATACTTTAAACTTAACTATGAAGTTTACCTTGCGCTTGAGGCCAGGAGAAAATAATGTCCAACATTCATGAATCTTAGAATTCTAGGATCTGGATTGTTTCTAAAAAATCACTCGAGTTTATCGAAATCGACCTTTAATTCTAAACGTATTTTTCGCATACTTTGCTTGGGACTAGCAAAATGCTAGTTGGAGGTTGTGTTGAGGGTCAAATATTGTATATCAGACCCCAATTAGTTTCTGGATTTACGAACATTGTACTGTTTAACGGCCCGAGTTAATCGTTTTTGTGATGCAGGGTCTATTTACGAGCTTGGATTGAAATAGGATGCTAAAAGCATGGATTTACGCTCAGAATTCACGAAGGCAATGGACGGGACCCCAGGGGACCAAGATCAGTGGATTTACATGCCAGAGATCTGAGAAAACTGAGAAACTGAAGCTCAAGTAGCTTGAAAATTAGCCAGAATGTAAGATCACATGGTTTTCACCATTTGTTTGGCTCGAAACTTCATACATGGCCTGAGGACCATAAATGAACCGTACACATCAAATTTGAGCCATTGGATCCCTGTGGAAGTGACCCAATGGATAGACAAGCCCTTTAAATCCTGACGTGGGGCCCACCTGATCTCTGGATATGCCTCAATTTTGAACTGAACGCCTTAAATGAGATGATGAGATAGATGGACGGAGAGGATTTCTCACAAACATCATGTGGACCCCATATGAGATGGGTGTGCATAGTGCACAAGTGCACTAGCCGTGCATGACAAATGTAGAGACGATTTGACCGTCTCTGACCGACAGAAAAAGAAAGAAGGAAATTTCCTTCCTCCTTCCTTTACGCTGCCGTCCGTTGGGAGGATGTGTCCCACCTTCATCCCCACCCCCAACCTAAAATCTACATTATCCGTTAGGATGGATGATCCGAGCCATCCAACATACTCAGAAGGAGAAATAGACCACACCCTGATCCTTTGCATGCATCTAGGGACAAGAACAGGGTGCACAGTCCAGATCTTTCGTCGTACGTTGATCAACGCGGTGGCCCACCAAAAGCTCAGATCCTCTTCAAATTGTGAATGGTATACTAAATCAACCTCACAGAGACAATAGACGACTCTGATGAGACGTGAAGTCGCTATATGTGGGCCCCACAGACACCACCGACTCAAATTAGCGTCCTCTATTTCTGTCTATGAAATAGAGGCTGCGAATGATCTTAATGAGCCACCATCATGATCCGCGGGGACAATCCGACCCATCCATCTTGTAGAGAAGAGCGTAACAGTCAAACGCAAGATGATTTTGGACATCCATGCACTCACACGTGCAGATCACAGCAAGCACAAATGAACCGTTTTCTACCGTTACAGTGGGATTCCTTACCTGGGGCACATCAACGGGCAACCAAAACCATCCATCTCTAGTCGAAATTACGAGGTTAAGACAATGGATGGAGTGGATTTCCCAAATGTCATCTGAAGTGGGCCCCACCAATACCTCAGCGTAAGAAGTGCACAGGATTTGTTGCGCCTGCGACCAAAAGCTCTGAGCCGTTTTGCAGTCATAGCGACGATCGGTCTGTACATCTGAACCGTTCAAAACCTTTCCAAGGAAGGGCCGACCAAGGCTAAGAAAATTGAACGTCTTAGATCTTGCATGCGAGGCTGCGAATTTGATTCTAAAATGCAGGACGGTCATTGCACAAGGCGTTTCCATTAGTTATTATTGTGTACACTATAATGCTCTCGTCCGCACCTTTCCACTGACTCTAGCAGCGATCGAACTCTTCGACCAACCCTAGCAGCTATAAAGAAAGAGAGAGGAGAGAGCTAATAGGGACGCACAGCCGTGAAAGCTAGAGACATGGAGAGAGCGAGAAATGGAGCGGCTTGGATGTGGAGTGTAACGCCCTGAAAATCGGGGATCGAGTAAAAACTCAACACCCGAGTTCCAAAACATCACTTATGCAACACAAATGCTTATGATTGAATGTTGTCTGAGTTAGTGCAATAAACATGAGTGAGATTATACCAAAGCAGTAATTCATACTCTAGATCCATGTATAAATGCAAGCGGAAGACTGAAAGATGTATATAGATGTATATAAAACAAAACGATCCCGATCTCAAGAGTATGAATACCAACTGAGTCATCATATACATGTATTTGTTCATGAATCAAAATATCAAATGGTACAACTGTGATCATGAACCCTATAGTCCCATAAATCTAGATAGCCTACGTGAAGCCTCCAGCGAACTGCATGAAGGAAAACTCATCCTGATCTTCATAATAATCAGGGTCAGCCTCCTGTGGATCGTCGGTACCTGCGTCTAAGACAGAGTCTGGTGGGTGTCCAGAACACCGTCCCATAACGTGGGAGTGAGTAGCTAACTCAGTGGAACAATAGAGCATAAGTTAACATGTTATCAAATCAGTCAAGCAGTAATGATAAAGTAATACAAACAACATTCCTAAGTACTGTAATTAATGCAAGGATGAGATGCGATTATGATGCATGCCCTCGCCAACATACTCCCTCGTGCGACACCATCTTACATCCGCAGCATGCTGTCACCCTCAGTGCTCCACATCTTCCAGGCACATGCAATGCGATGATGAGCATGATTACCGAGTTGTTATTAGTCTATTTCAAACAATAGTATTAGGAAACTAAGATACCTTCCTTATATCATTCCTAAACAGTGATCCATTATAGGGTCGTCAATCCTAGATAATCTCATATGATAGTGTGGTTCTAGGTCGCTACAAGGGCTGCCAAGGCTGTTACACGGAATCGTTACACCACTCCCCCATCACCTTATTAATACAGTCCTAGTTTATACTCTGTTACTATGGGAAGGCTCATCGCCTCACCGCAGATTTAGAGTATGCTTGAGGTCACTACATTGGGTACAGTCAGGGCTGCCAGGGCTGTTACACGGAATTGTTGCACCACTCCCCCATCACCCATCAAAGCAGTGTAGGTTGACAGATCGAATATAGTGTCCCATACTACCATAATCGGCTCATGAGTCTGGTTGCTCAATGGTCACTATGGGAAGGCTCGTGGCCCCAGCGTACGCCGACTGCTCGACCACAGTGTCCCATACCACCATGCTCGGCTCATGAGTCTTGGCGGATCGAGGTACCACGGTTAACGGGACTCCACTGGTAAGGTTAGTACCTCAGGTTCAAGCAGTAGTGTCCAAACATAGTGAACATACATCAGAAAGATCAGTTTACTTGATAAGCTCGGCTAGCTCGAGTGCACAATAAGTTGAACGATATGAAGCACATAAGCACTTCGTGTGGCCAGCCACTATCGTCAACAGAAGTACAACTCGGGTTCATCGAACACATCTTACATGGCGAATGAATCTCAACCACGTACTCAAGTCTGTTACCGATCGTCTGGACTATAATCATAGTCCCAATCGCAATCAATCCTTATTCAAAAGCATGTGGAGTACAACATAATAAACAAAGTAATTCAAGCATGTTAACAAACATGTCATAAAGCATGTTACAAAGCACAATATAAACAAGAATTACAAACACATATTTTATAGTAAACGGCTAAATTACACAACCAACGTGGAGGAAATCATATACGTCTCTAAGGTAGTTGAGAATCCCATCTCAACACCCACCTAAAGCACAATCATCCAGGCACTTACTTTCACAAGCATTTTCACAAACACTTAGTATATACTATTGTAACATATATAGCGTATATTAGCAAACATGAATTAGGATAAACCCTTTCGCCAAGTAAGTATTATACACATATATATTATGTTCATACAGTAAATAATCATGGCAAACACATTTCTAAAATTTATACGTATACGGTACTTTCTACAAATACTAAGAATACAATATATTCAAAATAGTTATCGTATAACCGAAAAGCGAAATGGACAGCACTTTGTACATGTACAGTAATATACAGATCATGAATCTATCATTATCTAACATTGAATGCGTTGAAAACCATAACCTATACGTCTAAAGTCCGCACCTTACGTCGTAGAAGTGTAAAGAACTCGATAGATTTGCTAAGCTTTAGTATACGGCAGTTTGGTAACCTATAGAATGAAATAGGTTAGCTATTCATAACCTACAATTATAAAAACTCCCAAACAGGTTGGGGTTAGGGTTTCTTACCTAGAAACAATGTCAGAATCACCGGAAAAGTGATTAGATGGGTGTGATTAAGCTTGTTGAGTGGCAGGGGAAAGTAGTAGGGAGCTCCTCCCACTTCTCTCACACTTTCTCTCTCTTTTTTCACTTCTCACACCTAAGGTTTTTCTCAAATTCGTATGGCTGAATGAGAGAGGGTTTTAAGGTCCTTATATAGCCTAAAATCACACTAAAATAGACCTAAGGTCAAGGTGTACTTAGGTTATATCCAAAGTGGGTCAGTTTCAGCTTAACGGAGGACTTCTGGTGGCCCCCCTTAAGCCAAAGGTCGAACTTAAGCTCACCAACCTTGGATCTAGGTATAGTTAAGTTTTCGTTCCAGTCAGATTCTCAGATCACGCATGGCGGACCAGTTTCAGTTCAACAGTCATCGAATCCCGATCGGGGATTTCAAGTATACTGCCATGTATATGAAATTTTTCCTGATCCGAGGGTGTATTTGGGTCAGATTCCGACTGTCTGATTGCTTATAATTGGCCTGTAAACACCAAGTCTCAGATTACTTAAATGTCATCACATTTCTAAAGAAAACTAGGTTTTCTCACACTCCTCGCTCCGGACTTAAGCGAATAGCCTTGGGACACTGTCTGGATTTGATCTCCGAGATGGTTGTCAAGCCCAGTGAGGCGGTCCTAAATCTATAACCTCGTATCATTCAGACTTTCAATGTGTGGTCCAGATCTGATACGAATTTCAATGTGCTCCCGAGAGTTGTCGGGTAATGAGTTTGATCCTAGATTTTAGGGTAACCTAGCGTCAATGATTCTACAAGTTTTAGGTCTTGTAGATCGTATTTAAAGCAATTCTAGCAGATTTCATGGCTAATCTAGTTTAACACTTAGTTAACTTTGTCAAAATTTTAAAGGATTTGTTCCTAAGCGATTTCTGCCTGAGGTGGTACTCGGGTCATTGTACGAAATTTTCTGAGTCGTTACAATCTACCCCCCTTAATGAAAAATTTCGTCCTTGAAATTAATACCTTTTTGTACTCCTCGAGAAGCTGAGGGTAGTTCTTTTGGATCTCAGCTTTTGTCTCCCAGGTAGCTTCCTCCTCTGTATGATGCGTCCACAGTACCTTCACTAGTGGAATCACCTTACTGCGCAACACCTGCTCCTTCCCGTCTAGGATACGCGTCGAACACAGTACATATGTAGCATCATCGCTTAACTGCACCTGCTCCTAATGGATGATGTGTGAAGGATCAGGGACGTATTTCTTCAGCATAGATACATGAAATACGTTGTGCACGCCCGCGAGTGGTGTGGGTAAAGCGAGACGATATGCCACCACACCCACTCGGTCAAGTATTTGAAATGGACCGATGAATCTCGATATGAGCTTCCCCTTCTTCCCAAACCGAAGGACTCCCTTCATAGGGAAAACCCTAAGGAATACATGATCCCTAACCTCGAACTCAAGTGGTCGCCGCCTCGTATTGGCATAACCCTTATGTCTGCTCTGTGCCGTCAGGATTCGACACCTGATAATGTCGATCTTTTTCGAGGTCGCCTGTACCAATTCTAGCCCAATCAAACTGTGCTCACCAACCTCAACCCAGCAATGCGGCGCTCTTCAAGGACGACCATACACGGCCTCATATGGAGCCATACTAATACTCGCCTGAAAGGTGTTGTTGTATGCAAACTCTGCATAAGGAAGACAGTCATCCCAACTGTCCTTTAAGTCTAAAACACAAGCCCGCAGCATATCTTTTAAAATCTGATTCACCCGCTCTGTCTCCCCATCGGTCTGAGGGTGAAACGCAGTACCGAACTTCAGCTTCACACCTATCGCTTCCTGAATACGAGTCCAGAAGATAGATGTGAATCGCGTGTTACGGTCCGACACGATCTCTAAAGGAACTCCATGCAAACGGACTATCTCTCTGATGTACAACCTGGCCAAGTCGTCTACAGAGTTTGTAACTCTGATAGGGAGAAAATGAGCCGATTTGGTCAACCGGTCCACGATCACCTAGATGGAATCATGTCCCTTCCTCATCTTTGGCAGCCCCGATATGAAATCCATAGAGATGAAGTCCCACTTCCATTCAGCTATGGGCATGGGCTGAAGGAGTCCAGGAGGTCGGCGATGCTCAGCCTTGACCTGCTGACACGTGAGACAATGTGAAACATACTCGACGATATGAACCTTTATATTGTCCCACTAATACGATCACCTCATGTCCTGGTACATCTTCATGCTACTAGGATGTATCGCAAGTTTTGATTTGTGGGCAGTCTCAAGAAGCTCCTGTCTTAAGTCATGAATATCTGGAATGCATAGGCGGCCACGGTATCGTAGACCCCCATCTGTGCCAACTCTCCACTCAGAGTCCTCGGCATTGCTAGCTTGCTCTCGAAGCTCAGACAACTGCTCATCACCCTTTTGGGCCTCGATAATCCTATCATCAATAAGTGGCCGCACCCGAACGTGCGCGACACACTCAAATGATTCCTCCACGGTGAGTTTCTGCTCAAAGTCCCGCACGAACTCCAACATATCCCACTCTGCTATCATCAACGGAGCCGCAAATGCAATAGCCTTCTTGCGGCTCTACGCGTCCGCCACAAGGTTGGCCTTGCTAGGATGGTAGGAAACCTCGAACTTGAAGTCTTTCAAAGTCTCCATCCATCGGCGCTGCCTCATATTCAAGTCCCACTGAGTGAATATATACTTAAGGCTCTTGTGGTCGTAGAAAAGCTCGAACACCTCTCTGTAGAGGTAATGTCTCCAAAGCTTCAATGCAAAGATGACAGCTGCTAACTCAAGGTCGTGTGTAGGGTAATTCTTCTCGTGCTTCACTAATTGTCTCGAGGCATATGCAATCACCCTGTCCTTCTATATAAGGACGCAACCTAAGTCAACGCGAGACGCGTCAGTGTATATCATGTACTTAACCCCTTGCTCTGGCAATACTAGCATAGGGGCAGATGTCAACTTGTCCTTCAGCTCCTGAAAAGCTGCTTCTGCCTTCTCATTCCATGTGAACTTCAAATCCTTACGCGTCAACTGTGACAACGGCCTGGCAATCTTCGAGAAGTCTCGAATGAAGCGTCGATAGTACCCTGCCAGGCCAAGAAAACTCCTCACCTCGGTAATCGAGCCATTCTACTCCAATCCTGAACCGCGGCTACCTTAGCAAGGTCCACAGCTATCCCATCCTTAGACACTACATGTCCCAGGAACTTGACTTCCTCATGCTAGAAGTTGCACTTCTTATACTGCACAAACAACTAGTTCTTCTTCAGAGTATCCAACACTGCTCTCAGGTGCACCTCGTGCTCTTCCTGACACGTGGAATATATCAGGATGTCATCAATGAATACGATGATGAATCGGTATAAGAATGGCTGAAATACCCTGTTCATCAAGTCCATGAACACGGCCGGTGCGTTCGTAAGACTGAACGACATCACCGGGAACTCGTAATGCCCAAAACAGGTCCTGAAAGTTGTCTTCTGCACGTCTTCGTCTCGAACGCGCAACTGGTGGTACCCTGACTGCAAGTCAATCTTCGAGAAATACCTTGCTTCCTTCAACTGATCAAACAGATCATTTATCTTGGGCAAAGGATACTTATTCTTTACGGTGACTTGGTTCAACCTATGGTAATTAATACACAACCGTAGCGAGCCATCTTTCTTCTTCACAAACAATACAGGTGCTCCCCAGGGAGACACACTAGGTCATATAAAGCCCTTCTCTATCAGCCCGTCAATCTGTTTCCGCAGTTCCTCTATCTCATACGGAGGCATACGATAAGTTGGCAGAGAGATGGGTATCGCACCAGGCACAAGATCAATGGTGAAGTCGATCTCGCGCCGAGGAGGCAACCCAAGAATCGGTTCAAACACATCCGCAAAAGCCTGAACTACAGGCGTATCCACAAGCATCGGAACATCAATAGCCTCTAATGAAGAAGTGTAACATTATAACCGAGTAGCGTAATCGACTTGAACAGGAAAAGTAAAGACTGTGCCATCAAGTCCATAGGCTGTCACCACCCTAGTCTTGCAGTCGATCTCTGCTCGCATCTCAGTGAGCCAATCCATACCGAAGATAACGTCATAATGGAATAGGAGAACGACGATCAGGTCAACTAGTATCATCCTGCAACCCAAGTCTATCGGGCAACCCTCACACATACGAGTAACTTTAGAGGAAGTCCCTGTGGCAGTGATGACCCTCACTCCTCTCGTAGGAGGAGTAACTAAACCCAGTCGCTTGGCTGCCATGTATGAAATCATAGAGGTAGTGGACCTAGTGTCCACCAATAAGAAGACGGGAATACCTTGGACATGTGCAGTGACCTCGAAGGCCATAGGCGCTGAAGGTACTGTCTCCTGTTCCTCTGTCGTAAGCACATGAACATGCTCCTGCTGAGATCGGTTGGGCTGAGGTACCATGGGCCGTTGAGGTGGCCTGAAGTGTGGTGCAGGAGGTTTGAAGGATGGGTGCGTAGGTGCAATCCGTAGTGGTGGAGTTGATAAAGCCTGACGGTGTGGACGATCAATCTTCTGCGGTGGAGAGAACCCACTATCCCTCATCCGTGCAAAACAGCTCTCAACAGGGTGACCCAGTTTCCTACAGTATGTACAGGTCACACCTGGATGCCTCATCGGAGCTACTGGTGCCACGATCCTGGGAGGCGAATCAGTACGAAGTCTCTTGCCGAGGAAAGGCCTGCTCAGCATATCCGGTCGTGGCCTAGGCACCATAGGGCCACGAGAGCATGTCATATGGTATACATCCCGCTCCACCTGAATGGACATATGAATTAACTCCGCATAAGATGATATACGGATACAGCACATCTTCGATTGGATGTCAGGTCGCAAGCCCTTAGAAAAATGCCTAATCCACATCGGCTCATCAGCAAGGATAGTCGGAACAAAGTGGCCCAACTCAGTAAAGCGATGCTCATACTCAGTAAATGTCATGCCTCCCTGTCTGAGGCGTAGGAACTTGTTCTCCCTCTCGTGTCGGTAGGCTTGAGGATAGTATTTCTCGTGGAAGCGGAACTCAAAGGTAGCCCACGTCCATACATAACTTATGGCGACAGTCCGCAGTATACTGTCCCACCACAAGCTAGCCTCCTTCTCAAACATAAAGGCGGCTAACTCGACCTGCTCAGCCTCAGTACAATGCAACATCTTCAGTATCTTGGAGACGCGGTCTAACCAATATTCAGCCTCCTCGGGTCTGTGAGAACCCGTGAAAGTGGGAGGCCTCAAGCGTTGGAATTGCTCAAGAAGACCGCGAGTACCCACGTCTCCTGTAGTGTAGGCAGCAGGCGAAGGTGGAGGTACATCCTCAGCTTGAGCAGGAGGCTCGGCAGTCTCGGTAGGGCGCGTAGATGGCTGAGGTGGAGTCGCACTCCCACCCTAAGATAAGACCGCCAAGAGCTGCTGGTGCTACTGCTGCATTAGCATCATCATCTGCTCAAACCTATCAACAGGTGGAGCAGCCTGTGGCTCATACCGTGTCGAAGAGGATGCCAGGTTCTGCTCACGAATCGGTGGTGTAAAAGGTGGTAGTCCACCAGTAGGACCAGCTGAAGGCTAATCTGAGCCAGAACCCGGGTCCGTAGGACCACCTTTGTGAGGAGGAGTCTGGTCTATCGAGTCAGTGAGCAATAAGGGTGTCATGCTTCTCATACACCTCCGTGACATGCCCTATACAGGATAGGGTACAACGCATGTAAGATGAAGCATAACAACATAATACATAATCACTTAAGCATTCCACACACTTCATAACAAAAGAGGCTATCTGCATTTCATTACCAAAATTGTCATAACACATGGAATACAGAGTTACATGAACCATGACAAAAGATGCATGAGAGCTAATTACAACCAAGCTTCAACTACGAAAACCATGCTACTACTATATCCATCAACATGAAAACATAAACCGCCTAAAGCAGTAAGTAAAACAAACTACAAATAACAACTTGGATGACTAGGCATTCGAGTTAGGCGATAGAGGAGGGGCACCCTTATCCTGCAGACAGCATAAGATAGTCTTCAAGGTGTGAGTCACCTTCTTGAACATGTGCTTCACAAGGCCTCGAAGGTCCATGACATCCTGCCGCAGGATGGCCTGACCCTGTCGTAGCTCAGCATGATCTTCCTCCAGCCGAGCAATACGAGTATCCCAAGCAGCTCGATCAATGCCCTGCACTGGTGCCATAGGAGGGGAGCTCTCCTCAGTATCCTGGGCCTCAGGTTCCTCTTCTTGTTCCTCCTCTATCTCATCACCACTTCTTTCCTCACTCTCCTCTTCTAGATCAACGCTTTCCTCCCCCTCACTATCAGACTCATCCCCATACTCGTCAAATCGGGCTTAGCGTTGTCGAGGACCGATCCCCATGTTGTTAAGCGTAGCATCGTTTATGATCTGAATTGGCGCAATATTATCCATATTAAGTCTATAGCTGACCTCTCAAGCAAGCTTACATACCAATCGGCCGAACGGGAGTGAAATATCACTCCTGACAGACTGAGCGGTTTGGACTATCTGGAATAGGGCAAACGTGGGCAGGCACAACTTATCCCCATGTCCAACCTTGTACAGGAAGTCAACCATCAATCAGGTACATTCAGTGCGGTTGCCCCACCGTGGATACACATTATACGTGAAAATGTAATGAAGCAGGCGAAAATCGTCTGTTAACTTCGTCGATGGGAGGCAGTTACCTCTAGTCCAAGGAACCAGTCGACCACATAGATATCGCGTACGACGGTCTCTTTCTCGCTCACTTTTGAAATAACCCTCATCAGCATGTACTTCACCACATGGAATTCCCATGACCCGGGACACTAAGTCCATATTGATAGTGTAATTCCGCTCCCTAATAGAAATGGTGAACTGGAGGGGATCAAGTGATGGGTCTCGGATGTGAGCGTAGAAAGCACGAACCGTGTTCTCACATGCGAGAGTCTTACCTTTGAACATAGGACCCCACTCAACGTCCACCAAGCGGTCCATGATCGGGTGTAGTCCAAACAGCCTCTCATCCATGTGAGCTTCAAGTACAACCCTGCGGCCACCAAACCGACCGTGCTTAAAGCCTATCGGTAGTGCTCTTTCAATCGAAACTTGGGGATCTAGGTCCCACTTCAACCTATGCTCACGGACGGTACTTGTACTTGCCCCGGCATCAGTCCTTTTCCTTGAACGGGGTGGGCGACTAGGCCCGGCTTCATCCACGGTGCTCTTCCTCTTTCCCATGAGAGAAAAGATGGTGGAGACAGAGAAAATGGCTGCAACAAACTCAAATAGGGCCATGAAAGCGACGAAAACTGATGAAAAGAGAGAAAGGGCTGGAGTTACTGATCCTCCACGGGTTTGAGCCTCAATAAAGGTTGTAAAGGCCCAACTGACAAGGAGTAAGGAAGGGAAATGAAGAGAAGGGATGAGTCAGTGGCTTGCACAATTTGGAGCCACGAATGGGAGGTGTAATGGCTCAAATGAGAGAGAAACAAGTGGGTAGGGAGGTAGGGAGTGTTGTAGACTATGGGAATGGATGGGTTGTAACCGAAAATGATGGCTTGGGCGATTGGGAGGGAGATTTGAGAGAGAAAACAGTGAGTTGAAAGAGGAAAGAGGGCTTGGAAGGGTGGGAAATGGAAAAGGGGCAAAATAGACCACTTATGGGGTCCCCATGAAAATCTTACGAGCCTCACACGCACCTAGGGGTCGGCTCGACGCCGACCAGCCCAGCCTAAGGGGACCGTGGTCGACTGCGGTAGGCGCTATGCCGCCACGGTCCTCTAGACTGTTCGCGGTACCGCCGCGGTATGGCGGTGGCCACCCCCCTCCCAAGGTGCCAAAGACACCTCGAGTCCACTGTGGGTCCCCCTGGATTGTATCGTGTGGCCCCCGACTCCGTTTCAAGTTGTTTCAGGTCCTTTCCGGTATATTTTAATACATAATGGTATTTTACCGAATTTCAACGGCTGAGATTGGGTGGATTGTGATCTAGACCCGACGTTTGACGGTCTAGAAGTGTTTTAAGGTTGACCCATGCGACCAGGGTTGAGTATAGACTCGATTACAATGATTGTTTTCAGTGAACGTCGCTGTTGGGCGAAACTGGGATGCCTAAAACTGTTTCTACATTATTTTCACACCCTCCTAAGTCGAAATGCGTCAGCATACATCGTGAGACCATAACTCAGGTCTGGTTTAATCTAAATCATACTTTGATATCAACTTGTAATGCCCTGAAAATTGGGGGTCGAGTAGCAACTCAACACCCGAGTTTCAAAACATCACTTATGCAACACGAATGCTTATGATTGAATGTTGTCTGTGTTAGTGCAATAAACATAAGTGAGATTATACCAAAGCAGTAATTCATACTCCAGATCCATTTATAAACGCAAGCGAAAGACTGAAAGATGTATATAGATGTATATAAAATAAAACGATCCCGATCTCAAGAGTATGAATACCAACTGAGTCATCATATACATGTATTTGTTCCTGAATCAAAATATCAAAATAGTACAACTGTGATCATGAACCCTGTAGTCCCGTAAATCTGGATAGCCTACGCGAAGCCTCCAGTAAACTGCATGAATGAAAACTCATCCTGATCTTCATAATAATCAGGGTCAGCCTCCTGTGGATCGTCGGTACCTACGTCTAAGACAGAGTCTGGTGGGTGTCCAGAACACCCTCCCGTAACATAGGAGTGTGTAGCTAACTCAGTGGAACAATAGAGCATAAGTTAACATGTTATCAAATCAGTCAAGCAGTAATGATAAAGTAATACAAACAACATTCCTAAGTAGTGTAATTAATGCAAGAATGAGATGCGATTATGATGCATGCCCTCTCCAACATACTCCCTCGTGCGACACCATCTTACGTCCGTGGCATGCTGTCACCCTCAGTGCTCCACATCTTTCAGGCACATGCAATGCGATGATGAGCATGATTACCGAGTTGTTATTAGTCCATTTCAAACAACAGTATTGGGAAACTAAGGTACCTTCCTTATATCATTCTCAAACAATGATCCATTCTAGGGTCGTCAGTCCTAGATAATCTCATATGATAGTGTAGTTCTAGGTCGCTGCAAGGGTTGCCACGGCTGTTACACGAAATTGTTACACCACTCCCCCATCACCTTATCAATACAGTCCTAGTTTATACTCTGTTACTATGGGAAGGCTCGTCGCCTCACCGCAGATTTAGAGTATGCTTAAGTTCACTACACTGGGTACAGTCAGGGCTACCAAGGCTGTTACATGGAATCGTTACACCACTCTCCCATCACCCATCAAAGCAGTGTAGGCCGACAGCTCGAATATAGTGTCTCATACCACCATAATCGGCTCATGAGTCTGGTTGCTCAATGGTCACTATGGGGAGGCTCGTGGCCCCAACGTATGCCAACAGCTAGAGCACAGTGTCTCATACCACCATGCCTGGCTCATGAGTCTTGGCGGATCGAGGTACCACGGTTAACGGGATTCCACTGGTAAGGTTAGTACCTCAGGTTCAAGCAGTAGAAACATGGTGAACATACATCAGACAGATCGGTTTACTTGACAAGCTCGGCTAGCTCGAGTGCACAACAAGTTGAACGATATGAAGCATATAAGCACTTCGTGTGGCCAGCCACTATCGTCAACAGAAGTACAACTCGAGTTCGGCGAACACATCCTACGTGGCGAATGAATCTCAACCATGTACTCAAGTCTGTTACCGATCGTCTGGACTATAATCATAGTCCCAATCGCAATCAGTCCTTATTCAAAAGCACGTGGAGTACAACATAATAAACAAAATAATTCAAGCATGTTAACAAACATGTCATAAAGCATGTTATAAAGCGCAATATAAACAAGAATTACAAACACATATATTTTATAGTAAACGGTTAAATTACACAACCAACGTGGAGGAAATCATATACGTCTCTAAGGTAGTAGAGAATCTCATCTCAACACCCACCTAAAGCACAATCATCCAGGCACTTACTCTCACAAGTATTTTCACAAACACTTAGTATACACTATTGTAACATACATAGCGTATATTAGCAAACATGTATTAGGACGAACCCTTTCGCCAAGTAAGTATTATACACATATATATTATGTTCATATAGTAAATAATCATGGCAAACACATTTCCAAAATTTATACGTATATGGTACTTTCTACAAATACTAGGAATACAGTATATTCAACATAATTATCGTATAACCGAAAAGCGAAACGGACAACACTTTGTACATGTACAATAACATACAGATCATGAATCTATCATTATCTGACATTGAAAGCGTTGAAAACCATAACCTATATGTCTAAAGTCCGCACCTTACGATGTAGAAGCATAAAGAACTCGATAGATTTGCTAAGCTTTAGTATACGGCAGTTTGGCAACCTATAGAATGAAATAGGTTAGCTATTCATAACCTACAACTATAAAAACCCCCAAACAGGTTAGGGTTTCTTACCTAAAAACGATGTCGGAATCGCCGGAAAAGTGATTAGAAGGGTGTGGTTAAGCTTGTTGAGTGGCAAGGGAAAGTAGTAGGGAGGTCCTCCCACTTCTCTCACACTTTCTCTCTCTTTTCTCACTTCTCACACCTAGGGTTTTTCTCAAATTCGTATGGCTAAATGAGAGAGGGTTTTAAAGTCCTTATATAGCCTAAAATCATACCAAAATAGACCTAAGGTCAAGGTATACTTAGGTTATATCCAAAGTGGGTCAGTTTCAGCTCAACGGAGGACTTCTAGCGGGCCCCCTTTAGCCAAAGGTCAGACTTAAGCTCACCAACCTTGGATCTAGGTGGAGTTAAGTTTTTGTTCCATTCGGATTCTTAGATCACGTGTGGCGGACTAGTTTCAGTTCAACGGTTATCGAATCCCGATCAGGGATTTCAAGTATACTGCCATGTATATGAAATTTTTGCTGATCCGAGGGTGTATTTGGGTCAGATTCCGACGGTCTGATTGCTTATAATCAGCCCGCAAACACCAAGTCTCAGATTACTTAAATGTCATTACATTTCTAAAGAAAACTAGGTTTTCTCACACTCCTCACTCCGGACTCAAGCGAATAGCCATGGGACACTGTCTGGATTTAATCTCCGAGATGGTTATTAAGCCCAGCGAGGCGGTCTTAAATCTATAACCTCATATCATTCGGACTTTCGATGTGTGGTCCAGATCTGATATGGAGTTTCAATGTGCTCCCGAGAGTAGTCGGGTAATGAGTTTGATCTTAGATTTTAGGGTAACCTAACGTCAATGGTTCTACAAGTTTTAGGTCTTGTAGATCATATTTAAAGGGATTCTAGAGGATTTCATGGCTAATCTAGTTTAACACTTAGTTAACTTTGTCAAATTTCTAAAGGATTTGATCCTAAGCGATTTCTGCCTGAGGTGGTACTCGGGCCATTGTACGAAATTTTCCGAGTCGTTACATAGAGTGGAGCACATCTTCCTTCCATTAGTTCCTCTTCCTTTTTCTTTTTATGAGATTTTAGCCTATCTATGACAGGCTAAACCTCTTAGCTAGGGCTTAGAGGTGAAGCTTATAGCGTGATTAGGATGATAGCTTTGCTTTGATTCATGATTATTGAATTCTTATGGATTCTAGCTTGATTATTAAGGAATACTTTTAGTTTTTAATGGTTTATTGTGACTCAAATTAAGTATATCTGCAATAACTTTAAGTATGTTTTTTCATTATGAGATTGTGAACTTGGGAGGTCATGTTGTTCACCATTGTCTCCTGGGCATGGTTGGGTGATGGAACCCTTCCTAACTTTTACAATTCTCTTATGATTGGCTGTGAGATTGGTAAATTATTATTGTTTGCCAGTCTCCTGGGCATAGTTAGGTGACGGAATCACTTCCAAATCTACACCAGTCGTATCTGTTGATGAGTAGATCCATGAGACATTCAGAGATCTGACAAATCTCTTCTTACCAACTGGATAAGATAGGACTCTAATTCTAGTTGTGTCCTTGAATCAATATAAGGTAACTTCCCAATTGCTACAAGTGGATCCTTAGCACCCTAGTTTCCTTCCTCTGAATTCTCTAAGTTTTAGATAACTATTTCATCATTATTCCCTTAATTATATATGATTTAAATTTCTACTTAATCTAGTTCTAGTTCTACTTAGTTTCAGACTACGTATATGTTTCACGTATATGTTTCAGTCCCTTGAGATTCGACCTCGGTCTCACCAAGTTTATTACTACATCACAACCCTATACTTGGGGAGTGAACAATAGAGTACTTTGACTTGACTTAGATAAAGCTTTGAAACCTTGAACAATTGAAGCTTGAAAGTTTGAACTATCACTTGGTGTTGTACTTGAACTTGTATATCTCTTGATCTTACATTTGAAGGTCTTAAGGTAAAGACCTTTGTTCCTGTACATGAGATGCATGACCTTGAATATGTAGATGAGCTACATGAGACACAAATTCCAAGAGGTTTTGAAACTGCGAAATTTGATAATCATAGGAGCTAGAAAACATAGCACTTACAATCTCCCCCTTTGTCAAATTTGTGACAAAACACTTCATTAAAAATAAAAGAAGCATAATATGCATAATAAAGAATCATGCACCAGTTACTACTTGGTTAAAGAATCATGTACTAGTTACATACTGATTAAACCAATACGCATCATCAATCAATACTCATCAATACTCCCCCTTACTACCATATTCCATACAAAGAAAAATTTGTCTATCCATCCACAATCGCACATACAGTGATAGAATAAATTCTCCCTCGGTTTGTCACAATATGACAAAGGAAGGAACCAATAAATGATAATGGAAGTAGATAAATAATGATATAAAAGAAGAGTAATGAGGAAGAAGTTAATATATGATCAAGATTACTAAGTTATCCAAGTTCATAAGCAAGTATGTCAAAGAATGACCAAGCCCATAAAACAAAAGAAATCCAAGTATTTTAAAAGTTATTACATGACAATATTCAAATACTAATCAGAACCCGAAGAAGGATCAGGTATGGATGGATCAATTTGATGAAGTCCCTTGTTAATGCGCTTCAGATACTTGCGCATATATTTAAATTGCATTTTATGGGACACATTCATACTTTCAACCTTCTCCTCAAGTGATCATAAATGCGCATCAAATTAGCATTTTAAAAATTTCAAAGTAACAAATATATACATTATGATACAGAAAAGACCTGAATCATCAATTCATATTGCACATACTAAGATCAAATTTCAATTTTGCAAACCTGCTTTTGTCGAACGGTTTTGTGAATATGTCAGCTAGTTGATTCTCGATGGGATTATAATCCAAAGAAATTGTCTTATCTTCCACTAATTCATGAATATAGTGATATCTAATGTCAATATGTTTGGTTCATGAATGTTGAATTGGATTTTTAGAGATATTAATTGCGCTGATTGATCACAATATAAAACCATAAAATCTTGCGCAATTCCGTAATCGCTTAGCGTTCTTTTCATCCATACAAGCTGAGTGCATGCATTATCTGCAACAATGTATTCAGCCTCAGCTATTGAGAGCTATACGAAACTTTGTTTCTTACTTAGCTAAGAAACTAAATAGTTCCTTACATAGAAACAATCACCACTGGTTGATTTTCGATCATCAATGTTACCAGCCCAATTAACATTCGTGTAACTAGCTAATTGCACATTAGTATCATGTGGATACCAGAGACCAAGATTAGCAGTACTAGCGACATATCGCAATATCACAAAATGTACTTAAAAGCAATTAGATGTGACTCTTTAGGGTCAGATTGATATTTAGTACAAATTCCTATGCTAAATGCAATATCAGGTCGACTCACAGTTAAATTAAGCAAACTGCCTATCATACTGCGATACAACTTAGGATCCACACTCTTACCTGCAGAGTCCTTTGAGAGTTTTAAAGTAGTACTCATTAGAGTATCAAAAATTTTCTCACTAGTAAATCCGAACTTTTTAATTAAGTTCAAAACATATTTGGTTTGAGAGATAAAGAAGCCATCAAGTAACAGTTTAACTTATAACCCTATGAAATAATTTAATTCTCCAACCATGCTCATTTCAAATCTAGACTTCATAAGATCTGCAAACTCAATAGTCATGTTAGCACAGGTAGATCCATAGATAATATCATCAACG
The DNA here is from genome assembly GCA_030180095.1 of Magnolia changhungtana. Taxonomy (NCBI): domain Eukaryota; kingdom Viridiplantae; phylum Streptophyta; class Magnoliopsida; order Magnoliales; family Magnoliaceae; genus Magnolia; species Magnolia changhungtana. Next base: position 5,410,734 of record JASAUF010000474.1, read on the forward strand.
TAGATTTGTACTATTAAAATGTGATCATTATGTTTCTTTACAAACAATGTCATATCAACACTTCCCATTATAAAGTTATGACTTAGTAAGAACTTTGTCAACTTTTCATACCATGCCCTGGGAGCTTGTTTTAAACCGCAGAGTACTTTTTTTAGGTGATAGACATGATTATCATGTTTAGGGTCTTCAAAACCCGAAGGTTGTTCAACATACGCTTCTTCATGCAAATCGTCGTTCAAGAATGCACTTTTTAGATCCATTTGGTATATTTTAAACTTTCTAAAGCATGCAATGGATATAAATAGTCTGATTGATTCAAGACGAGCTACTGGGGCAAAGGTCTCATCATAATCAATGCCTTCAATTTGAGTGTTACCTTGTACAACCAGCCTAGCCTTGTTTCTAATAATATTACCAAGTTCATCAGACTCATTTTTGAAAATTCACTTTATTCAGATAATGTGTTTATCTTTCGGCCTTAGAACTAAGTACCAAACATCATTTCTAACAAATTGATTGAGCTCTTCTTGCATCATAATATTTTAAACCGTAGAGTACCAGTCACTTCAGTGGTAGGAGGGGTCCAATTGGTCACTGTGGCTTACCACACACTCTATCCATGAATTTTAAGAACATCCTCATTCTGGCTTTCTAATAGGCATAATTGGAGTCATCAAATGGTAGAGGCCTAGTAATTGAAAGGCTATCAAAATTTGACATCTTAAAAAGCTCAGATCGATTAGCTTAGGAAATTAATCAAAAAAAAAAAAAATTAAAGCGAGCTATTAGGCTTTGATACCACTTGAAAAGGGCAAGTTAAGAGTCCTAGAGGGGGGGTGAATAGGACTGTGTCAAATTAAAAATTTTAATGCGAAATTAAACAAAAGAAAATAAAGATAGCACTTAACAATCCCACAATTTAGAAATGAATAACAACCTCAAATGTACAAGTATTGAGAGGTTAATATAGATGTTGTTCTAAGGACAACCTTACACCAAAAACCAATGGTTTATGGTAGGATAACCTAATTCTTAGAATGGTCTGTGTATCAAAATCTCTAACCGATACAGAGGAATAAAGAATAAAAATAGCAAATAAAATAACTAAGCTATTAGAACATTCCCACACTTGCATAAAAAGATTACAATATTCTCCACAAATGCTTAAAAGGAAATTACAACATCCACATAATGTAATAATAAATCATTCACCACAAGACCAGAAATTATAGTGGTTCACTTGTGTGTACACAAACTGTTTAGAAAAACAGCCACACAACTACTCCACTCCTAATATCCTCACACAGTGGATATTAGTGTTCACTATGAAATAGGTTTTTTAAAGTTCATCTAAAACCTTCACAATTGTGTCTTTCAAGTGGGCTTACACAATTCAAAAACCCCACACTCTGAGTTTTCTACATCACCTCAGACAAATCAAAAGAAAGAGATTTTTCTGGCACAATCTCAAAGAAACCAAAAGAATAGATTTACACAAATGTAAAATACTTATCTGGATATTCTCCTTTGATGCAGCCCAGTAGATCCAATTTGGAGTAGAAGTTCAATGTAAATGTTCAATGTCCACACTCACTTATGAAAAGGTTCTAGGTTCTAAATTAATTTTAGATTAAATCACCTTGGGCTAGCTTGATTTGATTTTGATTCCAAGAAATGAAAAAACTTCAATCCCTTCTTCAAATAAGATTGGAATATAGAATACAAAATCAAATGTAAAAAGCTAATTAAAGAGAATATTAAATGAGCACTAAATAACTTAAGAATATCACAAACTTATCTCTCAGAGTGGTGTCTTGATTTTATTTGAATTGAATGAAAAACTCTGAAAAATCGTGCTTTATTTATAAGTGCAGAAACTGTTCACTCGACTGTCCCAGAGGTCAGCTCGACTGGTCGAAGGACCAATAAACTTTTGAAAATTCGGGTGCGATAGGATAAAGTCATTCCACGACTGGTCGAGTGGTGTGGGACCCAATTTAGTTGCTGGACTTTGAGTCGAGCCTATTCGACTGGTCGAGCACTGTTCACTCGACTGGTCTAGCAGTCTCCAGGACTGGTTGAGGATCCAACAAAAAATTCTAAAAATTAGTAACAAACCCTTGGACTGGTCGAAGAATTTCTTGGATTAGCCGATCCAGTATTAGGAATAGTCGAACATAGGATAATGCTAGTCGAGAAACAGTCTATACACATATAAAGTGACCCAATTAAAGTATGCAATCAATATGACCTAACCTATAGTTAATATAGGGTCATTCATACCTTTTGAGTAATATATGAACATTGAATCATCATTTGCTTTGGTTAATGTTGATCACTAAGTACTCGAAGCTTAATAACTTGAAGTATGTTGAAGCTTGAACTTATAATACTTTGAAGCTTGGGCTTGAGGTACTTGAGTTGCTTTTCACTTTGAGCTTTGAGTACCAAAATAGAGTACTTTGTCTTGACTTAAATAAATCTTTGAAACCTTAAACAATTGAAGCTTGAAAGTTTGAACTATCACTTGGTGTTGTACTTGAACTTGTATATCTCTTGATTTTGCATTTGAAGTTCTTGAGGTAAAGACCTTTGTTCTTGTACATGAGATGCATGACCTTGAATATGTAGATGAGCTACACAAGACACAGATTCTAAGAGGTTTTGACACTACAAAATTTGACAATCATAAGAGCTAGAAAACATAGCACTTACACATCTTCACTTGAAGGTGAACTTTCCATCACTTTACATGTCCACCAATCCAAAGTGGTTTGTCACAACAAAATTTGACAACTAAGGGTGCTAAATGTACAATACAACACTTACAATCTCCCCCTTTGTCAAATTTGGGACAAAAACTAACTTGAAAGATCAACCTATACATACATAATGCACAAGTTTACAATTCCTCTTCATAAAGAAACTCCCCCTCAATCTACTCCCCTTAGTTTGAGCTTGGTGACTTGTTGTAGAGTACCTGTATTAACAAATACACATATATCCTTAAAAAAAAATGCACTCCTCTACACCATACTACACCAATCAAACTTCCATAACCACAAAGCCTACAAAATTCTCCCCCTTTTTGTCACAACTTGACAAAGGAAGAAATTAACAGTAAACAGCCAAAAGATGTGATTATTATAATAGCAATAGAATAAGAGTTTTTTAAAAAAAATGTAAAGCAAGTAGAGTTTAATATGAAGATAGAATAAAAAGTGTCATAAAGTTAAGCATCAAAATATCAAGTAGTCATACAAGTTCAGCAAAATATAAAGTTATAATCCAAATTATACATGTCCAAAATGTAAAGAAAAACATCTCTAATCTAATCCAGAAGAAGACGGAGGTGGGATAGATGGATCAATCTGACGGAGTCCTCTGGTAATGCGATAAAAGTATTTTCCCATATATTTTATGGATGATTTTTTACTCTCATTCAGATTATCTTGAGAAGCTTTCAAGTCATCCACCTTCTCTTCTAAAGAGCAAAGACGCTCTTCAAACTGAGGTGACTGAAAATCAGGATCATCTTCAACATTGTCGGAATCAAGGTCATTAAATATATCTTCTATCATGGTCTCAATTAGTAAGGCATCTTCTTCACCAACTTCCTCTACTCCCACATCCATTTGGCCTGGATTCAGCTTAAGCTTCATCTTGTTTATGTTTGAGTTGTTGAAGGGAAGAACTGAAATAGGATCTTCACCAGGAGGCATGACCATATTATAGTGCACGGCTAAGGTGGTCATCAAATAGGTGAAGGGAATATATCCATGGCCAGGGTGAGGACGAAATTGAATAATAATGTAGCATATTAAAGATGGAAGACAGATGAGAATACCAAACACAACGGAATGCAAAATACGAACCATGAACGAAGTAAGCTCGGCTTTGTTTCCAAAGCGAGGATAGACATTTAAAATAAAAATACGATGTAGGACCCTGTATTTAGGCAACATTTGATTGGCTCGAAGCGCATTTCCATCATTCCATTCCAAGTCCATGTTACATAATTTACGGGTTACCAAACTTCTTTCCGATTCATTCATTCGATCGGCTAAAGTTGGTATAGGTATACCATCATCATTCACATTGACGTCTAGCAAACTTGAAATTACGTACCTATTAACTTGAAAATTGCCTTCCCTAAAGGTAATTGTGAAAGTCAAATTTTCAAGTGATACGTCTCTCATACAAGAAAACATACCCTGTGAAATGGAGCGGTATGCGGGTCCGCCCTAATTCAAAATGTTTTCCCAACCTGCAGCCACTAGGATGGGAAGAAGTTGAAACTGAGCTAAATGATTCGAATTAACAGTACACTTAACAATGATCTCTCGAGTATGAAAATCCCGTACATATTCGAGGTCTTCCTCGGGAGGTCGAAGGGTCCTCACCCTAAGGGGTGTAGACCGAGAAGAGGAATCTCGAGTAGCTTTCTTCTTCATGCGACCTTCCATTGCAAGATACAAAGCAATAAAAACAACAATGGAAGATGGGGTTTGAGAAAATCAAATTTTGAGCAAAATCCCTTTGCAAAACAAGAGAAAACCTCTAACCTACACCAAAATCTAGCAAGATATGCAAATGGGCACCCAAATATGGAAGGAAATAAAAAATGAAGCACTTACCAACCACTAATCGAAGGTGGGTTCGACGGGTTAGAGAAAGGCCAGATGAGGAAGAAGAGAAAAATGGTGAAAAGGTGATTTTTCTCTCTCATAAAGGGCCTCCAACCGCGCAACTTGACCGGTCGAGTATATGCTCGACTTGTTGAGCCACGACTGGTCGAGCACGTGTTCGACCTGTCATGCAAGCACAAAAAATACATATTTTATTCAAATTTTTTATTTATTTTACACTAATTATTTGTAAAAAAAAATAAATAAAACATACAAATATATAATGATAAGCTCAATCAGAATTACACATACCAATATCCATTATCAATTTTGAAAATCAATTTCTATCAAGAGGTTTAGTAAAAATGTCAGCAAGTTGATTTTCCATTTGAATATATTCCAACGAAATAACTTTATCCTCAACTAAATCCCGGATATAGTGATATCGAATGTCAATATGCTTTGTACGAGAATGGTGGATTAGATTTTTAGATATATTAATTGTGCTAAAGTTATTGCAATACAAAATCATTGTATCTTGCGCAATACCATAATCATTGAGCATCTATTTCATCTATACAAGCTGGGTACAGGCATTTCAGGTTGCAATGTATTCAACCTCAGTTGTAGATAATGATACAGAACTTTGTTTCTTGCTATGCCAGGATACCAGACAATTTTCAACATAAAAGCATCTATCACTGGTAGATTTTCTACCATCTATGTTCCCAGCTCAGTCAGCATCCGTATGACCAGCTAATTGAACATTAGTATCACGTGGATACCAAAGACCTAGATTAGTCGTACTTGCGACATATCTAATTATGCGCTTGACAGCAATTAGAAGAGATTCCTTAGGATCTGATTGATATATAGCACAGATACCTACGATGAATGCTATATCAGGACGACTTGCAGTTAAGTATAGCAAGCTACCAATCATACTACGATATAACCGAGGATCTATACTTTTACCTGTTTCATCTATTGAGAGCTTGACTCATTGGAGTATCAAATTTCTTACCAATTTCGAATCCAAATTTCTTAACCAGGTTTAAGGTATACTTGGTTTGAGAAATGAAGATACCATCAACTAGTTGTTTAACTTGTAGCCCTAGAAAGTAGTTCAATTCTCCCACCATACTCATTTCTAATATGAATTTCATCAGCTCTGCAAACTCAGTAGACAGGTTAGTGCAAGTAGAACCATAGATAATATCAGCCACATATATCTGTACTATTAGTATGTGTTCATTATATTTCTTAACAAAAAGAGTCTTATCAACACTCCCCATAACAAAATTATGACTTAGTAAAAACTTAGTCAATTTTTCATACCATGCCCTAAGAGCTTGTTTCAACCCATAAAGTGTCTTTTTAAGGCGATACACATGATTAGAGTGTTTAGGGTCCTCAAAACCCTTAGGTTGTTCAACATAGACCTTTTCATATAGATCACCATTTAAGAATGCATTTTTAACATCCATTTGAAAAATTTTGAACTTTTTAAAACATGCAATGGATATGAATAATCTGATGGATTCAAGACGAGCTACTGGGGCAAATGTTTCATCATAATCAACACCTTCAATCTACGTGTATCCTTCTACAACCAGTCTAGCTTTATTTTTTATTATGTTCCCTAACTCATCAGATTTATTTTTGAAGATCTACTTGGTTCCAATTATATGTTTATTAGATGGTCTAGGAACCAAATACCACACATCATTTCTAACAAATTGATTCAGTTCATCTTGCATGGAAACTATCCAATTTTCATCAGTGAGTGCCTCTTTACGTTGGCCAGCTCAATTTGGAAAGTAAAACACACATAATTACATATGTTTTCCAATTATCTTCGAGTACGCACACCAGTGAGAGGGTTGCCTAGAATTGGATCAGTAGGATGGTCTTTGACTGATCATAGTTCAATATTGATTTGACAAGATGAGGAGTCAGATTTTTCAATTATATTGACTTCATCATCTTTTGAACTAGTAGATGGTGTATTCAGGTGATCATCAATAACTACATTTATGGACTCTTAAATGACACCAGTTCTCTTGTTGAGAACTCGATACGCTCGATTATTCAGAGCATACCCTAGGAATATCCCTTCATCACTCTTAGTGTCGAACTTCCCTAAATTTTTGCGATCTCACAAAATGTAGCACTTACTTCCAAAACCTTGAAAGTATTTAACTATAGGTTTCTTGTTAAACCATAGTTCATAAAATATTTTATCTTTTGATTTTCTGATGTAAACACGATTTATTATATATCACGCAGTGTTAATAGCTTCAGCCCATAAATTTTTAAGTAACTTCATGCTATTCAACATTACATTGGCCATCTCTTGTTGCACTCTATTTTTCGTTTCAACAACCCCATTTTGTTGAGGTGTCTCAGGAGCTGAAAACTCATGCGATATACCATGATCGCTATAGAACTTCTCAAAATTGCTATTTTTGAACTCTGATCCATGATCACTTTGAATCTTAGCAACATTTATTTCTTTTTCAGTTGCTTCCATCACCAAATGTGACTGAGCCATCAGTAATTTCTTTGTAGTTGGTGAAACAAATCTCTGTCACCTGTCATGTGTTTTGAGCAACCACTGTTTAGGTACCACTTTGATTGACTCGAAGCCTTGAAGGCGGTGTGGGCAACCAGACAAGTAACCTTAGGAACCCATTTCATTATAGTTTTGGGTTTTGGAGTACTGTTGGTTTTCCTTCGCTTGTAATTATTAACTCTCACATTTGAGTTAGATTGCAGAAGCTCCTTGAGTAAGTCCACAATTTTTTCAGCTAAAAGATTATAATTTTGTTTTCTAAAGCTGACATTATTAACTTGAAGAGCTTAAAAAGTTTTTAGATTTTGAAAGTTATTTTGATTCAAGCCCTTTCCTTTTAAGTTAGAGGATTCTCCTTTAACAAATGTAGGAGATACACTGTTAGTTTTCAGAGGTATGTGTTTATCACAGCCCAGACTCGATCTGTCTCCACATTTTCTAGATGCGGATAGTAACTTTTCAAGTTTAGGGTCTCCCTGGGCATACCTCCATGTATCCTTTGAACTCAAGAGGGAAGAAACTTCAAGTTTTAGTTTCTCATTTCCTAATCTTAATTTTTCAAGTTCAGACGTTTTGAAATTCAAGTCACATTTTACTTTTTCAAAATAATCAGAAATATGTGACTTTTCTAAAATAGAATTTTCAAAATCCTCTTTTAATTTCAGAAATTTCTCTTTTTGAAGTTTTAGCTTGACAATAATCTTACAACTCTCCCTATATAGGGCATTATAGGCATGCTGAAGATCATCGTCATTATCATTTTCAAGGTCACTCCTTTGAGATTCAGATGTGTCGCAACTATCAAAGGAAGTGACTCTGGTAAGAGTCATTAAAGCCTTGACCTCATTTAAAGATTCAAGTTCAGAGTCATCCAACCCAGAAGAGGCTTCAAAGCTGGATGATTCATCCCATGTGGCTAACATGCCTTTTCGCCTTGGCTTGTCCCTCTTTAGACACTTATTTGCCAAATGCCCATAATCATGGCAGTTGAAGCACTGACTATGTTTTAGAGATTTTGAGTTTTTAGATTTTCCCTTTTTCTTCTCAGAGGGTTTTTTAAAATCAACTCTCTTCTTACTTTTAAAAATCTTATAAAACTTCTTAGCGAGTAAAGTCTTATCATCCTTTGAGTTTTCCCAATCAGAATTTACATTACTATCTAGAGGAATAGATTTGGATAATTTAAGAGTTATAGACTTACCTTTTGGAGCTTTGAAATTCAACTCGTAAGTTTGAAGTGAACTAACAAGTTCCTTGACCCTCATATTATCATTGTCTCTAAGTTCCTGAATGGCAGTTACCTTGGAATTGAATCTCTCAGGAAGTGATCGCAATATTTTTACACAAACTTTGCTTTCTAGGATACTGTCTCCAAGACCCCACATAGAGTTAACTATGTCATTTAGTTTTGTATAGAAGTCCATGAATGATTCATTTTCTTCCATGTGAATTTCCTCAAACCTAGTGGTGAGGATCTGAACTTTAGACTTCTTTACTATAGTTGTTCCCTCGTGTGTCATTTCAAGGATGTCCCAAGCTTGTTCAGCAGTATCAAAAGATATAATTTTTTTGAACTCATCAGGTGTAGTGCACAAGTGATTGCATTTAAAGCCTTTACATTTGCACACGTTCCAATTTTTCTGAGATGTGGTCCATAAATAATAAGGTGATACTTGCATGGACTTGGTTCCATCATTGCCTAGAACTTCAGTCATTGGTGGTTTCCATTTGGTAATCGTTGCTTGCCACATACTTTCATCAATGGATTTCAGAAATATCCTCATCCTGGCTTTCTAATAAGTATAGTTGGAGCCATTAAATGGTAGTGGCCTAGTAATAGATAAGCTATCGAAATTTGACATATTGAAAGCTCTATATCAATTAGCTCAGGAAATAAATCCAATGGAATGAGCTATTAGGCTCTGATACCACTTGAAAAGGGCGAGCTCTTAGTCCTAGAGGTAGGGGGTGAATAAGACTATGCCAAATAAAAATAAAATGCAAAATATAAAAACAGATAGCTAAAATAAATAACAATCTCAATTGCAATAGTATTGAGAGTTTGATACAAACGTTGTTCAAAAGACAACCTTACACCAAAACCAAGGTTTATGGTAGGACAATCTGATTTCTTGAAATCAGTAAGGATAAAAAACTCAAATCAAAGTAAGAAGCAATAGAAAGAAATCTAACTATTACAACATTCACCACATGTACATGAAAGAGATACAAGCATTCAACACACATCACATACATCATCATCATCATCCACCACAACTCTAAGAATTATAGTGGTTCGGTGTGTACACCAACTGTTCGCAAACAATCACACCTACTTCACTCCCAATAATCACAACCCACGTGATATTGGCTTTCACTAAGAAAGAAGGTTTTCCAAGGTTCACCTTAAAACCTTTACAATTGTGTTTATTAATTGGGCTTACACAAAAAAAAAAACCCCTGTGCTGAGATTTTCTGGCTGATCTCAAAAACCAAATACAAAAAATATAAAATACTTATTTAAAGATTCTTCTTTGATATAGCCCGGTAGAACTGATTCTTTGAAGATGAAGATGTTCAATGTTCAATCATACAAATGGAAGGGTTCTAGGTTTAAATAAATTTTATATTAATTCAACCTTGGGCTACTTTGATTCAATTTCTTGGATCTCAAAAAGGATAGATCAAAATTCCCTTTTATAAAATCAGATTGAAGCAGCAAGAGATTAAGAAATTATAAATAAAAAAAAAAGCTATAAAAGAATCTTAAATTACAGTACAATAGCTTCACAATCACGAGGACTTAATTCTCAGAATGGTGGCTTGATTTAGCTTGGAATGAATGAAAAACTCTGAGAAAATACCTCTATTTATAGGCAGAAAAACGGTTCCTTCGATTGGTCTAAGTTCTCCCTCGACTAGTCCTAAGAATAACCAAATTTTAAAAATTTTGACGTGATCGGATAAAACCGATCCTTGACTGGTTGAGTGGGGCAAAAAATAGTTGCTGGAGTTCGAGTCGAGTCCTGCTCGACTGGTCGAGCACTATTCACACGACTAGTCGAGCAGGGTGCTCGACTGGCCGTGACCCTAACAGAAAATTTTGAAATTTTGAGTTATTTCCTAGACTGGTCAAGACAAACCCTAGACTGGTCGAGCCAAAGTCTGGACTAGTCGAACATAGGCTAATACTAGTTGAACCAAAGCCTATAATAAGTATATTAGCACATATAGAATATGCAATATAAATGACCTAATTCTAAGGTCTTTCTAGGGTCATATATACCTAAAAGTTGAACATTGAACCATGTAACTTCAGTTGCTTCCAATCAATCTTGTACTCGAAGTTCTTGAAGCATAATCTTGTACACTTGAAATTCTTGAACCTAATCTTGAACATGTAGTGCCTTTGAGATGACATATAGACTTGAAGTAGCACATGAACTAGGTCTAGAACTTGTACTTGTACTTGAACTTGCACTTTAACTTGATCTTGAATTTGAAGCTGTACTTGAACTTGAAGCAATACTCCATGACTTGAATGTTGTACATCTTCACTTGAAGGTGAACTTTCCATCACTTTATAGGTCCATTAATCCAAAGTGGTTTGTGACAACAAAATTTGACAACTAAGGGTACTAAATATACAATACAATGCTTACAAGGACAACTTGATTTCTTGAATGCAGTAAGGATCAAAAACTCAAACCAATGCAAGGAGCCTAGCTATTACAACATTCACCACAAATACATGAAATAAATACAAGCATTCACTATATACAAACCACATACATCATCACCATCCAAACTCCAAGAATTATAGTGGTTCGATGTGCACTAACTATTCTAAAATAACCACACCTACTCCACACTCAATAATCATAACCCACATGATGTTGGCTTTTACCATGAAAGAAGGTTTTCCAAGGTTTACCTTAAAACCTTTACAATTGTGTTTTCAATTGGCTATCACAATTAAAAATCCCACGCTGAGATTTTCTGTCTATCTCAGTCAAAACCACAATAGAAATTTTCTAGCGATCTTAAAAAAAAAAAGCTATAATTGAAAATACTTATCTGTACATTCTCTTTGAATGTAGCCTGGAAGAACCGCTTCTTGATGATGAAGATGTCCAATGTTTAATCACTCAAATGGAAGGGTTCTATGTCTAAATGATTTTTAAATTAAACCAACCTTGGGCTACTTTAATTCAATTTCTTGGATCTCAAAAAGAGTAGAATAGAATTCCCTTTTATCAAATCAGAATGAAGTAGCAAGAGATCCAGAAATTAGAAATCAAAAAGCTATAAAAAAAAATCTTAAATTACCGTATAATAGCTTAACAATCACGGGGACTTATCTCTCAGAGTGGTAGCTTGAATTGGCTTGGAATGAATGCAGAAAGCTGAGAAAAGTCCTTTATCTATAGGCTGAAAAACAGTTCCCTCGACCGGTCTAAGGTCAGCCTCGACTAGTCTTAGGAGAAACCAAATTTCAAAAATTCTGTCGCGATCGGATAAAACTAACCCTCGATTGGTCGAGTGGCCTGCTCGACTGGTCGAGTGGGGCTTAAAATAGTTGCTGGAGTTCGAGTCGAGCCTTGCTCGACTGGTCGAGCCAGTCTCCACAACCGATCGAGCAAGATACTCAACTGGTTGAGGACCTACCAGAAAAATCTAAAATTTTGAATTTAAACCTGGATTGGTTGAGAAAAACCCTGGACTGGTCGAGCCAGTGCCTGGACTAGTCGAACATTGACTAGGACTAGTCGAAGCAAAGCTTATAGAAAGCACAATGACCCATTTTAAATATGCAATATGAATAATCTAATCTTAAGGTCTTTCTAGGGTCATTTATATCCTAAATGTTGAACATTAAACTTGTCGCTTTGGTAGATCCGATAGATCTTCTTCTTGAAGTACTTGAAGCTTGATTTGGTATACTAGAAACTTGAACATTTTCTTGACCATGAAGTGTACTTGAACTTGATCATGTACTTGAGCTTGGTCTTTGTACTTGAATATGAACTTTAACTTGACCTTTGAGATTGATGAAGCACTTGAAGTTGTAGGACTTGAAGGTGAACTTTCCATCACTTGAAGAAGTCCATCATACCTAAGTGGTTTGTCACTACAAAATTTGACAATACAGGGTGTTAGACATACAACATAGCACTTAAAATCTCCCCTTTGTCAAATTTATGACAAAACAACTTAGAAGATTACATAACACCACTTCATAACATGATACTACTCCCCCTCAATCTACTCTTCCTACTCCCCCTCAATCTGAGTTTGGTGACTAGTAGAGTACTTGTATTAACAAATACATACATATTTTCAAAAACAAATGCAACTCTACACCATACATACCATACACAACCACAGAACTACAAATTGTCCCCTTTTTGTCACAACTTGACAAAGGAAGATAAGTAATTAAACGCAAATATAGCGGTGATTATGATAAATAACAAAGAGTATTAGATAAAGAGGTAAAGTTAAGAGCATGATTCAGTAAAGTATCAACATCGGTAAGTTATACATAACAAGTCCAAAAAGCTAAGGTTAAAGGGGAACATTAATAAATGTCTAAAGATATCATAAAATTTAATCTAATCCAGATGATGAAGGAGGTGGAATGGATGGATCAATCTGATGCAATCCCTTAGTTGTGCATCAAAAATCCTTACGCATATATTTCATTTGATTATCCTGTGATATTTTCAATGCATCCACCTTCTCCTCCAAAGATCGAAGACGTTCATCACACTCAGGTGGCTAATAATCAGGATCAGCCTCAAAATCATCTCATTCTAACTCATCGAAAATATCTTCCATCATGGTCTCGGTTAGTAGCGCATCTTCTTCTTCAACATCCTCAGCTTCCCCATCCCTTTGACCAGGATTGAGTTTCAAGTTCATCTTGTTTATGTTTGAATTATTGAAAGAAGAAGCACAATAGGGGCTTCACTAGGCGGCATGGCCACATTGTAGTGTAAGGCCAAGGTAATCATCAAGTAAGAAAATGGAATATAGTTGTGGCCCAGGTGAAGACGAAGTTGAATAATAATGTAATAGATTAAAGAGGGAAGACACACGGGAATACTTGACATAACAGAGTGAATAATACGAACTATAAATGATGTCAACTTAGCTTTGTTACCTGATCAGTGAAAGACATTTGAAATAAAAATGCGATGTAACACCCTGTATTTGGGCAACATTTGGTTGGCCCGGAGCGCATTTCCCGCACTCCATTTCGAGTCCACGTTACACAATTTGTGGGTTAGTGACTGTTTTTCCGACTCATTCATCCTTTCATCTAGGGTCGAAATCTGAACGCCATCGTCATTTACATTTACATCAAGTAAAAAACCCTCTCTAAAGACAATTGTGAAGGTCAATTCATCAAGGGATATATCGTTAATGCAAGCATACATTCCTTGCGCAATGGAGCAGTACGTCGGTCTACCCTAATTCAATATGTTCTCCCATCCTCCAGCGATTAGGAGGGGAAGAATTTGAAATTGAGCAAGATGATTAGAATTGAATGACCGCTCAACAATGATATTGTGATGATGAAGATCTCACACATATTCGGGGTCTTCTTCAGGTGGACGAAGGGTTCGCATCCGAATCGGTGTGGTTCGAGAAGAAGAAGCTCTTGTAGCTTTCTTCTTAGCTCTTCCTTCCATTTCAAGAATAAAAGAAAGAAATACAATAAAGGAAGTAAGGGTTTCAAACCCAACAGATTTTTTAACAAGAAAGCCTTAGAAACCACTAGGAAAGATCAAATAAATTCAAGAATCAAGCAAGGTAAGACTCAAGGAACCCAAATATGAAAGGAAATCGAAAAGGGAGCACTTACCATGCACTAATTGAAGATGGGTTCGACGGGTCAAAGAAGGGGTGAGTAAGAAAGATGAGAAAATTGGTGAAAAATGTGTTTTTCCCACTTATAAAGGGCCTCAACCACGCAACTCGACTGGTCGAGTACATGCTCAACCCGTCGAGCCACGACTGGTTGAGTAGGTGCTCGACCGGCCGTGCAACCTCCAAAAATCAAAATTTTTTTATTCAATATTATTCAAAATTTTTTGCATAAAAATATTTTAAAAAAATAAAGCATGCAAACATAATAAATTCAATTCGAATTATACATACCAATATCCATTTTCAACTTCGAAAACCTATTCCTGTCAAGTGGTTTAGTAAATATGTCAGCAAGCTAATTTTTCGTTTGAACATATTCCAATGAAATGATTTTCTCTTCTACTAATTCCCGAACGTAGTGATACTGAATGTCAATATGTTTGGTACGGGAATACTGGATGGGATTTTTAGAAATGTTAATTGCCCTAAAGTTATCACAATACAATATCATTGTATCTTGTGCAATACCGTAATCATTGAGCATTCTTTTCATCCACACAAGCTGGGTACGAGCATTTTCAGCTGCAATATATTTGGCCTCAGTTGTGCAGAATGATATGGAACTCTATTTCTTGCTGTGACAGGAAACTAAACAATTCCCAACATAAAAACATCCACCACTGGTAGATTTTCTATCATATATGTTCCCAGCCTAGTCAACATCCATATAACTAGCTAATTGAACATTAGTATCATGCGGATACTAGAGGCCTAGATTAGTCATACATGAGGCCTAGATTAGTCGTACATGCGACATATATAATAATACGCTTGACAACAATAAGATGAGATTCCTTAGGATCTGATTGATATCTAGCACAGATACCTACACTAAATGCTATATTAGGTCGGCTCGCAGTTAAGTATAGCAAACTACCAATTATACTACGATATAACCGTGGATCTACACTTTTACCTGTTGCATCCTTAGAACGCTTAAGAGTCATACTCATACGAGTATCAAATTTTTTACCACTCTCAAATCCAAATTTTTTAACCAGGTTTAAAGCATACTTGGTTTGAGAAATGAAGATACCGTCTTCTAATTATTTAACTTGTAGACCAAGAAGTAGTTCAATTCTCCTACCATACTCATTTAGAACTTGGATTTCATCAACTCTGCAAACTCAATGGATAGGTTAGAGCAAGTAGAACCATAGATATTATCATCAACGTAGATCTATACTATTAGTATGTGTTCATTGAATTTTTTAACAAAAAGAGTTTTATCAACACTCCCCATAACAAAATTATGACTTAGTAAGAACTTAGTCAATTTTTCATACCATACCCTGGGAGCTTGTTTCAAACCATAAAGTGCCTTTTTAAGGCAATACACATGATTAGTGTGTTTAGGGTCTTCAAAACCCTTAGTTTGTTCAACATAAACTTCTGCATGTAAATCACCATATAAAAATGCACTTTTAACATCCATTTGATAGATTTTAAACTTTTTGAAACATGTAATGGATATAAATAATCTGATGGAATCAAGACAGCTACTGGGGCAAAGGTTTCATCATAATCAATTCCTTCTATCTGAGTGTACCCTTATACAACTAGTCTAGCCTTGTTTCTTATTATATTCCTTAACTTATCAGATTTATTTTTGAAAATCCATTTGGTCCCAATTATATGTTTATAAGTTGGTCTTGGAACCAAATACCACACATCATTCCTAATAAATTAATTTAGTTCATCTTGCATGGCAACTATCCAATTTTCATCAGTGAGTGCCTCTTTCACATTAGCTGGTTCAATTTGGGAAGTAAAACATACATAATTACATATATTTTCTAATTATTTTCGAGTACGTCACCAGTGAGAGGGTTGCCTAGAATTTGATCAGTAGGATGATCTTTGACTGATCATAGTTCAATGTTGATTTGATAAGATGAAGAGTCAAGTTTATCAAATATAGTGACTTCATCATCTTCTGAGCTAGATGTTGGAGTGTTCAGGTGATCATTAATTATAACATTTATAGACTCCTGAATAACACCAATCCTCTTATTAAGAACTCAGTATGCTCGACTATTCAAAGCATAACCTAGGAATATCCCTTCATCAATCTTAGTGTTGAACTTCCCTAAATTTTCTTAATCTCATAAAATATAGCAAATTTTAAAAGAATTTAACTGTGGGTTTCTTATTAAACCACAATTCATAAGCCATTTTATCTTTTAATTTTTGAATGTAAACACGATTTATAATATAACATGCAGTATTAACAGCTTCGGCCTATAAATTTTTAGGTAACTTCATGCTATTTAACATTACATTGGCCATCTCCTGTAGCACTCTATTCTTCCTTTCAACAACCCCATTTTGTTGAGGCGTCTTAAGAGTAGAAAACTCGTGCGTGATACCATGATCGCTACAGAACTTCTCAAAATTACTATTCTCGAATTCCGATCCATGATCACTTTGGATCTTAACAACATTCATTTCTTTTTCAATCTGAATATGCTTGAGTATTCTTTTGACTTCATCGAGAGTTTTAGATTTTTCTCTCATGAATGCAACCCGAGTAAATCTAGTAAAGTCATCTACAATTACCAAGAAATACTTCTTACTACCTCTACTCTCCGTTCTGGTTGGTCTAATAAGAAAAACTTGGAGAAGTTTAAGAGGTTTAGATGTGGCAGAGAAGTTCACTTTCTTGTGACTACTCCTTGTTTGTTTTCCAATCTGACATGCGCCACATATTTTATCCATTTTCTTCAATTTGGGTAGACCTCTAATAAGATTAGCTTTACTCAATCTATACAAATTTTGGTAGTTCACATGTCTAAGGTGTTTGTGCCATAATTCATTATCATCGGTTTGGACCATGTAACAAGATAATTTACATGAGCAAGATTCATTCACAATATAGCAACTCTCAGATGTTCTACAACCATTTAATATCACACAACCTTTCTCATTTGAGATCTCACATCCTTGATTTGTAAATTTAACACTATGTTTGTTATCGCAGATTTGAGATATACTTAAAAGATTGTGCTTAAGACCTTTTACAAATAAAACACTTTCAAAAGGAGGAAGGATAGAAATATAAATCGTACCTTGGCCAATTATCATGCAGTTACTTCCATCACCAAAAGTGAGTAAGCCATCAGTCATTTCTTTGTAATTAATGAACAAATCTCTATCACTTGTCATGTGCCTTGAGCAACCATTGTCTAGGTACCACTTTGATTGACTCGAAGCCTTGAAGGCGGTGTGCACAACCAGACAAGCAACCTTAAGAACCCATTTCATTGTAGTTTTGGGTTTTGGTGCACTGTTGGTTTTTCTTTGCTTGTAATTATTATTAACTCTCACATTAGAGTTAGATTTGAGAAGCTCCTTGAGTAAATCCACAATTTTTTCAGCTAAAGGATTATAGGATTGTTTTATAAAGCTAACATTATTAGTATTGACTTTAAGTGCTTGAAAAGTCTTTACATTTTTATTGTTGTTTTTATTATTAAATTTCAAGTCCTTTTCATTTTAGTTAGAGGATTCTCCTTTAACAAACGTAGGAGATAAACTTTTGTTTTTCAGAGGCATGTATTTGTCATAGCCTAGACCCAATCTGTCTCCACATGTTCTGGATGCGGTTAATAACTTTTCAAGTTTAGGGTCTCCATGGGCATACCTCCATGTATCTTTTGAACTCAATAGGGAAGAAACTTCACGTTTTAGTTTCTCATTTCTGTTCTTAATTTTTCCAGTTTAGATGTTTTGAAATTCAAATCACATTTAGCTTTTTCAAAACAATCAGAAATATGAGATTTTTTCTAATACTGAAATTTCAAAATCCTCTTTTAATTTCAGAAAATTTTCTTTTTGAAGTTTAAGGTTGACGACAATCTTACAACTCTCCCTGTATAGGGCATTATAAGCATCCTGAAGATCATCTTCATTATCATTCTTAGGGTCACTCCTTTGAGATTCAGATGTATCACAACTATCAAAGGAAGTAACTCTAGCTAAAGTCATTAAAGCCTTAACTTCATTTGAAGTTTCAGGTTTTGATTCATTCAACTCAGAAGAATCTTAAGAGCTGGATGATTCATCCCATGTGGCTAACATGCCTTTTCGCTTTGGCTTGTCTTTGGACACTTATTTGCCAAATGTCCATATTCATGACAATTGAAACACTAACTATCTTTTAGAGATTTCCAGTTTTTAGATTTACCTTTTTTCTTCTCAGAGGGTTTTTTAAAATCAACTCTTTTCTTACTTTTAAAAATCTTATAAAACATTTTCGCAAGTAAAGTCATATCATCCTCTGAGTTTTCACAATCAGAATTAACATTACTATCATGAGAAGTAGATTTGGATGATTTAAGAGCTACAGACTTACCTTTTGGAGCTTTGAAATTTAACTCGTATGTTTGAAGTGAACCAACAAGTTCCTCAACCTTCATGTGATCTATGTCTCTAAGTTCCTGAATGGCAGTAATCTTAGAATTGAATCTCTTAGGAAGTGATCACAGTATTTTTGCACAGATTTTGGTTTCTGGGATACCATCACCAAGACCCCACATAGAGTTCACTATGTCATTTAGTTTCATATAGAAGTCCATGAAAGACTCATTTTCTTCCATACGAATTTTCTCAAACCTATTTGTGAGGATCTAAACTTTAGACTTTTTTACAATAGATGTACCCTCATGTGTCATTTTAAGAATGTCCCAGGCTTGTTTAATAGTATCACAAGAAATAATTCTTTTGAATTCATCAGGTGATAGTGCATAAGTAATTGCATTTAAAGCCTTAACATTTGTACTTCTCTCATTTTTTTTGAAGAGTAGTCCATATATAAAATGGTGTATCCTTTAGGGACTTGGTTCCATCACTGCCTAGAACTTCAGACATTGGTGGATCCATCTAGTCACTGTGGCTTGTCACACGCTGATTTCAGAAATATCCTCATCCTGGCTTTCCAATAAGCATAGTTGGAGCCATCAAACAGTGGTGGCCTAGTAATAGATAGGCTATCAAAATTTGACATCCTGAAAGCTCTAAATCGATAAGCTCAGGAAATAAATCCAATAGAATGAGCAACTTAGCTTTGATACCACTTGAAAAGGGCGAGCTCTCAATCCTAGAGGGGGGAGGGGTGATTAGGACTATGCCAAATAAAAAATAAATGTAGAAAATAAATGCAGATAGCTGAAACAAATAGCAACCTCAAATGCAATAGTATTAAGAGGTTGATACAAACGTTGTTCAAAGGACAACCTTACACCAATAACCAAGGTTTATGGTATGACAACCTAATTTCTTGAACACAGTAAGGATAAAAACCTCAAACCAATGTAAGGAGCAATAGAAACAAATCTAGCTATTACATCATTTACCACAAATACATGAAATAAATACAAGCATTCACCACATACAAACCACATACATCATCACCATCCAAACTCTAAGAATTATAGTGGTTCGATGTGTACACCAACTGTTCTAAAACAACCACACCTACTCCACTTGTGATGTTGGCTTTTACTATGAAAGAAGGTTTTCCAACGTTCACCTTAAAACCTTTATAATTGCATTTTCAATGGACTATTATAATTAAAAAAAACCACGCAGAGATTTTCTGGTTATCTCAGTCAAAACCACAATAGAGATTTTCTGGCAATCTCAAAAACCAAAAGCTGTAATTGAAAATACCTATCTGTAGATTCTCTTTAAATGTAGCGTGGAAGAATCGCTTCTTGATGATGAAGATGTCTAATGTTCAATCACTCAAATGGAAGAGTTTTAGGTCTAAATGATTTTTAAATTAAACCAACCTTGGGCTACTTTGATTCAATTTCTTGGATCCCAAAAAGGATAGACCAGAATTCCCTTTTATCAAATCTGAATGAAGTAGCAAGAGATCAAGAAATTAGAAATAAAAAAACTATAAAAGGAATCTTAAATTATTGTATAATAGCTTAACAATCACGGGGACTTATCTCTCAGAGTGGTGGCTTGAATTAGCTTGGAATGAATGCAAAAAGCTGAGAAAAGTTCTCTATTTATAGGCTAAAAAACAGTTCCATCGACTGGTCTAAGGTCAATCTCGATTGGTCTTGGGAGCAACCAAATTTCAAAAATTATGGCGTGATCGGATAAAACTGACCCTCGATTGGTCGAGTGAGGCTTAAAATAGTTGTTGGAGTCTGCTCAACTAGTCGAGCCAGTCTCCACGACCGATCGAGTAGGGTGCTCAACTAGTCGAAGACCTATAAGAAAAATCTAAAATTTTGAATTTAAACCTGGATTGGTTGAGAGAAACCCTAGACTGGCCGAGCCAGTGGCTGGACTAGTCGAACATTGACTAGGAATAGTTGAAGCAAAGACTATAAAAAGCACAATGACCAAATATGCAATATGAATAACCTAATCCTAAGGTCTTTCTAGGGTCATTTATACCTCAAATGTTGAACATTGAATTTGTCGCTTTGGTAGATCCGGCAGATCTTTTTCTTAAAGTACTTGAAGCTTGATCTTGTAGACTTGAAACTTGAACATTTTCTTGACCATAAAGTGTACTTGAACTTGATCTTGAACTTGAAGTAGCACTTGAACTTGGTCTTGAACTTGATCATGTACTTGAGCTTGGTCTTTGAACTTGAATATGAACTTTAACTTGGCCTATGAGCTTGAGGAAGCGCTTGAAGTTGATGTAGGACTTAAAGGTCAACTTTCCATCACTTGAAGAAGTTCATCATACCTAAGTGGTTTGTCAATACAAAATTTGACAATACAGGATGCTAGACATACAACATAACACTTACAATAACCACGTTCGTTTTACACGTGGTGGTACACGCTCACGTGCACGATAATCCACCCCAAACAGCGTGGCATGAAAACCCCGCTGGAAATAAATCCATGTCACCCGCAACTCCTTGTTGGAAAATCCATTCCTCCAGTGTAGTTACAGCTCTCCCATGCATCACGCTAGTGTCCTAGTCACGCCTACAATTTTTAGAAATAACCGCCTATACGGCGAAAGGCAAAAGGAATCTAACCATTTTAAGAAACAAACCATCCCAGCCATTTCCCATCTTCCAGAAGCTTCCCACAGAAGATCTGGGATGTAGAATATTAGGGATCCTTGAAAATATTGTAGCTAGCTAAGAAATCCATGGGAAGTTGATGAGTAGGCAAATCAACGCAAACCACCTCCGTGCGGCTAAACACAGTTGATCTATAGCCTTCTATCCACCATGGGATGGACCACACATACTCCCTTGGCATCATCTGAACCCTTTAAACCATCTAGATTAGTAGATTAGTCGGCCATTATAAAACCACCATTATGATGGTGTCATCTTCCCTGATCGGACCGTTTAGGCCACATTTCGAAAGGACGATCCTCTCCCTGATCCAAGACATTCACGTGTGGCCCACCCCACCAAAACCATCAGGGATGATTGTATAGACCCATGCACACGTCCAGTTGATTAAGTGATGACTGATGATGGGTTTCTTGACATCTCTTTCATTAAGAATGCGTTAATCCTTATGATTAGCCGTAGAAATATCTAGAAGAGGAAAGGCTATAAATAGCCAGGAACTAGGGCATCATTCAAGGAAGGCTAAAGAAAGGAGTAGAAAGAGATAAGGGGAAAGAGAGAAAACGGTCGCTGGAGCGAGTTGCGTGCCCTATAGCAACTTGACTTAATCACCATAGAGAGCAAGTTAGAGTCAGATTCCGACCCATTCTACCCTCAGAAAAGAAGGGAATGTAGGAGAAGGAAGAGGAAGTCTGTTGCAAAATACTGTCGATGCATACACAACTAGCCCACACCAGCTAAGTCATCTCTATATTGCCTCACCACTCAAGACGCACCTGTTCTCGATGATAGGTAAACCCGCCATTACTACACCTCCAGCTCCAATAGAGTTCCAATGCCCACTCTCTAATCAAGTCATTGACCATCAACTCGGTCCGATAAATCAATTGGATCTCTATGTAGACCCTCCAACCGGATTCGACTCAGCCATTTTTGTAAGCGAGTCAGTGGAAACTCCTGACTCATTCTTCTGCTGAGTAGAAGGAAGGGAGAGAGAGCTCCTTCAACACAACAACTAGCTCGGACCGAGGTTTGAACCAACTTGGTTGCGGACTCGGCGATTCTCCATCGATTTAGTCTTCCCAGAAACTCGATTAGACTCGCTGTAAATCCCGACCACCCCAGTGTAGCCAGTCGTCTCTAGCAGGTTCGTGTCATTCATAGATCGAAAGAATTCAACTAGCTATAGAACCTCCTCAATCAAATAGTAATCGTAGGTAACTGACTGTTATTTCACCAAGTTTTAAGATCGAGTCACGAGTGAGTCATTAGCTCTCTGACTCAACCCAATTCTGTATTTAGGGATAGAACCCTGACTTAGATCAAAACTGGAGAACATTTTACCTCAATCTCTCTGCACCATCAGGTATCTCAAGTTAATCGCAACCATTTGTTATGATGTTGCACTCAACTCGTTAGTGGGTTGACCTTATAAACACTCAACTGAGTCATTTACGAGTCATTGTTTTGTTGACTCAATCAGCCTCTGTATTGCAGAGTGAGACCCCGACTTATTGCAGACAACAACAAGAAACCTATCTGGATCTACTCTACACCGCCTCTTAACCAACACCATACAGGTATGAGACATAACAACTGTTACCCACATTTAAAATATCTCTCAACTCGGTCGTGAGTCGACTTGACTGGTTTCCCCAACTGAGTTGAACTAAAATTGATACAGGGTCATCTAGGGAGAGTTTGGGGAACATCCGACCTAGGAAACTAGTGATATTATCCTACAATCGATAGTTATTCAAAACTCCATCTCAATCAATATGTTGTTTGAAAGATTCAACTGAGTCAACTCGGTGGCGGCTCACTGTTATTTTGTAATCTTCTATTCAGGAACTACCTGAATTTGTCTACCTTGAAGGACACTCCTTCCTTCAACAAGTACCAACAAGTGAGTAGAAATTAAGATTTGTATGACTATTAGGTATACGTGTGTTGGGATTAAAAGTCTAAACTTACACTCACTTGGATTTTAGGATCCTTGCATTCAACCCATAAGAACATTCCAAATCAGAAAGAAGAACACTCACCCAAGGTGAGGAATATCCCCCATTGTTTCTTCCATTCACTAATTTCCATGTTAGCTTAAACCTCTAATATAGATAATTTTAGAGTATCATAAATATTGATGTCTTTCCTCTTATTCCTAGTTGTGAAGTAACTTTTTACATCCCTATTACTATAATTCTACATTTATTATGTGCGTGGAACTTTATCCCATAAATTTCATGCCACATTTATGGTTGCTTGACCATGGGTATACCTCTACTAGTCATGATATGAACTAGAAATCTTCATATTAATTCATTTATAAATTGTATAGTGAAGATTTGCCCTCATTGTTCATATCTTCTTTAATTTCTAGTTTAGTTGACTCTAAGACATGGATGAATCTTATAATGTGGTAAACAAGAAGCAGTTTCTAAATATTGAATGAAGTATGGCTTGGAATTATACTAGTCATATTCCATATTGATTAGCCATGGGGTTAAAATTATTCTTATCATCTCTACATTATGAGTATATTTCTAATGGCAAGACATGAGCCTTTCAAATCTCATTTCATTTTATATTATGAGTTGTATAATGGAGAACATGTATGGAACGTTTCCTTATAAGGAATGTAGAAGGGACTCTTAATTAATTTAAATGATATATCCCTATTTGAGCTTGACAAGTCCCATTAGTTAGCCCTCCTCTGAGTTTAAAGAAATTTTAGAAGACCATATTGAACTCATGGATGAATGCTTAAAGCTTGTTAAGAATCTTATGACATGATCACATCTATATTTTGAAAAGCATTCTTGAAATGTACATAGATGTCATGGTGCATAACATCCACGTATGACATGTGAGCTTTACCGAGTGTTCAATATAAGTCACATCCTGTTGAGCTTGCTAAGGTTCTATTACCTAAGTTTGACCATTAAGATATGTGCATTTGCACCACTATGGGCCGCTCGCCCTTTACATGAGGCTTTTCCGGGTTTAAAAATCTCCTCAGGTGTACCCTGAGCATTTTTTCAGGAAATTAGACATTCTTAGGCGCACTCACTTACATGGTCTTGTCTAGGTAGTCAGTCTACCACGGGCGACCCTTTTCTTTTGACACCTAGATGTGCATCTCCAGATTTGTGACTTGAGCATACATTTATACATCCATGCGTATGTATATATGGTATTACTGTCTTATGAAAAGGATATGCTAGTTTAATCTATATTGGAATGATTTGAATGCTTGAATCTTCGAGGGAAATTCCCACTGAGTTTTCACTCACCCAATTGTGCGGTTGCACCAAATAGATACAGGTTTGATGACAGAGGGTGACACCTATGATGGAACTCCTGGTATAGCTGAGGTATAACGACTCGGAAAATTCCGTACAAAGACCCAAGTATCACCTCAGGCAGAAATCACTCGGATCAAATCCTTTAGAAATTGGACAAAGTTAACTAAGTGCTAAACTAGATTAGCCATGAAATCTGCTTGAATCACTTTAAATACGATCTGCAAGACCTAAAACTTGTAGAATCATTGACTTTAGGTTACCCTAAAATCTAGGATCAAACTCATTACCCGACTGCTCTCGGAAGCACATTGAAACTCAGTATCAGATCTGGACAACACATCGAAAGTCTGAATGATACGAGGTTATAGAATTAAGACTGCCTCGCTGGGCTTGACAACCATCTCAAAGATCAAATCCAGACAGTGTCCCACGGCTATTCGCTTCAGCCTGGAGTGAGGAGTGTGAGAAAACTTGGTTTTCTTTAGAAATTTAATAAAATTTAAGTAATCTGAGACTTAACGTTTGCGGGCCAATTATAAGCAATCAGACCGTCAGAATCTGACCCAAATACACCCTCGGATCAGGAAACATTTTCCATAAATGTCTGTATACTTGTAACCCTGATCGAGATTCGATGACTGTTGAACTGAAACTGGTCTGCCACGTGTGATCTGGGAACCCGATTGGAATAAAAGCTTAACTCGACCTAGATCTATAGTCTGTGAGCTTAAGTCCGACCTTTGGCTCAAGGGGGGCTCCATAAGTGCTCCATTGAGCTAGAACAAGCTCACTTTGGTTATAACATAAGTATACCTTAACCTTAGGTCTATTTCGGTGATGTTTTAGGCTATATAAGGACCTTAAACACTCTCTCATTCAGCCCATACGAATTTGAGAAAATCCTAGGAGAGAGAGGAGAGAAAAGAGAGAGAAAGTGTGAGAGAAGTGGGAGAACCTCCCTGCTATTTTATCCTGCCACTCTACAGGCTTAACCACAACATTTTAATCGCTCTTCCGACGATTCCAACTTCATTTCTAGGTAAGAAAACCCTAACCCTAACCTGTTTTAGGGTTTCAATTAATTCAATTAGTTAAATAGCTAACATTACTTGTGCTTTAGGCCGTTGTACTGTCATTGAAGAAGCCGTAGCATTCCTACCAGATTTATTACGCTTCTACGGCATAAGGTGGAGACTTTAGACGTATAGGTTATGGTTTTCAATGCTTTCAATGTCAGATAATGATAGATTCATGATCTGTATGTTATTGTACATGTACAAAGTGCTGTCCGTTTCGTTTTTCGGTTATACGTTAACTATGTTGAATATATTGTATTCCCCGTATTTGTAGAAAGTACCGTATATGTATAAATTTTGAAAGTATGTTTTCCATGTTTAATTACTGTATGAACATGCTATATATGTGTATACTACTTACTTGGCAAAAGGGTTTGCCCTAATACATGTTTTTACTAAGTATACGCTATGTATGTTGAGAGAGTGTATCCTAAGTGTTTGTGAAAATGCTTGTAAGAGTAAGTACTTAGAGGATTGTGCTTTAGGTAGGTGTTGAGATAGGATTCTCAGCTACCTTAGAGATGTATATGATTTCCTCCATGTTGTTTGTTTAATTTAACCGCTTACTTATGAAATATATGTGTTTGTATTTCCTGTTTATATTGTGCTTTATAACATGCTTTATGACATGTCTGTTAATATACTTGAATTACTTTGTTTATTATGCTTTACTCTACATGCTTCTGGTCAAGGATTGATTGTGTTTGGGGCTATGATTATAGTCCAGGCAATTGGAAACGGAAATGAATGCGTGGCTGAGATTCATTCGCCATGCGAGATGTGTTCGACGAACCCGAGTCGTACTTCGGTTGACGATAGTGGCTGGCCACACGAAGTGCTTATGCGCTTCATATCATTCAACTTGTTGTGCACTCGAGCTATCCGAGCTCGTCAAGTAACCTGATCTGTCTTAGGTATGTTCACCATGTTTGGACACCTCTGTTTGAACCTAAGGTATTAACCTTACTAGTGGAATCCCGTTAACCGTGGTACCTTGATCTGCTAAGACTCATGAGCCGAGCATGGTGGTATGGGACACCGTGGTCGAGCTGTCGGCCTTCGCTAGGGCCACGAGCCTCCCCGTAGTGACCATTGAGTAACCAGACTCGTAAGCTGATTATGGTGGTATGGGACACTATATTCGAGCTGTCGGCCTACACTTCTTTGATGGGTGATGGGGGAGTGGTGCAACGATTCCATGTAACAGCCCTGTCAGCCCTGACCGTACCCGATGTAGTGACCTCAAGCATATTCTGAATCTGCGAGAGGCGACGAGCCTTTCCATAGTAAACAGAGTATAAACTAGGCCTGTATTGATAAGGTGATGGGAGAGTGGTGCAACAATTCCGTGTAACAGCCCTGACAGCCCTTGTAGTGACCTAGAACTATACATTGTATGAGATTATCTAGATTGACGACCCTAGAATGGATCTTTGTTTGGGAATGATACAAGAAAGGTACCCTAGTTTCCCAATACTGCTGTTTGAAAGGTATTAATAATAACTCGATAATCATGCTCATCATCGCATTGCATGTGCCTGGAAGATGTGGAGCACTGAGAGTGAAAGCATGCCACGGATGTAAGATGGTGTCAGACGAGGGAGTATGTTGGTGAGAGCATGCATCACGACTGGATTTCATACTTGCATTAACAAGAGTACTTAAGATGGTTGATTGTACCGCTTTATCATTACTGCTTGACTAATTTGATAACATGTTAACCTATGCTTTATTGTTCCACTGAGTTAGCTACTCACTCCCACATTACGGGATGGTGTTCTGGACACCCACCAGACTCTGTCTTAGATGCAGGTACTGATGATTCACAGGAGGTTAAGCCTGATTATTATGATGATCAGGATGAGTTTTCCTTCATGCAATTCACTAGAGGCTTCGCGTAGGCTATTCAGATTTACGAGGCTACAAGGTTTATGCTTATAGTTGTACCATTTTGACATTTTGATTCAGGAACAAATACATGTATATGGTGACTCAGTTAGTAATTATACTCTAGAGATAGATCGAGATTATTTTATTTTCATATACATCTATATCTGTCTTTCAGTCTTTCGCTTGCGTTTTATACATTGATCTGGAGTATGAATTACTATTTTGGTATAATCTCACTTATGTTTATTGTACTAACACAGACAACATTCAATCATAAGTATTGTGTTGCATAAGTGATATTTTAGAACTCGGGTGTTGAGTTGCTACTCGACCCCCGATTTTCAGGGCGTTACATGAGGAGTATGGCAAGGAGGACCCATATGCTGATATGGTTAAGCTGTTGGAGCTCAACTGTTATCATAGGATTACCTGCTTTCGCAATTCAGACTTCATTTTTTAATTACGTTTTGAGGATTGTAATTAAACTTCACTTTTATATCTTTGCTTCCATTAACGTATGTTGAACTCTTTTAATTGCACTTTTATTAGTTCATACAGTAGTTACCTTTCCTGATGTTATGAAACTTGCTAGTAATTAAATGTATGATAATTCATTGCATAACGTATGTAACACCCCAAACTCAGAAACCGAGCTCACAAAATTCCTGATTACCGAGTTCAGCACCGACAGCCTCTGTAGTACCCCATTCTTGGCTTCCAGCACCCATACACCAGATTTCGATCCTGGGATCCTACAAGAAGGATTTTCAGTGTAATTTTTTTTTTTGTAAAGGAGCATAACCACAAGCATAACCAAGTCACAAACAACATCACCGCATATCACTATAATAAAACATTTAAGTACAATGCAGGAGGGGAAATACAAGAATAACCAAAAGCTCCAAGATACTCTGCCACGCGCTCCTGCCTCAGCCATGCTGCGATCTAAAATCACTTGTATGCAACAGTCGTGCATAAGCTTATAAGAAGCTTAGAGGGTGTGTGCATGTGTGCGTAATGCATATACTAAGCATACAATATCAGAGTAAGCGGAATACTGATAAGTCCTGAATGCTATTAGCCATACCAAGGTTATGCGATGCAAGGCCTACGTAGCCAAATGTCATAAGTAAGATGCAATGCAAACATGCTAGTCCTCATCAAGTATATATATTGATACAGTTCAACTTTGGGATATCACCGGGGTTTAGTACACTTACACAAGATTGCCACCCAAACCGGGCGCGCTACCATGCAAGTGGAAAAGACCTCACTACCTGCCTGTCCTGTAATCTGTCAATATCTACCCGACACGTCGATAGTGGACCCATTTATGAGCTAGTCAAACTCAGCCTAGCTTTACCCCCTACACTCGAGCGGATAAGGCCACACCCCCTTCCAACCGACCACGACACAGTAAGAGACGTAACCTACTGGTATTCAGCACTCGTGCGCTCATGCATCCACTCGGTCTAGACTTGGAGCATCTCCTGGTACCAAAAAGGTTCTGGGACTCTCACTAAAGGACATCCTACATGCCACAGTGCTAAAACTAAATATTTCTGGTATCTAATCTGACCATCCACGATATGCTTGTGGAGGTCACAGCCCTGATGTCGCTAGGGCGTGTAATGAACATGTCACACAAATACGAGATGTATGAGTCATACTATCCAGTTATGCATCAAACTTGCGCGTACCGCGCGATTATGTTGGGCAACTCCATCTCACAGGGAGTCCCATAAACAACTCAGCACAATTATGTATGCTATGATCAATCATTCCTCATAACAAGCATACAAATGATGCGTATAGGCATGTATCATGATGTTATACTAAGCATGTTCTCAGTGTGTCATATTAGGCTAAGTACACTATCATGATTATCAAATGTAGCAGACAATAACCGCCTTAGCAGGTATATCACATACAAATGTGAGACCGAAATGATAAGCCCCAATAGGCATGAAACAGTCTATATGGTATGGCCCATGTTTAGACTATCATAACCTATTCAAGATACTAATGTATCATGTATCCTAAGGCGGGGTCCACTGAAAGGACTGTGGATCTAACCCATGAATCAAGATAACTTCAACAGTGGATATACCAAATCTGATACCACAAATTCTTTCATCTACAGCAAAGGGGGTGATGATCCATTCTCCTACAAACAATAGGTGGCTTAAATGACATACATACATCGATGATGGGCCTCATGAGGCGAGTCTAATAGATATACAACAAGGTGAGGTAAGAGGATGAAACCATGTACAACAAGGGGGCTTCCTCCCTCTCTCTACAATACGACAACTGGGCTTTCCTATGTGCCCAATATGAATACAAGGTGGGCTCCAATGTTTGGATAATCCTACAAGGTATGGTGGAAGGTACTAGCATTAATGGGGGTCCAACGGTTTGGGATAGCCCAATAAGGAAGATGGGTAATACAATCATCAATGGGGGCCCAACGATTAGGGATAGCCCATTAAGGTAAGGTGGGAAATGGTCGTAATAATGGGCCCTAGGGAGATTTACAACGTTGGACCTTTAACCACCATCGCTCCTAAGGTGAGGCCCATTGGGATTAGAATCTAACTCATAATGGGCCTAAGGCCCTAGTACTATCTTGGGGAAAATGGATGAATAACGTGTTTATAACACATATGTCATGGTGGGCCTCATGAGGCAGCCAATGCCCTAAAAAATTAGGTGGATGGTGTGTGCAACACAATTAAAGTGGACCTCATGGAGCAGCCCACGGCCTGGAAAATGGGCAAATGGTGTGCATATAACCCATACATCATGGTGGGCCTCATGGGGCAACCCATGGCCCAGAGAAAAGGATGGATAGCCTGAATACAACACATATATGCAAATGGTGTGCATATAACCCATACATCATGGTGGGCCTCATGGGGCAACCCATGGCCCAGAGAAAAGGATGGATAGCCTGAATACAACACATATATTATGGTGAGCTTGAGGGGAGGCGGTTAGCGCAGCAGGACCACTCGGACCTGCTGGACTGTCTGGAAAACATATACATGGTGGGCCCAAGTGAATGTGGGCCACCCAGGAGGGTGGGCCCTAACTAGGTGGGCCTCAAAATAGATGGACGACAAGGATAAAACACATATAACATGGTGGGTCTCGACCCAAGTGAACCTGCTGGATGCTGGGCTTGGCCGTTTTGGCCCAGGCCTTAAAATGATCTGGAAACTGGGTGGACGGTGTGGATACATTCCACATCAAGGTGGGGTCCGCGTGGTGTGTGGCCCACCAGCTTTGAATCGCAGCTGATATTTATTTTTCCTATCATATAGCAGATCAGCAGATGAACGGTCCTGCTGCTGGCTATGGTGCAGCCCACGAAGGCCCTACAGGTCCAGATGGACGGTGTAGGATATAATACATTAAGGTGGCTCCACGTCAGTGTGGCCCACCCGTTTTGAAACATGGTGATATTTGTGTTTCTCGCTACGTCCAAACCTGTTGGATGGTCTGGACAGCAGCTGTCCAGGTTGGTCACGGCCCACCTAGCCCACGTTGGATCCCCCATTGAACAGACGACGCAGATACAATACATTCATCAGGGTGGGGTCCACGTCAGTGTGGCCCACCAGGTTTGGATCAATTAGATATTTGTGTTTTACCATCATCCAAATCGTCTAACTGGACAATCAGTCCAGTGGGGTGGACAGCAAGGCCGTCCCACATGCTAGATAGTCTAGATTGTCCAGTCATGCCTTCATCCTGGTGGTCCATCATCAGAGAAAGGGGAGAGAGAGAGACAAAGAAAGAGAAAGAGAGAGTGTGTGTGTGTGTGTGTGGAGGGGAGGAGCTCTGCCATTATGAGCCCTCCCTATCTTACAATGCATACATCATCAAATGGGTCCCACCACATGCGGGCCCTTAAATCATAAAAAAATAAATTGTGGAAATCCCTTTCCCACCAATAAATGCAAGGTCTAGATGACCTTCTTACAATGGAATCAAATAAACATCATGATGTGGTCCGTGGAGAATGGCCCCATCATGGAATTCATATATGCATCAGGGTAGGCCATTGGCCACACCTAGGGTTCAAAGTGGGATCCCTACCATCAACCGGTAGGCCCCACTTATCCCATAATCAAAAGTCTTAGGATCACCCACCGATTTCATTTCTTCTTGGCTCCTTGGGATGCTTAGCTCCTAGGCTTCTTCTTTGATGGAGGATGATGAAGGTTGAAGGGTTAGGATGAGAGATTTTGGGGTGGAAGTGGGCCACAACTTGGCTATCCTTAGAGCTTCACTTGCTTAGATGGTCACTCCTTGGTTGCTTTGGATGGGTGAAGAAAATGAGAGAGAAAGGGGATGGGATGGAGTGATGGGTGGAGTGATGGGTGTGAGTGATGTGTGGAGTGACATGAGAGTTGAGTTTGGGTAAGAGGGAATGGGTTGCTTGTCTTAGGGAGAAAGAAAGTATGGGTTGCAATGGGATG
This sequence comes from Magnolia changhungtana, assembly GCA_030180095.1. Lineage (NCBI taxonomy): Eukaryota > Viridiplantae > Streptophyta > Magnoliopsida > Magnoliales > Magnoliaceae > Magnolia > Magnolia changhungtana. The sequence continues at coordinate 5,442,698 of JASAUF010000474.1, forward strand.
TGTACTTGACTAGTTGATGTGAAAAGTAGGTAGAGATTCTCTCAGAATTTGCAACGCATGGAGTTTCCTCAAGATATTCGCGGGCCCACAACTCCTAGCCTGGGTAACGTATTGGAGCGTGAGACATGGTGTTGGAACCGTGGCGACGACACGGTCGCTATGGTCAAATCGACTCAGATCTATGGGATGTGACTGAGGGTCATGTGCAAATGCCGACTATAGGTCGCGGGTTACCGTAATTCAACAGAGAGGATCACGAAAGTCTAAGGAACGGCACGGTTTAGCATACGGGCCTTACAGCTCTCCCCTCCTAATAAAAATTCATCCTCGAAATTTACACTATCACGCAACTAGACATAACTCATAAGGGAAGAGAAAATATAACATCATGTATAACTAGAGACAACATAGAAAATACAATTAATCATTGAAGAGATGGGAATAACGCTCGTGAATCTCAGCCTCGTGCTCCCAAGACGCCTCATCTACGCCATGATGACCTCACTCAACCTTCATCAAGGGAATGACCTTGGTCCGAAAGACATGCTCCTTCTGATCAAGGATATGAACTGGCTGCTCAATGTAGGAAGCGTTCTTACAAACCTCTAACAGCTGCCAATCTATAACAGGAATGATGTCTGACTCACGCTTTCGCATTATAGAAACATGGAAAATATTATGGACGCTAGACAACTGAGATGGTAAGGTAAATCGATAGGCTACAGCGCCAACGCGCCCAGTGATCTTAAAAGGTCTAATGAATCTAGGGGCAAGCTTGGCCTTCGCTCCAAAACGAACCACACCCTTCATGGGTGAGACCTTGAAATATCACGGTCCCCAACGGCAAACTCCAGGGGACGATGCCGATGATCATCAAAGCTCTTTTACCGGCTCTAAGTTGTACGCATCCTCTGCGTGATGATATCAATGACCTCTAATGTCTATTGCATAAGCTCAGGACTTAGGAGATGCTACTCTCCAACCTCGGTCCAATAACTCAGAGAAATGCATGGTCTGCCATATAATGCCTCGAAAGGATCCATGTCAATGGTCGCCTGATAGATGTTATTGTATGCGAACTCAGCCAAACGTAGATGCTCATCCTAGCTACCTGAGAAGTTAATCATGTAAACTAGAAGCATATCCTCAAGGATCTGGCTGACCCTCTCGTTCTGCCCATCAGTCTACAGATGATACGCAGTGCTGAGTTGCAAAACAGACCGCATCTCCTTCTGAAAGTTCCTCCAAAACTGAGATGTGAACCTCGAGTCTCGGTCAGAAATGATTGAAACTGGGACACCGTGCAGTCTCATAATCTCCTTGATGTAAATCCTAGCAAGCCGGTCGAAAGGCTAAGTAGAACGAATCATGAGAAAGTGCGCCGACTTCATCAGATGATTAACGATAACCTACATGACATCATGACCGCACTGAGTCCTCGGTAAACCCATGATAAAATTGATGGATATGTGCTCCCACTTCCACAACGGGATGCTCAATGGCTATAATGGACCTAGGGGTCTCTGATGATCGGCCTTGACATGCTGGCACGTGTCACACTTGGCCACAAAACTGATAATTTGACGCTTCATCCCCACCTAGAAATACTGCCTCCTCATCGCGCGGTACATCTTCGTGGAGCCTAAGTGAATAATAAACCTCGATCGGTGTGCCTCGGTCATCATATCTCTGCGCAACTCTAGAACGTCTGGGACACACAATCGACCTCTGAAACGGAGTCCACCATCAGAACCAATCTACCAATCTGCCTGCTCCTCGGATGCAGCCTCTGCTCAGTAACCCTTTAACGACTTGTCTGTCTGCTGAGCCTCGATCACCCTTGTGACAAAAGAGAGTTGAATCAACAGGTTCGATAGATGAACGATAGTAGACTGCAGACCAAACTCGAAGTTATACCTTGCTATATCCTCGAGCATCCTCCACTCCTAGACCATCATATGTGCCACCAGGCCCCATGGTTGACAGCTAAGAGCATCCGCTACCACATTCACCTTATCAGGGTGGTACTAAAGATCGAAATCGTAGTCCTTCAAGAGCTTCATCCAGCGTCTTTGCCTCATATTCAACTGAACTATGAGAAGAGATACTTCAAGCACTTATGGCCAGAGAAGAGCTCGAACCTAACCCCTTGAAGATAGTGCCTCCACATCTTCAGTGCGAAGACAACTGCAGTGAACTTTAAATCATTATGGGGTAGTTCTGCTCATGGACCTTGAGCTGGCGAGATACAAAGGCCACCAGTTTCCCATGCTGTATCAGGACAGCACCCAAACCAATATTCGTGGCATCGGTAAAAACTACGAATCCATCACTCCCAGAGGGAAGAGTGAGGATAGGTGTGGATGTCAACCGGTCCTTCAGCTTTGCGAATGCCTGCTCATATGTATCGCTCCACACAAACTCTATGCCCTACCGAGTCAACCTGGTCAACAGAGTTGTGATACAGGAGGATCCCTTAATAAAGCGTAGATAATAACCTGCCAAACTAAGAAAACTGCGGATCTCAGACGCGTTCGTGGGTTGGCCCCGCTGACGCACCGCATTATCTTCAAGGGGTCCACTACGATGCCCTGCCTTATCACCACGTGACTGAGGAACTTCACCTCCTCCTGCTAAAACTCGTACTTCTCTAGCTTCGCATAGAGTTGGTGTGCACGGAGGATCTGCAAGGTAATCTTCAACTGCCACTGATGCTCCTCACGGGTCCTCGAATATATCAGGATGTCGTCGATGAACACCACAATAAACTAATCGAGATACGGATGGAAAACCTTGTTTATCAACTGCATGAATACTGTAGGCGCATTAGTCAGTCCGAAGGACATGACATGGAACTCAAAATGACCATAGGGCGTCCTAAATGCTGTCCTTAAGATGTCCTCCTCTCGGACTCGAACCTAATGATAACTGGATCGCAGGTCTATCTTTAAAAAGAACTGCGCCTCCTGCAGCTGATCAAACAAATCATCAATCCTCGGGAGCGAGTACTTGTTCTAAATCGTGACCTTGTTGAGCTCGCGGTAATCTACGCAAAGCCTCAAAGAACCATCCTTCTTCTTCACGAAGAGTACCGGCGTTCCCAACAGCAAACTGCTCGGATGAATAAAGCCAAACTCACGCAACTCGTCCAACTGCTTCTGCTATTCTAGCAACTCCAACGGTGTCATACGATACAAGGCCTTTAAGATAAGCGTGGTACCGAGTACAAGGTCAATCTGAAATTTGGTGTGTCGACGAGGTGATAATCCCAGAATCTCCTGAAACATATTGAAAAAACTACAAACGACTAGCAGCTAGTCAATACTCAATGCAACTGAGTCCTTAACGGCACACGACACCAAGCAAGAAAGATGTTTTCCTCTAGGCTCAGCTATGAACTTAAACTACAGCAAGCCGGGTATACAGAACATGACTGTTTGTACAGAACAGTCTAATATGGCGTGGTACTCGGCGAGCCAATCCATGCCCAAGATAACATCAAACTCGGACATCGGCAGAATAAATAGATCGGCAGGTAAAAAGGTCTCTCCCACCAGAACAGGGCAAGACGAGCAAAACTGGTCTAACACCGTGGTCTTCGCCAAGGGCATCAATACTGACAAACCCTCAGGAGCAGACTCTAATGGCAAACTGGTCAATCAGCAGAAATCTTCGCCCACAAAGGAATGCGATACAACAAAATCAAACAATACACGTGCTATACATACAGAAATAGGGAGGGTATCCTCGATGACCCTCCTAATGACTGAGGGTCCTGCTGGGCTATGCAGAATCTGCTCTATGCTTGCTGGGAGGTGCGTGTCCCCTCTAAGGTCTCTGCTGCTACTATTGCCTCTGTGGTGGCCTGAACTGCGGCCTCTGCTGCTGTAGGAGGGTCACGGAGGCTAATACTGCTATTGCTGCTGCTGCTTTGGAGGCTAATGTGGTGCTCTCGGCTGTTGCTGCTGCTGAGGGCGGGGACACTCCTGCCTACAATGCCCTATCCCATCGCATCCAAAGCAAGTACTCGTGAATGGTGGCGGAGGTGGTGCCAAAGGTGCTGATGGTGCTTAGGCGACTAGGTGGCCTGTGCGCCTTTGCTGAGACCAAGGCTACTGCTACTAGGAGTCACCAGAAGGGGCCCTCCTCTTCCAGTATCACCTCTGACCGTGATCCCTCTGTGATCCGGCCCACTCAGCCTCATAAACCTGAGCCCTCTACACTACCTCCTCAAAGGTCTGAAGCATAGGGCCAATAACACAGCCCATGAGACCATAACGTAAGCCGTTCTCAAAATGGCAGGCCTTCTGTCTCTCATCGTCAACTAAGTACATCGTGTATCTAGAAAGCGTGATAAAGTGAGCTGCGTACTGAGCCATAGTCATATCTCCCTATACTAAAGTCTAGAACTCCAGCGCACACTACTGACGAATGTGGTCAGGAAAGAACTGTCGGTCAAACCGGTCCATAAAGTCCTCCCATGTCCAAACGAAAGCAAGCCCTATAGATGGGCAACATAGGCCCACCAATGCTCGGCCTTATCCTTAAGAATATACGCTGTCAATGGGACCTACTATTGGGTCATACAGCTCATGGTCTCGAACATCTTCTTCACTCGGGAGCACCACCTCTCTGCTACAGTCGGATTGGACTCTCCCTGGAATCACATGGGATCAAGCTGAAGAAAATCTTGCACTAGGGCACTCCTGCTCTGCCTACTCCGGGGTCTCAGCAGGGTGCTTGCCTTGCCCATGAAAGGCGACTATCATAGCCTAGAGCATTTGCTACAACTGATAGGCACTAACAAACACTGTTGATGCCACACTAGCCTCAGATGGGGGTGTAGAAGTCTCAGGTGGGGGAGTAGGAATCTCAGGCAGGGGAGTGGGAGTCGCTCGGGTTGCTCGGGTGGCTCTCTTAGGCGCCATATCCTATAAAAAGGAACGAGGGGCTTATCAGCCTAGAGAACTCTCGAAGGCACATACGTTAAGGGTATATAATAGAAAATCACTAAGTTATCGAAACTCGGGACCTAATCATAGTTCATAGCAGATAAGTGATGTGATCCTCAGGTATTCCCAAGTTATGCTCTAATACCAACTTTTGTCACACTCCAAACTCAAAAACTGGGCTCACAAACTTCTCGATCACCGAATCCGGCACTGACAGCCTCCGTAGTACCCCATTCTAACTTCCAGCGCCTATACGCTAGATTCTGATCCTAGGATCCTACAAGGAGGATTTTCAGTGTGATTTTTTTTTGTAAAGGAGCATAACCACAAGCATAACCAAGTCACAAACAACATCACCACATATCCACTATAATAAAACATTTGAGTACAATGCCAGAAGGGAAAATACAAGAATAACTAAAAGATCCAAGATACTTTACCACGCGCTCCTGCCTCAGCGCTACTGTGATCTAACATCACCTGCATGCAACGGTCATGCATATGCTTACAAGAAGCTCAGAGTGTGTGTGTGTGTGTGCGCTTGTGCAATGCATGTACCAAGGGAAATACTGGCAAGTCTATGAATGTTATCAGCTGTACCAAGGCTATGCGATGCAAGGCCTACGTAAGCAAATGTCATATGCAAGATGCAACACAAAATGTCAGTCCTCATCAAGTACATATATCATTACAGTTCAACTCTAGGATATCACCAGGGTCTAGTATACTCTACAACAGATTGCCGTCCAAACTGGGCATGCAACTATGCAAGTGGAAGGACCTCACTACTTGCCTATCCAGTAGTCTGCCAATATCTACCCGACACATCGATAGCGGACCCATTTACGAGCTGGTCAAACTCAGCCTATCTTTACCCCCTACCCTCAGGCGGATAAGGCCACACACCCTTCCAACTGACCACGACACAGTGAGAGATGTGGCCTACTGGTATTCGGCACTCGTGCGCTCATGCATCCACTTGGTCTAAATGTTGGAGCATCTCTTAGTACCAAAAAGGCTCTGAAACTCTCACCCAAGGACATCTTATGTGCTCATAGTGTTAGAACCAAATATCTTCAGTATCCAATATGACCATCCATGATATGCTTGTAGAGGTCACAGCCCTGATGTCGCTAAGGCGTGCAATGAGCATGTCACACAAATGCGAGATGTATGAGTCATACTATCCAGTCATGTATCAAACCTACGTGTACCGCATGATTATGTAGGGCAACTCTATTTCACAGGGAGTCTCATAAATAACTCAACCCAATGGCATATGCTATGATCAATCATTCCTCATAACAAGCATGCTCTCAGTGTGTCCTACTAGACTAAGTACACTAGCATGATTACCAGATGTAGCAGACAATAACCGGCCTTAACTGGTATATGACATACAAATGTGAAAGTGGAATGATACACCCCTCTAGGCATGAAGCAGTCTATATGGTACGACCCATGCTTAGCCTATCATAACCTATTCAAGGTACTAATGTATCGTATATCTTAAGGCGGGGTCCACTGAAAGGACGGTACATCTAACCCACGAATCAAGATAACTTCAACAATGGATATACCAAATCTGATACCACAAATTCTTCCGTCTACAGCAAAGGGGGTGATGATCCATTCTCCCATAGATAATGGGTGGCCTAAATGGCATACATACATCAAGGATGGGCCTTATGAGGCAAGTCTAATAGGTATACAACAAGGTGAGGTAAGAGGGTGAAACCATGTACAACAAGTGGGCTTCCTCACTCTCTTTATCATACGACAAATAGGCTTTCCTATGGGCCCAATATGAACACAAGGTGGGCTCCAATGTTTGGATAATCTTATAAGGTATAGTGGAAGGTACTAGCATCAATGGGGCCCAATGGTTTGGGATTGCCCAATAAGGAAGATGGATAATACAATCATCAATGGGGACCCAATGATTAGGGATAGCCCATCAAGGTAAGGTGGGAAATGGTCGTAATAATGGGCCCTAGGGAGATTTACAACGGTGGACCTTTAACCACCATCGCTCCTAAGGAGTGGCCCATTGGGATTAAAATCTAACTCATAATGGGCCCAAGGCCCTAGTACTATCTTGGGAAAAATGGATGGATAACATGTTTATAGCACATACATCATGGTGGGCCTCATGGGACAACCCATGGCCCAAAAAAAATAGGTGGATGGTTTGTGCAACACATATATTAAAGTGGACCTCATGGGGTAGCCCACGACCCGAAAAATGGGCAAATGGTGTGCATATAACCCATACATCATGGTGGGCCTCATGGGGCAACCCATGGCCTAGAGAAAAGGATAAACAGCCTGAATACAACACATATATTATGGTGGGCCTGAGGGGAGACAGTCAACCAAGCAGGACCACTTGGACCTGTTGGACTATCTGGAAAACATATACATTAGGCCCAAGTGAATGTGGGCCACCAAGGAGGGTGGGCCCTAACTAGGTGGGCCTGAAAATAGATGGACGTCAAGGATAAAACACATATAGCATGGTGGGTCTCGGCCTAGGTGAACCCACTGGACGTAAGGTCTTGCTGTTTCAGTCCATGCCTAAAATGATCTGGAAATTAGGTGGATGGTGTCAATACATTCCACATCAAGGTGGGGTCCACATGGTGTGTGGCCCACCAGCTTTGAATCACAGCTGATATTTATTTTTCCTATCATACAGCAGATCAGCAGATGGATGGTCCTACTGCTGGCTATGGTGTAGCCCACGAAGGCCCTGCAAGTCTAGATGGACGGTATAGGATACAATACATCAAGGTGGGTCCACGTTAGTGTGGCCCACCCATTTTGAAACAAGGTGATAATTGTGTTTCTCACTGCGTCCAGACCTGCTGGATGGTCTAGACAGCAGCTGTCCTGGTTGGTCACGACCCACCTGGCCCACATTAGATCCCCCATTAAATGGACGGTGCAAATACAATACATTCATTAGGGTGGGGTCCACGTCAGTGTGGCCCACTAGGTTTGGATCAGTCTAATATTTATGTTTTGCCATCATCCAGATTGTCCAACTGGACAAGCAGGGTGAACAGCAAGGTCGTCCCACCTGCTGGATGGTCTGGATCGTCTAGTCATGCCTCCATCCAGGTGGTCCACCATCAGAGAAAGGAGGGAGAGAGAGAGAGAGGGAGAGAGAGAGAGAGAGAGAGAGAGAGAGAGACGTGTTGAGGGGAGGAGCTCCGCCATTATGAGCCCTCCCTATCTTACAATGCATACACAAATGGGTCCCACCACATGTGGGCCCTTAAATCATAAAAAAATGGTAGAAATCCCTTTCCCACCAACAAATGTAAGGTCTAGATGACCTTCTTACAATGGCATCAAATAAACATCATGATGGGATCCATGGAGAATGGCCCCATCATGGAATTCATATATGTATCATGGTGGGCCATTGGTCACACCTAGGGTCCAAAGTGGGATCCCTACCATCAACCGGTAGGCCCACTTGTCCCATGATCAAAAGTCCTAGGATCACCCACCAATTTCACTTCTTCTTGGCTCCTTAGGATGCTTAGCTCCCAGGCTTCTTCTTTGATGGAGGATGATGAAGGTTGAAAGGTTAGGATGAGACATTTTGGAGTAGAAAGTGGGCCACAACTTGGCTATACTTGGAGCTTCTCTTGCTTGGACGGTCACTCCTTGGCTGCTTGGGATGGGTAGAGAATATGAGAGATAAAGGGGATGGGATGGAGTGATGGGTGGAGTGACATAAGAGTTGAGTTTGGGTAAGAGGGGATGGGTTGCTTGTCTTGGGGAGAAAGAAAGCATGGGTTGTGATGGGATGTGTACTTGACTAGTTAATATGAAAGGTAGGTAGAGATTCTCTCAGAATTTGCAACGCGCTGCGTTTCATCGAGATATTCGCAGGCCCACAACTCCTAGTTTGGGTACCGCATTGGAGCATGAGACGCGGAGTTGGAACCGTGATGACGGCGCGGTCGCTAGGGTATAGGTTTCGAGTCGAGTTGACTCAGATCTATGGGATATGACTTAGGGTCACATGTAAATATCGACTACAAGTGGCGGGTTGCTGGAATACAATGGGGAGGATCGCGAAAGTATAAGGAATGGTACAATCTTGGGTACAGGCCCTACAACGTAACCCTCGGGTTCTCGTACTCGAGTGAACATCCTCGTGTTATGAGAACCAGGGTGTTACATTTACTTTGATTTGATTCATGTTTATGTTGAACTTCATTGATTTCTAGTTGATTTTAAGGAATATTTTCAGTTTTCAATAGTTTGTTATGACTCAAATTATGATAGATCTACGATAGCTTTATATATCTTTTCTTAATTGAGATTGCGGGATTGGTAAATCCTGTTGTTTGCCATCATCTCCGGGGCATGGTTGGGTGACAGAATCCCTTCCAAATCCTCACAATTCTCCTCCTTTGAGACTGGATCAATGGGAAGTTCAGAGATTCGATCATCTCTTTCTTCAATTGGATAAGATAGGACTCTCACTCCAGTTAGATCTCTTGAATCAAGCAAGGTGGCATCTCAATTGCTACAAGTGGATCCTTGATACCCTAGTTCCCACCTTTAAATTGTTAGTTTAATCACAATATTCACAATTCCTTCCTTATTTTAAATAATTTATATCTTTCTCTAGTTCTAGTTCTAGTTACTTTTTAAAACGTACAAGATTAGTCCCTGTGGATTCGACCTCGGTCTCCCCGAGATTATTACTACATCGCGACCCTACACTTGGGATTGCGAACACCTATCAATCCAATCGACAGACTGTTCGATGTCATTGTCAATGACATCGAACAATGCTCGATCCCATCAAGATTTTCTGAATTTCTCCAGTTGGTTGCTAGACTAATTGGCATCTTTTCGATGCCATCGATAGTTGTTCAATGCCATCGAACATGGCTCGATGCAATCAGAGAAAATCATAATTTCATATTATGTTGTAGGATAGTTTGGGTGTTAGTTCGATCCCATCGACTCGGCTTCAATGCCATCAAAGGATAAGTTTCGATGACATCAAAGTGTGTTCGATGCCATCGAACTATTCGGCATAAATTTACGCAAAGTTGCATATTTGTGGGATTTTATTTCCTATTTCAATTGTGGTTCCTCCAAAGGTTATATATTGGAGTACAATCGAAATTGGGAGAGTATTGAAGGGTTCTAGGGTTTTCAAATCTTTCAAGGGTTTCAAAGGGTGTAGCAAAGGTGAGATTCAAGGATGTGCGAATCGAGTAAGCTCTATACTTTGTAATTCTACTTTCATAGTGATCATTTATCACTTTGTGCCATGATTTTTTCCCAAAAGGGGTTTTCCACGTTAAATCGCTATGTTCTCTTTGTGTTTGCTTAGTGATATTGGATCGCTATCCTAGATTCATCTCTATATGTTTCCGTGATCTCCCCAACAAGTGGTATCAAAGCTAACGTTGGGTTGTAGGCTTGAATCTGAAGGATTAGTATCAATAAGAAATGCTAAATATGATATTGAGAAGTATTCAGGCAAAAATAACTTTGAGTTATGGAAGGTTAACATGATTAGCCAATTAACAAAGTAAGGCGAAGATGGGGCTCTTAAGGAGTGTCGACCGTCTATAAGTGATGATGATTGGAATACTCTTGATAAGAAGGCCATATTCTCTATCCAATTGTGTTTCATGGATGAGGTTCTCTACAATGTTTTAAGTGAGAAAACCACAATGAGTTTATGGGCGAAGTTAGAGAATGTTTATGTGAAAAAGTCCCTTGAGAATCGCCTACACTTGAAGCTACAGTTGTTTAACTTCAGGATGACAGAGGGTGCAGATGTGGAGGCCACATCAGTAATTTTAATAAGTTGATTTGCAAGTTGCTAAACATGGAGGAAGTGATTAAAGATGAAGATCATACATGTATTTTGTTGAATTCTCTTCCAACATCATATGAGTCATTCTTGGACTCATTGTGCACTGGTAAATCATCCCTGAGTGTGGACACCATTATCTCATCCCTTCACGGGAAGGTTATGAGAAAGATAAATGGTAGCGTAGGGACCTCTTCTGATCCACTACTTACGAGAGGTAGGAATACTAAACGAGATACAGGATCTTCAAGGTCTATATCCAAATCCAAGGGCAAGGGTAAAGGTAAGTTAAAGTGCTAAAATTGTGGGATGATTGGACAAATGAAGAAGGATTATACAAATCCTAAGTCGAATAAATAAAACTTGGAGGCTTCTTCTAGGGAGGCCAATATTGTCACATCTGATGAAGAGACAAGCACATGTGAGGTGTTGTTGGTGTCTATGATCGAACACTTGTACAATGATCGTAGAGACAAGTGGATTCATGACACAGGAGTGTCATATCACATGACTCCTCATCGAAGTTGGTTCGCCAATTACAAAGACTTCAATGGTGGACAAGTCTTTATGGGCAATGATAATGCTTGTAATATTGTGGTGATTGGTACGGTGCACATCAAGATGTCTAATAAGATGGAGAGTACCTTAACTGATGTCAGGCACGTTCCTGATATGAAGAAGAGTTTGATTTTTCTCGGTGCACTTGAGGCTATAGGGTGCAAGTTCACCGATCTTAATGGTGTCCTTAAAGTTTTAAAAGGGGCACTCATGGTTATGAGAGAACAGTGGCACGAAAACCTTTATAGGTTGATTAGAAGCACTTTAGTAGGTGGAGTGGCAACGAAAGTTACAGATTCCACGTCTGCACGTATGTGGCATGCTCATCTGGTCCACATGAGTGAGCGAGACATGAAGGTACTTTCTGATTGATATTTAATTCCAACTTTTAAGAATTTTGATTTAGAGATATATGCAAGCATTGTATATATCGTAAAGAATCTAGATTGTCTTTTAAATCTGGAAAACATGTAAGGGAGTGCTTGATTATGTGCACTCTAATGTATAGGGGCCATCGACAGAGGTTTCCGTTGGAGAGTTGTCAGGGTTTGTATCATTCATTGACGACTACTCCCAAAAAGTTTGGATTTACTTCATGAAAAGTAAATCCAAAGTTTTCACCACATTTAAAGAATGGAAGGCAATGGTGGAAAAATAGTTAGGGTGAAAAATAAAAGTTTTAAGGACTAAAATTATGGAAAATTTACTTCCACTGATTTTAATGAATACTGCAAAGATGAAGGGATCATTAGGTACAACACAGTGCGCCACACACTCGAACAAAACAGTGTGGCTAAATAGATAAATCAGACTCTCTTGAAAAGGGCCCAAAGCATGTTAAGTAATACTAGGTTGGGCAAGGACCTATGGACTGAGGTCATTTATATGGCTTTTTATTTGGTGAACCAGTCCCCTTCTACGGCAATTGATTATAAGATCCCACAGGAAGTATGGACTAGTCATAAGATAGACTACTCAGATTTGCACATATTCGATTTTGAGGCTTACTCTCATGTACCGTTACTTGAGAGAGATAAGCTAGGCCATAAAATCAAAAATTACATCTTTGTTGGCTACAGTGTTAGTGTGAAAGATTATAGGTTATACGACAAGGTCACACGCAAGGTCATCACTAGCCGTGATGTCAGATTTGATGAAAGCTCCCTATTTTGTAAGAATAATTAAGATGAGCAAGAGGAAGCAGAAAAGTTAATTGTAGATATCCAGATTGACACAAATGATACTCAAGCAGAGCCGAATACACAGACAAAGGTATAAGAGCAGGTGGAGCATCCACCTATGAGAAAAAATTCACCATGAGATCGCAGATTACTGACAAGATACAGGGACGACTCTAATACACATGCTCTCATTATAAATGAGGGGGACCCGTCTATAATTCAAAAGGGTCTTAAAGAGCCTGATGCAGAAAGTGGAAGGTGGCTATGGACGATGAGATGGACTCTTTGTACAATAACCATACATGGGAGCTAGTGGAGCTTCCAGTGGGTTGAAAAGCGATTGGATGCAAGCGATTATTGTAACACCCCGAACATTTCAATACCCGAGTATTGAAAGTTCTCGAGTGTTACTATGAAATTTAACGTAATATATGCATATGTACAATACCAATCCAACTATCCTAACCTTACACCTACTCTCCAACACGAATATGACTGTTTGGGAATGATCTTCATACATAGATCAAGTCATCCGACCATTGATTTTAAGACCAGATCACCATATGTCCAAGTAAACCCACTTGCGATAATCTGCTTACAAAACTGACCATACACCCACATCCATACATGACTAGATTAGTAACCATCAAGCTTTCCTATTTTGAATATGTCATTTAACCATTCATCATGTGGTTTGATACATGTGCACCTCCTTGATTAATTTGGTGAATAACTCTCTATTCATAATGATTTAGATATATATTCTTTTGTAAGATTTGCTTAGAAACGTGCTTATAACCATCTAGAACAATCATAATTCCCAAAACTCCTAGATTATCAATAATTATGAAAATGTCATTAACTTAGACTCTTGAATTCCAGAATGCATGGTTCCCATCTTCCATTTCATGCAAAATTTTATATCATTCTGAGCTATCATAAATTAACCGTACATGTCAAATTTCATTCCTTAGATCATTGTAGAAATGGCCCAATTGACAAATCAGCCCGTAACCGTTGATTTTGGTGTCCATTGAGTGGAGAAACCTCCTGGGTAGTTGTAGTAGGATATTTCACTTCATATAAATGACATGGATTGGCCATCATACAGGCTAAGTGTGAAATATGGAGACCCCACCTTGGTAAACTTTTATTAAGCTGCCACGTTATCCTTTTAAGACTTATCGACTCTATATAAATTTAGATCTTCATATCTAACCACTTTTTGTCGTGCATCGCAACTCAAACTTGGAGCACACCTTGACCTCACATGACTAACATTACACAAAATTTGGACCCCAATCTATATTCCTACGCTATTGAACGTTGAAGCCAGTTCCGTCCTTTGGACACAAAAGGTGATATTTTAGATTTAGACTTGTTCCACCATCGATCAACCACCAAAATTGGTCCAACCATTTACCTATCTTGACTACACATTTCTCCCAAAAATTCAGTCCGATGATTAAACGTGGGCCGCTAATTGAGATTAGGTTTATTTCAACGCCTGCTAAGAGAATTTCAAGATAATCTTATGTAAAGCCCGAATCTGCTTCATACTTGGGATCATAGGTCAAAACGACTTGCCTAAACTAATGAATATAAGGGATCTCTCCAAAGACCATCATAATGGACCCCACCTGATTTCCATAACCAATCTAAACATCACAATTACATTAGTTTTCACGTACTTTAAAACATTTGGAAGCATCTAATCATCAAACATGGTGTGGGCCACACAAAGATCTGATCCACCCTAGAATTTGACCCACGCCCTGAAACAATCACACGAACCAGATGAACGGAGTGAACCTGCACAAAGAACATTATAATGGACCTCACAAGGATCACAGACCGGGTAACAATTTTCGCTCATGACCTGGTTTTCGAACAAAGAAACTTCTCCCACTCGCAACAATGAGTTTCCAAGGACCCATAGCTGGATGTACTACACCACCAGTTCCCAATTCCAGGAGAATTTGGACCGTCAGATCTCTACTAGGAGGAGATCCGATCACGACCAAGAAGCCAAAAGTGGCTAGAAAACCCCAACAATCAAAGGAATCCCTCTACAAAACAAGTTCTATCGGGAAACTATCCACTCTTCGAAACCTCAGCACGACCGAGACTGAGAGCCAGATCCCAATCTAAACCATCCAGAATGAAGGAGAAGAGGTTCCGATCCTCCCAGAGGTGTCAAAAACTTTGAAAAATGACCCTGCCTCGCTGGGATTTTCGGATTCGCTGGACACTCGCGTAAGGCGCAAGCATTATGTTTGCAACTTAGCTTGGAGAGGACACTGATCCCCACACTTAAGCTTCTGATCGAGGGGGCCCACGAAGTGCAACAGACCACTCTTCTCACTCCTCCATGGACAGACGTTATTGCACAATGTAATAGGGCAATCCGATCAAGATGGGCCATCTAGATCTGACCCAACTCCAGCCTACGCAACCGTCCACGCACACATCCTCCCGGTTATGAAGGAACCTCCTAGAATCCATAAACGCTATATAAAACCCCCTGCCCATTCGCTGGAAGATGCATTCAACAAAAAGAGGAGAAAGAGAAAGAAAGAAAGAAAGAAAGACATACAGACAAAGAAAAAGGAGAAAGAAAAGAAAAGAAAAGAAAAGGAAAGAGAGAGAGAGAGAGAGAGAGAGAGAGAGAGAGAGAGAAGAAGAAGAAGAAGAAGAAGAAGAAGAAGAGGAAGAAGAGGAGAGTGAACGGCCACCAACCCACTGATATATTATAAATTCCGGTCCAGGTTCAAAATCCAAACTCTTTTCCCTTTTTAAAAAAACCTTCTTCCTCTTTTCACAACAATAAATGTAAGGAATAACAGATAAACCTAGATTCATTCTAGTAGAAACCATAACCAAACTCTAAATCTTAACTATTTGAATCCTGTGGAGTAGGATAAAAGAAACAGGCTTGATGCTAAGAATCCCCTAGATCATTAATGTTATTAGTAGATGGTCAGACAATTCAAGGTAAGGGTTTTTATCCTTTAAGCTTACTTTGATTTAATTGATATGAATTATCTTTCCTTTTCATGTTTACATACTTCTGAGAGTTATCCTTTCAATTGATTTAGTTACTACCATCATTTACTTATCCTTTGGAAATTATGATATTATGTGTGATCTTTCTGAATTTATGTGGGGCTATGGATACAAGCCTTGTCCTTGCCTTATCAAATTTATTGAGACGGCCCTACCACCCGTCTCTTTATTTAAGTTGGCCCTGCCACTTGTCTCTTTATTGAGCCGGTCATTGCCACTCTCCTTATTATTGAGTTGGCCATTGTCACTCTTCTATTTATTGAGTTAGCCATTGCTACTCTTCTTTTATTGAGTTGACCATTTTCACTCTCCTCTTTATTATGTTGGCCATTGCCACTTTTATCTTTATAGAGTTGACCATTATCACTCTTCTTTTTATTATATTGGCCTTGTGTTATTTATCTTTAAGACTTGGGCATGTGTCTTAATATTCCAGAACCTCCATAATTCAGTTTATATTCTCTATAAGTGCAAGTGATGTGTTAAGATGTATCACAACTAGTGATTCAAATAATCTATCATGGACATGATGCGCTCTGGGTAGAGACCCTCTTGGTCATCACTTAATTCCATGGGTTTTGGGTAATAGTGCACAAATTGATGGGTGTAATTTGCAAATGTAGTGTCACATCACTTTTGGGATTTGATGTCGCAAACAGTCACTCCATGAACAAATCATGTCACATAATTCATCCGACTCATGTGTTGTACGCCTTGAGGTATTCACGTAAATCCACAGTAGTGTTGAACATGCCGGTGAATCTTTGTAGTATAAGAATGCGGAGTGATTCGGATTTTCTATGAATCGTATTCCACATTACAATGATGATTATGTATGATGAGTCACACACGCTTTGCTAGGCATGCATCTCATGTAGATTATTTGCACATGCTAATACCCTCGTATTAGTGGAGTACGGGACATATCAAAACCCTTACATTACATTTATGGATCTCTTGAATTATTGTTAATCTTAAAGGATAACCATCACTATGAGTAGGGCATTGACCCTCTCCAACCATACAGATGATGCAGGTGATTTACAAATTAAAGACTTAGAGGACCATCTCCTTATAGAAGATTATGCTGGAAGAATAAGAAGATGGTTTTATGAATAAATTTTATACTTCTGCTGTGAAATCTGATATTGTAATAAACTTCCCTAGAGAAGACATTTGATTATTTACTAAATTCTTTTACTTTGATAAAATAATCAATACAGTCATTTTTTTATATAAAGAGAACCTTTCATTCATAGTGCACAAAAATTACACCGCAGCCCATTTGGGTAGGGAACAGAGAAAAAGGCTTGCCCTGCCTATCATAAACTATACAGAACCAAATGAGAGCCACCAGGCAAGAGGAAAGGGAGGGGGCAGCGTTAAGACTGAGGAGAGGAGTTGAGGTCACGGATGACACCTAGCCCAGTTTTGTCCAAAAGGACCTGGCCTATAATGAAACAGGGAAGAGAGGAGATATCCGAGAAAAGGTTGTCAGACTACTACTTGCTTCCAATCTTTGCAAGGCTATTCGTCAGCACATTAGCTTCACGAAGGACATGGGATATAGAGAAGGAGCCCCTGTCGATGAGGGATCTGATCCTGGACAGCCAATATGTCCATTTCTAGGAAGGGGTCGAATTCTTCTGCAGGCATTGGACCGCCCAATTAGAGTCAGATTCCAAGATGATATGATGATGCCCAAGGTCTAAACAGAACTTAATCTCATCATGAATGGCTCGCAATTTAGCATAATTATTTGTGCCAGCCTCGTAGCCAATGACAAAGGCGAAAATGAAATTGCCCAAGTGATTCTGACAAATCCCGCCTCCTCCTACAGGGCCGGGATTGAACAGGGCGGAATCGCCAACGTTCAGTTTAAGAAAGCCTTCTCTCGGCTTGATCCACCTGACCATAACGAAGTGGCAAGAGCGCCAAGGGGCTTAGCTATGACTTGGGATCACAGGGTAGGCCTGAGAGGGAGGGGTAGCATCTCCCAAAAATTGAGGGGAAAAGGAGTTTAGCCACCATCTGACCTTAGAGAAAATACCCACTGCGGAGGTCGACTTGTTATCAAACTTGGCTGCATTCCTGGCCTTCCAGATCTCCTAAAGAATGAAAGCAGCGGTCAACCAGAAGCACACAGCGTTGAGATTACGGGGTAAGGGCTAGAACCACCATCAATGCATCTGCTCTAGGATAGAGGAGTGGTGATACAGAGGGATCCCGAACATAGCAGCAACTCTCCTTCACATGTAGCTAGCCAGCTCACCATCCAAAAACAAGTGGGAGGGGGATTCAATATTTAAACCGGAGGAGGAGCTATCGTTACAATAGCTGCACATAGACACCAACTAAACGCCTCTTTTTCGATGAGAGTATCTATGGGTAGTGCACTTCTCAGCAGTCTCTAGATAAACAAAGAAATCTTTGGGGGATCGAAAGAATGCCAGACGATCTTGGTCCAGTGATGCATATGATCACGATTTCTGATAAGATTCCAAACTATCTTAGCCGTGAACCTTCCCGAAGGGTCAAAAGGCCATAAAAGGCGGTCATCTTTGTCTGATGTACAGAATCCCCCCTGAGAGATGTGATGGGAAAGCCATGTTGGGATAGGAGAAGGAAGATTCTGCTTGAGGCCACTTGCGCCGATGAAATCAGCTATCAGATAGTTGTTAGTCAAGTCTGGGATAATGAGGGATGGAAGGGACTCCAAGGGACCCAAACTAGATAAGTTACTATGCCACATGCTACAGGACGCACGCCTAATCAGAGCTTAAGCATGTTGGTCAAGAATGGGGAAGAGGCGCACCAGTGATTTCTAGAGAGGGGAAGCCAGGTGTAGCCCAATTGGCGAGGGTGCAAGAGGTCCTCTCTGCAAGTACTTTGAGGACATGAAGGAACCCCAGAGGTTGTTTTCTCTATCTTGCTTAACGCCCCATGCCAGCTTAAGGCGGAGGGAGAGCATAATCTCTACCAGCTTCTTGATAACGAGACCTCCTTCAGATTTAGGACTAGAAATACAACTCCAATTCTGCCAATGGAGTTTCAAATGCCCGTCTTTGCTACCCAAGAAAAAATTCGCAAGCATCCTCTCAATCGCCCTAAGGACTTGCTTTGGGACCACTGTGGTTGAAAGAATGTGGATGAGAATCCCGCTAAGCACATGAGTAATCAAAGTGAGCCGACCAACCTGGGATAGAATTCTTGCTCTCCACCCACTGATTCTAGCAGCCAGTTTATCAAGTAGCGGGGAGAAGAAATTGCTTCTATGCTTCCCTTTGAAAATAGGAACTCCCAAATAAGATAAGCTACCAGTAGTCTTAGCAATCCCAAAGATCCTTTCAATGCATTTGATCCTGGATAAAGCAAGCTTAGAGGAGCAATAAAAGGCGCTCTTACGTGGGTTGATTCTTTGGCCAGAAGTAGCCTGAAATCTGGAGAGGAAAGCATTGACAACCTACAGGGATTTCTTGGATCCGTTGAGGAATAGAATTGTGTCATCAACATAGAGGAGATGAGAAATTTGTATGCAACCTTGCTTCACTTTAAAAGGAGTATAAAGACCTCTGGAGGTGAGATGAGAAATACCCCGGCTTAGGACTTCGGAGGAAAGGATGAATAGGCTTGGAGAAAGGGGGTCTCCTTGATGTAAGCCCCGAGTCGATTTGAAAAAGCCACATCTAACACCATTGACAAGCACCGAAAACTAGTTATCAATCCAAATATATTCATGAAGGTAACATTCACAAGAATAAAATTCAATCAATTTTATTCTTGTGAATGTTACCTTCATGAATATATTTGGATGTGATCTAAATGAATAAATAAGGTGTGATTTTTAAAGCATCCGATTTATATATTATTAACACCCGGTTTTCTCGGGCACGAGTATAAACTCTTACTGTGAAAATTCAGAATGTTATAGTTATTCAAAAGGAAACAGGATATATACAAAGTGAGGCTAATAGCGAAGGTTATGCACAAAGAGAAGGAATCGACTTCATAGAGATATTTACGCCGATGGTTAAGCATGTGTCTATTAGATTCGTGTTTCCATTGCTTGCTCAACATGATCTCGAGCCGAAATAGATAGATGTTAAGACTGCATTCCTACACAGAAAATTGAAAGAACAAATATACATAAAATAACCAGAGAGCTACGAAGTTAAAGGGGTAGAGAACAAAGTTTGCATATTAATGAGGTCATTGTACATCATGAAACAGTCGCTTAAGTAGTGGTATAAAAAATTTGATTCTTTCATGTTGAGTCAAAAATTTACTCAGAGTGAATACAATCACTTTGTCTATTACAAGACACTGAGTGATGGTGAATTTATCATCCTAGTATTATATGTTGATGATATGTTGATCGTCAATCATGATATGTCTGAAATCGACGTACCGAAGACTCAGTTATCAAGGATATTTGAGATGAAAGATCTGGGGGCTGCAAAGAATGTTCTTGGCATAAATATTCATAGAGACAAGAAGAAGAGCAGGCTTTAGTTATCACAGATAGAATACCTTGAAAAGGTATTGATCAAATATGGGATGAACGAAGCAAAGCCAGTGAGCGTTCCCCATGCAGATCACTTCAAGCTTTCCTCAGAACAATGTCTCAAAAGAGATGATAAAAAGTAGGATATGTCTCATGTTCCTTATTTGAATGCGGTTGACAGTTTAATGTATGTCATGGTCTGTACGGGACCGAATATTTCACAGGCAGTCGGTGTTGTGAGCAAATACATGTTAAACCCCGACAAACAATATTGGAAAGCAGTAAAATGGCTACTTCGATACTTTCTAGGTACAAAAGACTACGTCTTAACTTTTGATTAGACAGGAGCAAAATTGGTTGGGTATGTGGATTCAGACTATGCAGGTAGTGTGGATTCTAGAAAGTCAACTTAAGGATACTCGTTTGTACTAGCGAGTGGAGCAATTAGTTGGATGTCAAAGCTTCAGTCTATAGTGGCTCTTTCCACAACCGAAGCAGAGTATATAGCAGTGACGCAAGCATTTAAGGAATATGTTTGGTTGAGAGGCATGATAAACAATCAGGGTTTCAGCAGGAGGCTGTGTTGGTTAATTGTGATAACGAGAGTGCTATTAATTTGGCTAAAATTATTTATTTATTACTCACGTACTAAACATATTAATGTTCGTTACCACTTTATCCAACAGGTGCTTGAAGAAGATGCATGACTCTGGAGAAGATTCCATTAGTGTGAATATGATGAACATACTCACTAAGGTGGTTCCTACAAAGAAGTTTAAGTTATGTGCGACTTCTCTGGGCTTGGTGATGGTGTAAAATGAGGATGGAGTCATAGACCTATGATGCAAGGAAGAGATAAGAGAAGAGGAGAATAAGTTATACGTTTAATGGTTAAAGACATGGTGGAGATTATTATAATAGATGTCTTAAATCGAGTCTGTTGTAGGGTCTGTCGATGCAATTGATAGGCTGTTCGATGTCATTATTGATGGCATCGAACAGTGCTCGATCCCATCGACATTTTTCGGATTTCTCCAGTTAGTCACTGGACTAACTAGGCATCTTTTCGATGTCATCGATAGTTGTTTGATGCCATCGAAGATCTGTTCAATGTCATCGAACATGGCTCGATGCAATCGGAGAAAATCGAAATTTCATGTTATATTGCTAGATAGTTTGGGTGTTAGTTCGATGCCATCGAAGGATAAGTTTTGATGACATCGAACTGTTCGGCGCAGATTTACACAGAGTTGTGTATTTGTGGGATTTTGTTTCTTATTTCGATTGTGTTTCCTCCAAAGGCTATATATTGGAGTGCAATCAGAATTGAGAGAGTATTGAAGGGTTCTAGAGTTTCTAAATTGTCCAAGGATTTCAAAGGGTGTAGCAAGGGTGAGATTCAAGGTTGTTCGAATTGCGTAAAATCTATACTTTGTAATTCTGCTTTCACAGTGACCATATGTCGCTTTGTGCCGTGGTTTTTTCTAGAAATGGTTTTTCCACGTTAAATCACTGTGTTCTCTTTGTGTTTGCTTGGTGTTATTAGATCACTATCCTAGATATATCTCTGTGTGCTTCCGCGGTCTCCCCAACACTCTCTCCTTTTCAACTCTCCTTCCTCTTAACTCTTCCTCCTCTACTCTCATTCCACTTCAACACCTCTTCTCCTCTCCTACTACAACACTTCTCCTCATCTCGTAACTACTATAAATAAAGAATGGAGTGAGAAGGGTACGTACTATTTTGCGTGAACTCTCTCTCTCTCTCTCTCTCTCTCTCTCTCTCTTCTTCTCCGTCAGTACAAACTACACATTAAGACTCACTTACTTTCTCTATAATAAAGTAGTTTTTGTCTTTTTTTCTTTTTAGCTAGCTTTCTCTCGTTTCGGTGGTCATTTCTTTTGTCTTTTTCTGTTTTCTTTTCCATGAATACTAATACACTCTTTACCATAGCCTTGCATATATTATTTTCTACATAAATCTTGTGGGCAAAAAATCAATTTCTTCTTCAATCAGGCCACGATATTCTACGAAACAAATAAATGGCTAGAAAAAACATTAGTTTTACAGGTTCCACATGATTTAGATCTTCTAACTAAAAATCAGTTATTTCACTCCTCAAGTGGGCTAGGTTTACTAAGCAAATTAATGCCTAGAGAAACATTGTTTTACCGTTCACGCTCAATCTCATCATTGTTGCCCACCGGATTTAAAAGCAGCGATCTCTCGCACACGCATGCTTTCATGTGGATGATCAGCAGGCTTATCAAACCTTAAATAATGATAAAATTTTGGTAATGGAATTACAAGAGATCGTGTTGGCCAATCATGGCACCACTCGCCAATTTTAAAATAATGTTGAATCCTATCCCCAAAGAAAAAGAGAAGGCATTTTTTTGTTATTCTCCAATAGACAGGCGAGCTGTCGTTACATTCCAACCACCGCAGAAATTTGGTGGTTTTTTGCATGCACTTAGGCTACACCATGAAACTTGTCTAACTCCCTCGCATGTCCACGTGCCGATCTTGCTGGCGTATGGGACATCTGAGAGCTGCATCAGCTAGCCCTCATAGTGAAGATGACAGTATTGAAAAGCCAGTAC
This sequence comes from Magnolia changhungtana, assembly GCA_030180095.1. Lineage (NCBI taxonomy): Eukaryota > Viridiplantae > Streptophyta > Magnoliopsida > Magnoliales > Magnoliaceae > Magnolia > Magnolia changhungtana. The sequence continues at coordinate 5,465,422 of JASAUF010000474.1, forward strand.
TCTAGTCTAATCATTAGGTTGGCCACCCATGTAAGAAAAAAAAACGGACGGTTCTGAGAAATTTCAAACAATTCAAATTAAATATACACGTGGGCCACCTGATCAAGTGCACAACTTGATATTTCACATTTTTTCAACTCCACCATGGACCCACCACATGTCCTACCATGGATGTCCCACGTACTTATGAAGTTGATACATCCAGTGCATGTAAACATGCATGCGGCGCCACAAAACCTCACAATCCATTCGGTGCAACGCAATATTCCGATAAATGCTTCTGTCACTGTCAGGAAATGATAACGGGTATATGACACCAAATAACATTCTGTTTAGCTTTTTCCAATTAGAAAATGCAATCCACCATGGCCCATGAACATGTATAAATAAGTCGCACTAAGGTTCATCACACCATAGGCTAAGTGTTCAAAGAGTTTCAGGCTGCTTACTCTCCTTCCAACTTCAGTTTCCCACTTTTCTATCCAAATATTGAGTAATCCTGCAACTTTCAGTTCTTCGATTGTTGGGACACTAGGATTAAGGCTTCCCAATCACCGTTTGTTAACATTGAACTACTACAAGCTCCGTGCAATTGAGCTTATTCCTTTCTTCTTTATATCTTGATTTCTCACCTTCAAATTGTATCATTTGGAGTCTGCTAGCTTTTTGGGAGATTATTTTTTTTTCACCCTTGGTCATTTGATCACCATCTTCTGTTTTGGGACTCTAGTACATTGCTTACCTGATCATAGACGACACCATTCCAACACATCTTATCCGGATCAACCCATCATTCAGATAACTTCCCAGTTTCCTAAATTTACACCTTTTTCTATTTGAACAAGAAGGGAGAAGAGGTTCTTCTACTGCTAAGATGGACAACGTTCTCGAATTGGCCTCGCAGAATGCGGTGGTGATCTTTAGCCTGAGTTCATGTTGCATGTGTCATTCCATCAAGAGTCTCTTTTGTGACCTTGGGGTCCACATTGCCACTCATGAGCTCGATGAGGTACCTAGAGGGAGGGAAATAGAGAAGGCGCTCAGTGGGCTAATGGACCAAACTCCGCTTGTACCGGCAGTGTTTATAGGCCGTAAACTGATAGGGTCTACCAAAGAGGTTATGTCTCTCCACTTAGGTGGTGAATTGATACCGTTGCTTAAAGCAGCCGGAGCTATTTGGCTTTAGTATTATTAAGCCCCGCTTTGATACCATGCAGGAGAACGAGTATTTTACATGTACAGAGGTTTCTTGCTTTGGTTATGCATTCAATAAGGGAAGGTTTTATAAGTAAAAGAACAATAATAATAAGTAAATGGCAATATTTTTATCTTTTTCTTATGTTTTACATGTACTATCTTATCTTTTTGTTAGGGAGTTCAAACATTAATAAAGAGTTGCTCATCTCTCTTGCTTCTTGAGCTGGTTTATTGATGGATCTACTACAAGCTTGTCCAAGCTGCTTCCTTCGTCTATAAGTTTCCACTGCAGGAGGGCCACATGAAGTTCTTAGTGATCATCAAATTTCATTGCCCGTGGAAAAGTGATTTCAATGGACGATGAGGATGCCTGTACATGTGCAGGGGTTTTTTTTTTTTTTTTTCCCATGTGGTTGACGCAGGGGAGGATGTGAGGTTGAGCACCGTCTTCCTCAAGAGGATAACTATTCTGAATCCACGGAACTTCTCTGGACTCCTCACAGAGACTTCTCGAATCCACGAGGAAAGAAAGCAGAAAATAAGAATAAATTCTAATAAATTCAAAATTGATTAATGAATTAATAAAAACGAGTTCACAACCCTTTAAATAGGGGTACCAAGCAATGAGAAAGAAATCAGAATCAAACTACAACTAAAACTCCTAGAAATCGAGACTTACTATAAATAGTAAACTTACTATTTATAGACGGTCGTGATGTCTACTAGTGCGCAAGGTTTTCGGCCAAAAATAGTAAGTGTCCTATTTGGCTTCACCAAACCGTTCTCCTAATTGTTCTAAGCTCTTTTCACGATGGGCGCAACTCCTAAAGCCCAATGGATGAAGAGTTATAACCAAACTAATACTTACAATTTATAGTAAAAATGAAATTAAAACAGGGAAATGACCGTCGATCTAGGGTTTTTCATAATTTCGGGGGTTATAACCCGGCGTAGCAGGGTTGGTTGGCTAAAGTAGCTCATTCTACCCCAAAATCATATATTTTACGTCAGATAACTCATTCCGGATTGCGAGATACGCCCGATCTAAGGTCCGACGGTCCGGATCACTTCTGTCGTCGACTGGGCCTTTTCTGATCCATCTTAGCCATGAAACTGTCCGCGACCTGCTCTACATCAGTTCCCTCCACTTCAAAAGAACTCGTCCTCGAGTTCTCATCCTGCGCTAGTTCATGATACTCGGCAGGTCCGCGACGTTGAAAGTCCGTGAGATCGCCATGTCATCTAGAAGATGAACAACATAAGCGTTGTCATTAATCTTTCGGATGATTGGTACCGGTCCAATCTTTTTATTCTTCAACTTGTTGTATGTTCCAGTGTGAAATCGTTCTTTGCGCAAATTGACCATTACTTGATCGCCCACCTCAAACACTTTTTGTCGCCGATGCTTGTGCGCTTGCTCCTTGTACTTTTCGTTCGAGGCATGAAACTTAGTTTGTACCTCTGCATGAATGCTCATGATTTTGTCAGCCATATGTTCTGTTGCAATGCTCATGCCTAGGAGCTTAGGCAGAGGGACTAAGTCTAGTGTGTGGCAAGGTACTCGTCGGTAAATAACTTGGAACGGGAATTTTCCTGTCGAGTGGTTCATCATGTTGTTGAATACAAACTCCACTTGAGATAAATCCAAATCCCACTGCTTCAATTTTTCTCCTGAAATACATCGAAGGAGGTTTCTCAACGTGCGATTCACAACCTCAGTTTGACCGTCAGTCTGTGGGTGGTAGGTACTGCTGAACTGAAGTTGTGTATCGAATCGAGTCCAAAAAGTCCACCAAAAGTGGCTTATGAACTTTGTGTCGCGATTAGAAGTAATAGACTTGGGAAATCTATGTAGCCGCACAATTTCTCTGAAGAATAGATTCGCCACGCATGTTGCATCGAGAGTCTTCTTACATGGAATAAAGTGCGTCATCTTGGAGAAATGATCTACTACCACGAACATCGAATCTATGCCGCATTGTGTGTGTGAGAGACTAAGCACGAAGTCCATAGATAAATCTCCCAAGGGCCATCAGGCACGGGTAACGGGGTGTAGAGGCCGGCCCGTATTATAAGATTTTTCATTGGCAGTTTGACAAATATAACAACGTTGGACTGCCTTTCCCACATCACGTACCAATTGCGACCAATAATACCGTTCTTCTACAAGAGCCCACGTTTTGTCTCGCTTAAGGTGTCCACTGAGGCCATCTCCATGTAGCTCTTGGATTATCTGTTCCCTTAGCGAACTGTTCGGGATGCACAGTCGATTTCCTTTGAAAAGGAACCTGTCTTGTATATGTAAGTCACTAGGGTGACCTTCTTGGCATGTAACACATGCGTCCTTGAAGTCGTCGTCATCGGCATATATGTCTTTAAGGCGCTCGAACCCAACAACCTCATTGTTCATAGTAACTAACAAAGTTGCACGGCGACTCAGTGCATCAGCTACTTTGTTCTGTTGCCCTAACTTGTGTTTTAGTACAAATGTGAATTCCTATAAAAATGAGATCCATCTAGCATGCACACGGTTAATGTTAGCTTGACTATTAATGAATTTGAGAGCTTGATGATCTGTGTAAAGTATGAATTTTCTTTGAATCAAATAATGTCGTCAGTGTCGCAGTGCCTGGACCACCACGTATAAATCAATCTCATATGTAGACCACTTCTTACGTGCATCGCTAAGTTTCTCACTGTAGAAGGCTACCGGCCTACCTTCTTGAGACAAAACTCCCCCAATTCTGACATATGAGGCATCACATTCGACTTTAAACAGTTTGTCGAAGTTGAGAAATACAAGAACTGGGGTCGTGGATAATCTGCGCTTGATTTCGGCAAAGCTTTTGTCGGCTTCGTCAATCCATTGAAACTGCCCTTTTTTCATGCAATCTGTGATTGGTGACACAATGGTACTGAAATTTTTCACGAACCGACGATAGAATGTCGTTAGTCCATGGAAAAACTTTGTACTTCATGAATATTTGTGGGAACCGGCCATTCTCTGATTGCCTTCACCTTTTCCTCATCCACCCGAATGTCCGTGGATGTTATGACAAAATTCAAAAACAATAGGCTATCAGTCATGAAGCTACACTTTTTTAAATTGAGATACAATTTATTTTTAGTGAGCACTTGAAGGACCTTCTTGAGGTGTTCCATATGAGTGGTTTCGTCTTGACTGGATATCAAAATATCATCGAAATAAACCACAACGAACTACCCAATGAAAGGTTTCAGAACTTGGTTCATCAATCTCATAAATGTACTAGGCGCATTCGAAAGACCAAAGGGTATGGCCATCCATTCGTATAATCCTTCCTTGGTCTTAAAGGATATTTTTTACTCATCACCTGGCCATATTCGAATCTTATGGTAGCCGCTCCTTAGGTCCAATTTAGAGAATATTTTTGCACCCTCTAACATGTCCAGCATATCGTCCAACCGTGGTATAGGAAACCTATATTGTATGGTGATTTTGTTGATGGCTCGGCTGTACATACACATGCGCCAATTCCCATCTTTCTTTGGAGTTAATAGAGCTAGTACAGCACATGGACTCATGCTTTCTCGAATAAGACCCTTACGAATCAACTCCTCTACTTATCCCTGCAGAATCTCCCACTCATTTGGACTCTTTCGATAATGAGGACGATTAGGTAAACTAGACCCAGGGACAAAGTTGATATGGTGTTGGATATCCCACATGGGGGGTAACCCATCGGGAAGGTCATCGGGCCAGAATTCTTTAAATTCATGTAGCAGGGGCCTTAGTCTTTCAAGGATGATGGTAGGCTCGAGTCCTTCCCCTTTTACAATTAACGCATAAGTTTGTCCTTTTTCTTTAGATTGTTCCATGAAGTCCCGTATGGTTAAGAGAAAACGGCCCTCTACTTTAGAAGTTTTAGGTGGTCCCTCTGGATCTATAGGGGCCAATATAGTCTTTCAGCCGTCCTTAATGAAGATATATATGTTATCTCGCCCTTTATGAGTGGCATCACGATCAGATTGCCAGGCCGACCGAGTAGTATGTGACATGCTTCCATGTCAACCACATCGCATACTACTTCATCCTTATAATGTTTGTCAATTGAAAAGGATATGGTGCACTGTTCGGTTACCTTTGTTTCGTTGACCTTCTTGATCCAACCGATTGTATATGGAAAGGGATAACGCTCCGTTTTCAATTGCGAGTTTTCCACCATGACCTTGAAGACGATGTTCTCGCTGCTCCCACTGTCAATGATTACATCACAAACCTTTCGATTCACCATACACCTAGTGTGAAAGATGTTATCCCGCTGTGGATGCACTTCTTTTCTTGGTGCATATAATAGTCATCTCACGACTAACAACTCGCTGTGATCTTGCTGAACCCAACCTGAATCATCTTTCTCATCCTCGGTGGTATGCTCCTGTTCTTCAATATCTGGATCTTCATAAGCGTTATCAGCACTACCATCATTGATGGCGAGATTTGCCACTTTTTGCTGGGGACAAGTATTTGATAGGTGGCCCGGTTGGCCACAACGATAGTAGCTGTCGGGCATTAGCCGAGCATACGGGTTCAGGATTCTACTTGGATCAGCAGGAGTCGATACGCCCCTTTTGGGTCTAGCTTGACCGCTTCCTTGATCTCAGTTATCAGACATAGGAGCTTGAGTACGTGCTCTTACGGGATCCTTCCTCTTGGGCTGCATAGTTCCCTAGAGTGGACCTGACACAAGGACCCTTACAGTAGGATAGGTCCGTGTGTTAGGACGTTCAAGTTACGCTTCTGCCCGAGTAGCCAACTTGATCGCATCATTCATCGCCCAAACGGACTGCATCTGAACTCGATCTTGGATAACCATACGCAATCCACCGTTGAATCGGGCAACTTGCTGCGATTTAGTCTCGACCAAATAGTTATGCGCCGCTAGGCGGTAAAATTCTTTTGTGTATTCTCTCACCGACCGACTACTCTGTCGACAATTTTGATATTATTGGAATAATACCTTATCGTAATTGATAGGGAGGAATCGGACATGTAGTAGCTTCTTCATCTTCTGCCAGGTACAGATTGGTGCTTTCATCTGCCTAGTTCGCGAGAGTTACAGTTGTTCCCACCAAGCTGAAGTTCCTCCTTTCAACTTGTAAGCCACAAGCTTGACCTTCTTTACTTCAGGGATGTCCATATAGTCGAAAAATCTCTCAACTTCAGAAAGTCAATCGAGAAAATCCTCAATGTGTAGTTGACTATTGAAGCTAGGAATATCAACCCGCATCTTGAATTCTCGATCCGTTCGATCTACTCGATCGCCGCCATGTCTGGGGTGTTGGAAGATTATGTCGTCGATTTCCTCCTCACTGGAGCCCCCTTCCTCAGGAATGACCCTTAGATGTACTACCGGTACTATCCTGCAATTTAGGCGATTACGAGTTTTAGCAATTGGCGGTGAAGGATTACCACTAGGAACACGGAGTTACCTTAGGTTTTCCGCCAAGAGATCCGATATGCAGTCGATGGAAACTTACAGCTCTTGCATGGCTTGCCGATTCTCTTATTGCGCTACTTCAAAAGCTGCCGCCGTTAAAGGTAAATTCCCTGGAGCACCGCCCATAGGATTGTTGCCCGACCCGTCGATAGAAGCCATCAATCCAAGGAAAAACCTCGCTTTGATACGAAATTGACGCAGGAGAGGACGTGAGGTCGAGCACCGTCTTCCTTAAGAGGATAACTATTCCGAATCTACGGAACTTCTCTGGACTCCTCATAGAGACTTCTCGAATCCACGAGGAAAGAAAGTAGAAAATAAGAATAAATTCTAATAAATTCGAAATTGATTAATGAATTAATAAAAACGAGTTCACAACCCTTTAAATAGGGGTACCAAGCAATGGGAAAGAAATCAGAATCAAACTACCACTAAAACTCCTAGAAATCGTGACTTACTATAAATAGTAAACTTACTATTTATAGACGGTCGTGATGTCTACCAGTGTGCAAGGTTTTCGGCCAAAAATAGTAAGTGTCCTATTTGGCTTCACCAAACAGTTCTCTTAATTATTCTAAGCTCTTTCACGTTGGGCGCAACTCCTAAAGCCCGATGGATGAAGAGTTATAACCAAACTAAAACTTACTATTTATAGTAAAAACGAAATTAAAATAGGGAAACGACGGTCGATCCAGGGGTTTTTCGCAATTTCGGGGGTCGCAACCCGGCATAGCAGGGTTGGTTGGCTAAAGTAGCTCGTTCTACCCCAAAATCATATATTTTACGTCAGATAACTCATTCTGGATTGCGAGATACGCCTGATCTAAGGTTCGACGGTCCGGATCACTTCTGTCGTCGATCGGGCCTTTTCTGATCCATCTTGGCCATGAAACTGTCCATGACCCGGTCTACATCAGTGGTCCACTTCTCGTGGGCCTTCCATGTGAACAGTGTGGATCATCTTGTGATGGGTTAGAAAGGGCAACTCTCCCAATCATTTGTATTTGACTAGTTTAACCCGAGATAGAACGCATTTTTGGGATTGAGTAGACGCAATTGTTCTCACCTCAATCTTTATTGATCTCTTCCTTGTAGATGACGAACTTTAAGTACAAGTGCCCTACTGTGGTAATAGGAATCCAAAACAAGATGCACATGTACCAAATAAAATCCATGATCGGATAACTATAACATACAATTCAAGGCATGCAAAACGAGCGGGAAGAGGAAAATAATCTTACCGTTTGTGTTCCATGCCCTTATTTAAGTGGTTGTGATCATTCAATTAGGATAACCATGGGTCAAGTGCAATCCACAGCAGATCCCACCGCACCCAAACTCAGATGATGATAATATATTGAGCTCACTTGGGCCCCATGGATAAATTTGCACCATAACAAGGTATTGCTCATCAGATAGTGTCCCTAGTGTTGTCGTGTCTTTCCTCTCCCAAATCTTATTGATAGCCACGAATCAGGGATGGACTGGAATCTTGTACACATGCATGTTTTACAAAGTGCCAGCTGGAACACCTAAGTCTATGTGCCAGCAATGTTGTAAATGTAAAATCACTCCATCCATCAGGTTTTTTTCTTATGTGTTAGGCCCAAGTGATAAATTCAGCTAAATCCACAACTCAAATAGGCCGAAACACGTTTTGTTTTTTCTTTTCGAAAACCCCATGTATTCATTGATTAAACAAGGCAAAACAGGCCAAGGCTATTCGGGCGAGGACCAGCTACAAAAAGAAGGTTGGCCTGCCTATCATATCCTATACAAGAAACTCCATCAATGCTCTCTAATTGAACCCAACCCTGCCTTAACTAACAGATAGGCCAAAACATATATAACAATGAGGATGATGCCAACCAACAATGGTTTGTGTATGGGGTTATTATGGTGCATATCTTTCATCAAACCCATTGATCAATTGTATTAAAAAAATAAATAAATTAATAATAATAATAATAATAATAATAATAATAAGAAGAAGAAGAAGAAGAAGGAGAAGACCGAGAAAGACACAATAGAGCCTCACGGTGTGAACTTACTGGTTCTAAAAGCAATTTTACAATGTTCACATTAACGTGGTCCATGAGAGTTTTTAATTGGGATTATCTTTTATACTTGAGGATGAAATAATGTCAGTTGATGGACAGAGTGGACTTCACATACGCAACACGGTGGCATGTGGAACTTCTTGTATTCCTCCATATCCCTTAGTCGAAAAAGGCTGTGTTACCTTTTTTCATGGGGAAGAATATCAGCTTTTTGTAGTTTTGTACAGGTCAGTTTCTCACTACCTAATGTGTCACCGCTTCCACTCGTGTGATTGGTGCATGCTTGCCAACGTAGACACAAGCTGCTCATGCGGCAGAGTAGTCCTGTCACCTGGTGGGCCGGGCACACATGTAAGCTGAATGTAGACTATCAATTTACGGAACTACCCATTTCCATTCCTCAACTGTGGATGAATTGATTTACAGGAACAGTCTAATTTTTACTCGACGCTTCTACACAATGAGTCTCATCTATTGTGTGGATTCATCTTTCACACGTGTGCTATGCCACTTTGTATGAGAAGCATGCACACATGGGATATATGCTTCAATTAAAAAGAAGCCAAATGTCCTTAGCCCTTTGATCAGCACTGAAACGAACTAAGTAAAGATCTTTCATTTTCACTGCATGCATGCCTCACATCTAATATATAGATATGACACTTTTTCAACAGATCATGTCAGGAATTAAGGGACCGGATTACAGACAATTTGTGTCCCTGTTAAAATGCCGACAAGGTACATCCCATTCCAGTGGGACAGACCAAAAGTATCATGTCTCAACAGTCTTGTTCATCCTATTTCACATTTTTTTTACGTAGACCATTACATTTTATAGAATCAACTTGGTTTTTTTTTTTTTTTTTTTTTTTTTTTTTATTTTATTTCCTATTTTGAGTGGTATCAATTGCCACTGTACCTGGATATCTTATCTGTCTCTCTAGAATAAATGGATATCTTCGGAAAGATTCGAAGCGCACGTGTCATGTGTCTCTATAAGTTTGAATTAGTTAAAAAATATATATATATAATGAAATATACCCAACAAACGCTCCTCTGCCATTAGCTCTTTGTTGGGATTTTCAGGCTATGCCCCATCTATAGTACATTGCTGACCAGTTTAATATGGACCGGTCATCAAATTACTTCAATGCGGGTCGACTACAATCCAAAATCACACCTACGAATGGTCCTATCCATTGCATCTGTGACTTTGAATGGATGGTTGAAACAAAATCTATTAGGACTCATCTGGAGGATGGTCTTGATCACTTACAAAATCTTTACTAATTAAGGCCGGCATGGAGATGGGTGTGACTCATGGTAATGGAAATCTTCACTAAAGATGGCACGGAGCTGGACTCGCGCTGATTTTCAAACTTGAGCCATGGCACGGAGCTGGACTCACACGCTGATTTTCAAACTTGGGCCATCTACAAACAACAACCATTAGATGGACAATACAAAGCATGGACCCACCATCTCTCTTGCCATTTGTCAAGATTTGTGATTGACAACTCCAAGTATAGGGTCACAATGTAATGATGACTCGGTGAATCTGAGGTCGATCGACAAGGATTGTAATGAATATAACTAAATGTTGAAGGTCAAATATTGCATATTATCCCCCATTTATATCGTGGTTTTATGAACATGATAATGCTTGATGTTCTATTTTACTTGTATTTGTGTTGCAAGGTGAATTTAAGAGCTTGGATTAAAAAGGCTACTAAAAGCATAGATTTGATGCTCAAGAATTATCAAGGTGAGACCAAGATTTAAAAATTCACATACCAAAAATTCAAGAAAATCAATTGAGGAATGAAGAGAATCAAAGATTTGAAGTGAATAAAAAGAATCCTGAAATCGTCCTGAAAAAGCATATTCTGAAACTCTTGGTCATTTTGTGAAATTGTACAGAGTGAAGTCTATTTTGAAAAACTGCATAGAGTAAAGTCTATTTTAGCAAACTACGTAAATTTGAGGCGATTTCTAGAGTTTTTCAACTAGGTATGAAAGTTGGAGTTCCACAACTATAAATAAGACTCCCTAGGATGTTCTTAGGCATCTTCTAAGGTTTAAGGAGTGGAGAAAAGGGTAGAGAAGCTGTCGCCAAGAGCTTTTCTTTTTCTTCCTTAGTTGTTTTCATCTTTTTCTTAAGAGACTTTGGTCCAATCATATCTATGGTTGGCTAAACTTCTTAGCTAGGGCTAAGAGGTGAAGCTTGTAGCGTGATGTAATGTTTCTATTGCTTTAATTCATGTTTATGTCGAATTCTCTTTAATTCTAGTTTGATATTTAAGGAATACTTTCAGTTCTTAATGGTTTGTTGTGACTTAAATTACAATAGACACTACCAAAAAAAGGGACAAAGGCTACGGATAAAATCCGTAGCCTTAGACCTATGGCTACGGTTCTAGTCCGTAGCACGTCCGTAGTCGTAGGTGCAATAACAATAGGTCTGGAACTACTACTACGGATTAAATCCGTAGCTATAGGTCACAACGCCTACGGATTTAATCCGTAGCAATTATGTCCGTAGCTATAGGTTACAACAAATGCCTCTACGGATTTATTCACTATGTTTAATTAAATCAGTAGCTATATCTAGCAATCGCTACGGATATAATCCGTAGCAATTATATCCGTGATGTAGATTACAACTTACGGATTTAATCACAACTCACATGATTGAATCTGTAGCTATAGGTTACAATTTATGATTATTCGTTTATTCAATTATCACCTGTATAATCATTCAATTACCACCTGTATAATCATCCTATATAATCATTCAATTACCACCTGTATAATCATTCAATTACCACCTGTATAACCATTCATTCATTCCATTACAATCATTCATTCATTCAATTACAATCAATTACAATCCTTCATTCAATCAATTACAATCCTTCATTCAATCAATTACAATTACAATCCTTCATTCAATGAATTACAATTACAATTACAATAATGCTGAAAATACAAATCTTTGGCTTCATTAGGGAAATTTGTTCGACTTCACCCTGAAATTTCAAAGATAAAGAATTGAAAGAATAAATATCCTTCATTCAATGAATTACAATTACAATCCTTCATTCAATGAATTACAATTACAATTTACAATTACAATAATGCTGAAAATACAAATCTTTGGTTTATGTTAGGTTATAGGTTAAGGTTTAGGTTTAGGAAACCGGTTTCAGGTTCGGGATCGGATTTAAGTTTGGGTTTTCAAGTTTAGGTTTAGGTTTAAGTTAGGAGTTGAGATTCTGATTAGGTGTAGGTTTAGGTTAAGGGATTTGAGAATAGGTTAAGGTGTAGGTTTTAGAAATCGGGTTCGGGTTCTGGATCGGGTTTAAGCTTGGGTTTTCAAGTTTAGGTTTAGGTTTAGGTTAGGTAGTTAGGTTTAAGTTAGGTTGTAGGTTAAGGTTTTGGGAATTGAGAATAAGTTAAGGTTTAGGTTTAGAAACCGGGTTCGGGTTCTGGATCGAGTTTAAGTTTGGGTTTTCAAGTTTAGGTTTAGGTTTAGGTTAGGGAGTTAGGTTTAAGTTACGTTGTAGGTTAAGCTTTAGGGAATTGAGAATAGGTTAAGGTTTAGGTTTAGGAAACCAGTTCGGGTTCGGGAATTTTAAGTTTGGGTTTTCAAGTTTAGGTTTAGGTTTAGGTTAGGTTGTAGGTTAAGGTTTTGGGAATTGAGAATAAGTTAAGGTTTAGGTTTAGGAAACCGGTTCGGGTTCGGGATCGAGTTTAAGTTTGGGTTTTCAAGTTTAGGTTTAGGTTTAGGTTAGGGAGTTAGGTTTAAGTTACGTTGTAGGTTAAGCTTTAGGGAATTGAGAATAGGTTAAGGTTTAGGTTTAGGAAACCGTTTTCGGGTTCGGGATCGAGTTTAAGTTTGGGTTTTCAAGTTTAGGTTTAGGTTTAGGTTAGGTTGTAGGTTAAGGTTTAGGGAATTGAGAATAGGTTAAGGTTTAGGTTGAGGAAACCGGGTTCGGGTTCGAGACGATGTTTAAGTTTGGATTTTCAAGTTTAGGTTTAGGTTTAGGTTAGGGAGTTAAGTTTAGGTTAGGTTTTAGGTTAAGCTTTGGGAATTGAGAATAGGTTAAGGTTTAGGTTGATGGGTTCGGGTTCGGCATCGGGTTTAAGTTTTGGTTTTCAAGTTTAGGTTTATGTTTAGGTTAGGGAGTTAGGTTAAGGTTAGGTTATAGGTTAAGGTTTAGGGAATTGAAAATAGGTTAAGGTTTAGGTTGAGGAAAAGGGTTCGTGTTGAGTTCGGGTTTAAGTTTGGGTTTTCAAGTTTAGGTTTAGGTTTTGGTTAGGTAGTTAGGTTTAGGTTAGTTTGTAGGTTAAGGTTTAGGTTTAGGAAACCGGTTTCGGGTTCGGGATCGGGTTTAAGTTTGGGTTTTCAAGTTTATGTTTAGGTTTAGGTTAGGTTGTAGGTTAAGGTTTAGGGAATTGAGAATAGGTTAAGGTTTAGGTTGAGAAATTTGGTTCGCCTGTGAGTTCGGCATCGGGTTTAAGTTTAGGTTTTCAAGTTTAGGTTTAGGTTTAGGTTAAGGAGTTGAGATTTAGGATTAGGTGTAGGTTTAGGTTTAGGGATTTGAGAATAGGTTAAGGTTTAGGTTTAGGAAACCGGTTTCGGGTTTGGATCGGGTTTAAGTTTGGGTTTTCAAGTTTAGGTTTAGATTTAGGTTAGGTAGTTAGGTTTAGGTTAGGTTGTAGGTTAAGGTTTGGGAATTGAGAATAAGTTAAGGTTTAGGTTTAGGAAACCGGGTTCGGGTTCGGGATCGGGTTTAAGTTTGGGTTTTCAAGTTTAGGTTTAGGTTTAGGTTAGGGAGTTAGGTTTAGGTTCGGTTGTAGGTTAAGGTTTAGGGAATTGAGAATAGGTTAAGGTTTAGGTTGAGGAAACGGGTTCGGGTTCGGGGGACCGGGTTTAAGTTTGAGTTTTCAAGTTTAGGTTTAGGTTTAGGTTAAGGAGTTAGGTTTAGTTTAGGTTGTAGGTTAAGGTTTAGGGAATTGAGAATAGGTTAAGGTTTAGGTTGAGAAAATTTGGTTCGGGTTAAAGCATCGGGTTTAAGTTTGGTTTTCAAGTTTAGGTTTAGGTTTAGGTTAGGGAGTTAAGATTTAGGATTAGGTGTAGGTTTAGGTTAAGGGATTTGAGAAAAGGTTAAGGTTTAGGTTTAAGAAATCGGGTTCGGGTTCGGGATCGTGTTTAAGTTTGGGTTTTCAAGTTTAGGTTTAGGTTTAGGTTAGGTAGTTAGGTTTAGGTTAGGTTATAGGTTAAGGTTTGGGGAATTGAGAATAGGTGAAGGTTTAGGTTTAGGAAACCGGGTTCGGGTTCGGGATCGGGTTTAATTTTGGGTTTTCAAGTTTAGGTTTAGGTTTAGGTTAGGGAGTTAGGTTTATGTTAGGTTGTAGGTTATGGTTTAGGAATTGAGAATAAGTTAAGGTTTAGGTTTAGGAAACCGGGTTTGGGTCTTGATCGGGTTTAAGTTTGGGTTTTCAAGTTTAGGTTTAGGTTTAGGTTAGGAGTTAGGTTTAGGTTTGGTTATAGGTTAAGGTTTAGGGAATTGGGAATAGGTTAAGGTTTAGGTTGAGGAAACTGGGTTCGGGTTCGGGACCGGGTTTAAGTTTGGGTTTTCAAGTTTAGGTTTAGGTTTAAGCTAGGGAGTTTGGTTTAGGTTAGGTTGTAGGTTAAGCTTTAGGGAATTGAGAATAGGTTAAGGTTTAAGTTGAGGAAATTGGGTTCGGGTTCGGCATCGGGTTTACGTTTCGGTTTTCAAGTTTAGGTTTATGTTTAGGTTAGGTTGTAGGTTAAGCTTTAGGTAATTGAGAATAGGTTAAGGTGAAGGTTGAGGAAACCGGGTTCGGGTTCGGGTTCGGGATCGGGTTTAAGTTTGGGTTTTAAAGTTTAGGTTTAGGTTTAGGTTAGGGAGTTAGGTTTAGGTTAGTTGTGTAGGTTAAGGTTTAGTTCTAGGAATTGAGTTTAGGTTATAGGTTTTGGTTTAGGTTAATGGTTTTGGTTTAGGTTAAGGTTTAGGTTATTGGATTTGAGAATGGGTTTGGGTTTAGGTTATAAGTTTTGGTTTTGGTTTTGGTTTAGGTTATAGGTTTTGGTTTAGGTTATAGGTTATAGGTTTTGGGATTTGAAAATGGGTTCGGGTTTAGGCTATAGGTTTTAGTTAAGGTTTAGGTTATAGGTTTTGGGATTTGAGAATGGGCTCCAAGTTTAGGTTACGGTGTTTTGGTTAAGGTTTAGGTTAAGGTTTAGGTTTAGGTTTAGGTTATAGGTTTTTTGGGATTTGAGAATGGGTTATAGTTTAGGTTTAGGTTAGGTTATAGGTTTAGGTTTAGGTTTTCAAGTTAAGGTTTAGGTTTAGGTTAGGAGTTGAGATTAGGATTAGGTGTAGGTTTAGCTTTAGGGAATTGAGTTTAGGTTATAGGTTTAGGTTTTGGTTTTGGTTAGGGGTTTTGATTTAGGTTATAGGTTATAGGTTTTGGATATAGGTTATAGGATTTGAGAATGGGTTCGGTGTGGTCCCCGCAAATACAAATATAATACAAATATAAACATGGCTTGTCCGAATGGCTTGGGAGCCCCTTCCAATGCCGTCCATAGGAAATGGACACTTCATCATGGTCATAATGGGCCGGTTCCCACCTTCCAGGGACCCCGCTCTTCCAGATAGCTCCGACGCACATTTTGTCCCTGCTCCATTAATCTCGAGCAAATACATAAACACGGCTGTCCAAATGGCAGGCCCCTCCAATGCCGTCCATAGGAAATGGACAGCTTCATCATGGTCATAACAACGGTTCCCACCTTCCAGGGACCCCCGCTCTTCCGGATAGCTCCGACGCACATCTGGGTCTGCTCCATTAATCTCGAGCAAATACATAAACACAGCCTGTCCAAATGGCCAGGCCCCTCCAATGTCATCCATAGGAAATGGACAGCTTCATCATGGTCATAACAGCGGTTCCCACCTTCCAGGGACCCCCGCTCATCTGGATAGCTCCGACGCACATCCGGATCTGCTCCATCGATTTTGAGCAAATACATAAATACGGCCTGTCCAAATGGCCAGGCCACTCCAATCATGTGCATTCTCGACAAGAAACGTGCGGATGCTTGAATCTGAAATATGCAGCTCCAATCCTCCCACATGCAACATCCACCTGAAAGAATGCGCATAACCGTCATGCTTGAGTAATCAATACAGGAATGTACAAGTAAAACCGTAAAAGAAATAAAAATTTACATGTTATACATCAAAAGGCACCTAACAAATAGGAACAACCTATAAGAGGAAATTACCAACTCAAAGGATAAAAAAACATTCAACATCACATCTTCCTCTTGATATTAAGTGCTTAAAGTTACAAATCAAGAAGAATTTCGATCCTTGACATGAAAATTTGTACAAGTGGGGCTATGGTTTGGTAATCAGGAATGTTTATCGAGGGATGTTATGAGGGCTAGTGTTATGCTTGAGAGGAAGGAGTATGCCATCATCTTAGCGTTCGATGTCAAAGTAACACCTGAGGCTCAGGAGCTTGCAGATGAGACTAGTGTGAAGATATTCATTGCCGATATTATCTATCACTTGTTTGATCAGTTCAAGGCTTATATTGACAATCTTAAGGAAGAAAAGAAGATGGAAGCTGCAGAAGATGCAGTCTTCCCTTGTGTTCTAAAGATTATGCCGAACTGCATTTTCAACAAAAAAGATCCGATTGTCTTGGGTGTTGGTGTCCTTGAAGGGATTGTAAAGGTCGGCACTATAATCTGTATTCCTTCAAGGGATTTTATCGATATTGACGAATAACTTCCATTGAGATTAACCACAAACAGGTTGATATAGCAAAGAAAGGCCAAAAGGTGGCCATAAAGATTGCTAGCACCAACGCCGAAGAACAACAGAAGATGTATGGCAGGCATTTTGAGATTGATGATGAGCTTGTTAGCCACATCTCGAGGAAATCTATCGACACACTTAAATCAAATTATCGGGACGACTTGTCTATTGAAGAGTGGAAATTTGGTAGTGAAATTGAAGACTCTCTTCAAGATACAGTAAGCTAGAAAAGGAAAGAAAAAGCAAGAAAATGAAAGGAAAAAAGCAGAAAGCAGAGTGAAGAATAATTACAATCTGAAGTATTGATGAATAGGATTTGCACAAGAAACAATATATTAAGCACTATAAGGAAAATAGAAGATATAACTTTGAAATGAGACCAAGAGACTAGTTAGGAATCACTGGTTCAAAGGAAAGCTCACACAACTCATCAACACGACCAAGAATTGAGGCCATAGTAAGGGGAACTCAACGTTTGAAGTGCATAAATTAAGAGATGATATGTGAATGTTGTTACAATATGCACCTCTGCCATGGCCAATTCCAATGCCAGGTAAATGAGAGAGCATGTGGTTTGGTCAGCAGACATATCATAGGACTTCTGCCCATTTGATGTTGAATTTGCCTAGAAATGTAGCCCACATCTTTTGGGCATAACTGAAATGAGCATGCAGAAATTGTGGGGTGCCTAGCCACCATAACTTCAATGAATTTCCTGCAAAATACCTTTGGATTTTGTGCTCAAGAAAACATTTCAAAAAAAAAAAAATGAAAGTAGCATGGTTATCAAGCATAACCTGTAGCCACTTACACCAAGTGCAGTTGCATGTGTAGCCCCCTGCTTCAGCGGCCAGGACGGGTTTTCCTGCCCAAAAAAAAACCATTTACCACCTGCCAATTGCAAGCCAAAGTATCCAATCAGCAACCTTCTGATATATACTAGCCTGAACAAAGAAAACAAGTGTTGCACATGAATGAATTTGTCTCATGACTTGAACTCATTGAACCTAGAGAGCATTTTTCAGGAAATGAGAGAAACGGAAATGACATTTTCAAGAAATTTACAAAAACAAACAAAAAAAATGCCATTTTCATGGATATGACATTTCATCAATTTATATTTCAAGAAACCCAAACAGGCCTTAGAGTTTGATCTGAATTGGAATTTTCCAAGTGCTATGACAATGCTACTAATATTGTGTTACAAGGGGAAAAAGGTTTGAGCCTTTGACAGAAGGCTTGAATTTTTTCTCTCAAAACCGCAGCAAAAAATTCAAGAGTTCGAACGAATGTTGTACCATTTGAGATAGGAATTGCAGCATACAATTCCAAACAAAGATAATACAAAAACAAGTGTTTTTTTCCCCAAAAGTTTTTCGCAATTAGGAATTCACAATCATGCTTGATTCTAAGAATCTTTGTTTCGAGCCTCTAATTACCCATTTCTTAAGATGTGAATCACCAATCCCTCTAGATACGACTAACGACCCTTGTAATCTCCAAACACCATGGTCGCAATTGACATAGCCCCCGAAAGAAAATGTTTCTAATCCATTAGTTTCAATCCCAAAAAAAAAAAAAAATAGCAATGCCGACAATAGAAATCCATTAGTTCCAATCCCAAAATGCTAACAGTACAAAAGGTAGAAAGATGGAAACAACTTGTCCAAGAAAAATAAGGAAAAGATTGTGTTCATTTTGCACAAATGGGCCCATCAATATTATGGACCTCATCTTGGATGGTTTATGGACTAAAAATCACTCAGATTGAAAGATCCTAGTTGTAAAATATTTTGACTTTCTTGAAAAACTTTAAGATCCTAGTTGTCAATCTGTTAGAATTTTTGGACAGTGGGTGTTCCACTTGCACCACTTGTGCGAAATGAACACCCAAATGGTATTTGCAAAACTTTAATACCTCTGACGTGATTTGCTAGCAGCAGCACATGTGCCAATGTAGATATATTAGGATCCAGTCCATTCATCAGGGGAGCTACAAGCATACATTGAGTATAGGCGGTTGGTCATCTTTTTTCCAACCTCCTTTGGTTGATGACTGGAGAGACCCGAACTTTTGCACCATGGCATGTTCATGACAGCCCCCAACTGATGAATGTTCATTCAAAATATAGTCTCTAACCTATCAGATCAATGATTACAGACAAGACAAAAGCTGGTGATGGAAATGAAGAATCAAATATTTCTAAAATGAGTTGTCAAAATGGATTAACAAAGTGTGAATGTAAAGAAAATAAATTATAGTGGGTCCACAGTTAGAGAATTAGCAAATGTATCAAATTAATATATTTAGACATTTGTTAATAAAATGATTGTTTCAAATTCAATACTTAATGTTTAGACTTTAGCCTCTCTTTTGGGTAGTTACCAAATAGGTTTTCATACTTTAAATTCAAATTTCAAACTTTAGATTTAACAAAAAAGCCGTAAGCATTATTTTCATATTAAAAAAAAAAAAAAAAAAAAGAAAATATGAAAAAGATATTTTAGATTCCACCACTATGCATGTCTTTGTATAGAAGATACAAAACATCTATCAATGGGTGGCACATAGCATCGATGGGTCTCGGCCCAAGAAATTGCACCACCCTCTTGATCTACAAACAAATGGTCACAGGCAAAAAGCCCGATGAAAAATGATAGGCAACCTGGGTAAAAGTGTAATCCCCAGGATACTTACAGTTTGTCCAATTGAGACAACTTTTGGTCCATGGCCCATATATAGTACAGACCAGAAGATGGATGGTCATGATTGCATTTTGCTCCATCTGATGCATTGACGCATGGGTAAAAAAAATAAAAAATAAAAAAATAAAAATCAATTTCAAATTGATTGCCTTCATGTCATCTAAGCCATATTCCAATTAATTGGCATTGGCTACGTACGTATACTGTTGAGCATTGATACTCCACAACTCCAATTTCTTGTAGTCCTTTTAGAAGTGACTTCAAATTAGAGCATCCATCTATCCACAAATCAGAGCATTGATACTCCCTCTACTCTCCTCTCCTTTAGAACGTAAGTACTCCAACAGAAAAAACCCTTTGTGTATAACCAGCCATTTCCTTTCTCTTGTGTGCTTTTCAATGCAATCTGAGAATGTAGATGTTTGTCAGATTCTCCAACAATGCATGAGTACAGATTTCCATAACAAAATTTTAAAGATTGTTCACTAACCTAGGGTAGAGACTTACATAAAGCTGACCCCAAATAGTTGGGACAAGGCTATGATGATGATGATGAAGTTTTTGCATCTATAATCTTCATTAATATGGAACCCATCAAATCTAAAATACATACCATCTAGCATTAAATTCTAAAAATCCAAACAGTGAAAGAAAGCTAGGATCATTAGAGCCAATTCAATTCATAGTCTGATACAAATGTCCCTAGGATAAGCTGAACATACAAAGCTAAACATACAAATGTCATTAGAGCCAAGTGGTGAGTTCTCAGATAATTCACATTTCTACTTCATTAAGTAAGAGAAAATATATCAAAACAAAGCGACGTCACTTGGTTTCAATCAAATAATTCAAAACAAGAGAAAATAGAGTTCATGTTAAGATGAAACTCTAAATTTTCATAATAGAGATTGAAATTCTAAGGATGCATACCTTCATCCGGGTCTGTTGTAGCATTAGTTGCATCTTTAGCTTTGCATCTGTCCACCAAATACAAGAGGTGTATGCACCGAAGCAAAAGGCAAGCAAGTGTATGAGATGGAGATTTTGGCTTGGACCTTTTCATCATTCTAGGCACAGGTGTACATGTAGCTATAGAACTTAAAATCCCATAATCCTATAATAGATGTGTTTGTCCAACCATGAAGTTTTCTAGTTATCATCTAGTGCATGAACAAATTTTCTTTTTATAATCATTTTAGTGTATGCAACTTGGCTTCTTGTGTACAAAACATGATTTTATTTTTTATTTTTTCCATTCAAATTAATCATGAGTTCTTCTTTAGGTTGCATTCTTCGGTTCTTGATTCAATTTTTAACACGTCAAAACTGAGAGAAAGATAGGCCCGATAGTTGAATGCCTCTTTCTTGTGGAACCGAATGCAGTATAGTACAAGAATATTCTGGAACTATCTTATAAAACCCATGTTAAGGAAGTATGTTTGACAGATGAAGCTACCAAGCAATAATTTCAAAAAGGGAAGCGACCACGATTTACACCCACCTTTGTCACTAGCATACAGTCAATTTTTCCATTTGGAAAAAATGGTGGGTGTGGACGATATCAACTCCCTTCTTAAAATACATCAAACTCCTTATTAAAATACATCATTTCTTAATCCATATTCATGCCCAGTCCTGTCCATGCATAGCCTTGCATGATAGCAAACACAGGTTGCAATCAAGAAATCCATGTCCAGGGCAGGTATTGCTTGTAGAGGTTTACTAATCAGACACACAAGTATAAGGCATGCCATCTACATACACCCATTTGTGTCAATCAGACACAAGTGCAAGATCAAGCTGTCCACCAATTGAGGTTGACTTGCAAATGCCCTATCCCAACATTCATAGAAAGAACAAGATAAAACACATTATTGATAGCATGAACGAAAATGATCCTCATGTGAGAGTTAAACAATCATCACATACATATTCAAAAGTAAAATAGATTTTAATGAAAAGAAAGTAGAATGTAGCACCACTTGTTGGCCTTGCTAGAGACGGATGAGAACAATGCCCAGTACACCTTCAGCGGTGATCGGTTCGTCTGGCCCGACTAAGTGAACTTTGGAATTGCCCCACAAAATTCATGATTTTTTTTTCAATAACACTAATGCAAGTCTCAGGAAAGATAAAAGCGTTTGACCAATAAATGTGAAGTGAGGAGAGCATAGATTTGATTAGCTCCAGCCTTCTCACAAAAGATAGAAGAGCTGAAGCCAACCACGTAGCATTTGGTTTATTTTGCCAATCAAGGAAGCACACAAAAAGAAAGATGGTCAATGGACATTCCACCTTTAGAAAATGGAGTGCAGTAAATAGTTCCATCACAATAGCAAACAGAAAGTGTGAGAAAGGATCTCATTGTCTGATGCCCCAAGTGCTTTTAAAGAAACACAGCCTTTTTGGTGTAGTGAGGATGAATCGGCCCAAGTCTGACTACCATACATGCATGTAGACTGAAATAACAACATGGGATTGTTAGCAGATCCAAAATAATGAAGCATCAAGGGATGGAGTGCACTTGAAGTACAAAATCCCCAAATTGAAGTAAAATCCACGACAACCCAAGCAAGGATTTCAACATTTCATCAATCTTGAAACTTTCATCTATGATGAGCACTGCATGTTGAATGGTCCAGTTACAAGGCAATTCATAAACATGGCAAGTATGGTGTCTGATTCCTCAAGGCATGTTCCAACAGTAAATGAAATAAAAGATGGAAGTAAACTAGAATGAAATTATAGAAGCACAAAGAAAGTTTTGTGTGAATTGCATGTAACTAAGTTGTTCATCAGTGACCTCAAGCCAACTATCAAGAAGAAATATCTCACCAAGTGACTAAAAAGCAGAACATGCATATAGACTAAACCAATTTTAGTAACTCTTTTATATATATATATATATATATATATATATATATATATAATTTTATATTATGAAACCAATGGAATCACCCCACCTGTATTTTATTGCCAAAAGAAAAATAAATTTGAAATCAACAGATTTAGAACTTTTGAAGCATCAGTAGTTTCTGATGCAACCTCGCTATCGCATGATACATATTAGAGGAAGTGTCAAAATTCTCATAGGGACAAGAATGAAGTGGATCCAATAACTGCATAAGTACCCCTACTAGATGCATTTAGAACTTCAACTTTATCTTTTGGATGGTTGAACTTGCATCTGAGACCGATCTTGCACTTTTATGTCTTCAAGAATGGCCACATTGAGGGATGAGGAAACAAGTAAAAGACCTCATTCTTAATTTGCTCAAGTTCCAAATTTACAATTTTGGTGTCTTGTCAGTCATCAAGTGCTAGCAAGGAAATGCCTATGTATACACCTCATGCCCAAGAGAAACATTAACATCATTGTCCTTAAAGCATCAAAGATCTGTTGAAAAAAAAAATCACAAACAGATTAACCTTTCTCTGAACTGCTAGCATGCTTTGCAAGGCAGTTGCATCTTTATGCATGTATCTCATCTTACCTGCAACTCCAATTGCAATGCCCTCAAATACAGAGTGAAAACAGAGGGCAACAATCAGCAAAACGCTATCACCGAATGAACCAACCGTAGGAAGTGGTTTTATAAATTGAGTTTCCCTTCCATCATTGACCGGTAGAGACAAAACCACTAATTCAACATTCTCTTCATAATCTTAGAGGTCCATCAATGTTTTCTTCACAATACCCACGGCCCATGAAACGAAATCCTAAAATCCCCAAATCCCTAATTTGTAAAATCAGAAAAACCCAAATTCAGGGTCCACATTCAAATCTGTAAGCCCTAAAATCCTCAAATCCCTAAATGAGGGTCCATATTCGAATTGAAATCCACAAATTACTGAATCCCCAAATTCATATATCAACATTGAGATTGAGAGAGAGAGAGAGAGAGAGAGAGAGAGAGGGATACCTCGCGGTCGAGGATGGGCAGGGAGAGAGAGAAGTGGAGCCGTCCGAACGAGTCCGTCACGCAGTCGAGGATCGGCAGGGAGCGAGAGAGAGAAGTGGGGAGAAGATAGAGAGAGGAGCGAGAGAGGTGGGCGCGCGAGAATGAAAAACGCGTGGCGGGCATTTTTGGTTTTTGTGTGCGCGGCCGCCGAAGTCAGATGAACGGTCATGTTAGGGGCTCCGTGTGGCCCACCATGATGTATGTCATTTATCTATGCCTTCCATTCAATTCAAAGAATTATTTAAGTATTTATTCCAGAAAATGAGGTAAATAGAAGACTCACATGGACCACACCACAAATCAACAAAAGGCACTTAATCTCCATTGTTTCCTATGGTGTGGTCCACTTAAGCTTTAACTTTATCTAATTTTTTATCTAACACATTAAAATGATCTGTCAAAATGTATGGACGGCTTAGATTGAACACAACAAATGTGGTGGGCCCCCCATAGAACTTCCAAGAGAGCATTAAAACGAGCAAACGCTACAGATGATTGGAGTCCTTAGCTACGGATTTAATCCGTAGCAATGTAGCTACGGTTTATATCCGTAGCTAAAGACTCCAATCATCCGTAGCCTTTGCTCGTTTTTTTGGTAGTGAGATCTACAATAGCTTTGAGTATCTTCTTTTCATGTATTGAGATTGTGAAGTTAGTAAATCCTGTTGTTCACCATCGTCCCTTGGGCAGGGTTGGGTGATGGAATCCCTTCTAACCCTCACAATTCTCCTATGTTTAATTGTGGAATTAGTATATCCTGTTGTTTGTCATTGTCTCCTGGACATGGCTAGATAATGGAATTACTTACAGTTCTCACAACTCTCATCCATTGAGAATTAGGTGAAAGGAAATTTAGATTTGGTTTTATTGAGATATCTTCCAACTAGATAGGATAGGACTCCGATTCCAGTTGTGTCCTTGAATCAAGTAATAGACCTCCCTGATTGCTATAAGCGGATCCTTAAAAACCCTAGTTCCCACCTTTGAATTCTTAAGTTTTTAATTAAAACTTTCACAATTACTCCATTTAATTTCAGATTTAGATTTACATATTCTTGTATTTCTACTTTTAGTTGTTTTCAGAATACTCACAAGATTTAGTCCCTGTGGATTCGACTTCGATCTTATCGAGATTATTACTACATCTGGTCCCTACACTTGGGGTTGTGATAAGTTTTTGGTGCCGTTGCTGGGGATTAATGGTTGCGTTTTTCTGATATTAACTAGTTTTAGAATTAGTTTAAGATTAGGGTTTTTCTACTTTTTATTTTTAGGTTATTGTTTTTTTTTTTTTTTAGAATTATTTTAGAAACTAACTTAGCTTTCTATTTCTAGGTTTAGAAACTTTCCTTTTCTGTTTTTAGAAACTAATTTACCTTTCTAATTCTAGGATAGAAATTTTCCTAATTTGTTTTTATAAACTAATTTTTTATTTTTTAGAAACTTTCCTTATCCATTTTTAGAAACTAATTTCCTTTCCTTTTTCTGTTTTTAGAAACTAACTTTCTATTTTTAGAAACTTTCCTTTTTGTTTTTAGAAACTAGGTTGTTTTCTTAGTTCTTTTTTAGAAACTAATTTACTTTCCTTTTTTCTTTTGCAGGATCCCAAAATAGAAACTTCTAATTTGGTAAATTCTTTCTAATTTTCTCTTTCTATTTCTAGATTTCTATTTCCCTCTTTTTTTTTAGTTTTAGGTTAGATTCTAAAATTGAGGGCTAAGAGTGTTTCGTGCCCAAGTGGGTCCGTGATAACACTCGATGTCTCTTGAATGTAGGAGGATTGGTTGAGGGGTTATTTATCCATCACAAGATTAGACACTACTCGAGATCCACAGAGTTAATTGAAGTTGTGGTTGCCAATCAACCGGCTGATCAACCTCCAAATACACCTCAACCTAGGGTTGAGGAAATCCAAGATGAGAACAAGGTGCATCCAGCACCCCCGCCCTGTACTTTATAAGATTATTTACAACCGGCGGGGGTGAGCACACCTTCATGTATGGTTTTTTCATAAAATACAGGATATGAATATCAAGCCAGGGGTGATCCAACTCCTTCCAAAATTTCATGGACTTGAATATAAAAATCTATATTTGTACATGAAAGAGTTTAATGAGATCATAACCACTCTATATTTTCTGAACGTGTCTGAGGACATGGTTAGGCTGAAACTCTTTTCCTTTTCCTTAAAAGAGAAACCTAAGACATGGTTGCATTCACTACGTCCACGATCTATTGGTAGATGGAATGATATAACAAGGGAGGTCATAAAGAAAATTTTCCCACAACATAAAATGAACACCCTCAGAAAGTCGATCATGAACTACGCCTAAAAGGAAGATGAAACATTCTTCCAATGTTGGGAGCGGTTCAAAGATCTTGTCAGTTCATCCCCACAACAAAGTTTTGAAACGTGGCGTATTACACACTTTTTCTATGATGGACTGACATCCTCCATGCGTCAATTGGTCGAGACAATGTGCAATGGGGAATTCATGAACAAAAATGTCGATGATGTGTGGGATTATTTGGACAGACTTGCTAAAAACTCACAATCATGGGATACCTCACCAAAATCTCGCACCACTTCTGGGGCCACTCAATCAAAGGAGAGGGGCAGAATATACCTTCGGAAAGAGGATGGTGATACCAATGCTAAAGTAATTAATCTCATAAGGAAATTCAAGGCCATGGAACTAAGGAAGGATAAGGCTAAGGAAACCGTTTAAGGTATTTGTGCTTGCAACATTCACACAACTGAAAATTGCCCAACAATACCTGCTTTTCAAGAGGTACTGAATGAGCAATCTAATGCCATGAATAATTGCCAAAGGCCTTTCAATGGACCCACCTCTAATACATATAATCCTAGTTGGAGAAGTCATCCCAATTTCAGTTGGAGGAATGGACAAAATGCTACTCCTCATAGATTCTTTAATCAAATTCCAAATCAAGAGAAACCTCAAGAGGATCCAGTTTTAAAGCATCTTTAAAATCAAGAGCTTTTCAATCAGGGGATGCTTCAAGCCTTTCATGACCTTACAAAGGCCATATAAGGGCTTGAGATAAAGAATGTGATTGAGAATAACGAAGCCTTCCAGCTCAACCTCTTCCTAATCCAAAACCATAATATGAAGTCAGTGACCCAAGCTCTTCAAATCAGATGGAGCAAGCTAAATCTATCACCACTTTTAGGAGTGGGAAGACCATTGACAAAACCATTTCGGTCAGGGCTGAAAACCCTAAGGACCTAGACGAGGATAATAATGATAGATCTAGCACTGCTCCACAAAAATTAGAACCAGAACTTCAAGGCCAGCTGATTGCTTCATTTCCCCAATGGTTGATTGCACCAAAACCTCTCTCTAACTCTCATGACATTTTAGAGGTGCTGAAACAAGTGAAGGTTAATATACCTCTACTGGATGTCGTTAAACAAATATCTTCATATAGCAAATTTCTAAAAGACTTGTGTACGACCAAAAGATGACAAAATATTTAAAAGAAAATCTTTTTAACAGAAAAAGTGAGTGTCATCCTGAAGTAAGATGTGCCACAGAAATATAAAGATCCTGGTAGCTCAACCATTGCTTGTGTACTTGGGAATTACCGAATTGAGCTCACACTTCTTGACATAGGAGCAAGCATAAGTTTGATCCGTTACTCGGTCTACGAACAATTGGGTCTAGGTGAATTAAAACTCACCCGGACCACATTACAACTTTCCCATCGCTTAGTTCGTGTACTGAGAGGGATAATTGAGGATGTGATGGATTCTACTACCTAGTAGATTTTATTGTCTTGGACACTCAACCCATCATAGACATAAGCACTTAAATTCTTGTCATTCTTATTCGCCCATTCCTTGCCACATCAAATGCAATCATTAATTGCAAGAATGGAGTCATGAGTTTGTCTTTTAGAAATATAACATTAGAACTAAATATCTTTTTTCAATACAGGCAAACAATTAGAGGAAGATGAAGATTTCCATGATATTAACCTAATTAACTCTTTCGTGGAAGATGAGATATCCCGGTGGTGATTTCTTCTCACCTGTAGTAAGAATAGGAGAGTATGATTATCTCTACTCTCATTGAGCATAAGGGAGCCTTTTGATGGTCAATTGCAGACCTCAAGGGAATTGACCCTTTGATTTGTACTCACCGCACACTACAAGAAATCCAACTTTTAGCAACGAAAATTTTCGTCGCTAAAAGGGTTTTATTGGCGAAAATTTTGAATCCTCGCCAAAGGTAAGATCTTTAGCAATGAAAATTTTCATCGCTAAAAACATTTGCAAAACTTGTAGCAACAAAAATATTCGACCAAAACTTTTAGCTACGAAAATTTTCGTCGCAAAAAATATTTGCAAAACTTTTAGCTACGAAAATTGTCGTCGCTAAAAAAATTTGCAAAACTTTTAGCTACGAAAATTTTCGTCGCTAAAAAAATTTGCAAAACTTACATTTTCTTCGCTAAAAATAGCTACAAAAATTTTCATCACTAAAAAATATTTGTATAACTTTTAGCTACGAAAATTTCAGCCACTAAAAATAATTTGCAAACTTTTAGTTAAGAAAGTTTTCGTTACAAAAATTTCAGTCGGTAAAAATAATTTGCAAAACTTTTAGCTACAAAACTTTTCGTTGCTAAAAACATTTTGCAAAACTTTTAGCTACAAAAGTTTTCGTTGGAAAAATATTTTGTAAAACTTTTAGCTACGAAAATTTTCGTCGCTAAAAGTCTCTTTTTTAAAAAAAATATTCCAGCACAAAATTTCTGATATACACCTGTAACATCAGATTCATCTTGATATACAACTGTTATATAATATATTTCATCATATTCACATTCACATCTATCTAAACCCAAACTAGTAAATCCATCCAAACATAAATACATTCATCCAAACACAAACAATCTTATCCACATCACATTCATTCACACATAAATACATATAAGCTTAATATCATAAACAAAAATACCCTAAACCTAAACCTTAACATAAACTTATAACTTATAACCTATAACCTATAACCTAAACCTTAACCTAAACCTAACCTACCTATAAGTTTAGGTTTAGGTAATCGGGTTCGGATTCGGGATCGGGTTTTCAAGTTTAGGTTTAGGTTTAGGTTAGGGAGTTAAGATTAGGATTAGATTTAGGTTTAGGTTTAGGGATTTGAGAATACGTTAAGGTTTAGGTTTACGAAATCGAGTTCGGGTTATCGGTTTAGCTTTAAGTTAGGTTATAGGTTAAGGTTTAGGAAATTGAGTTTAGGTTATAAGTTAAGGTTTAGGTTTAGGTTTAGGTTAAGGTTAAGGTTTAGGTTTTGATATTTGAGAATAGGTTTAGGTTAAAGTTATAAGTTTAGGTTTAGGAAATCGAGTTCGGGTTCGGGATTGGGTGGGTTTTCAAGTTTAGGTTTAGGTTTAGGTTATGGAGTTGAGATTAGGATTAGGTGTAGTTTAGGTTTAGGGATTTGAGAATACGTTAAGGTTTAGGTTTAGGTTAAGGTTATAGGTTATAGGTTAAGTTTTAGGTTTAGGTTAAGGTTATAGGTTTAGGTTTAGTTTATAGGTTTTGAGATTTGAGAATAGGTTTAGGTTAAGGTTATAAGTTTAGGTTTAGGAAATCGGGTTCGGGTTTGGGATCGGGTTTGGGATCGGGTTTTCAAGTTTAGGTTTAGGTTTAGGTTAGGGAGTTGAGATTAGGATTAGGTGTAAGTTTAGGTTTAGGAATTTGAGAATATGTTAAGGTTTAGGTTTAGGAAATCGGGTTATAGGTTTAGGTTTAGGTTAGGTTATAGTCATAGGTTAAGGTTTAGGAAATTGAGTTTAGGTTATAGGTTAAGGTTATAGGTTAAGGTTTAGGTTATATGTTAAGTTTTAGGTTTAGGTTAAGGTTATAGGTTTAGGTTTAGGTTATAGGTTTTGGGATTTGAGAATAGGTTTAGGTTAAGGATATAAGTTTAGGTTTAGGAAATCGGGTTCGGGATTGGGTTTAGGTTTGGGTTTTCAAGTTTAGGTTTAGGTTTACGTTAGGGAGTTGAGATTAGGATTAGGTGTAGGTTTAGGTTTAGGGATTTGAGAATGCGTTAAGGTTTAGGTTTAGGAAATCGGGTGAGGTTATAGGTTTAAGGCTTTAGGTTAGGTTATAGGTTAAGGTTTAGGAAATTGAGTTTAGGTTATAGGTTTAGGTTATAGGTTAAGGTTTAGGTTTAGGATTACGGGTTATAGGTTATAGGTTTTGGGATTTGAGAATAGGTTTAGGTTAAGGTTATAAGTTTAGTTTAGAAAATCGGGTTCGGGTTCGGGATCGTGTTTTGGTTTGGGTTTTCAAGTTTAGGTTTAGGTTTAGGTTAGGGAGTTGAGATTAGGATTAGGTGTAGGTTTAGGTTTAGGGATTTGAGAATACATTAAGGTTTAGGTTTAGGTTAAGGTTATAGGTTATAGGTTATAGGTTAAGTTTAGGTTTAGGTTAAGGTTATAGGTTTAGGTTTAGTTTATAGGTTTTGAGATTTGAGAATAGTTTAGGTTAGGTTATAAGTTTAGGTTTAGAAATCGGGTTCGGGTTGGGATCGGGTTTAGTTTGGGTTTTCAAGTTTAGGTTTAGGTTTAGGTTAGGGAGTTGAGATTAGGATTAGGTGTAGTTTAGGTTTAGGGAATTTGAGAATACGTTAAGGTTTAGGTTTAGGTTAAGGTTATATGTTATAGGTTAAGTTTTAGGTTTAGGTTAAGGTTATAGGTTTAGGTTTAGTTTATAGGTTTTGAGATTTGAGAATAGGTTAGGTTAAGATTATAAGTTTAGGTTTAGGAAATCGGGTTCGGGTTCGGGATAAGGTTTAGGTTTGGGTTTTCAAGTTTAGGTTTAGGTTTATGTTAGGGAGTTGAGATTAGGATTAGGTGTAGGTTTAGGTTTAGGAAATTGAGAATGCGTTAAGGTTTAGGTTTAGGAAATCGGGTTCGGGTTATAGGTTTAGCATTAGGTTAGGTTATCACCATAGGTTAAGGTTTAGGAAATTGAGTTTAGGTTATAGGTTAAGTTTTAGGTTTAGGTTAAGGTTATAGGTTTAGGTTTAGGTTTAGGTTATAGGTTTTGGGATTTAAGAATAGGTTTAGGTTAAGGATATAAGTTTAGGTTTTGGAAATCGGGTTCGGGATCGGGTTTTGGTTTGGGTTTTCAAGTTTATGTTTAGGTTTAGGTTAGGGAGTTGAGAATAGGATTAGGTGTAGGTTTAGGTTTAGGGATTTGAGAATACGTTAAGGTTTAGGTTTAGGAAATCGAGCGGGTTATAAGTTTAGTTAGGTTAAGGTTTAGGTTTAGGAAATCGGGTTTAGGTTTGAGATCGGGTTTTTAGGTTTGTTTAGGTTTTTCGGGTTTAGGTTTGAGTTTACGTTTAGGTTTAGGTTTAGGGGAGTTGAGATTAGGATTAGGTGTAGGTTTAGGTTTAGGGATTTGAGAATACGTTAAGGTTTAGGTTTAGGTTAAGGTTATAGGTTATAGGTTAAGTTTTAGGTTTAGGTTAAGGTTATAGGTTTAGGTTTAGTTTATAGGTTTTGAGATTTGAGAATAGGTTTAGGTTAAGGTTATAAGTTTAGGTTTAGGAAATCGGGATCGGGTTTAGTTTAGGTTTTCAAGTTTAAGTTTAGGTTTAGGTTAGGGAGTTGAGATTAGGATTAGGTGTAGGTTTATGTTTAGATTAAGGTTATAGGTTATAGGTTAAGTTTTAGGTTTAGGTTAAGGTTATAGGTTTAGGTTTAGTTTATAGGTTTTGAGATTTGAGAATAGGTTAGGTTAAGGTTATAAGTTTAGGTTTAGGAAATCGGGTTCGGATTCAGGATAAGGTTTAGGTTTGGGTAGATTAGGATTAGGTGTAGGTTTAGGTTTAGGAATTTTGGAATACATTAAAGTTTAAGTTTAGGAAATCGGGTTCAGGTTATAGGCTTAGGATTAGGTTAGGTTATAGCCATAGGTTAAGGTTTAGGAAATTGAGTTTAGGTTATAGGTTTAGGTTATAGGTTAAGGTTTAGGTTATAGGATTGGGTTAAGGTTTAGGTTAGAGGTTAAGTTTTAGGTTTAGGTCAAGGTTATAGGTTTAGGTTTAAGTTATAGGTTTTGGGATTTGAGAATAGGTTTAGGTTAAGGATATAAGTTTAGGTTTAGGAAATCGGGTTCGGGATCGGGTTTAGGTTTGGGATTTCAAGTTTAGGTTTAGGTTTAGGTTAGGGTGTTGAGATTAGGATTAGGTGTAGGTTTAGGTTTAGGGATTTGAGAATGTGTTAAGGTTTAAGTTTAGGAAATCGGGTTCAGGTTATAGGTTTAGGTTTAGGTTAGGTTATAGGTTAAGGTTTAGGAAATTGAGTTTAGGTTATAGTTTATGTTATAGGTTAAGGTTTAGGTTTAGGTTTAAGTTAAGGTTATAGGTTTAGGTTTAGTTTATAGGTTTTGAGATTTGAGAATAGGTTTAGGTTACAGTTATAAGTTTAGGTTTAGGATATCGGGATCGGGTTCGGGATTGGGTTTATGTTTGGGTTTTCAAGTTTAGGTTTAGGTTTAGGTTAGGGAGTTGAGATTAGGATCAGGTGTAGGTTAAGGTTTAGGAATTTGAGAATTCGTTAAGGTTTAGGTTTAGGAAATCGGGTTCAGGTTATAGGTTTAACTTTAGGTTATATCCATAGGTTAAGGTTTAGGAAATTGAGTTTAGGTTATAGGTTTAGGTTATAAGTTAATGTTATAGGTTAAGGTTTAGGTTATAGGTTAAGTTTTCGGTTTGGGTTAAGGTTATAGGTTTAGGTTTAGGTTATAGGCTTTGGGATTTGAGAATAGGTTTAGGTTAAGGTTATAAGTTTAGGTTTAGGAAATCGGGTTCGGGTTCGGGATCGAGTTTAGGTTTGGGTTTTAAAGTTTAGGTTTAGGTTTAGATTAGTGAGTTGAGATTAGGATTAGGTGTAGGTTTAGGTTTAGGGATTTGAGAATACATTAAGGAATCGGGTTCAGTTTGAGATCGGGTTTACGTTTGGGTTTTAAGTTTAGGTTTAGGTATAGGTTATATGTGTACGTTTAGGGTTTATGTTTTAGGCTTAGGTTTTGGGTTATAGGTTTAGGTTAAGGTTTAGGTTTAGGTTATAGGTTTTGGGATTTGAGAAAAGGTTTAGGTTATAAGGATAGGTTTAGGTTATAAGAAAAAGGTTTAGGTTTAAGTATTGTTTAGGTTTAGGTTTTATATTTAGGTTTAGGTTTAGGTTTAGGTTAGGTTTAGGAATTAAGAGTTTAGGAATTGAGTTTAGGTTATAGGTTATAGGTTATAGCATTAGGTTATAGGTTTAGGTTTAGGTTAAGGATGTTTATAGGTTTTGGGATTTGAGAATAGGTTTAGGTTATAAGTATAGGTTTAGGTTAGGGAGTAGGTTAAGGTTTAGGGAATTGAGTTTAAGTTATAGGTTATAGGTTTTTGGTTAAGGTTTAGGTTATAGTTATAGGTTTTGGGATTTGAGAATAGGTTTAGGTTATAAGTATAGGTTTAAGTTAGGTTATAGGTTAAGGTTTAAGGAATTGAGTTTAGGTTATAGGTTATAGGTTTAGGTTTAAGTAATAGGTTTTGGAATTTGAGAATAGGTTTAGGTTAGGGCATAGGTTAAGGTTTAGGGAATTGAGTTTAGGTTATAGGTTTTGGGATTTGGGAATAAGTTTAGGTTACAAGTATAGGTTTAGGTTAGGTTGTAGGTTAGAGTTTAGGGAATTGAGTTTAGGTTATAGGTTATAGGTTTAGGTTAAGGTTTAGGTTGTAGTTATAGGTTTTGGAATTTGAGAATAGGTTTATGTTATAGGTTAAAAGTGTGGTCCTTGTAAGTACAGATATAAACACGGCCTGTCCAAATGGCCAGGCCACTCTAATACTGTCCATAGGAAATGGACAGCCTCATCATGGTCATAACAGCGGTTCTCACCTTCTAGGGAACCCCACTCACTTCCAGGGACCCCCGCTCAATATCCGGATAGCTCCGACGCACATCCGGGTCTGCTCATTTAAATAAAATGGATTATCAAGATCATTTAAATAAAATCAGGTCCAATCAACAATCTGACCTGGAGGATTCTGTTAGCATTGTTGACGGCACCAGATGTTTGTTTTAGGGCCTAGAAATTCAAAATTAGATACAAAAATTAAAAAGACTAAAGAAATTTAAGAAAGATAGTCAAAGTCCATGTGAATGAGCACAAGTATGCACCTACATATGAATTTTGAAAAGCTATTACATATCACAAAATAATAATAATAATAATAATAATAATAATAATAATAATAATAATAATAATAATAATAATAATAACAATAAATAAAAAATAAAAAATCCTTGCGTTTGGATATTCAACAGAATGAGTTAGAATGAATTCATTTGCCTAATTCATGGAAACCTTACGTTTGGATATTCAACAAAATTGAATTGTAATAATTCAATTCAGTTCAATAAACTCAGATTTCTGAGAAAGATTTAATGGTTTTAAATCCATGGTTTTTCGGAAAAGGTCCATTTCCTGGACGTCAAATTCAATGGGAAAAGTAAGATGGTTAATATTACTTTTCACAATGCAACGTGTCAGTTATGTCTCTTCTTTACCTTCCATTTTCTTCTTAACAAGAAAATCCATATTTACTAATATTTCCATTTTTCTAATTTTCAAAAGAATGAGTTCGGACTTCGAAAGAGTTTAAGAGTTGACTAGGGGAGTTACAAGATTTAATCTACAAGTAAAGCAGATAATATAAGTTTGAATTTTGAACTAGATAAAGAGAAGGGTGAAGGGAAATGCTTTTAGAAGCAAATAGTATACATCTTTTTTTAGGCCCACCAAGTGACATCATTTTGACATCACATGCTTTATTAATTGCTAATCTTTTGGTGATTGTTGGTGATTTTATGAGAGTCAAAGATTACAATGTGGGATCAAAGAGGCAATGGGAATCAGCAAAATCCAAGTGTATTGCAATGCTAAAGACCTTCCAAACAAGAGAGGAAAGAGACTCTGTTCCTTTCATAACTCTGTCATTTTGTCAACAATGTTCAAAACTAGAAATTAAATTATAGGGAAGCATGATGTGTAAAGATTTTCTGCAACTAACATCCAACTAATCTTGATACAAATGTCATTAGTTCCATTGAGAATTTGAACAAAGCATGTACATCCAAAAACTTTTGGGGGTAAAGGAAAGGGTTTATCGTGTGAACACCTATTGAAGAAAGATTAAGGTAGATCAAAATCTTCTCACAAGTTTGTGAAAGGAAATGAAGTGAGACTCTTTGATATTTGAACCAAGCAACCATAGAAAGGAAAAACAAACACACATAAGAGTACCAAAACAGCCACCAAGTTTTCAATCAAGAGCCATGCATATAAAATATAAAAGATCAAGAGCCACAAGTTGGAATCCCTTCTCTTGCTTCTATTTTTTGCTAATGATTTGATCGTCATCATCATCATGGGCTTATCCAGCTATTCGATAATAATTTGCTATATTTCAATACATATTGATTTTTTTTAGTAAACGAAATGTATAGGAGAAGTCCTAGCATAGGATGGTTAGAGGCGCATCATCAATTTTTCATGTAAAATCACTTCTGCGAGTGGTGATTGGAATATATCAAATTGAAGTGAAAAAAAAAAAACAGAACAGTAAAGGAGTCACCAGTTGGGATTATTGAAACACTCATTGCAAACTCTGACATTGGTATGAATGCCATATTGTGGTAATGTCTGAAAAAAACAGCCACAGACTTAGCATGTAAGCAATGTGATCAAAGTTTGATCATATTAAATGACACAAAACATGTTGGATCAGAAGTATGGGAAGTTCTTACTATTTGATTGGATGAATGATCATGGCATAGTGTCCTGCTGCAGCATTGGCAATGATGCTGCATTAAAAAAATAAATAATATATAACTAAAAGAGGCCCAATTTAGATGCCAATTTTTTAATATTAGCACTTCGCTCCAACCACATTTCACAACAAGGACATCTACCACATGCAAGCATCAAAATCCCCTTACTGGCCAACTAGCTTAGCTCTGTATAAGGCTTCAAATTATTTTATTAAAAAAAATCCCCTTATTGGCCAACTAGCTTAGCTCCGTATAAGGCTTCAAATTTTTTTAATTAAAAAAAAAAAAAAGTTAAACAACAAATTGCACAAATGGGCACCAACTACGTGGAAATCAAATTCCTCTGTGGAAGATACATTAAAGACAGAACAAACTCTTGATGTGATAACATGAATGAAGCAAAACATGTGCAGAGCCGACAAAAGTCACTAGATCCATGCCTTACATTAGTCCTAAAAGGCCACCCCTACTGTTTACAACAAGAAAGGCCATTGCCAAATAAAACATGTTCCTCTAATTACAAACACAATGGAGTTGTCGAAAAAAAATAAATCATTTCTTTCTTCCTCACAATACTCAGTACAACCTCTTAGCTACAACTTACAAGATACCCCAGTAAGAAAGATATCAAAAGAGAACCTGAGGTGTTGTTTGGTAGAAACCTAAAAATGAGTCACATCTCATCCTAACAGAGATCATTATCAACTCATTACTATTAACATGAACTCATTATACACAATTACTGTTCAAATAAAGATCATTTATGAATAAATCCATGTCCTATGCTACCCGAATATCTTCAGCGATCTAATGGCGATGTTGGACAAGACAATGCTGAGAATCAAGAGCTAAATCTAAGGTGAGAAAGTTATTGAGTATTCGAAGCATCACTTGATTTAAGCGTCTAATGATTTTTTTTTCAAATCATCGGAAATTGAAATTTATAAATTTTTAAATCAATGAATGGAATAAAGAAAATAGAATTCGGATCTTTGTGAGAAACAGTTTCAGGAAAGCAGCAGCGATTTAATGAATTTCATATTAATTTAGAAATGGGTGGATGGATAGAGATTAGATGAGTGCTTCTTTTTAATTACCCGTCGCCTGAAAGTGTTGAAACTGCATTTGCAGACGTCACAACGATTTGCTTCCTGGAACGCTTGTGGCGTTTCCAACATCTCTCTCTCTCTCTCTCTCTCTCTCTCTCTCTCTCTCTGACTCGCCTATGCGCTCCTTCTTTATTCCACGGTTGCACAAGGATCATGTAGACCTAACAGGTCATTGTACCCGATTCTAAACCAAATGAGTTCGGATCTGAATTTGGACAGATGCTCTCCTCGAGTGCGAAATGGAAAGGGCTGGCGTGACTTTTGTGGAAGCGGATTGCGTACTGAGTAAACTCTGTGAGGGTTACCATGATCTATGTATTTTATCCACACCATCCATGCATTTTACCAGATCGAACTGGATGAAGATCAAGAGATATGGAGAAATGAAAGAGAGGGATTGAGAGATCTATGAGAGAGAGAGAGAGATGAGTGTTTGGGGCTTTAAGGTGTAGCTAGAGGGAGAACGAGAGATGAGGGTTTGCGAGTTTGGGGCGCAGTCAGAGGGAGAAGGAGAGAGTATGGTTTGGGGAGAGAGGGTTTGAGGTCTGAGGAGAACGAGAGATGAGGGTTTGCGGGTTTGGAGCGCAGCCAGAGGGAGAAGGAGAGAGTATGGTTTGGGGAGAGAGGGTTTGAGGTCTGAGACCGGGCACCGATTAGGTGTAGGGTTTGGGATTTGGGGGTTTTTTTAGGTGCGGCTCTGTTTTGGAGCGCGCGCCTAAATTTAGGCTGGGGTCTAGTATGGCTTTGTGGGCCCCACCATGATGCGTGTCAAACATCTACCCCATCAGTCAGATACACCATCCCATGGTGGGCCCAGGGATTAAAAATCAAATCAATCTATGACTTGTGTGAGCCACACCACATATAAAAGTTAAGAAGAGTTACCCTCCATTAAAACATTCATAATTATTTTTTAGGCCCACCGAGATGTGGTCCACAAATCCAGCCCATCCATTATGTGTGTGCCACTTGGATGAGGGGTCATACTAAGTTTCAGACGCATCCAAATTTCAGGTGGGGCCCACCAAGTGCTTTTATATGTTTTAGGCATGTCTTCACATGATTTTACATGGTATGGCCCACCGGAGTTCCGTATACAGCTGATTTTTGGGATATCCCATAATTTAAAGGGGACCCATTAAATGCACGGCGTTGATGTTTGACACATGTCATGGTGGGGCCCACACAACTTGACCTCATGGGGACGGCATGGATTAAACACAAAGGTCAAGCTGTGTGGGCCACACCATGACATGTGTCAAACATCAACACCGTGCATTTGATGGGTCCCCTTTAAATTATGGGATATCCCAAAAATCAGTCGTATACGGAACTTAGGTGGGCCATACCATCTAAAATCATGTGAAGAAATGCCTAAAACATATAAAAGCACTTGGTGAGGCCCACCTGAAATTTTTATGCATTTGAAACTTGGTTTGACTCCTCATCCAAGTGGGACACGTATAATGGATGGGCTAGATTTGTGAACCACATCTCGGTGGGCTTAACAAATGATTATGAATATTTTAATGGAGGGTAACCCCACTCAACTTTTGTATGTGGTGTAGCCCAAAAAAGTCACGGATTGAGTTAATTTTTAAGCCCTAGGACGACCATGGAATGGTGCATCTGACTGATTGGGTAGATGTTTGACACCCATCACGGTGGGGCCTGCACAGCTCGATCGTTCGAGAAGTTCCCATGAGCTCGACCGCATAGAACCGTTTCCCATACATATACATATATATACATACATACATACATATATATATATAATAAATTATAAAATTATTATATATCCATCATTAAAATCCTCCTAAGGCCCACTGTATTATTTATTTGACATCCAATAGGTTGATTAGGTCATACAGGGCCAGATGAAGGGGAAAAACAAAAATCAGTTTGATCCAAAACTTTTATGGCCCCGAAGTGTTTTTTAATGGTTGACGCTCATTCAACATTGTTTCCTGGAATGTGGTCCGCTTAAGATTTGGATATATCTCATTTCTTGTCTCATACAATAAGATGATCTTTAAAAATAGATAGACGACATGGATTAAACACATACATCATGGTAGGGCTCACAAAGCACCAACCACCGATGTGTCAGGGGGAGTAGCCAATCCGTTCCCCTTTTTTGTGGTGTAGTCCATTTAATCTTTGGATATGATTCATTTTTTGGATAATTCTCTAAAATTATCTTGAAAATTGGATGAACGATGTAGGTTGATCCCAAATTTTCAGTAAATCCAAAACTCAAGTGTACCATGCCACGCGAAACAGTGTGGAATAATGATTTCCACCGTTGATACCTTCTTTAAGCCCACAATAATGTTTATTTGACATCCAACATGTTCATAATATCAAAAAGATATAAATGAAGAGAAAACATAAACATCAGCTTAATCCAAAACTTCTATGAATGTTATTTTTAATGGTGGATGTTCAGTCCCAACTTTGTAGTCCACTTAAGCTTTGGACCCACCCCATTTTTTGTTTAATATCTTAAAATGATTCGAGAAAAGCGTTGAACGGTATGGAGAAAGCCAATCCATGACTTAGGTGGGTCAAGAGCATAAAAATAAAGTCAATCCATGACTTGGGTGGGCCACACCACATAATATAATGGAGATCGGGGTTTCCTTAAAACATTCGTAATCATTTATTGGGTTTGCCTAAATGTGATTCACATATCCAACCCACTCATTGTGTGTGTCCCACTTGGATGAGGGGTCAGATTAATTTTCTGCCACATCCAAAACTCATGTGGGCCCCACCAAGTGCTTTTAAATTTTTTAGGATGTCTTCACATAGTTTTAGATGGTATGGCCCACTTGAGTTTCGTATACAGATGATTTTTGAGATATCTCATAACCTAAAGGGGACACATCAAATCCACGGTGTTGATGTTCAACACACATCATGATGGGGCCCACAAAACTTACTAACATCAATTCTTAGGTTCTCACGAGGTCAGTAAGTTAGGTCACAATTTTGACCAAAATATTTGGCCCATTTTATATGTCTGGTCCATTCACTATATTTTACTGATCAATACCCTCAATTTGACTAGTTACTCGCCTCAATCAGGCTACATATGAGAAAAGATATTGGGTGTACCAAGATTGATCAACAATTTCAGTGAAATTTGATTTAAACATCTGAAGTTATTTACTCTTCAATTTAAACTAATTAAATTGTCCAAAAATGGTTAAATATTGTTCATAATATCAAAAATATATGAATGAATAGAAAACACAAACATCAGCTTGATCCAAAACTTCTATGGCCTCCAAGAAATTTTAAATGGTAGAGGTTCAATCACACTATTTCTTGTGGTGTGGTCCACTTGATCTTTGGATATGCTTCCTTTTTATTCTTTAGACCTCAAATTATCCATTAACATGGATGAATGGAGTGGATAAAATAAATAAATAATAGTGGACCCCACAGAGTCTACTTTGGTAAGGGTAACGAGTAACTCACCTAAATGTAGTGGAGAAGGGTTTCCTTAAAACATTCATAATCATATATTGGGCCTACTTAAATGTGATTCACATATCCAATCCACTCATTATGTGTGTCCCACTTGGATGAGGGGTCAGACCAAGTTTCAACCGCATCCAAAACTCATGTGGGCCCCACTAAGTGCTTTTATATTTCTAGGATGTCTTCACATAGTTTAGATGGTTGGCCCACTTGAGTTTCGTATACAGATGATTTTTGAGATATCTCATAACCTAAAGGTGACACATCAAATCCACAGTGTTGATGTTCGACACACATCATGATGGGCCCCACAAAACTTACTAACATTAATTCTTAGGTTCTCACGAGGTCAGTAAGTTGGGTCACAATTTTGACCAAAATATTTGGCCCATTTTACATGTCTGGTCCATTCACTCTATTTTACTGATCAATACTCTCAATTTGACTAGTTACTCGCCTCAATCAGGCTACATATGAGAAAGATATTGAGCATACAAGATTGATCAACAATTTCAGTGAATTTTGATTTAAACATCTAAA
The DNA here is from genome assembly GCA_030180095.1 of Magnolia changhungtana. Taxonomy (NCBI): domain Eukaryota; kingdom Viridiplantae; phylum Streptophyta; class Magnoliopsida; order Magnoliales; family Magnoliaceae; genus Magnolia; species Magnolia changhungtana. The sequence goes on from JASAUF010000474.1 coordinate 5,505,713, forward strand.
GTTATTTACTCTTCAATTTGAACTGATTAGATTGTCCAAAAATGATTAAAGGTTCAATTAGTGGATGTGCCTAATAATTTAGTAATTTTATTTTTCACGGATAAATTTCAATTTCCTTTTAAAAATAACATTTTTTTTTCAAAATGTATATTTTTTCTCTTTTAACAAAATATCATTTTTATTAAAAAAATATTTCAATAAATATTTAAAATACAAATTCTAATTTTTATTTTCAAAATCTCAAAAAATTTCTCATATTTTAATTTTTTCCCAAAAATTTCAAATTGCCAATTTTTTTCTTCAAAAGCACCATTTTGTTCTCAAAATTTTTCTCAAACATTGTTAAAATTTTTAAACTTCTCAAAATTCTTTTTTATGTGATATTACAAATCATTTAAATATTACCTTTTAATTATATATATAAAAGAATTTTTCACTCATATGATATAAAAATATTACACACACACACACACTTTTACCGACAAAAAATTTTAAAAATTAAAACATTTTTGTAGCAACACACATATATATAAAAATAACTGTTTACAACCTTTAGCGATGAAAATTTTCATCGCTAAAAGTTTCATCCACGTTTTTTAGCTACAAAATTTTCGTAGCTAAAAGTAAACCTTTGGATTAAAAAAAAAAAAAAAAAAAACTGTTTACAGCCTTTAGCGACGACAATTTTCGTCGTTAAAAGTCTCATCCGCGTGTTTTAGCTATGAAAATTTTCGTAGCTAAAAGTAAACCTTTGGGTTTTTTTCAAAAACTGTTTACATCCTTTAACGACGAAACTTTTCGTCGCTAAAAGTCTCATGCTCATTTTTTAGCTTCGAAAATTTTCGTAACTAAAAGTAAACCTTTGGATTTTTTTCAAAAACTATTTACAGCCATTAGCAATGAAGATTTTCTTCGCTAAAAGTCTCATCAGCATTTTGTAGCTATGAAAAATTTCTTAGCTAAAAGTAAACCTTCGGATTTTTTGAAAAACTGCTTATAGCCTTTAGCGACGAAACTTTTCATCGCTAAAAGTCTCATCCACGTTTTTTAGCTATGAAAAATTTCGTAGCTAAAAGTAAACCTTTTGATTTTTTTCAAAAACTGTTTACAGCCTTTAATGACGAAAATTTTCATCGCTAAAAGTCTCATCCGCATTTTTTAGCTATGAAAATTTTTTTTAGCAACGAAAATGGAAATTGGGGGTCGAGTAGTAACTCAACTCTCGAGTTCGAACATCACTTATGCAACAAAATGAATGATGATTGAATGTTAAGTATTAGAGTAGTGAACATGAGTGAGATTAAGCCAAAACAACATATCATACTCGAGACAGATTAAAGTTGCAAGCGGAAGCTGTAATAGATAGACAAAATATATAAACTATGATGAGTCTCAGTGTGATAACATTTCCAGGTTAAATAATTACAAGGACAATTCTAAAATATACCTAATGTGATGACGTGTAAAGTCTCCTATTCCAAATACCATAGCCCCGTCAGTACAATACTAGGTCTTCATAGACTGCCGAGAGAATACGAATAGGAGAACTCCTCCTCATCACCATAAAAGCTCCGCTTCATAAGCATCGCCATCATCCGAAATTTTTTGTGTACAACACCGTCCCTCATAAATAACGTGGGAGTGAGTAAATTTAACTCGGTGGAAAATAAGGCATAAGTTAACATGCTATCAATACAAATAGCAAGAATGATAAAGCAAGCAAATCAAACACTCCTAGTTTCGATTAATGCAAGTATGAATGCAGGTATGATGGATGCCCTCACCACACCCTCCCTCATGCGACACCATCTCACGTTAATGGCATGCTTTCATCCTCGGTGCTCCACATCTTAGCACATGCAAAATGATGAGCATGATTACCGAAGTTTTATTAGTCCATTTCAAAGCAGCCAGGATTGGGAAACTAAGGTACCTCCTTGTATCATTCCCAAACATGATCCAATCTAGGGTCGTCGACCTAGTTAATATCGACGATGGTGTGTTTTCTAGGTCACCGCATTTCGCCAGGTTACGCACAAAGGTTGCACCACTCCCCATCACCCCTTAAACGATTCATCACGATACAACTATACAAAACAGGCCTAGTTCATACTCTATATATCGCGGCGAACCCTAAGGCACGCTGCAACTTCGAGTATGCTCGCGGTCCACTTGTACACACAAAGATCGCACCACTCCCCATCACCTTATTTGTAGGCCGACGGCGCGAATTAGTGTCCCATACCACCATAATCGGCTCACGAGTTGAGTTGCTCTCACCTTTGGTCACTACGGGGAGGCACGAGCCCCGCCGTAGGCCGACGGCCTCGACCACGGTGTCCCATACCACCATGCCCCGCTCATGAGTCTTAGCGGATCGAGGTACCATGGTTAAAAGGGTTTTCACGGTAAGTTTGGTACCCAGGTTCAAGCATTGTGACCAAACATGGTGAACATACATAAGACAGATCGGGTTACATGACGAGTTCTAGCTCTCGAGCGCACAACAAGTTGAACGACATGAAGTGCATAAGCACTTCGCGTGGTTAACCACTATCGCCAACCGCAAGTACGACTCGAGTTCGTCGAACACATCTCACGTGGCAACATGAAACTCAACCACGATCTCCAATCTAGTACGATTTTTCTGGACTATAATCATAGCCCCAAGCACAATCAATTGTCATCCATAGCATGTGGAGTAAAGCATGATAAACAAGTAATTCAAGCATGATAAATAAAGTAATTCAAACATGCTAGTAGGCATGTTATAAGCATATTATAGAGCATGATATAGAGCATGTTGTAAAGCACAACACAAGCATGAGTTTGTATATATTCAGTTTCTAATCACATAGCTATTCAAGGAAATCATACACATAGTTAAAGGAGTTGAGAATCATATCTCAACACCCTTAAACACTACAATTTACTAACTACTACTTATTCAGACATTTTAACAAACACTTTAAAAATACAGGAATCAACATACATGACATATGTTGATCAGAGAGGTATAAGGCCAAATCCTTTCACTAGGGAGTTACCCCAATCTTAACACGCATACACCCATGACGGATAGTCATGCTAGGAAACCAAGTTCCATATTCATTCAGTCATTTCCACAAACACTTGGGCCACACATTTTAGCATATATAGTGTGTATTGGCAGTGGCGTGATTTAGGCAAATCCTTTCGTTAAAGGGGGTATTGCCAATACAACAATCAATTATCCATGACAATTAGTCATAAGCACGAATGAGAATTTATACTCATTCACTCATTTTCACAACACTTAGAATACACTATTACGACATACATGGTGTTTACAAGGAGCTTGTAATCTGGCGATTCCTTTTCGCCAAGCTAGTATTTTATTCATATATTGTATAATCATATATTAAATAAGTATGTCAAACATTATTCGAAAGAAATACGTATAGGTATTTCTAACATACACAATTTCAACATACGTCGCATTTACAAGTGAACATGTATTTTGGCGATTCCTTTCGCCAAACTAGTATTTTATTCATATATTATATAATCATACATTAAATAAACATGTCAAACATTTATCCAAAAAAATATTTATACGGTATTTCTACGTATACCTAGAATATGTGAAATTCCATATTTCACACCGTTAATCGAAACAGAAACGGAAAGCACTTTGTACATGTGCAATTGCAAGCGAGATCATGAATCTACCATTATCCGACATTGAAAGCGTTGAAAACCGTAACTTATACACTTAAAGTCCTCACCTTTGCCTTTGGAAACGGAACGAATCGCCAAGGGTGATGGATCTTCCGATCTACTGGCGATTTCTATTAAAGAGCGAATCGGTTAGTCGGTATACATCCTACCTCGATTCCACCTCAAATCGGACCTAAGGTTAGGTTTTCTTACCTTCAAATGAGGCGAAAAACGCGGAAAACGTCTAGAAAGAGAGGTGTAGGCCGTGTAAAGCAAGTCAAAGGTAGGTGGAGGAAGATCAAGCAACGATCTCCAAGTCCTTCTCTCTCTTTTCTCTCTCTTTTCTCTCTCCCAAAACCCAAATTCGTATGGGCTGTGAGAGAGGGTGCTCTAAGGCCCTTTTATAGCCAAAAACATTCCGAAAATAGACTCAGTTCAAGGGGTACCGCTAATATAGGATTTTCGCCGCTTTTCGGCCTCTTTCAAAAGGAAGTTCGGTGGCCCTCTTTGAACCAAACGTCGACTTAAACTTATCATCAATGGATCTACGTGGGATTACATTTTGACTCATTCAGATGCGCAGATCGCACGTGGCGGACCGATTTCAATTCGACGGTCAAGACGATCGAGAAATTCCAAGTACATGTAAATGTTCTGAAATTTTTCTTAATCCGAGGGTGTAATTTGGTGATTTCGACGGTCGGGTTGTTTAATCGACGCACAACGAACGATGCGAGATCACTATTCCGGATATTTATTTCGGCTTGTGAATAGTGTTTTTCACACCACCTCGTCCGATGCGAAACGAATGGCCGTGGAATATCGGACAAGGTGATTTTTGAGATGATTGTTAAGCCCAAAGTGGGGCGGTCCTAGTTCCTTAACTTCGGGTTAATCGGAATCCGATGTGCGATCCGAACTAATCGAAGTTTCGTTTCATTCCCGAGAGAGACGGGAAATGAGTTTGGTTCTAAACTTTAGGGTAACTAGCGTCACTTGTTACGCAAGTTTTGGGTCTGCAGATCGTATTTAAAGCGATCCCAACGATTTCATGGCTAATTGAGTTTAGTACTTAGTTAACTTTGTTAAGTTTCTAAAGGATTTAATCCTACGTGATTTCGGTCGTGGTGGTACTCGTGCCTTTGAGTTTGTATATAAAGTAATCCAAGTTATACCACTTAGCTAGTTTAAGATAGTGTCTAGGGTGAAAGTTCTTAGAAAAATTGGAAGATCAAGGTGATGAAGGGTGAGATTTGTGAAGGAAATGAGTTCAAAGGCGGCTTTAGACTTTGGGATTCAGTTCTGACAAGTTAATGAAGTATTAGGATCGACCCATTGCCTAAGGTCATCTAATCCCAGGTTGGCAAAAATCCGGGGCGTTACATAAACCTTTGGATTTTTTTCAAAAATTGTTTACAGCCTTTAGCGACGAAATTTTTCATCGCTAAAAGTGACTTTTATCTACGAATTTACAATTTCGTTGCTAAAAGTAAACTTTTAGCGATGAAATTTTTTTCGTCGCTAAAAACCCTCTTTCTTGTAGTGGCATTTATCTAGAGGATAATGTTTATACCGTCACAAGGAAGGACCACTTTCCTTTACCTTTCATTGATTAAATTTTATAAAGGCTAGCCGGGCACTCATTTATTGCTTCCTCTGTGGGCATTCGGGCTACAACCAGATAGAGATAGCCTTTGAAGATCAGGAAAAGACCACATTCACATGTCCCTTTGGCACATTTGCTTACAGAAGGATATCATTTGGACTATGTAATGCTCCTGCTACTTTTCAACGATGCATGTTGAGTATTTTTTTGACATGGTGGGGCAATATCTAGAGGTCTTCATAGACGATTTCTCTATTTTTGGTCCATTCTTCAGCGATTGTTTAGAGAATCTTAAATGTGTGCTGAAGCGATGTGAGGAAAAGAACTTGGTACTAAATTGGGAGAAGTGTCATTTCGCGGTTCGTAAAGGAATTGTCATGGGACATATCATCTCTTCCAAAGGAATTGAGGTAGATAAGGCTAAGATTGATCTTATCTCTAACTTACCTCCACCCAAGAACATACATGACGTGCGATCCTTCTTAAGACACGCTAAATTTTACAGAAGATTCATAAAGGACTTTAGTCACCTCTCTCGTCCTTTATGCAATCTACTTCAAAAGGATTACCATACGAGTGTACTAAGCAATGCTAGGAAGCTTTTTCCAAGCTCAAGGGTATGTTAACCACCACACCTACCATACAACCATCCGATTGGAGCATCCCTTTTGAACTTATGTGCGATGCGTCCGACTATGCTCTTGGGGTGGTATTAGGTTAGAGAAAAGATAAGAGGCCATACCTTATACGTTATGCAAGTAGAACCTTAAATCCTACCCAAGTGAATTACACTACTACGGAAAAGCAACTCTTATCCGTAGTATTCTCTTTGGACAAATTTAGGTCCTACCTAATTGGATCCAAGATCATCATCTACACGGATCATGTGACACTCAAGTATCTTCTTTCTAAGAATGATGTTAAGCCCCACTTAATAAGATGAATCCTTCTACTCCAGGAATTTGATTTAGAAATAAAAGATAAAAAGGGAGAGCAAATGTAGTGATTGACCACCTTTCCCACCTTGATCTCTCTGTGTCACGCCCCAAACTTAGAAACTGGGCTCATAAAATTCTCCATCGTCGAATCCGGTGCTGACAACCTCCGTAGTACCCCATTCTCGACTCTTGGCGCCCATACGCCAGATTTCGATCCTGGGATCCTATAAAGAGGATTTTTCAACGTACATTTAACTCGTAATAAGCATAAGCACAAGTATACCCAAATCATAAGAACAACATCATCACCACATATTCGCTAATATAAACATTTGAATATAATGCTGAAAGGGAAATACATATGTCAAAATCAAAGCTCCAGGAGACTGTTGCACGCTCTATCTCAACGCTGCTGTAATTAACGCCACCTGCATGCATCTATCGTGCATAAGCTTATAGAAAGCTTAGAGGGTGGTGTAAGTGTGTGTGATGCACTTGCCAATCATATAAATATCAGAGTAAGTGGAAATACTTACAATCCATAAATCGTACAATATCAGATTAACGCGGAAACATGCTTGTAAGTCCATAAACATCATCAGCCTTATCCAGGTTATGCGATGCGAAAATATAATAAACCAATATCATATACTAAAGAAGCATTGTAGATCAACTATACAATGCGGAGACATAGTAAGCCAAATATCAGATACTGAGCCCACGAATACCATCAACCTTAATCAGGTTATGCAATACAGAAGTACAGTAAATCAAATGCTATGTGCTGAGGATGCAATGCAATATGCAATGCGAATGAAATGACTAAGCTGTAGTGTGAAGTCAGGATGATAGTACGTAGTATCACAGGCTACGGGGTCCACCACAAGGGACTTCTATCCAAACCAGTCTCATACCTAAATTTGGATAGTTAGGCTCAATGTGGTAAACTCCTGATCTCAGGTTAGTTGTGCGCCCCAATCGAAATTCTGGCCATTGCAAAGGTACATATAACAAATAGTTGCACACCACCAACCCGAGTGGATAGTGAATGAATGAATAAATGAGTATGCAACTCATACTCAATAAGTCCATATAACAATATCGTACATCTTTGGGATCATCATCGGGGTCTAGTACACTTTATGCAAGCTTGTCACCCCATCAAGCATACAATATAACTGGGTAAGTGGAAGAGATCTAACTACCCACCTACCAATATTAGCCCGACTAGTCGATAGCTAACGAATTTATGAGCTGGTTAGACTCAGCCTAACATTGCCTCCTCCCAACCGACCACGACACAGTGGGAGATGCAGCCTACTGGTATACAACCGTCATGCGCTCATATATATTCACTTGGTCTAGACGTTAAGGTGTCATCTGGTACCAAGAGAGTTTAGGGATTTTCACCTAGGGCCATCTATGGTGGCCCGATGCTAGTAACAGATTTCCTGTGTCCCATCTAACCATCCACGATATGCCTATGGAGGCTATGACACTGATGTCACTAGGGCATATGGTAATCATAATCAGACAATGCAAGATGCATGAGTCACACAGTCCAATCATGCACCAATCCTACACATACCGTGCGCTCATGTGGGGCAACTCCACCTATCAGGGAGTCCCATAAACCATCTGTGCTATGGCATTTGTAATGGTTAATCATATCTCATAATAAACATGCAGATGATGCGTATGGGCATGTATCATGATGCTATACTGTCACATACTCATAATCGGTATTAATAACCGGCATCGACAATTGACCTCGACAATGTGGACATTTAACCAACATTGCCCTCAAGGAATGACCCACATAGACCCTAACATATAGTGGACCCATAGCCTCACATAAGGGCCTAATATACAACACCATGGGCCTCACTCAAGAGCTTAATACACATCACGATGAACCTCTCACATGGGCCTAGTATACATCACAACGGGCTCCATTTCTTGGCCCTTAAATGTACCATAATGGGCCTCATATACATCACATTAGGCCTTAAACACGGGCTGAATATACATCACATTGGGCCTCAAATACAAGCCGCATATACATCACATTAGGCCTTAACAATCGGCCTCAATATTTGGCCTCGATAATCAGCCTCAACAATCGAAATCGACCTCGACAAATCGGAATCAGCCTCGACAATCAAAATCAGCCTCGACAATCGGCCTCGATACAATGTAGGGTCTATAGATGGACGGTCGATGATGGATCAAATAATATCAATGGGACCCAATAATTTAGGTTAACCCACTAGAGAATGATGAGAATGGGCCTAACCAGGCCCAAGGGAAGGTCACAATATCGACATTTAACCATCACTGCCATTAATGTGGACATTCAACCAACATTGCGCACAAGGAGTGGCCCACATAGGGCCAAATGTACAGTGGGCCCACGGTCTCACACAAGCGCCGAATGTACATCATCATGGGCCTCACTCAAGGGTCAAATATACATCACATTGGGCCTTATGGAATGGGCCGCAATACATCATATCAGGCCTTATATAAGGGCCTCATATATCATATCGAGCCTTATTAAATGGGCCCCAAGTACATCACATCAGGCCACACCAAATGGGCCCCAAATACATCACATCGGGCCTCATCAATATGGGCCCCAAATACATCAAATGGGTTGCATCAATGGGTCGGCCGCATCAATGGGTCGCACCAATGGGTCTCATAAACGTCAAATGGGTCGTATCAACGGGTCACACTAATGGGCCTCATAAACATCAAGTGGGCTGCATCAATGGGTTGCACCAATGGGCCTTGTATACATCAAGCGGGCCGCATCAACGGGCTGCACCAACGGGACTCACATACATCAAGTGGGGCCACACCAACGGGTCGCACCAATGGGCCCCTAATACATCACAATGGGCTACCACCCATGGGCCTCAAATAGATCACAATGGGCCACAACCCATGGGCCCCAAATACATCATTTTGTGCCTCACATATGGGCCTTTAATAAATTACAATGGGCCTCACTATCTGGGCCTCTAATACATTAAGGTGGGCCTCATGGATGGGTCACAAATACGTCAAGGTGGGCCGTACCAACTGCACCATTCATCTATTTTAGTGATCATTATAGAGCATTTCTAAACAAATGAATCATAATGAATGATCATATGGACCATACCACAAATAACAATAGAGATAATGACTTCCATCGTTAAAATTACCCGGGCCCACAATAGTACTTATTTTCCATCCAGTCTGTTCATAAGGTCACAAAGGCCTGAATTTAAGAGGAAAAGAAATTTCATATCGATCCAAACTTCTGACCCCAAATGGGTCTCAACAGTAAGCGTTCAATACTCCGCTGATTTTTTTTGTAATGTGGTCCACTTGATAACTAGATCTATCTTATTTTTCTTCTCAAGCCCTTAGGACAAGCTCACCAAATGGATGGACGATTTAGATGGATCACATACATCAAGGGTGGGGTCCACGTACGAGGCCCACCAGGTATGTGAATTTGCTTCATTTTTAGTCTCAAGCCTATGACAAGCTCGCCAAATGAATGGATGGTGGTGTGCTAGCCCCCACACATTTAACGGATGAATAGTTTGGATATCAGACATGCATCATGATCAGGGCCCACATGGCACCATCTAAATGGACGGTGCAGATACAAAATATACATTAAGGTAGGGCGCCACACGTTATAGCTGTCCCCACCGTCCCTGCCTTTGGATGGTGGGGATACAACCCATACATCACGGTGTATCCACACCCACGTCCAAACTGCCGAACGGTCTGGATCAATGAGATGGAGTGGGTAGACACTACATACACCAGGGTGGGTCCCACGTAGGTGGGCCATCCACTCCTATCTCTCTCTATATATAATATTATGTTACTAATATATATTATATTATTATTTTATTTTATTTTTAAAGGGTCCAGCATCCAAATTGTTGGACGCTGGAAGGTGTGATGCAAGGGGGCCCACTGTCCAGGGATCTGGACGGTGCGGGTGACGTAAACATCAAGGTGGGTCCATGTGGTGTGGCCCACCCATTCTAAATCAAGCTAATATTTGTGTTATCCTTCATCTGAGTCTATCCAGACGGATGTGCAACAATCCCGTCCGCTGGACAGTCCAACAAGGTGGGCCCAATACATAGACGGCATGGATATGATACATACATCTTAGGTGGGTCATATAATTAGAAAAAGAGAGAGAGAGGGAGAGACGTCGGATGGTGGAGGGACCCATAGCTCAATACAATGCATACATCAAGATGAGTCCCACCATATGTGGGCCCTCAAATCATCAAAATTGAGATGATGAACACCAACCTTTGATCACGGACTTCTCCTTCCACCAATACATTCTAAAGCTCAAAGGGATGCATTTCAACAGTTAAGATGGATCATGGAGGGTGGGATTGGGTGGTAGGAAGGTGGGCCACATCAACTTCCCTCCCATGGAGCTAGCTTGGACGGTTGCTCTTGGGAGCTTGGGAGGAAATGAGAGAGAGAGAGAGAGAGAAAGAGATGTGATGTAAGGAGAGAGAGGGATGATGCGTGATGGGTGAGTGATGGGTGGAGAGAGAGAGAGTTGACTTTTGGGTACTTGTGTAAGAGAGGTAAGGGTTGCTTATACTTGAGGATGGGATGTGGTACTTAATTGATGGGATATATTCTCCTGGGATTTACAACTCGTGGCATTTTCCTCGAACCAAATGCGGGCCCACATCTCCTAGTTTGGCTATTACCTCAGCACGCGAGATGCGGCGTCAGAATCACTGTGATGGCGCGGTCGTAAGGATATAAGTTTCAAGTTGAGCCGACTTAGATATATGGGATGCGACTTAGGGTCGCACGCAAATGTTTTCTACGCATCGCGGGTCACCAGAATTCGACTAGGAGGATCACGGAAGCCTACGGAATGGTAAGGGCTAAGATACGGGTCTCACACTCTGATTCTCTTGAGACGACATAAATAAATGACATGTTCTCTAAAGAATAATTGTTTAAAGTCTCTCAATCACCTTGGTTCACGGATATTGTTAATTATCTTGCCACAGGTTTCACGCTGACACATTGGACTGCGCAAGATAAAAAAAATTCTTTACCGAGGTACGTAAATTCTTTTGGGATGATCTATATTTATTCAAATATTGCCCAAACCAAATCTTAAGGAGATGTGTGCCAAACAATGAACACCAAAGTGTCATCTCCTTTTGTTATTCTCAGGCCTGTGGTGGTCACTTTTCTGCTAAAAAGATAATGGCCAAAATTTTACAATGCAGCTTTTATTGGCCCACTATATTTAGGGATACTCATGAGTTTTACAAAGCTTATGAGATTATCAAAAATTGGGAGCATTGTCCCATAGAAATATGATGCCTTTAAACCCCATTTTTATCATAGAAGCATTTGATTGTTGGGGCATCAATTTCATGGGACCATTCCCCCAATCCTTTGGAAATTTATATATTTTACTAGTAGTAGACTATTTCACTAAATGGGTTAAAGCGATCTCATGCCGGAACAATGACCATCAAACTTTCATTAAATTCTTAACAGAAAACATCTTTTCCCGGTTCGGAACGTCTCGAGCCATCATTACTGATGGAGGATCACACTTTTGCAATAGTCCATTCACAAAGTGAGCACTTCATACCACTCACAAACAAGTGGGCAAGCTGAGATTTCCAATAGAGAAATTAAACACATACTAGAAAAAATGGTTAACCCCGACTGCAAGGATTGGTCAATCCGCTTGACCGATGCTTTATGGGCTTACCGTACTGCATTTAAGACTCCTATTGGAATGTCTCCTTTTAGACTTGTCCATGGAAAGGCTTGTCACTTACCTATGGAGTTGGAACATAGGGCCTACTAGGCGATTAAAAATCTAAACTTTAATTTGGACAATGCTGGCTCACTATGCAAACTTCAATTGAATGAACTTGAGAAAATTCAGAATTATGTATAATAAAACTCGAGAATTTACAAGGACAGAATGAAGGTGTTTTATGACCAACACATTCTTCAAAAATCATTCACACTAGGTCGGAAGGTTCTTTTGTACAATTCTCGATTACATCTCTTTCCGGGTAAACTCAGATCTCGTTGGACTGGCCCTCTTACTATTACTAATATCTATCCTCATAGGGTCATCGAGATTCAGAATCCAAACAATGGCAATGATTTCAAAGTGAATGGATACCGTTTAAATCATTTATTAAAAATTTCATTCAGAGGACAAATCCATACCTCTAAATGATCCTGTTTACTAAGATTGACCTCTTAGTCTGACGGAGGTGTAGTTAGGTTTACTGCTTTTCGCTATTTAAGATAGTTTACTTTCAGCTATTTTAGGATAGTTTGCTTATTATCTATTCGAGTCTTTTATGCTAACCCATCTTCGTACTGAGATCATTGGAAAAGCATTAAAATTCCTTCTTCAGGTACTATCTTTCCATCACTTCCCTTTTTCTTTTCATTGCCTATCTTGCATTACATGCTTATTTCTTTTACATTGAGGACAATGTACATTTTAGGTTGGAGATGGGGGATTAGGTTACCTAATCAGTTGTTCTCCTAGCCTTTGAGCAAAAATTGCAAAAAAAAAAAAAATGTGCAGAAAATTAGAAATTTTTAAAAAAATAGAAGTATAAGATGCTTAATGCTGATGATTTATATCCCTTGGATTCAGTGACTTGGAGATTTCAAAGTTAAGTTCGAGTTATTAATCGATGAGTAGAAGTTTTAAACATTGATCGAGTCATGATTTCACATGCCACATCTAGTAATCACATTAAAGTTTCAGTTAACATGGAATTGTTAACTTGATGATTATTTAGCGTGAAAGGAACCAACCTAGGGAATTCGTCCATCATGTTCGATGAGAAGAATTGAAAAAAAAAATGGCCAGCTAAAAAACAGTTGTCTTCGAAAAGAGCACCTATTAAAGATATTTAAAAAGATTGACATAGCGTGAAAGCCATCGATGGAAAAATCAAAAGGTGGAAGAATAAAAGAAGGAATTAAAAGATGAACTGTAAAGCAAGTTTCAGCTTAAGTTTTGGTTGTCCTGAATGCTCTTTTAATTATCAATGTTATCATGAAAGTGAAGAATTGAACATTTGATTGTGATAAGTCTATACTTGATTATACACCCATGGAACTCAATGTTTGGAATTGTTCTAATTGGAGGATTAATGCTTTGAACTTGATTATGAAACTTACCGAGTGCTAGAGTTTAGGAGATGGTAATGCACAACATTGATGTATTTTAGAATTCTATTATCTAGATTATTTTTTTAACTACCTGAGCTTATAGAAATTATTCTATAGTTCTCGAAATATTTTTCGTATACTTTCTTCGGGACTAGCAAAATGCTAGTTGGGGATTACGTTGAAGGTCAAATATTGCATATTATCCCCCATTTATATCTCGGTTTTATAAACATGATAACGCTTAATGTTCTATTTTACTCATGTTTATGTTGTAAGGTGAATTTAAGAGCTTGGATTGAAAAGGGTGTTAAGAGTATGGATTTGATGCTCAAGAATCACCAAGGCAAGGGATGGATCTTAGGAGACCAAGATTGAAGACTTCATATGCCAAAGATCCAAGAAAACCAGGTTAGGAATGAAGAAAATCAAATATTTGAAGTAAAGAAAATGAATCTTGAAATCATCCTGAAAAAGCATATTCTGAAACTCTGGGTCATTTTGTGAAATTACGCAAAGTGAAGTCTATTTTGGGAATGACGCAGAGTGAAGAAGTCTATTTTCTCAAACTGCATAAATTTGAGGCGGTTTCTAGAGTTTTCTAACTATGTGTGAAAGTTGGAGTTTCACAACTATAAATAGGACTCCTTAGGATGTTCCTAGGCATCTTTTAGGGTTTAAGGAGTGGAGCAAAAGGGTGAAAAAGCCGTCGCCAAGAGTTTTTCTTTTTCTTCCTTAGTTGTTTTCATTTTTTTCTTAAGAGACTTTGGTCCAATCATGTCTATAGTTGGCTAAACCCCTTAGCTAGGGCTAAGAGGTAAAGCTTGTAGCGTGATGTAATGTTTTCATTGCTTTAATTCATGTTTATGTTGAATTCTCTTTAATTCTAGTTTAATATTTAAGGAATACTTTCAATTCTTAATGGTTTGTTGTGACTCAAATTACAATAGATCTGTAATAGCTTTGAGTATCTTCTTTTCATGTATTGAGATTGTGAAGTTAGTAAATCATGTTGTTCATCATCGTCCCTTGGGTATGGTTGGGTGATGGAATCCCTTCTAACCCTCACAATTCTTCTATGTTTGATTGTGGAATTGGTATATCTTATTGTTTGCCATTATCTCCTAGACATGGCAAGGTGATGGAATCACTTCCAGTTCTCACAACTCTCATCCACTGAGAATTAGGTCAAAGGAAATTCATATTTGGTTTTATTGAGATATAATGGATAGGATAGGACTTTGATTCCAGTTATGTCCTTGAATAAAGTAATAGATCTCCCTAATTGCTACAAGTGGATCCTTGAAACCCTAGTTCCCACCTTTGAATTCTTAAGTTTCTAATTAAAACTTTCACAATTACTCCCTTTAATTCCATATTTAGATTTACATCTTCTTCTAGTTCTACTTCTAGTTGCTTTCAGAATACTCACAAGATTAGTCCTTGTGGATTCAACCTCGGTCTTAGCGAGATTATTACTACATCACGACCCTACACTTAGGGTTGTGAACACTAAACCTAGCCTAAAATTAAGTCTAAGATTAATTATTCTAGCAGATTAAAAAGGTTGTAAACAATATATAAAAGCAACTAAGGATTCATGGATCCACTTCTATTCAATTACAATGCCTAGTTCATTAATTTATATTCGATAACTCAACTAAAATCGAATTTTGATTATTTCTAATTGGAAGATAATTCTAATAAACTATTCAAAAACATCTAAAAAGATATGAATTCAATTAAATGATTCTCTCATAAAACACTCGATAATTGATTGCAAAGAATTCTAAGCATCTAGTGTGTTTGGAGTCTATAATAGATTAAGGGGTTTTATAGATTAATTCCTTCTCTATTCAAACTATATAATTGCATATTCAAATCATCCAATGTAACAGAAGTTCACAATGGATCAAGGAATAAACAACACAAAAGCTTTTAAAAGTAGAATTCAAATATATTCAATCTAATATCATCAATCAAAACATAGTTTTGAATCAAATAAAATAAGACATCATAATTAAACTACAAGTTTCATCCCTTAGCCTTAGCTAAGAGATTAGCTTGACATTTTTTAAAACAAAATGTTTGTATATATCAATGAACGAGCACAAAGGCTATATAGGGACTATCTTCGAGAAGGGCCTACCACAAAAAGAGGATAGGCCCCCCTATCATATGAGGGAGCATGAAACAGAAATATAAGAAGAAATGAAAGAGGGGACTGGAATAAGGGTCAGGCAACGCGCAGGTTGTCCAGGCCCACTCTATCAAGAAAGAGAAGACCACAGATGGAAGAGGGGAGGTCCTCCTAAGATCCGAAGCACCGATGGGCTTGACTTTCACTACCCAGTTTGGCCAGCCCATCAGCAACCGCATTGGCTTCTCTAGGGGTATAGGACACGATCACTTCCAAGTTACGCATACATGCCTCGATTCTTGTCTTCCAGTACCATATCGACTAGGAAGACACTAGTTTATTAGAGAGGACCCTCACCATTGAATCTGAATCGCTAGCCACCTCTATCTTAGAGTACTCGAGTTGGGTGTACAAAATGATGCCGTCTAGGATGGCCTTTATTTTAGCCTGAGTGTTGGAGCCGAAATTGTACCTAAAAGAGAAACCAAATAAGAACATGCCTCTGGAATCTCTCTCGATACCTCCGCCTCTGAAAAGACCTGGGTTCCCTCTCGCTGATTCGTCAACGTTGAGCTTGATCTAACCACTTTAGGGTTTGGTCCATTTGACCACTTCTACTCTTGGATGGATGGGGGTAGTTATAGGGATGCCCAGCAGGCTAAGTATTTGGATTGTGGTCCTCTTAATGGGCTTGGGAGTGGGCAAGATGAAGCTGGCCCATTTAATCCAGAAGAGAGTACCGGATATGATATCTAGAATGCGAATCTCAAGATTATCAAAGTCAGCTTTGTTTCTAGCCTTCCATAGTTCCTAAAAAATAAAAATGGGAATGAGGCCTTTGAGAGTAGAATGCGTAAAAGAGGTTAATGACCACCATTGGCTGGCCCTACAGGAAGCAGAGGAGGATAACAGACCTCGTATGTTGTAGGCCTGACTGAAGAATTCCCAGAGATGGGTAGCCGCACCTCCCATATAAAATAAGTGGTCGATAGATTTAGAATCAGGATTAGCTGGCGATGGACAGCAGGAGCATTTGGAGGCCATGCTCACACCTTTACCTTAGAGCCTATCATCCACTGGGACAGCCCTATAGAAAATTTTCTGGGTTAAAAGGGAGAACTTTGGAGGGATTTTATGATGTCATACCCATTTGGCCCATGATTCCTTTAAAGCAAACAGTCTAATGCTTTGCCAGGCTAGAGCAACCGAGAGATCTCCATTGGGTGCAGCTAGCCATATTCTCTTGTCAATAGCCTCAGAGGTGCAAATCCCGTCCTCTATCACGTGATCTAAAACTGTTGGCAGCAGAAATCTGCTAACTGTGGGACGCGATATCCAGCCCTCTATATTGATAAATCCTGAACTTTGCACAGCTAAGGCGTGACATCAGGGGGGTGAAGAGACCAATCCCTTAGGGGGCTGATGCCCATCCAATCTTCCTTCTAGAAGTTTGGTTCTCCTAGGCCGACCAACCAGTGGGAGTGGGCCACCACATAGGGGAATAAACTGTTGATTTTCTTCCAGAAGGGGGAGGCCGCAAAAGTGTTGCTCGATCTGAGAGCTTGGGTGATGTCCACCAAAAATTAGACTTCATGAATCTACACCAGCAGCTGTAGTTTCCTCTGTAGAGCATTGTCCAGGCTAATTTCATCCTAAAAGCTTTCATAACAGATTTTAGGCTCCTGAGATCTAAACTTCCTTTTGATTTGGGGAGGGATAGTTTCATCTAGATTCTCTAGTGGCATCTTTTCTTAGTGTTGTCCCATCCCAAAAAGAAATCAACAAAGATCTTCTCAAAATCCACCAAAATACTGATGGGGACATCCATGGCTACCATCGTGTGGATGGGAATGCTTGCAAGCACATAATTGATGAGCGTGAGCCTACCAGCTTGCAACAGGATTCTATTTTTCCAATTTGCAATCTTAATATGTATCTTCTTAAACAGGTTCTGAAAATACGCCCTCTTGGGCCTCCCTTAGAAGATTAGGACTCCAAGGTAAGAGAATGGAGTTGCTACTCGTGAGAAGCCTAGGATAACAGCGGCTACTCTACGACAAGGTTCTAAGAAGACTGCTAATGGAATGAAAAAGCTTTTATTTGGATTAATTTTCTGGCCCAAGCTACTTTCATAATTGTTGAGGAAACTTTTAATGCTTCTCAAGGACTCACAGCTTCCATTCACAAATAGAATCGTATCGTCCACAAAAATAAGGTGAGAGACTCTCTGGTAGTTAGATCGGGTTTTGAAAGGCTGACAGAGACCGCTTGCTACTAGTTAGTTGAAACCTCAGCTAAGGACTTCAACTGCCAAAATGAAGAGGCTAAGAGAAATTGTGTCACCTTACCAGAGACTCGTTGAAGATTTAAAGAAACCGGCTGCTTCTCCGTTGACAAGAACCGAGAACCAACAATTAGACTAGCAACTTTCCACCATGAGAATCCATTTTGGGTCGAAGCCGAATCTGGAGAGCATCCCTTTCAGGAAGGCACAATCCAGTCTATTGTATGCTTTCTTCATGTCAAGTTTCAGCAGAATGTTGCCACCTCCAACTTTTATGTTAATATCGCAAAAGAATTCCTGCACAAGAGCGCAACACTCTGCAATGGACCTATCCTACACAAAAGCACCTTGTGTGATGGAAACTATCTTGGGAAGGATGCTTCCCAATCTGATAGTAATGATTTTATAAGTGAGGATTTTATAGACAAAGTTACACAAGC
The DNA here is from genome assembly GCA_030180095.1 of Magnolia changhungtana. Taxonomy (NCBI): domain Eukaryota; kingdom Viridiplantae; phylum Streptophyta; class Magnoliopsida; order Magnoliales; family Magnoliaceae; genus Magnolia; species Magnolia changhungtana. The sequence goes on from JASAUF010000474.1 coordinate 5,524,044, forward strand.
TGATAGGTCTGAAATCAAAGAAAGTTACAGGAGTGTTTATCTTAAGAATGAGGCAAATGAGAGTCATGGTGAAGGATCGAGGGAGATTTCCACCGCTGAAGAAATATCAAGCTACCATAAGTAGATCCAGACCCACTATATCCCAACATTCTTGGAAGAAGGCCCCCGAGAATCCGTTCGAGTCGGGCGCACCATTCGGTGAAAGGGCCTTAACTGGTGGGTGAATTTCTTCAAGCTCTTGGATGAGGTAACTATTATATTGCAAGGACAATGAGCTAGGGATGGTGCCAAGAAGCTCTCCCAGACTGGTTACAGGGCCAACCTGGAGGAGGTTCTGAAAGAATTCTGATGCAGCCCTTTTGATGTTAGCTTGATTAGATAGCACCCCCCCCCCTTCCACCTTAATCTCCTAGATTTTTGCTCTTCTGGTTCTACCCATTGTTGTAGCATGAAAGAATTTGGTATTACAGTCACCTTCCTGCAGCTAGTGGGCTCTAGCTTTTTTGTTTCCAGAACGTTTCTTCACATAGCTCTAGATGGGCCAACCTTTCTCTGTTACTCAAGACTGCATTTAGTGTGGTAGGATTTGTCAAATTCTGGGCAGCATCTTCTGCACGGTTGAGGTTTGAAGTTGCAATGTTTAAATTTCAAAAAATGTTCCCAAAAACCTCCTTGTTCCACTTCTTTAGAGCACACTTGACATACTTGAGCTTGTAAAGAAGAACCTGTAGGGGATCTCACGTGAAATCAGCGAACCATACCTATTTAATGAGATCTTGGAAACCATCATGCTTGTAGCACATACGTTGGAATCTGAAAGGTTTTGGGATAACAAGATGGGCTGGAGGGAAGGCCGGAAGAAGAGGGGTATGATCCGAGTTCTGCCGCTGGAGGTTTTTGACTTGGAAGGACAGAAAAGCTTGCATCCAACTGTCGTTACAACACACCCTGTCCAGATGAGCCCGGACAAGGGGTTGGCCTGTCTGACTGTTGCACCAAGTAAAACGATTTCTTGAAAACAGAGTGTCAAAAAGGTATGCATTAGACAACCCCTCAGCAAATTCTAACATGCTCCTAGCATCGAAAGAGGTTGATCCTAATTGTTCCGATTGGGAAAGAACTGCGTTGAAGTCACCACATACCGCCCATGGATATGCGCACCCTGCCCCCAGCTAGGCCATATCAATCCAAAGTTGCCTTCTCAATACTCTCAAGCACCTAGCATAAACAAATGAAACTATCACCTTACTTGGGGCACCTTGGAAACCCACTGCCGTGGATAGCATTTGATTTGAGGCGTCCATCACTTCAGTAGAAAGAAAGGATGCCGAGAACACCCAAACCTTTTTCCCCCGGGAGGCGTTAGATCAAGGAGAATGGTAGCCCAATTTTAAGCCAGTATGGATACACTTATCGTCCTAGAGCATAGGCTTAAGGATTACTAGGATTGCTCGGCGGAATTCCCTGAGAACCCTTTTAATGGTTCTAATAGTGGGAGAATTGCCCACTCTATGGACAAACTTTGGTGATGACTTGCCCCGTCTCTTCAAGCTTCGTACCCTTCCATGCCAGTTTACATCTATTATTCTGATCGACCTCATTCTCTTGTATACATGGATCTGAAATTGATTTCCATTGCTTTTCATGGTAATGGAGTTGTTACCTTTCTCTGGAATTCCTGTAGGGTATGCTTCTCTGTTCGGGTAAGAGTTCAGTTATGGGAGCCGGATCAGCTTCTGACTTAATAGAGTCCTGCCTAGAATTGATATATAGTACATCAGACCTGGCCATATGATGAATTGGTGTTGGAGAAAGGTGGGCCAGGGTGCAGCCCTCATATAGGGGGCTCATTGGATGGTTGTTTGCCAGCACCATGGTGGAGTCCCCTATCTTAGATGTGGGAGAAGTGGCTCTCTGAGATGCGACAGGCGAGGAGTCTTTATCTAAAGTTGGAGAGCCCATCCGGGGTGAGATGGAATGTGTTGAAGGGGCCGAGTAAAAATATGAGGAAAGGTCAACGGCCAACATTCCCTCTCCGCGGGCTTTCGTATATAGGTCCCTCCATTTGGAAAAGAGTTCCATGCCTCAATCTAAGTGTCATCCTTGTCTTCCTTAAAGTTCGCACCCAACTTGAGAGGGTTGTGACCTTCTGATAGAGCTCTCTGGGGGGATGTAGGTGAGTTGAATAAAAGGGCCAGGTGTAGCTGTTGGGATGTGGAGTTTGGATTCACTTGGTAGTTGACTTGGGGAGTAGGAAAAAGGGGCAGCTGAAGGTCAGGTTGCAAGGGTGGGGTGGGGGTGGTTGGATGTGGAGTACTAGCTGGGAATGAGGGGTTAGCCACCTTGGCACTAGAAGTAGTGGATAACTTTGGGCCACATATAGGTGGGTGTCTAATGGGTTGGAGGATGATCGAATGAGTTGTTGCTGAGATGGAGAACTTTGGAGAGCATGCTGGATAGGTAGGAGTAAACAGGAGAGATTTTGCTAGTCTGTAAGAGGTCTAGAAGGGGACAATGTTTGCATTGTATCCTTTGAAGGGGTTGGGTAATAAAAGGCTTTCTCTACCCATTGTTTAGTGGACTTTGTACTTTACATGGCTACCTTACCCAAATCTGCCACCCTGATGGAGTCGACCATTTCGATTGACGGCCATATTGGATAGGTCCTCCCTGCTACTTCTAGGCCTCTTACCGAATAAGTATCTGTACCCGGTTGGATAATGACTTTAATTCTAGCTGCCGCTTAGACTAGACCCAGAAGCGAACCTCTGTCGACCTCCACTACCTTGCCGAAGGTATTACCCAAAGCAACAAACACCAATTCCATCTAGGCGTGAGCAGGAATCCCATGGAGGGGAATCCATATTCCCTCACCTCCAGGAAAATGGTTAGGGGCCTATGCCCCGACCTTCCCTAGACCCATTCTCTTATGAAGGGAATAATCTGAGAAGAAAGATATAAGTTCCAGCCTCGTCTTGAAGATCATATGGAAACAATGTTGGCCCAATCTTGAGATGTCTATGGCCGAGGAAATGTACCTTGACTTTTAGATTTCCTTAGTGAGTCTGATCATGGGCACCTCATCATTCTCAGTGTGGCCCACCAATGCTAAGCTTAGCTACCTTAGTTTCATAGCAACGCTCCTGCTATCCGCTTTGACCCTGAGGTTCATAGTGGCATTCTGTTGATCACCTTGTGGCGTCTGGGGTCTTCTCTGTCTGTTGAGTTAGCAGAGGCATTTTGTCGAACACGTTGCATACTACCATTGGCCGAACCTGAAAAGGCTAAGCTATATGTCCAGGGGGGGGGGGGGGTGAATAGGACTATGCCAAATTAAAAATAAAATCAGCGGAATAAAATTAAACAATAGCCTTACAATTATAAATCAATTATCAATGTTGAAATCAAATCACTTTAATACATAAGTATTGATAGGTTGATACAAATTCAGTTCTAAGGACAACCTTACACCATAATAAACAAGGGCTTATGGTAGGACAACCTTATTTCTAGAACTTCTTTTGAATCAAGAACTCAATTTTAATTGAGATAAACGAATAGTAGAGAATTGAAATTAAATGCAGAAATTTAAATCTAATTTATTACAACAATCTCCACACTTGCTTGAAATGTAAATTGTTACAACATTCACATCCACATGTACATTCTACACAATTGAATGATAAAATATATGAAAATTAAGCAAGCATTCAACTCACAAGGCAAAGAGTTATAGTGGTTCGCCTGTATGTATACCAACTGTTCTTTAACAGCCACACAGAATGCTACTCCACTCCTAATATCCTCACATAGGGGATATTAGCGTTCACTATCCAATAGGTTTTCACAGGTTCACCCAAAACCTTTACAATTGTGTCTTTTTAACTTGGGCTTACACAATCCAAAAACCCACACTTCTGAGTTTTCTGGCTCTCCTCAGATAACTACACAATTTGAGATTTTTCTGGCGAATCCCAAATAAAAACCAAAAAGGAATGGAATTTACAGAATTGTAAAATACCTGGATTTCTCCTCTTGTAGCTGCCCGGAAGAACCAATTAGAGTAGACGTTCGAATATAGAAGTTTAATGTCCACAACTCACTTTAATATGGTTCTAAGTTCTAATTGATTTTAAATTTAAACCAGTTGGGCGTAGCTATATTTGATTTTGATTCCAAGAAGAAGGAATAAGTCAATTCCTCTTTTCAAATCAGATTGGAATACAAAAATAAAATCAAATTAAATAAGATATCAAAAAGAGAAAGAAATTATGTACAAAATAGCTTAAAACTTAAACACAAACTTATCTCAGAGTGGAGCCTTGAATTCACTTAATATTCAATGAAAAACTCTGAAATTCGTGTGCTATTTATAGCAGAAGAAATTCGTCTTTGACTGGTCCTAGGGTCACCACGACTGGTCTTGAAATAAACTGATTTTTAAATTTTTGAGCGCGATCGCATCAGACCGTTTCACAACCGGTCGTAGGTAGTCCACGACTGGTCGAAGGCAGTCCACGACCGGTCGAGACCCATCTACGACTGGTCGTGCGACCCTTGATTTAGTCGCTAGAGTTTGAGTCGAAGCTTTACGACTGGTCGAAGGTCGAGTCGAGACCATCTCACGACCGGTCGAGCAGACTCCAGGACTGGTCGTAGGCGCACCAAAAAAATTCGATAAATTGTAACCATTTTAGGACTGGTCTTGGAATTTCTTAGACTGGTCGAGACAGTACTAGGACTGGTCGAACAGGGTCTAGGACTGGTCTTAGAGTAGACCAAAATCATGTAACAATATTCATTTGGATTATGTATCCAAAGTGACCTACCCTAAGGTCAATCTAATGATCTATCAAACCTGGAACATGAAGTATGGACATTTGAACACTTCACTTGCTTAGACTTTGATATTTATGAAACTTGATTTCTTCTTGATGTAGCTTGACTACTTCAGAAGCTTCAATGTAACTTTAAGTTGTACTTGAGTCCCGCATTTAGATGTGAATCTCGAACTTGCACTTGAACTTGAGTCTTGACCCAGAGTTCTCTTTTCATATTGTAGCTTGAATTATCATGAAGCTTGAAGAATTCTTTGAGCTAGACTTCAAGTGTTGATGATGTGTCTCAAACTAATTTATCAAAATACAAACACACAACATACGGAGACGTTTTGACACACAGAATTTGACAATCAAAGAGGAATCAAATCAAAGCACTTACAGAACCTCTAATGACTTAGACGAAGGACCTCCCATCTACTAGCAACTCACTAGGTGAAAAATGGGAAAAAAAAAAAGGACGGATTTCGAGACGGTTCTGGACCGTCTCTAAAATTGCTTGGTTTAAAGATGCTTTAGAGACATCCGTAAACCGTCTCTAAAATTTTAGACAGCCACTAACCATTCCTAATAGTCTTAAAATTTTGAACGTCCACAAATCATTTAAGACGGTCATTGACCGTCTATATGCGGCCATCTGAGACGGTCATCGACGGTCTTATATGCAGCCATCTGAGACGGTCATTGGCCGTCAGCATTAGAGACGGTCCTTGGCTATCTTTTAGTTGTAATATGACTGTCAAAGACCGTCTCTATTAGAGACGGTCCTTAGCCATCTTATAGCCCTATCAAAGATTGTCTCTACTAGAGACTGTCAAAGACTGTCTTTGTTAAAGACTGTAAAAGACCGTCTCTATTAGAAACTGTCAATGACCGTCTCTATTAGAGACTGTCAACGACTGTCTCTATTAGAGACGGGCGTTAGCCGTCTTATAGCCCTGTTAAAGACCATCTTTATTCTAAAATTTGCTATTTGAAAAAAAAAAAAAATAATTTGTTAAGAAGCTTAGAAAAAATAATTAAGAAATGTTTAAGAAAATTTTAGATTAAAAATAAAAAAACAAATTTTAAAAAATTCTAGATTTTGAAAAAAAAAAATAATTAAGAACTTTGAATAATGTTGATAACTTTGAAAAAAAAACGATTTCGATAAAAAAAATGATATTTTGAAAAAGAAAATATAAAAATTAAATAAAATTGTGAAAAAATTGACAAATCGTAAAAAAATATATATTTTTTAAAAAAGAAAACTAGATTTTGTATTTTGACGAAAAAAATTTAAAAAGTTATATAACAAGATTTCAATAAAAAAATGATATTTTGAAAAAGAAAATTTAAAAAATTAAACAAAATTGTGAAAAAATCGACAATTTGTAAAAAAAATATATTTAAAAAAAAAAAGAAGAGAAAACTAGATTTTTTATTTTGACAAGAAAAATTGAAAAGTTATATAACAAAAGTGAAATAAAAAAAATGATATTTTGAAAAAGAAAATTTAAGAAATTAAATAAATTTGTGAAAAAATTGACAAATTGTAAATAAAAAAAAAATTAAAAAAAATTAAATTTTTTTTTTTAAAAATTAGATTTTGTATTTTGACAAAAAAAAAATTGAAAAGTTAGATAACAGAAGTGAAATATTTTATAATAAAAATGATATTTTGTTAAAAGAGTAAAAATATATACATTTTGAAAAAAATATTATTTTTAAATGGAAATTGAAATTTATCTGTGAAAAATAAAATTACTAAATTATTAGGCACATCCACTAGTTGAACCTTTAATCATTTTTGTACAATTTAATCAGATTAGATTGAAGAATAAATAACTTCAGATGTTTAAATCAAATTTCACTGAAATTGTGTGATCAATCTTGTATGCCTAATATCTTTCTCATATGTAAATTGATTGAGGCGAGTAACTATTCAAATTGAGGGTATTGATCAGTAAAATAGAGTGAACGGACCAGACATGTGAAATGGGCTAAATATTCCGGTCAAAATTGCGACTCAACTTAGTGACCTCGTGAGAACCTAAGAATTGATGTTAGTAAGTTTTGTGGGCCCCATCATGATGTGTGTTGAACATCAACACCGTGGATTTGATGTGTCCCCTTTAGGTTATGAGATATCAAAAATCAAATATACACGAAACTCAAGTGGGCCATACCATCTAAAACTATGTGAAGACATCCTAAAAAATATAAAAGCACTTGGTGGGGCCCACATGAGTTTTGGATGTAGCTGAAAATTAGTCTGACCCCTCAACCAAGTGGGACACACATAATGAGTGGGTTGGATATGTGAATCACATTTAGGCAGGCCCAATATATGATTATGATTTTTTTAAGGAAACCCCTCTCCACTATATTTGGTGGTGTGGCCCACCCAAGTCATGGATTGACTTTATTTTTAAGCTCTTGGCCCACCCAAGTCATGGATTGACTTTCTCCATATCGTTCAACGCTTTTTTTGGATCATTTTAAGATATTAACTAAAAAATGGGGCGGGTTGAAGGCTTAAGTGAACTACAAAGTGGGGATTGAACGTCCGCCATTAAAAATAATATTCACATAAGTTTTGGATCAAGCTGATGTAAGAAATTTAATCTTGTGGAATCGACCATTGATTGACCTTTAACTAAAATTTATATGATTATACTATCTTAGATGTTTATTAATTGAGCCTTTTTCTTCCTTAACAGAATCCATTACTAGATTTTGTCTTTTTTGTGTTCATTCATCTGCTGCCAAGTAAAGGCTTTACGTATTCGATTTTTTCTTCCGTACAAATGGAACACCTTTTCAAAATTTTGAGATGAAAATGGCCTTGAACATTTTTTATATGATATCTTTTTTTCAAATTTTTGAGATGAAAATGGCCTTGAACATTTTTTATACGATTTTTTAAAAATTAAAAAAAAAATGAGATGAAAATGGCCTTAAACATTTTTTATACAATTTCTATTTTTTCAAAATTTTGAGATTAAAATGACCTCAAACATTTTTTATACTACTTTTTTTCAAATTTATGAAATGAAAATAGCCTTGAACATTTTTTGATACGATTTCTTTTATTACTATTTTCTAGTATTCTTCTCTCACCATGATCTCCTGTACTTTCTAAACATGAGGTAAGTAAAGAGATTAAATGGACCACAAAGTTGGCGTACAATAATTCATATCTTTTTGTGTTTTCTCTTCATTCATATCTTTTGATATTATGAACATGTTGGATGTCAAATAAACATTACTATGGGCCCAAGGAAGGTATCAACGGTGGAAATCATTATTCCACACTGTTTCGTGTGGCATGGTCCACTTGAGTTTTGGATTTACCTAAAATTCGGGATCAACCCACACTATTCATCCATTTTTCGAGATCATTTTAAAGAATTGTCCAAAAAATGATTCATATCCAAAAATTAATTAAATGGAGCACACCACAAATAAGGGGAACAAATTAGCTACTCCCCCTTACACCATCCAATGGCTGGTGGTTGGTGCTCTGTGGGCCCCACCATGATGTATGTGTTTAATCCATGTCGTCCATCTATTTGAAGAGATCATTTTAGGGCAATGTCCAAAGAACGAGTTAAATCCAAAGCTCCAGTGGACCCCAGCAAAGATGATGGACCCCAGCACAAACGATCATTTTAGGGCAACCATTTAAAAAAAAAAAAAAAACTTTTGAAGCAGTTGGATTTCAAATAAACATTACGATGGGCCTTAGGATAGTTTCAACGGTGGGAATCACCCTCCCCATTGTTTTTTGTGGCGGAGTACACTACAAATTTTTATCTGTCTCATTCTTTGGCTAATGACTTAAAATGATATCTCAAAATAGATGGATGGTGTGGATATAACAAATACATCATAGGTTTTTATATATTTTTTAAATATTTTATATATAGGGAAAAGGTACAATGCGCTCGAGCTGATTTTAACATCCCCTGAGGTTGAGCTGTGTGGGCCCCACTGTGATGCATTTCGAACATCTACCCCATAAGTCAGATGCACCATTCCATCGTGGGTCTAGGTCTCAAAATCAAGTCAATCCGTGACTTGTGTGGGCCACACCACATACAGAAGTTGAGAGGGGTCGTGCACCATTAAAACATTCATAATCATTTTTGTGAGCCCACTGAGATGTGGTTTGCAAATCTAGCCCATCCATTATGTGTGTCCCACTTGGATTAGGGTTCAGACCAAGTTTCAGAAGCATTCAAAACTCAGGTGGGCCCGACCAAGTGCTTTTATATGTTTTTGGCATGTCTTTACATGATTTTAGATGTTATGGCCCACTTGAGTTCCGTATACGGCTGATTTTTGGGATATCCCATAATTTAAAGGGGACCCATCAAATGCACGGTGTTGATGTTCGAAACGCATCATGGTGGGGCCTACACAGCTCGACCTCATGGGATGTTAAAATCAGAAAAGGTCCTGTATGTCGAGCTCATGGGAACTCCCCCATGAGGTCGAGCTGTGTGGTCCACACCATGACGTGTGTCAAAAATCAACACCGTGTATTTGATGGGTACCCTTTAAATTATGGGATATCCCAAAAATCAGCAGTATACGGAACTCAAGTGGGCCATACCATCTAAAATCATGTGAAGACATGCTTAAAAAATATAAAAGTACTTGGTGGGGCCCCACCTGAAATTTAGATGCATTTAAAACTTGGTATGACCCCTCATCCAAGTGGCACACACATAATGGATGGGTTGGATTTGTGAACCACATCTCTGTAGGCCTAAAAAATAATTATGAATGTTTTAATGGAGTGTAACCCTTCTCAACTTTTGTATGTGGCGTGGCCCACACAAGTCACATATTGATTTGATTTTTAATCCTAGGCCCACCATGGGATGTTGCATTTAACTGATGGAGTAGATGTTTGACACGCATCATGGTGGGGCCCACAGAGCCATACCAAATCTAAAGCGCAAGTGACGTTATTTGGTGTATAGAAACAATGTGTGAGTTTTGTGTTTAATGTAAAATATTGGTGACTCATTCTTAATAATAGTGGCAATGATATATAGAGTTATCCAGACCATCTAAATAATGGGTCTAGTTATTAATGGTTAATATTTAAACTTTTTATCATATAAAACTATCTTAATCATCTATTAAATGGTCCCTTAAATGTAGGGGTATTAATGTAGTTAATGTGCTAACTTATGGAAAACTCACAACTTGCGGATTTGAAACTAACATCTCATTTCGGAAGAGGGATTTAATTCCATTTCCCTCTTCTCATTTCCAATTCCCTCTTTTTTCTAGCGTCGCTGAACTCACTAGAGAATGCCTCCCTGGATGACGGGCTGGAAGCCATCACTCGTCTTCCGGTTCATGGACTCGTTGCGACAGGTGTAGGTGGCGAGTGGACTGTATCTCTCCATGCGTATGAAAAGCTTTTCATACGGATGGATACTCCAAGGTCTGTTGATTTTTATGGATTTTCTTTGTTTCATGTACAATTCCTACAGTTTGGAAGATTAATTTTCTTTTTGTAAATGTAATTTTCGTGACTTCTCTTCCTACGGTTTTAGCCAACATTACCTGGTTGGCTTCTCTGGAGTTGTTATCTAATCTTTTTATCATCTACTAGAGCCATATTTGGACTGATACAGATAACAATCACGCAGGGATGCTTCCTTTTGTTTTTGATGACTCTTTTGGGTAAAAGCTACTTGAATTGATATGAATGCATTTATTTATTTATTTATTTTGCATGTTTAGGGAGCTTTTGTGCAAATTTTCAAGTATTATCTCTATTAAATGCTCTTCTACAGTGCTTTGTTCTCCCCTTGTTTTATATATAATATATTGTCACTTTTTTTTTAAAAAAAAATGCTCTTTTACAGTGTTTACAAAATACAAACATATGGATCTTGCTGAACTAATAATATTGGTAGAATGTAGTTGCTGGTCCTTTTAATGCGGGCTCAGACTCGTCAATGAAAGATGCTACCACCTTTTATGGTTGTAATGTCGCCCAATGTCCATGGTTCTAGTGTTGCATTTTAGTATATTCGGACAGTACACTATTGCTCATGTAGCCATTATTCCCAAAGGAAGAGTATGAGGGCGATGCGTGATCAGATTAGGTGTTGGATTTTAAAATTCCTTGGAGATTCTCTCCGTACTCATTACTTATATGTTATCATTATTATACAACTAATCTTTGCATATATATTGTGATTAATTTGTGATACATGATACAGTACACACCCATACTTGTATTTGGGATTTCTGTGACATTGTGACATGTTGTTATGCTACCATGTCTGCACTGTGTCATATCATCTCCACTCTTTTCTTGTCTGTTATTCTTCCGATCAAGTAAATTTGTTGTTTCTTGATTATTGTATTTTATGAACTTTGCAAATCTATCCGTAGACCTGTTTATTTGATGTTTGAATTGTTCTCTATTGTTATTCTGGTTGACCACATTGATCATTTTTTATTTTTTATTTTATTTTTTTATATAGTTGACAACTATCTATTGTTTTTTTTTTCCCCAAAATTTTGAGTCTCCCTGTAATCTAGATCTGTAGATAAACAGATTAGTGCTTTCCTAAAAAATCTCACATTGTAAAGAGCTCGAAGGATTGAAAAATCTGCTCCAGCGCCATCATATCTTTAACTTGGATTGTTGTCATTCTAAGCTTTTAGATCAGATCTGTAAAAGTTAAAAATTAAAAATTAAAAAGAAAAAATTTAAAAGGGAAAGAGAGCGAGAGCTAGAGAGAGAGAGAGAGAGAGAGAGAGAGAGAGAGAGAGAGAGAGAGAGAGAGAGAGAGCAGCACGAAGAAGATTGATAGCCTGCAAATGCTTCGTATCATGTAAATTTAAACCTAAGAGAATTTGGGTGTTTGCAGAGAACTTGGGGAATGTTTTGAATTGTTTCCCTCTTTCAAATTTCAAGGTTGAATGTGCTGATATTTTATCAGATTGGAGTCGGATTCTGTGGGGAGTTAAATGAACAGTGCACAGAAGGTTATTCTTACTCACTTTTCTTCTCTTCCTAATTGAATATAATATTCTAGCATTTACTTTATCCATATGCAGTTGGTGCCATGTGAAACTAGCTTATTTACTTAACATGCACTTCTTAACTTAGGTAATTGAATATATTGTCAATAAGTGATTTGATATATGACGTAGAATTTCAATTTCAAATGATATATGACAGTGGCCTCTTTTATATCCATTTTCTAAGGAGGAAATTGATATGCTCTAGTTAATAATTATCTAATCAACTTAGCCCGTGGTCCATACATGGTATTTGAAGCAGTTCCATCAATGATTTCATCAAATAGTTTAGGTGAATGTTTGGGCAATTTCCTCTTCTTTTTTTCTTTTTTTTTTTTTCTGAGGCAGATGGGATGCTCCACCTTTTCCCCCAATTGAATAATTATCTGGATGGGTAAAAAATGAAAAGGTGCCTAGCGGCCCCAGACCAAACACATTTGGAGACTGAAAACCAAATAAGAGAAAAATGAAAATTTGCCCACTCCAAACACCTTTGCATTTGGATGTTTCTGAATGAAAACTGAACCAATGGTAATTTGGGTACCAAACTTCCCAGTATGTATTGAAACTAAGTGGAGTTGATCCAACCTTTCAACATCACATAAACTAGGAAAAAAAAAAGGAAAATGGTTCATGCATCCTTTTGAAAGAAAAAAACATCTGAATGTGATTTAAATCACCTATGAAATATGTATTGTCTTGTCTCCTATAAATCAGTTTAGATAAACCTGATTAGCTTGGCTCTGCTGAAATATGCCAAATCTTCGTTTCATAGTTTTTTTTTTCTTTTCTCATGTCATTATATTAATTTCTGAGATTGTTCAATAATGATCGACACAAATCTGGTGCTACAGGCAGATTACAATACACATCAAATGACCCATTTCTTTTTAACAGTCCAACTTCTTCTTCTTCTTCTTCTTCTTTTTAGTACATTAGAAAAACAAACTCAACTGATTTTCCACTCCCACTTAAAAGTTAAACAGTTCTTTAAAACTTGTAAAATCTGGTAAGGATACAGAAAAACATCTATGAAGTTATTGGTGCAAAAGTCTGCCCAAACAAAAAACATCTATGGGTTTTCCATGCTAGTGCGGAATTAGGGGAGAGTCATTTTGCCTATGTTGCAACTAACGATGGCCAGCATGTATCACACAATTGGAGCCCATCATATTGTTGATCAATCTTGTCTCCCCAATATCTTTCTCATTCGAAGCCTGTCGGGTCGAGTGACCGTTTAGAATTTGGATTTGCATAAATTTTGTTGATATATGCAAGCATAGATTTGTGAAGGGGTGTTTGCTGCAATCACTAGTGTTTATAGGCTAATGGATTGTTGGGACACTCCCAGTCTTTTATCTGTTATTTCCTACATCTACTGATGATTTTTTTAAGAAGTGTTTGGAGCCAGATCTGAGCCTACCTACACTTTCAGATCCGATTTCTGTGAACTTGCAGCATCAGACATGGTTAAAAATCAGTTTAAAAAACTTCAATAAATTGGATAATGAAGAGTTTGGCTTTATAAGGTTTTGACTCAGGAAAAAGAGTGAAAATAAAATATAAAAAAATGTAGACATTTGTGTAGGATCAACATCCACACCGTTCCAACTTCTCATCAATGAACAACGACAATAGTCCATCTCTCTTAAATAACAGTCCAATGATTTTTCTAATGAGCTAATTAGGTTTAACTGAAACACACTTTTTTTTGTTAATCTTTCGAAATAATACTAATTTTAAATTAAGACTTTAAGGCCCTGTTTGGTAGACAGTTAAAAATGGATTTGTCCGATTTTTTTTAATAGTAATTATCTATTAGAGATCTTGATCTCTAAAACATTATTACTATTAATTAAAATGGGATTAACTCATTTTTAGGCCTCTACCGAACGGGGCCTAATGCAACTATTCAAGTTTTCTATATAAAAAAAAAAAAGTAAACAGAATTTAAAATGGTGTTTTGCTGAAATGGTGTATTCAAAAATATCATATGCACACGAGGCTAGTATTTACAACCACCTATTTTGATACACAGCCTTCTCCCACATTTGGGAATTAAAAGGGGTTGCGTGTAAATATCAGTTTTGAATGCACATGGTGACAAATATATCTATATCATTGATGAATGGGTGATTTGCTGTGTTATAGCAGCAATTTCGAATCTGAAGCATAAACTTGGTGATCTTCTTTGTGATTTTGTTTTCTTGTTATATTCTTTTGTGGCTTTGCCGCCTTTTTAAATAAATTATCAGTTACAAGAAAAAAATAATATTTGTTAGCTGTTTTACTTCTTTAACCAGCCTGGAGTTGAATAAGGCTCCTTTAATCTCCTTGAAGATATTTTGTTTATTTCTTCATTTTGGAGGGTATGGTGGCTTTATTATTATTATTTATTAGATCAACTTGGTGAACTTTCACCAATTCAACAGTAGACTTGATAATTTCATACGGCTTCTGGAATTTTTATATTTGTAACATCAGCAAAAAAATTCCCCTACTAGAAAGTAATTAATTCAAGCATATTGTAGGAATCTTTCCATTGCAAACATATTGGTTAGATCTTCTTGTAATGTTCCAAAATTTATTCCTTTAATGAATAAAAACAGGCATTAGCGGAACTCATCATCTATTTTTCTGTCCATTGGTTTTGTCTATCTCATGATAAGTAGGTCTTAAATATGCTTTGTTGCTGGGTCAAAGATCCAAATTCTGAGGCATTCACCTGCCAAGGATTTTTGACTATTTGTGGCTTGCAAAAGATGGCATGAAAATGCAGGTCTGGAAATAAAATAAACCACCTTTACTTTTATGTAGTGGCATTTTGTCTTTGTTTTTGTCCAGTATCAATTGAATCCGGGTTTCTCACAGGTGTTCAAAATCTAAAACCATTTATAGTTTAGTGCATAAGTGGTCATCGGCATAACTTTTTTTTTTTTCTGGAGGACATTTGATTCAAAACTCACTTATTGATTGTGGTTAACTGCAGGGTTATAATGGCAATCAATTATGGGACACTGCTTTCACTGTTCAGGCAATAATCTCAACTAACCTTCTTGAGGAATTTGGTCCAACTCTTAAGAAAGCGCATGAGTACATAAAGAATTCACAGGTTTCATTATATTACTTTAGGAGCCGTAGTTTTCTACTCTCTCTCTCTCTCAGTAAATTTTTTAAATCAAGTTGTTTTCAGATATCTTGATCGTGTCCTCCCCTACTTTTTCCTATGACCTGTTCCACTTTGTTTTTGAAGGTTTTAGAAGACTGCCCTGGTGATCTTAGTTTCCGGTATTGTCACATTTCTAAAGGTGCATGGCCTTTCTCAACCAGAGATCATGGATGGCCCATATCAGATTGCACTGCAGAAGGTTTAAAGGTAATTAAACACACTCTTGTGTATTTGATTGATTAGGTGCATGTGTAACTTTTCTGCTTGTGCAGGCTGCACTCTTGTTGTCGCAGATTCCATCAAAAACTGTTGGTGAACCAATCGATGCAAACAGATTGTACGACACAGTGAATGTCATTCTTTCACTACAGGTCTCTCTCTCTCTCTCTCTCTCTCTCTCTCTCTCTCTCACACACACACACACACACACACACACAAAAGCAAACTAATCCATTAGGATTGTCCGGTTGTGGTGATTTTTGGGTGTGGCCCATCTAGCATTGGAATCATCAGATCAATAGTGTGGATCACCAAATGTCAGGGCCCATCCTCAGGTCGTGTATCATGTAGTTCCTTGCCAAGATGTTTTGTTGATCATGTATATACTGTTTTGTTGATCATTGAATGTCTCTTCTGATTAGTATATACTGTTTTGTTGATCTCATTTGACATGCAGGTTGGATTATTATATGATGAGGTTTCTTGACAAAATGTTTTGGATATAACAAGTGATTGGACTGCAGAAGAGAGGCAAATGTTAAGGACCGAGGTGTGTAAATATTTCTACACTAAACTTGTTTTAGTTGGTTGCTGAGGGCCTGTTTGGTTGTTGGGGAATTCATTCTCTAGATTTTATGTTTTTCCCAAGTAATGTTAGAGGTGGCCTAACATTTCCTAGGGAATGATTAAATTTTGTTTGATTGATGTAGCAGGTTTTTACGGGGAAATCTGGGAAAAGACTGAAATTATATTTAAATTCTCTAGGTTTTCCATTCCCCAACTAAAAGTGGGGCAAGTTTTTGGAGGAAAAGCTGGGAATGGAATTCCTAGGAATGTAAAAACCAACAAAAAGTGTGCACGAACACGTCTTTTGTAAAAACTAGGGAATTTCTAAGTCAAGAAATATAAAAAATAATGACCAAACACCCCCTGAGTTTCTTTGACATGCATCACTATGAATGATTATTTTTAAGATCTGATTGAACCAAAAAGTTAGATGGTTGACTGCTTAACAAATTTGTTGCTCTTAGAAGAGCAGTAGGCAAAACTTTGACAAAAATCGTTGTAGTAAAAAGTAGTAAAAAGTGTAATGCTCGGGTCCTGAAAAATAAGAATGAATTGTACAAAAAATGATAAAAGTAATTTTATTTGTTAAATAGACACTAGAGATGACTCGTTGATTGTAATCAACCTATGTAAAAGACTATCAGATAGCAGTTAATTGTAATTAAACTATGTAATAGTCTATTATATTACACCTGAGGAAGTTTCATGTTCTCATTAGTGGCCCAACCAAGATAAAGGAGGGTTGTGGCATAAATACCTGCCTATCTTGATCATCCAAATCATGCTGGATGTGGAAATTGGCCTGAAAAGCCTTACCCTTAGATTGGTGGCTATTAAACAAATGGGTTCAATGAAATTGGTAAGATCCAAATTGCATGGGAAAATTTCAGCAATCTTGATTGTGTATTTCATGATCCCATCTCATTTAGTTAGCATTTGATGCTTACTTTTATTTACCATTTGTTATTTGAACTTTGTCTGGTGATCTTGTTATTCTAATCTTGTTACTATCTAGACTCTCGATGACACATTCTAATCTTGTGACTATCTAGCTTCCTCATATATTACTAGGCAACACAATATCATTTCTTTCTTTTAACTGTAATTCTTCTTTGACTGTTTTAGATCAATAAGGGACGTCACCGTATTCAAGGAACGGTTTCAACATGACAACGATGGTAAGCTTAACTCTAAATATCACCTTTATAATAAGAATTTGTGCTCTTTATTGTCTGTTTTCGAATTGTAATTTTTTATATAATTGACACCTTTTATCTTGGAATATGATCTATGAAGTAGCATATGAACGCAATCCTTATCAAAATCCACACCTAGGGGAGCACAAATAAGAGGATTGATCTTAACAGTATGGTCGTCATGGACAGAAAATGCTTACAATGAATGTTATGAGTACTTGGTAATTTTGGAGTCCTTGGTTAGGGTTTGGGCTGAAAGTACGAGTGTTGGAGTCGACACTTTCGGAGTCTGAACTCATTCTTTTGAAAAATAGAAAAATGGGAATATTAGTAAATATGGATTTTCTTGTTAAGAAGAAAATGGAAGATGGATTGAAAAAACATAAAAGAGATTTTTTTTTCTTCTTTTTTGCTTCAAGAGAAAGAGACAGAGAGGTGAGAGTGGGGAAATCAAGGGAGAGTAGGGGAATGAAGTGGCCGCGTGAGATTTAAAAATAGCGAGTGTAGTTTGGTTTGAAAATGACGTTTCGCATGAGTGGCTTTCATTTCTTTTAAGACAGTAATTTGATTTTACTGAAGACAATTGAATTACATAGGCAAGTGTTTAATATAGGGAACTTCTCTAAAAATGTTATTCTGATAACTAACCTGATGAGAGTAATTTGTGGTTCAGTTCCTGGACCAATCTCTCTATTATATTCAAAGAAAATCACATTTTTCTTCATGTTTCTTACATAGTTCTCTGTCCTATTTTTGTTTGACTTGAAAGTAAAGGTGATGCATCTTCTTATTTATTCAATCATGGAATGCAGGATGTTACCGTTAAGGTTCTTACAGATCAAGACTTTCATGAGGATCAACTGAATGACTTTCTAAGGGAGGTATGCATTTGAAACATTGCTAATAATGTACTTTGAAACTGTACCCATTTATGTATTCGGATGTGCGTCGAAGCTATCCAGATGTTAGCGGGGTCCCCCATTGTTATTTATGATGTATTCATTGGATGCCATTTGGACAAAGCGTCGAAGCATCCAAATGTGCGTCGGAGTTATCGAATGCTAGCCAGGTGGGTCATTGTTATGACCATGATGAAGCTGTCCATTTCCTATAGATAGCATTGGAAGGGCCTGGCCAATTGGAGCAGGCCGTGTTTATATCTGTATTTGCAGGGACCATATTCTTAACCTATAACCTAAACCTATTCTCAAATCCCAAAACCTAAACCTACACCTAATACTAATCTCAAATACCTAAACCTAAATCTACACCTAATCCTAATCTCAACTCCCTAACCTAAACGTAAACCTAAACTTGAAAACCCAAACCTAAACCCGATCCCGAACTCGAACCCGATTTCTAAACCTAAACCTTAACCTATTCTCAATTCTCTAAACCTATAGCTTATAACCTAAACCTTAACCTAATCTAAACCTTAACCTAAACCTAAACCTAAACCTAAACCTATAACATATAACCTAAACCTAAACCTCAAACCTAAATGTATTCTCAAATCCCTAAACCTAAACCTACACCTAATCCTAATCTCAACTCCCTAACCTAAACCTAAACCTAAACTTGAAAACCCAAACCTAAACCCGATCCAGAACCCGAAACCCGATTTTTGAAACCTAAAACTTAACCTATTCTCAATTCCTAAACCTATAGCTTATAACCTAAACCTTAAACCTAAACCTAAACCTATAACCTATAAACCTAAACTTAAACCTAAACCTAAAACTACACCTAACCTATAACTCTCTAACGTAAACTTAAAACCTAAATGTATTCTCAAATCCCTAAACCTAAAACTACACCTAATCCTAATCTCAACTCTCTAACCGAACCTAAACCTAAACTTGAAAACCCAAACCTAAACTCGCTCCCAAACCCGAACCCGATTTTCTAAACCTAAACCTTAACCTATTCTCAATTCCCTAAACCTATAGCTTATAACCTAAACCTAAACCTTAACCTTAACCTAAACCAAAACCTATGACCTAAAACCTAAATGTATTCTCAAATCTCGAAACCTAAACCTAATCCTAATCTCAACTCCCTAACCTAAACTTGAAAACCCAAACCTAAAACCCGATCCCGAACCCAAATCCGATTTCCTAAACCTAAACCTTAACCTATTCTCAACTCCTAAACCTAAACCTACACCTAATCCTAATCTAAACTCCCTAACCTAAACCTAAACCTAAACTTGAAAACTCAAACCTAAACCCGATCCCGAACTCTAATTCCTAAACTTAAACCTTAACCTATTCTCAAATCCCTAAACCTAAACCTACACCTAATCCTAATCTAAACTCCCTTACCTAAACCTAAACCTAAACTTGAAAACCCAAACCTAAACCCGATCCCGAACCCGATTTCCTAAACCTAAACCTTAACATATTCTTAATTCCCTAAACCTATAGCTTATAACCTAAACCTAAACCTTAACCTAAACCTATAACCTTAAAACTAAAACCTATGACCTAAAACCTTAACCTATAACCTATAACCTAAACATATAACCTATAACCTAACATTAACCTAAACCTAAAACTTAAACCTTAACCAATAACCTAAAACCTAAACCTAAACCTAAAACCTAAATGTATTCTCAAATCCCTAAACCTACACCTAATCCTAATCTCAAACTTCGTAACCTAAACCTAAGCCTAAACTTCAAAACCCAAACCTATACCCGATCCCGAACTCGAACCAGAACACGATTTCCTAAACCTAAACCTTAACATATTCTCAATTCCCTAAACCTATAGCTTATAACCTAAACCTATAACCTTAAAACCAAAACCTATGACCTAAAACCTTAACCTATAACCTATAACCTAACCTTATCCTAAACCTAAAACCTAAACCTTAACCAAGAACCTAAAACCTAAACCTAAACCTAAAACCTAAATGTATTCTCAAATCCCTAAACCTAAACCTACACCTAATCCTAATCTCAACTCCCTAACCTAAACCTAAACCTAAACTTGAAAACCCAAACCTAAACCGATCTCAAACCCGAACCCGATTTCCTAAACCTAAACCTTAACCTATTCTCAATTCCCTAAACCTAAACCTTAACCTAAACATAAACCTTAACCTAAACTTAAACCTATAACCTTAACCTAACCAAACCTAACCTACAACCTAAACTTATATCCTATAACCTAACCTTAACCTAAACCTTAACGTATAACCTAAAACCTAAACCTAAACCTAAAACCGAAATGTATTCTCAAATCTCTAAACCTAAACCTACACCTAATCTTAATCTCAACTCACTAACCTAAACCTAAACCTAAACTTGAAAACCCAAACCTAAACCCGATCCACGAACACAGAACCGGTTTCCTAAACCTAAACCTTAACCTATTCTAATTCCCTAAACCTTAACCTATAACCTAACCTAAACCTAAACCTATAACCCGCATGTATAACCTAAACCTATAAACCTAAGCCTAAAACCTAAACCTAAACCTAAAACCGAAATGTATTCTCAAATCCTTAAAACCTAAAACTAATCCTAATTTTAACTCCCTAACCTAAACTTAAACCTAAACTTGAAAACCCTAACCTAAACACGATTCCGAACCCGAACCCGATTTCCTAAACCTAAACCTTAACCTATTCTCAATTCCCTAAAGCTATAACGTATATACTATAACCTATAACCTAAACTTATAACCTATTGCCTAAACTTAACCTAAACCTAAACCTAAATGTATTCTCAAATCTCTAAACTTAGACCTACACCTAATCCTAATCTCAACTCCCTAACCTAAACCCGATCCCGAACCTGAACCCGATTGCTGTAATAATGTAGCCCAATCACATGGCAACAAACAAGAATGTATCCCTTTTAACACATGCTCCTTTTTACAAAGCTTTAATTTTTATTATTGTTTCTATTAAATGAAACACTTTTTTGCATTATTTGCTCATATTAGTTTTATTTTAACGATCAGTTTTATTTTAAAAAAGTGTCCACTGTTTTAGAAGAAGTTTCTGTAATTCTTCATGATTCTGAATTATAATGTTTTGTTGGTTAAATATTTTTTTATTAGATGAAAGACAAAAAGAAAATTGTTACTGATTTTTTTTCCTTTTTTTTTTACATATAATGTTAAACTTGTATGTATTATGCATGGATGAATGTAATGTGGATAAGATTGTTTGTGTTTAGATGGATGTAGTTTATGTTTGATGGATTTACGTAGTTTGGGTTTAGATGGATGTGAATGTGAATATGATGAAATATATTGTATAACATGTGTATATCAGGAAGAATACGATGTAACAAGTCAAATTTGAAAATGTCCTTTAAGGGTCATAAGAGACTGCTTATAGCAGTTCTTTTAAAGGATGGTCGATGACCGTCCTTTTAAAAGACGGTCCATAACCGTCCTTTGAAGGCTCATGAGAAACGGTTCATATCAGTCCTTTTTAAAGACGGTCCATGACCGTCCTTTAAAAGGACGGTTTATGGCCGTCCTTTGAAGGCTCGTAAGAGACGATCCATGACAGTCCTTTTTAAGGACGGTCCATGACCGTCTTTTTAAAGGATGGTCTCTGGCCGTCCTTTGAAGGCTCGTAAGAGACGGTCCATGATAGTCCTTTTTAAAGACGGTCCATGACCGTCCTTTTAAAAGACGGTCCATGGTCGTCCTTTGAAGGCTCATAAGAGACGGTCCATGACAGTCCTTTTTAAGGATGGTCCATAACCGTCCTTTTTTCGTCAACAAGGACACGTTAAAATTTAACGGTCCATGACCATCCTTTTTGGTCATTTGAGACGGTTTTTTACCGTCCTTTTTTTGCTGTTTTGGCGTAGTGACTCCTAGTATCTCTCAAAACATAAAAATATAAAAGCTAGAAAGCAGAAGGAGAAAATAAGAACTAGAAACCTCTCTCTCTCTCTCTCTCTCTCTCTCTCTCTCTCTCTCTCTCTCTCTCCTTACTTTCCAATACCCTAGAAAGTAGGGTAGAGGCCCTTTAATACAAGTTTACAACTGTCTTGGAAGAATCCCACTTAAAATAGGAAACAATTTATGCACTTGTGAAAAATTGCACAAAACTATCGATTGAATATTCGATAGGATTGAGTGCCATCAAGGTCCTTCAATAGGATCAAAACCCCTACAATAAAATTGAAGAATGTGCAAAAAGTCTCCAGTAAATAAACTTTAAAATTCTGGAGTTTCTCGATTAGATTAAACTCCCATCGAGTCTAATCAAAGGTATATCGATAGGATTAAAGAAATAGTCCAGGATTAAAGAAATAGTCCAGCAATCAAGTGATGAAATTCTGAAGTCTTAGATAGGAGTCTGAGTCCCATGAAGCCAATCGAGGGACCGTCGATGGAATCAAGGTCTTATTGAGAAATGTTGTTTTCTTCAATTTCTTCATTGCACTTTAAATCTTCAATCTTTTACTTTTAGCACATGGTTCCTTGGTCCTTTCGCATTTCAAATCTTCCCTTTTAATGCTCAATTATTCAATTCTTCAACTTTAATTCATTGAGCATCAATTCACCATTTTAAGTACAAATTGGTCTCGAACTTTGAAATTCTTCTGAATTTTGAAAACAACTCTAATTAAGTCTTTTTAACACTTAAATGCATGGGAAAGCACTATGAAATAGGGAATAAATATGCAATATTTAAGCCTCAACACTTTGGAAAAATTATGTGTAAGATTTACTAATTTTGGATCTCCATAGTGTTCAAGGGGTTAGGCCAGAGGGTTATGGATGCATACATAATGTGTCTGCCATTGATGTCGGATTGGAGCTTGTCGTAGAAGAGATGACCTTACAACCTTCCGATCCATGTTGATCTTCTGTATATGGGGATTTTGAACCTTCAATTGATCAACCGGAAAGGGGACCAAGTATATAAGCTATGAATGAATGTGGAGAAACCCCACCCGTCACCGGATTCTCCACAACCTATTAGTCCTCTGCGCCTCTCTCTAGAATCCAAGAAATGTTATAGCTAATTCAAACTCAGATACATGAGTTGAATATGGAATTACTGGGGTGCACGTTAGATCCGTGTATATCACACCTTAGGTGGGCCCCATCGATTCTCATTTCACTAATCCAAGTTATCAAAATCCTCTACATTGTCACAAGTACCTCATGTAACCCACCATAAGGTTAAATTTCAACATTTTCACCACTTAGGTCATATTTGGTACAAAGATATGTAAATGATTGGGTTTACTTAGTCATTAACTTTATGAGCTCGAAAATTTACCATATATTTTAATGGATCATTGGCAGTATCCTGTATAATCTGGACCATTAGATTACATGGGACTATAATAGTTATCACTACATTTCTCGAAGTACGACCAAGCATGACCACAAATATTGGTATTCATAACAACATGAATACCAATTGCACGGACATGTAGTATAAAAATCCCATGCCAAATATAAACTCTCATGTAGACCTTCAAGAATAATGTAGAGTGGGTCGCAGACAGTTTCATGGCCAAGATGGATCAGAAAAGGCCCGGTCGACGACAGAAGTGATCCGAACCGTCGGACCTTAGATTGGACGTATCTCACAATCCAGAATGAATTAGCTGACGTAAAATATATGATTTTGGGGTAGAACGATCTACTTTAGCCAACCAACCCTGCTACGCCAGGTTACAACCCCCGGAATTGTGAAAAACCCCTGGATCGACGGTCATTTCCCTGTTTTAATTTCATTTTTACTATAAATAGTAAGTTTTAGTTTGGTTATAACTCTTCATCCATCAGGCTTTAGGAGTTGCGCCCAGCGTGAAAAGAGCTTAGAATAATTAGGAGAATGGTTTGGTGAAGCCAAATAGGACACTTACTATTTTTGGCCGAAAACTTTGAGCACTAGTAGACATCACGACCGTCTATAAATAGTAAGTTTACTATTTATAGTAAGTCGTGAATTCTAAGAGTTTTAGTTGTAGTTTGATTCTGATTTCTTTCCCATTGCTTGGTACCCCTATTTAAAGGGTTGTGAACTCATTTTTATTCATCAATTAATCAATTTCGAATTTATTAGAATTTATTTCTATTTTCTGCTTTCTTTCCTCGTGGATTCGAGAAGTATCTGTGAGGAGTCCAGAGAAGCTCCGTGGATTCGGAGTATTTATCCTCATCACGTTCATCCCTGCGTCAAAGAAGTCATGCCATCTCTATTAATATATGCCTTACACTATATATATATATATATATATATATATATATATATATATATATATAGGCAGACCTTACTATACATTTTATCTCACGCATGCACATTAATTTACATAATGAACATGAATCATAACAACATAAACCCAAATCATCAACTTGAACCTTAATTAATTAACTAGAATGCGTATGCAACTATATTTGTATACTTCCACTCACCCTAAGCATACTCAAAGAGATGATACCTTTTATCAGTCATGATCTACAGATGTTTGACTATTTAAAATCCTCTCATTTTCCTTTAACAAAGAATTGTAAGCATGTGTTCTTTTATTCTTGTCTTTATTCAAATGAATGCTATACGACAACATGTAATACCTTTGTGACAGGCGTTAACATTTGCTTTTAATGGATGAAGACGTATTGCACTCCATTTTCACAGTGACGTTCAAACAGTGAAATAAAATTTAAAATAGACTTTTCACTGATGAGACACTCAATGTAATTTAAATTATTCATCCAATAAGTCCCACCTCACTAATGTAGCTATATTGAGCTTAATACCTTATCACCTTATGTGTCACCTATTCATAGATTCCAACTTAAATTCACAATTTCTCCCAAGTATTTTATTTCATGGTTTCTATAAGGCCAAATGTAGGCCCCAACTTTCACAATGCTTGAAACCAACAACCAATGCTCTCTCATCAATCAAACAATTAGAGAAAACGTTCTGATTTTGAGAGAGAGCTTCAGGTTGTGTATATCATGATTTTCTAAAATTTGAGACAAATGTCTCTGATCCTTTAAGAGTCAAACTTTCGTAACTTCCCCTTTTTTTAAGTCGTAATAGGTACAGTGAGACTTAAAAGATAGTGCTCTTTTGGTGCAATTTTTTTGTGCATAATCTTTTAAGAGTGGAACTTTTATTGACATTTATCTTACTTTTGTTCTTGTTAGTAATTTACATCATCATCATTCTCATCCACATTCTAACACATGATTGGAGTATCGAGGCTTAAATCAATATTTGAATTTAAAACCAATATATATATTTTATGTTCACAACTTACGTGACATAGAATAAGAAAATATTTCAACAGATTCAAATGTAAACTAATTTCTATATTTAATAGAAAAAATTAAAAATTTAAGCATTGATCTTCTACTTATTGTCATCCCTATGATAACATAGTGTTCCATATCACTAGGTATTTGGCTCCTTACATACCTCTGCATAGAATTTGAGAACTGAGTATTGACCCTTAATTTATCCACAACAACACAATGCATATAAATTAAATATTAGCGTCCATCAATTTATCAACCGAGTTTTCAACAAAGAGTCACGATCGACCGTCAATAGCCCTCGATCGACTATGAACATTACAGTGAGTTCCAGTTGACCCCCGGAATTCCATGGTTAACTCTCAAACTTTGCAGTAGCAAAATGCAAGGCATTCTGCAAAACAATACAACAACTTTTACCTTTTTCTTTAAAAAAAAAAAAAAAAAAAGATCTTCTTAAGATAAGCCTTATATAACAGAAATAACATGGCCCAACCATCTAGCTTTTATCATTCAACTTTGTGCCATCATTTGCCACTTCTTCTTTACCTCTATTGCCATGCACTACACCAAAATCGTGTTTCTGGTACGGCTAGATGTTTGGTTCAGAAACGGCTTAGAGCCGTTTCTGATCTAAAACGGTAACGAACCGTACTCGGCTACTTGCTGTTATACTCTGTTGTTTCCATTTTTTTGTTGGTGTGTCCTAATTGAGTGTTTTATGTTCTT
This sequence comes from Magnolia changhungtana, assembly GCA_030180095.1. Lineage (NCBI taxonomy): Eukaryota > Viridiplantae > Streptophyta > Magnoliopsida > Magnoliales > Magnoliaceae > Magnolia > Magnolia changhungtana. The sequence goes on from JASAUF010000474.1 coordinate 5,550,064, forward strand.
ATGTATTACAATTATACTTTATTGTTTTATTTTGAAACAGATGGACGGAATGGATTATATTAATAACCTCTGAGTGGACCCCACATAGCCTGAGAGCCATGTTATTGTATATACCGTAGACTACCGAATATGTTTCTTCATTTCCTTACACCAAAATGCCCTAAATCCCTCTCATTTCCTACCGCATCGCCATCAGCGTCTCCCTCTCCCTCTCCCTCTGTCAATCTCCCTCTCCCAATCTTCCTCGATCTCCCTCTCCCAATCTCCCTCTCCCGATCTCAATCCTCTCTCTCGATCTCCCTCTCTCTCTCGATCTCCCTCTCCCGATCTCAAGCCTCTCTCTCGATCTCCCTCTCACTCTCGCTCCCTCTTCCTCAATCTCCCTCTCCCTCGATCTCCCTCTTCCGATCTCGATCCTCTCTCTCTCGATCTCCCTCTCCCTGCAACATCCCTCTCCCGATCTCCCTCTCCCTGCAACATCCCTCTCCCTGCATTTCCTCTCATATGAAAGATGTAATCGTGCATTTGAATCTGTGGAAGAAGGTAATGTGACGTCTGCTTACTCCATGAAATTGAAATGAAATCTTCTAGAATCTCTCATCATGAATGTACATGTTATAATCTTCCGATAGATATTTGTTTTGGTGTATTTATAAATGTTTATGAACATGTAGTTTTGCATTTTGTAGGGTTTTCAGACTGTTTTTATCCAATCTGGAAATCTACTCGAGTTAGAAGAAAGTAACTAAAAGGATAACGAATAATACATATCTGCCATTGGCTTGGCAATTATTTTTGAATTAGAGGTTGTTGGATCGAACTCTACCTGATAGAGTTGTTTTTCTTTTTAAAAGAAAGCAAATGAACACCTTAGTTGACCGGGATTTCCCAACTGGTCTCGACTGGGATTCTCTGGTCCAGTTTAGGTTTCAAACACTGCATTAAACTGAATTTTTTGGCTTAAAAGATGGCTATTTGTTCCATCTGACACTTGGAGTGGTGCAAGTTTTTTGGAACTGCATTATCGAAGGTCCCATTTTTTAGCCTTGTGTGCGCCAAATCAGTATCCAGATTCAGGTTGGACGTGAAACACTGGGGATGTTGATTTGGGGAGAAAAGCATCCTGCATGGGCAGAAAAATCAGGACATGGAAATGCAACCTTTAAGTGCATGGGGCTGATATTTCTTGTAATTAGGAGTTTGATTTCATTATTCACTTCACTTGGTCACTTTTTAATTAAGAATAAGATATAAAGCTCAGACCACCATTCTGGTTGGATAAGTAGGTCCAAATATCTTTTAGATAAAATAGTAGAGACCTCACTGTTCTCTTAGAATTTTTCTACAAAGTCCTTTGGATATATCAATTCCTGACATTTTTTATTGCACAGTTTAAAAACTCACTGACTCGACTCGAAACTCGAGGGAGTAAACTCTGACTTGCTAAGATTTTTAGCTGCATCACTAGGAAACTTGGTTGTGGCCAGGACTCGACCTCACTGAGATTGTATCCTATTTTTGTTTGATAGATTTTGACTCTAAATTTTTATTTTTCAGAGAAATCAACAGTAGAGAATGCAGGACAAAGTCAACATTGACCCATGGTAGTCCAGGTTCAATTCTCTCTACCTTGTTAGGCATCTGTATACTTGGGTTTATTTTCATGGTATTTTGATTATTTACAATGGCACCTTCTTTATTATTATTTTTTTCCCCTCGTCTTTTCTGGTGGCGATAAAGCAAACATGTTCTACATGATAAATACAATTACTAACTAGACAATGTATTGTGCTTGTATTCCATTTATCTGAAAATGGCTTCCAGTTTTCCCATTCCCATCTACATTTGGCTAGCATTTCTCATCTTTGCTTGGGCACTTGAATGGATTATAGGTGGTTGCTTTTGAAAAAGAGAAACTTTAGATACTCTGGCAGTGTGATGGATAATAAGTACCAGTTTAGATGAAACTAGAAATTACTCTTATTTGCTCGTCCAACTATTGTATTTCCTGACATTTATGATAGGGTTAAATAGATAACATCCAATAGTCTTATTTTAAAAAACAAGCGTCCACTTTGTACTATTCAACCCATCTGGTTTTTAGCCTATAACTTTGCCACAACTGTTCTTGCATAATCTCATAGTTTATTTTTTTATTTAATATTTGCCACATGTATCATTTCTAAGTGTCTGCATATCAAATGTTATATCCAGCCAGAGTATCAAATAACATTCCCCATTGGATAAAGGCTAGTATCCATTTAATGTTCTAACTATTACACCCATCTCTTTATATCACATGACATCATCAACATGATTAAATATCTTTCAGTATGTTACTTACCAGAAAAAAAAAAAAAAACATTTTTTTGCCTACTTTTGAGGTTTTTATGCTTCCAATGGCATATTATTTCTATTCTCAGTTAGGACTGTGTAATTATGGATGATAGGTTATGCTTTGAACTTCATTGATCTAGTGAAAAATGAGAGTTTCATTGATGTAGGTCATACTTGTACATAGGACCAGTTTGGCGGTTGTCCATTGTTTTTTATGGTCCACATGATGAGGCCAAGCAATGAGTGCATCATCACAGTTTTTGCATTTATGTATTTCTATTTTGTTCATGAATTACTTTATTATGAATAATTGCACATCATTTTTAGGCTTTAACCAGAGATTTAATTGATTTCCTCTATGTTCTTTGGATGGATTGTTCAACAGCTAGAGTCGAGGGGGTGTTATCCATGGCATTGTCATTCATTGATGGGGATTCAATTATATTTGGAGATTTAGGGTAATGAGCTATTTTTCATAGCCCTATGGGAGTTGTTTACACATTTATGAATAAAAATAAAAATAAAAATAAAAGGTATTGGTAATGATCTAGACTAGTAGTCCCTCGATCATTATCCTACCTTAATGCCCCTTCACTCAAGAATATATATATAATGAATCTAGAGGAGAGTGGATATGTAAGAAATGGCAGAATTTTTGGAGTAAATATCATTGGCCTTGTTTTGCTGGCCCTGAATTGGTTTTGTTTGTTGAATATTTTAATTGACTTAATAAGGTGGTTATATCCTACAAATTATTTCATGTTTTGAATGTATGGTGATGAGATGCAAGCTTGCCAAAGTACTGTCAGATGCAAAATCTCATAGGTCAAATCATCCGACTTCTTGATGCAACTCATGTGTTTGGAGAAATTAGTTTTTTCTGTTGATAAATACATGTATGTGGTTCACGAATATGGAGGAGAGTATAGTTAGAAGAATCTGGCTTCTTAATGCAATCACACCAAAGATTTTCTCCAAGGCCAATGGTATTTTACATTAAGAAGCAATTTGATAATTCTAATGGAAACCAAAATTACTGGGTTGCCACATCTTTGAGAGCTCAATGACCCAAAGGTATTATTGTAGCCATTGAGTTGGCCTTTTTACTAGTTAATGTTATTTTTCACGTAAATGTTCATTGGATAACATTTGTTGATTTACTTTTTACTTTCTGTAAAGTAATTGAGGTTTTTTTTTTCTTTTTGTTTCTTTCTTATTTTTTTAAGTGTAAATACTTTTTGATGCTTTAATGTGGTAATATAGAATTTTTCAAAGGATTTGATGCATCTTTGTTTTCTTTATACTCCATTTGGCTGATTAATTTGAGTTTCTGTAAAACATAAAAAGATAGAGCATTAGTCATACAAATTCTTTTGTCTTGCAGAACTGATGAGGAGTCGAGCTTTGTAAAACTTGATGTTAGTTATCATATCGAGATGCTCTGTTTCAAGAGTTGACAGTGAGCAGCTTGAGTGTTCTCAGCAGCCGTTACTTGACAACAACTTTGGAACTGTTTTCGCAGCTTTGCCTCCTAGCTTCACTGAACATGAGCTGACTGTGCTCGTCTGTGGGCTTAGTAAAGCTCTTCCTCACTATTTGCTTCAAAAAAGGAAAAAAGAAAAAGCAAAAAAAAAAAAGAAAAAAAAAGAACAAAGAACAAAAAAATGAGCTCTTCCCCATAATACATATGGGCTCAATTAATCAGCTCCCAGTAGCATGGAAGTCACTGTCCTTCCATATTGTAATTAGTCTTCAGTGAGATCTAGACTCTTCATTCAGTTGGTCCAATTGCTATGGATCAGGAGTTATACATGGATTAGACGAATGACCTAATATTTAAATTGGTCAGAAGTCTGTTCTTACTCCTTTTTATGATGTTGCTTCTATTCGATTTTTACCAGATTTTATGACTAGAGTAGATATGGTCATTGATGAACTGGGAGGTGATATGACAATCTAATGGTCTCCAAATCACACACAGGTTAGCATGCTTCATACTTGTTTAGTTTTTTTTTAATTATTTTATTTTAATTTTCAGTACGGAAATTGAAAGTTGTACATGGTGGACTATGTTAAGTTGTACAGTGGAGAATATACAACCATTTTAGACTACCGAAATTTCGGTGTCCATAACTTCTTGGAAAACTACTGTTTTGTACTTATGATTAATTTCCTTTCAAGTTGATGTTATGCATTGTGAAACTAATTATATTGATGTAGCTTATACCCATTATATCTCACAGTTACAACAAAGTGGGGTTACTTAAAGGGGATCGGGTGATCACACGAATCGCTTTTTCCAAATCCTCATGGTAAACTTTATCTGTGGTTTTTATTATGTTTCCATGAGAATCCTCCAGACCCTCACAGTTGTTAAGAGTTTTCCTTCTCTTTCTACTTATAATTTCAAGAAATTTCTGTACGAAATTGTTTGGCCACTGACATGATTAATCCAAGCTCGTTGTTCCCTACAAACGCCACAACAAGTCCAGCATCTCTCATTTGCTGTTATTGATATGTATGCAAAGCTCGTGGTTTTAGTTATTAAGGTAGCGATCTTTTTTCTTTTTTCTTCTGACTGAGCTTCATGCAATGAATGGAAACTAAATTGATGAATGTTTCCATCATAGTTTGGGTATCTATGAACATTATCAGGAGCAATGGGATGATCTGTTGCAATCCCATGTGTGAGTTCTCTCTTTCCCTGAGGAAATACCAAGTTCATCATTCTTCACTTCCCTCAAGTGATCACAATAACCATGCTCTTGTCCTAAGAATCCTAAACCATCATGCCATTTCGACTCATGATAGCTTGCAGGTCTCTCCACTTGATCCTTGTAAAATGGACTGTTGTCATTAGGCAAAGCTGGAGATAATAATTTTATTCGCAATCTTACCTAAGAGTAATTTGGGTTTGTTGTATATGATTAAAGAATTCTTTTAGTTGCTTACTTGATTGCTAGTTTAACTGGTTGTGGTTTTTTCTTGGCAGGTTGTGGGTTTGTTGTATATGAAGTTCGATCAATAATGGTAACTCCCTCTCCTTTTTGTTGCATTGTAAAAAAAAATGCATTTGCTTGGTTTGTTGGTTGCGGGTGGTTTAGCTGGAAATCATATCTACTTTGCAAACCACGTCGAGATTTTTGGAGGTAAGCAAGCACGGTCATTGTGGATGGGGCATCCTGTAATTGACAACCCATGCACATTACGATATTAGCCATGTATATAACATGTTCCCCCATTTTAACAATGGAAATGTGGAATTTTTTGCTGTAATTTTTTGTTTGATTCAAATCAAACTCCTTCCATCTCATGACTTAGTTGGGATTCTTGTGCAGATAATGGAATATATACGTGTCTTTTAATGGATGTTGTGAAATGAGGTTTGTTCATGGATCTATGGAATTGGGTTAAAGCAGATTTAGATTGAGCTTTGTGATTTATTTTTACTTTGGTTTAGATTTAGGCGCGGTTCATCAAAATGGCATCTAAGGAAATGAAAAACAGCCTGCATTCAAAATACATGCATGGCCCATCTGATTAGAAGTTGAGACTATGTCCTTCTTTCTCGGCCAAGGCAGGTACAAAGTAAGTTGATTTTATGGACGACAGGGATCTTCCTGTTCCATGTTTGTGTAGTATGGCTAGGTGTATAGAGGCAGGTTTTTATATGTTCATGAGACTGCACATCGAGTAGATTCATTTCTGCACATCTTCCAGTTCTATGTTTTTCTAAAGTCATCCTGGTAGATATATATCCAGCCTACTTGTTTCTGCTTTTGATAGCGGACTTCTACTTTATTGAATATGAATACTAACTAATTGCAATTTGGTCATTTCTGCTTTATTGAACTTGTTATTGCAATTTTATTGGACAGTGCATCCAAATGCTGCCAAAATAGTCAGTTCGTGTTGGATTAGAAGTATCACAGTCGCGAGAACATACAACCTAAACTGGTTCTACCAAAAAAAACCATTGGGCTGAAACTCAGAAGACAAAACAAAATCATGTAACGAATGTAGCATTCTTGGGTTGGTGTTCTCAACAATGGGATGAGAATTCAAAATCGACTCTACAATGGATTCCAATTCAACTAAATCAGAAAAATGTTTATAACCTTTGATAACTCCAAAAACACCCTAATGAATTAAAAAGAAGAAGAAAAAGCAACTAATGCTCTGAGGCAATGAGAGTTGCAAGATTGCCTAAAAATTAATCTCAGAACTTCCTCTCACAGTGATGGGATTAGTTCACTCTAACATGAAAAGTCCCATTTTGTTAAAAATTTGCTATTTGTAAAAACAGTACAATGGGACAGTCACACTCTAAAATCCAAAAGCATTGTAATTTGCAAGTCATAATTCTTTGGATGCTTTTGGGAAAGCACTCCACGAGTCTATATTGGATGCTTTTTGGAAAGCAGGGCAGAGTGAAGAAATTGAGTAGCTGTTTGAAGAGAAAACGGGTATGATTGCCAACTCACCACCTGTAGCTCCTCAAGCCGAACATGGTAGCAACTTGATCTATTTTTGCTAGACCCAGTATCATAACACATTGTCCTTCATGTTTTTGAGTCGAGTGATGAAAATGGCTGGTTCATTGTATCTTGGATGTTCAGTTGACATCAGTTTAAATGGGCGTCCATTGCCAATTAAATTATTAATTGTTGTAAGGGGGTCATTGTTGGGAGTATAGGTTCTCGTCTTAGGTGATGAGTTTTGCAGGTTGTGTGAGTCTATCTGATGGGTTGTCTTGAGTCTGGACTACTCCATGTCAAAGACATTTAGAACGATAAATTATTAATGATATAATCTTGTCTCTGGTAGAAGCAATACCAATCTTTTGTTGGCATTTTGAAGGATTTGTTATACTTTCCTCCATATGTTTGCTTGTATGGTGTGACTGTTCCGCTGTGTCTATACTTTCCTCCATTTGTTATACTTTCCTCCATATGTTTGCTTGTATGGGTTTATGATTTGTGCGTTTGAAATTTTGAGCTCTTCTAGCAATTTTTAAGGGACTGGCCTTTGTTAATTTCCTATCTTAAGTTAGTTAACAATGTTAATTTGTCTTGTGAGTTGTATATTGCCTCAATAACCCATTAGAATTTGGCTAGGTTAACACATGATGAAGTCACTGTCATGATGTCCTGAAGTATCTACGTGTATTATGTTTTCCCAATATACATGCAGGTGATGAACTTGGAATCCTTCACTTGGGATTGATCGTGTAAAGCAGAAAAAACCAACAAGGATGGGACAACCAAATCTGTGATTCTCAACATCCCAGGCTGCTGTAGGCTTAGATCATCATCAGTCCCCTAGTTTGGATGGGGCATAACAGCCTGATCTTAATTGGCCAATTGATGCCAACAAACATAGCTGTCATGGTTGAAATAGGGATGTTGAGATGGATAGGTGGCAAGATGAGGAAGGATGGAATTAGAAATAACACATTCGAGGGAATTTATGAGTAGCACCACCAATAAGTAATAAAATGAGGGAAAGTAGACTTTGATGGTGTGGCCATGTGCATCGAGACTAAGAATTGCACTTGTTAAGAGTGAGTTTGCTCACGTTGAAGGCTTAAAAAGGTGAGGTGTCAAAAGGACGTGAGTGGAGGTAGTAAGAAATCTTTGATGACCTACTGTTTAACTGAGAATATGGTCCTCAATAGAGTGGAATGCGGAATAGGATTCTTGTAGCAACCCCAATTAGTTGGGATAGGCGTAGATCATGATGATGATTTGAAAGTATTGTATGCAAAATAGAAAATACTGGCTATTGGTGAAATTTACTCTTAAAAATAAATCAGTTTTACATGCAATGAAAGAAATCAATGTTAGATTATTTGCTAAAATGATGATACTTATTGTTTAGATGTGCTATATTCATACAAGTGTATGGGGATATTCGTTGGTAGAGTAGCAAATGCGCAGCTTGGTATTGGTTTGGGGCCCGTTGGTGGGCCGATGCTTGATTTTGGATCTTGGGATGGATTTTAGGCTTGCATCTACCTAAAGACCATGGGTACCCAACCTCACTACCCTTAAAATTGAAATGCCTTTGGGCAGATACAAGCCCAAATCTAGTTCAAGGCCTAAAATCAGGCACTAGTTAACCTTATAGGGCATCAAACCCACAGTGAGTTGCGCCAACCCATTTGCCACTCCTTTCTCATGCCGGTATACTCTTGTATGCACAGAGCACATCTAAGCAATACTAAGTGCAAAATGTCTAACTTTTCCTTAGGGAGAACCATGCGGTGCCACACCCAAAATTGATCTTCTACCTACTGTGGCATTACCCAATCCACTTCAAAAGATGCAAGCAGTTTACAGGTATTACAACTCTCTTCCATGTTGGCATTTGCTGCTTTTTGTTCTCATGTACATGTCATCTCACAGATCTTATAATCAGTATTGGACATGACTCCATTTACATTCAGCATCAAACTGGCTGCAGTTGCTTCTCATAAGGAACACATAAATCTGGAGCAATGGCTGAACGAAAATTTGAGCACATACAAGGATACTTTTTTCGAGGTGATTCACATGCTTTATTTCTTTTGTGTGGAATTTTCTTTTTCATTACTGGTGTTTGCGTCCAAATCCTATGAATTCTGCAATGTTGATTTTTCTTTCTTTTATTTTTGGTTCTCTTCTTTTAACATCACAAAGCGTTTGATGCATTGGAAGCAGACATGGGAACGGAGACGAGAACCGAGGGCGTCTTGCCAAGCATATCTTTAACACGATAAGGAACCAGATTTGGATGCTGAACTCAATTTGCCTTCGACGGATGTTCCATTCACACAGTAATGAAAAGGTATAAGGTATATGGTGGAGCCCACAAGTTCAAAAATATATCAGGCTGTTCCATTCACATCCTTGTAGTAAAAGAATGGACTGTGTGTGTCCATTCCTCTCATCAAGCTATAAATATACACACTATCTAAGCCAATTTCTTTTGAACCTAGCTGTTTGAGAGATTATTTTTTGAAGTCGGGGCTATATGTATCCATGTGTGTGTATAGATACATACATATATACATATATGAGAATCGGACCGTAATCGCTCCCAAAACCTGAAAATCATGAGGCCTGAGCCTGACCAAAACCTGAAACTAGTCAAATTTTTTAGGCCTGAGTTGGACTGGATTAGAACTTTTTCAAGCAAGATCTCAACCTATTAAGGAATTTCTATGTGCATATTAATTGTATGTAAATGATTGTTATCATTTGACCTGCTGGACCATCAACTTGCTGGACCAATGACCTTGACCTGTAGGTGGCCCCATTACTAATTGTCTAGAACTTTTAAATTTGACCAGATAGGCCTAGTATATGCCAGAGCCCAAGGAGCTGATGGGCTTACAAACCAGCCCTAAGAGATGTTTTTTGTCTGTGACAGTCCCACAACCTATTTATGATGATCGAGATAGCGTACTGCATCCGATGCGATTGTTACTAACAATCACTCACCCTCATGTTATTGCAGTTTTTAACTAAGGTTGCATATCTTGTTTGATATGTGGATCTGTATACTTTTTCCTTGAGGACATTATCGAACTTTTATCTTCATTTCTGGGTATTCTCATGTTATTAGGCAACTTTTGTATCTTCTCATTCTAGTCTCTGTCAATTTTTATTTTTATGTTTGGGAGCGCTTTCTAAATAATGCAAGAGAATGCACCTACTGTTTTGTTCTAGGCGTCAAATGCACTATCCAAGGAGTGGGGCACAGCTTGAAAACTAGACCATTCCTGCAATATTATCTGCTTTATTGGTGGCCTGAAAATAGTTAAAATGACAGTGGGCACTTTATAACGAAAAATGTTTGTTGATTAAATAACTAAGAGTGTCTGGTCGTTGAAATTTTTTGGACCGTAGCCCATCCACGTGCTGCTCATGAAATGAATGGTCTGGATCAGTAGGCTTGGTACATGTTTAAATTTTTGTGCCACACATAAGTTGTATATTTTGGTTGCACATGATAATATTAGTACTTTTCTACATTCACTTCAACTCAGCTCCACAGTGCACTTTATATGCAAACATCCCAAACTTCAGTTTACAGGCTATATTATTTCTTCAAGCAAGAATGAAGTGGATTCTTTTTCAACTATTGAAACCCAATATTATCTCTTTTGATCCTCATAACTAAATCGTTGCGCTATTGTTTTTCTCTTGATATTTGTTGCACCTTGTATAGGATGGCATACGGAGTCAAACTTCCATTATCTTATTATTCTAATATGTTTAGATACTTTGCTTGATGAAAATAACTAGTGTTATGCATGATAAGATTATTGACAAATTTTAATTCTTCTCCTCTTTTTTTTTTTTTTTCCAAAAACAGGGATTCTTATGACCATTTTGGAGCCACTGGTAACAATATGGGAGTCCCTTATGATTGTAGGGTTGACCCACCTTTTGTCGGGTATGTTTCTTTCTTGTTTTCTCATGCTTTGTTTAGGAAGTTACTAGAATTTCTTATTTTGTCAGTGTATTGCTTTGGTGAAATTTCAGTTATGCAAAGCCATGGAGAGATCTAGATATTGGCAATTCATATTCTCTTTTTCCCTCATTCTCCTGAGCATTTGGTGCGTGTTATGCCCAAGTTGAAAGCTGTGAGAAGTAAGAGTAGTAGCAATGAGGGACTTGTATATGTTTCCATCATTGCCTCATTGAGAGAAGAACCATAGGTTACCGAATCTGCACATGCACTTTTTATTGGGGGCTTTTCAGTTTTGGAAATGGGAAAGGTAATAACGTTGTAATTAAGGTAGAGAACTGCTTCTAATATTACCTGCAGAAATGATCTGACATTCATGTTATTCATATTTCCTATTTCTGCTTACATTGTATTTTCATTGGCAAACTAGCAAGCATCACTTGCATTAGTTCCAGCTCAAGTTCTGGCTTTTTCTGTTTTGATGCTGCAAAATTGGTGCGCTTGCACTTGGTTCTAGGCTGGGTCACTAAGTCACTATAGAAGGAAACCCGGGAATGTTGGTAATGATTTACGGACTTGTGAGCATGTTGTTTAACTACGCAGTGTCGATTGATGCGAGATGAAACGACACAGAACTCCAACAAGAGTTTCATAACAATTATGGGAAACACAGGTGTGGTTTATTGATATACTCTCTTAGGATTAGGAATTCCCATGATGGACACTAACTTGTTTGTCCTTATCATTTCCTTTTAAGGTGTGGAAATCCCTTTGGAAAGCTAGAGATTTCATGTTGGTCCCCCTAAGAAGTGATGACTTTGGGATTGGTGGGCGTGCGAGAATATGAGGTTAGCAATGCTTTTTCTTGTTTTTAGAAAAGAACCATGTTAAAATCTGTGAGTTTAGTTACCTTTTCTCATCTCCATAATAACACCAGGTTAAAGTTCTACGTGGCGAAAGCTTTGCGGACAAAATTATCATCACACTTCCAGCCACCGGTATAATGTTCCCAACATTATTTTATGTTTCTAATCAAGTTTCCTACTATTCATGGAAATTCCTATTATATTCTCTCTTATAAAGGATGTCTACACTTTTCTTCGCATTACAATTAAAAGGGACTTTTCTTTCATAATTTTTTATTCTTTGGAGTATTATTTAAAGGGTGGTTTTCCTTCTGTAGCCGTCTGTTTTGTAGAAGTAAACCGTAATTATATTCGCTCACCAACCGATGTAGAAGTAAATCATAATTATATTCGCTCATCTCCATAATAACATCAGAGCCAACTGTGTCAGCTGTTGCAAGCCCTACGACACCAGACCGCAGCCCAGGCAGTATGAGTCAACTGTCCCCACGGACTCCACAGCCTTTTGTCAAGTATGTGAAGAAGACCATTGATGAAACTCCTTACTACAGACGAGGTAGGAGGAGGTTTGATCCCCAACATACTTATTAGATGTGTATAACCTGCCTTCTTCATGCATTTTTCCACTGCACTCGCGTGTGGAAGTGATCTCGATATAAGTTGTTTATTTTGGTATGCTTCTCTTCTTCCATCTCTTCGTTTCAGTTTCTTTTAAATAGCTTCTAAAAATAAAGTCTTGTCTATCTCTTTGTTGATGGAAGGAGTGATGCCAGTTTCCTCTCACAAGCTTGAAGATTTCCTAGGTGGTGCGAGCATGGGAGCCCACTAGTACGGATCCATTGACAGGGAAGCTATGTCTCTAAGCTTGGACAGCATGTATTACCAGCACAACCTAGGCCATGGGAACTTATGGATGGATTTAAGCAAATTGCCAAAGTTGAAGATCCCAGAGTTATCAGAGAGCAGCCTTTATAGGTAAAGCACACAAATCCAATTTCCCTATGGTTAGATATATGTCCGTATGTTCTTTTGACACATTTAGTTTCCTTCAACAGTTACATCCACCAATACATCCAATCATTGGAGAGGGATGCCAGGCTGGCCTTGATCTCACCATTACCTGCTGAAAATGCAAGCGTTCAGGCTCCTTCAACCGTAGCTGCTGGTTCAGAACCTGGCTTGCTGCTTTATGATGTCCTGAGCTTTGTTTTGGCTCCATGCTTTTAAGATCCATTCCCCATTGCCTTTAATCCTATATCTCACGACCCTACTAAAATATAGCGTACTGTAATTTTATTTAAGAGAAGATTTAGAGTGTTGGACTGATCAGTTGAACTGATATGTCGTGCTTTACAAAATCATTGTCATCGTCTCATTTCCAAGTTTGGAAGTGTTGAAAGAGCTGGAGAGGTTTCTTACAGCCCTAATTCTCACATTTGAAAGATGGATGGCCTTCCTTCAAAGTGACGGTTTGAGGTGAAAGTAGTAAATGGCTAAATATTTTTGGCAAATGTGATTAAAACAAATAATAATAATAAATAAATAAATAATGAACCACTCATTATAATAATAAGGGCCATTACATGAACTGTCCTAATCTATACATTTTTCTGCCACGTGTACTCTGTAGAGATGGTTCTACTGTAACATCTCCCAAGACCGAGATATACGATTTGTATAGTTGAGAGGTTATTAGAATCCAGCACCTACTGGACTCTACCATGGACGGGTTACATCCAAAATACAATGAACGAAGGGTTTTAAATTGTTCTTAAAATTCAATCCTAAAATCTGACCGTTGGCAACATTAGTAAGCATTCAAAACCGTATCTAAATTTGTGCCAAAAATATGACCGTTGGCACCAGAACGGTTAAAAACCGTTCCTAAAATTCCGTTGAAACGATACCCAAAACGGTTCTGAACCGTTCCTGATTTTCTGCGACGCCTCTTTTAGGAACGGTAATGAACCGTTCCTGAAGCATTTAGGAGCGGTTTAGAACCGTTCCTAAATGACGATTTTGGTGTAGTGTATGCCAAGGCCTCGATCTCTAATTTCTTTTCTTAGAATTATCTTTCTGAGAATTATCCCTATGGTATGGATCACTTGAGATTTGGATCTACTTTATATATGAGATTGTGCCCTAAAATGATCTAGAAAAATTAATGGACGGTGTGGATATATAACACATACATCAAGGTGGGCCCCTCAGTAAGGGAACACCTACCATGGTGTTACCCCATTGCACCTAATTCGCTCTTCCATGGTCTAGGTACATGTGTCCATGCACGATCTCTCTCTACATGTGTCCATGCACGATCTCTCTCTCTCTCTCTCTCTCTCTCTCTCTCTCTCTCTCTCTCTCTCTCTCTCTCAGTGTACTGTGGCATGCATGCATGAATTTCATCATCCATGTGGTCCTCAATCGGTATATTTTATCTAAAAAGAATGCGCTATAGGTAAGTAGCTCACATCTTTATATGGCAAACAAGCGTTTTTATTCAACCTAGTGGAGCTTGAGAATGCGTAATCTAGACCCTTAATATGTTGTGTTAGAAATTATACAGATTAATGAAATTTTTGTATAATATGGAAACCGAAAATATCACGATAATCAGAAATAAGGACAGGCTAAAGCACGTCTAAAAAATGTTGTCCTTAAAGCGTTATTTGCCCCTACTCAAGTAAATTGAGTATGCTGATAGCTTACAGGCAAATAGCTTCTAGGATACGACAAGCCTGATATGGGTCTGCATTTAGCAAACATGAACGCCCACCAAATGGAACTCTATTACACACTTTCTGGCAGTATTACAATATAGAGAAAAATCCCAAAAGAAAGAAAAAGAAAGAGAAAAGTGGTTTTGACCACTGTACTGTTCAGTTCAAATCTTCAGCCACTAGTTCAGTAGAACCGTCCTAGACAACATCGCTGGTCTGTTCTTCAAGCTAAGGTTCAAGCTTTGCTATGTTGCTGGAAACACTAGAATTCGTATGGGTTTTGCTGGAGTGAGTTGAGATGGTTTGGAAACCCATCAAGGCCCTCCTTTTATAAACTATGGTGGCTGGGGGTTATGGTCCAGGGAAATAAATCTCATGACCGTTTTCTAGCTGTTGTAGAAAACTAGCCGTTATATGGCTGTTGTGAGAGAGCTGGCTAGCCGTTTTATAGCTGCCTTAGCAACTAGTCGCACTACGACTCGCACACATCTCACTCCGGCTCGCGAAGGGAGCGACCCTCTGCAACACGATGTGCACGTTCGAAGTGCAAAGTGCGCCACTAGCGCCTCTATAGTCACACTACCTCACATGCCCACGCCCTCGCACCGAGCCCGAGACCGAGACCCAGCCCGTGCCCGTGCCCGTGCCCGTGCCCGTGCCCGAGCCCGAGTGCGAGCGCGAGCACCCACGGGGGTGTTCCAGTGCGTAAATCCACGGACAAGGTAGGTAAATATTATAATACTCTACTATTATCATTTAAACCACAAATTTTTTTCCTTCCCTTTCCCATGTTGGACTATTCCCAAAAACCCACAAAACGACGTTTTTTCAAAACAACATAATATATATTATATATTATTTTTTATTATTAAAATATAATTTATTTAAAAATCAATATTTTACAACATGTTGTACCCCACTCTGGCTGGAATATCCCCTAAAAATCTCCTTGAAAGAACAAACTTAAACCCTTAAACTGTAGGGTGCATATAGACGCTTGGGAAGTTAAATAGAAACCGGTTGACATTCAACTAACAAACAACCTAATATTGATAATTGATCTTTCACTCAGAGAATTCATAGGCGAATTTTCTAACTATCGTGGGCTACCAGACCGTAGGGGCATGGCCCACCTGTCAAATTAAAAACGTGTGTATATCACACAAATATGTGTGACACCTACCGTCCACACTTTGTTTTAGTAAGCTGTTATCCACTTTTGCAGGCATGGCATGGTTAAAAAATAATAATTGTTGATGACAAAATCTGGATCACCCTCCACTCTATGTGATGCGTCTCCAAGGGATCCTGGTCCTGTGCAAAGAGTAAGCAAAGGAGACCCTAGCTAAGCCGGGGGACCCTCCGATGCTTAATTAAGTCAGGTCAAGGGAATCGAGGTCTAAGTCAAATGTAGAGGGAGAGTGCAAGATGTTGTATACCTGTAGCAATAGGGTCTTCTTGTATTTATACCAGACTGTTGGACGGTCAAGGTCCATCAATCTCGGCACGATTCACTCAATCAAGGGGATTTTCGGATCGTGGGGATACTGTGCGCAATTCGAGGACCGTGTAGGATATTGTGCATATCATGCATGTATGCGAGCGAAGTAATCAGCCTCGTCCGCTTATGGTAGTTTCTAAGCTTAGCTCATGAAGCGTTCACTTCGGGATCTAGACTCGGCTCGGCCCTGTTGATAGATGAGGCCTCAATCAGAGTGATTACAAGCATTCGTCAACCAGCAATCGCGTTCATAGTCTGAGCTGATCTGGTAGGTTTGACCTCTTGCCAATCGCGTGTTCCAAGAGACTTCTTTCACGAGGTCTAAGGCGGAGCATCGGGCCTACTTTATTGAGTCGAGTTTCATCTTGATCGTTATTCTCAGGGCCGAGGCACCTTTACAACTCACTCAATCGTAGGCGTCGCATGTAGTTATCAGTTCGATGTCGTCGGTCCTCGAAATTATAAGGGGCTCGAATCTTCTAATAACAGAAGTCCCCTACTCTTCGAGGTTTGCTAAGGACTTGGAGAGTAAGCAGATGGAAGATCAATCGCCTCATTTGTCAGTTCTTCCGCGCATGTCGTAACTATTACGTTTTGAAACATTATGCTCACAGGGTTTCCAGCCTATGGGTCCACACATAGTGGATGCGTGGCGATGGTTAAGATTTTGAATTATTGTCCGCCTATGAGATTGACGCAGGGATGAACATGATGAGGATAAATACTCCGAATCCACAGAGCTTCTTTAGACTCCTCACGGAGACTTCTCGAATCCACGAGGAAAGAAAGCAGAAAATAGAAATAAATTCTAATAAATTCGAAACTGATTAATTGGTGAATAAAAATGAGTTCACAACCCTTTAAATAGGGATACCAAGCAATAGGAAAGAAATCAGAATCAAACTACAACTAAAACTCCTAGAATTCGCGACTTATTATAAATAGTAAACTTACCATTTATAGACGGTCATGATGTCTACTAGTGCGCAAGGTTTTTGGCCAAAAATAGTAAGTGTCCTATTTGGCTTCACTAAACTATTCTCCTAATTATTCTAAGCTCTTTTCACGTTGGGCGCAACTCCTAAAGCCTAACGGATGAAGAGTTATAATCAAACTAAAACTTACTATTTATAGTAAAAACGAAATTAAAGCAGGGAAACGACCATTGATCCAGGGGTTTTCACAATTTCGAGCATCATAACCCAACATAGCCATGTTGGTTGGCTAAAGTAGTACGTTCTACCCCAAAATCATATATTTTACGTTAGCTAACTCATTCCAGATTGCGAGATACGCCCGATCTAAGGTCTGACAGTCCGGATCACTTCTGTCGTCGACCGGGCCTTTTCTGATCCATCAGACATGTTGCCACGTATCCCTGGAATAATGTTTTGGATGGCACCTTTCCTTATTCGGGCGTCATTTTGTTTATCCGAAGCACACCGCTCAATGTCAGAGGCGGACTGCCTGACAGAGCCTGAGCCAATGGTAGTGGCCACATCAACTCCGAGGTCGGCTCACGACAATTCGGCTGTAGCCATCATTGCTAGTCATTAATGCGAGGATTGGTGAGGTCTATATAAACCCTTCTTTGAAGATCTCAGTTTACTTCCGCGCTTTGAGTTTAAGCTGATACTAGAGGAGGTGATTTTCAACGCGGGCGATTCCGGCCGATCAGGGTTTTCCGACAAGCGATTCCAACCGTCAGGATACTTCTGGCAGAAGTGATTTTTAGTAATCGTCTGGTGATTTTCCTTGCGCCTCTTCACATTCTTTCTTCTTAAGATGTTGTTTGACCTGGAGACTATTCGGGATTATAATGACGACTCCGAGCCGGGGAGCTCTAGCGATGGAAGAGGGGCCTCTGAAGGCCCCTTTGAAGTTGTGCCCTTATTCCCTCTACCCCGAAAGCAGAAGGAGATGGGGGGTCGGACTCGTAGGGTGGGCAAAAAGAAAGCTTCTCGAGCCCCCCGGACTGTGACTGCCCAGGCCACTGAGATGCTGGCGAGTGGGCGGGCCTCGGAGGTAGTCCCAGGAGGCTCCGTGCTGTCGGAGTCCCAAATGGAATGGATCTACTCAGAGTTTCAGATCCCGGACTCAGTACAAATAAGGGCTCTTGAGCCCCTCGACAGTGCCAGCGCACCTGCTGAGGGAGAAGTGGCCATTTTTTCTTTGTGCACTACAATGTGGGCTTCAACTTCATCTGCATCCCTTCTTTGGAGCCACTACAACTTACCTCAGATTGGCTCCCAGGAAATTTACCCCCAATGTCTGGAGTTTGATGTCTTCCTATATTATTTGGCGTCAAGTCGGGAACTCAGAGCTGATGAGCTTATACCTGTCTTGGTTAGATCTGATCACCACTGCCAACCTTCATTGGTCTAGGCTTTGCAAGTCAGCACCTCTCCCGATGTCTTTTAGTAAGTTTTTTCTTTTGTCTCCTCTGGAAGGATCAGACTTGCTCGTCTAGTTGTTGATTTGTCATTTTTTATGCAGGTATGGCCGAGGCATCTGGCTCTCAGAAGGGGAAGGTCGCTCCGACGGTGGAGGAATTACTAAGGGACGAACCCAGGATAAAGACCACCATTCAGAGACAGCAAGAAATTCCTCGCGGAGAGAGGCCCTCTGGCCCAGCTTCTGCTGCCACTGCTTCAGCTGCGGTTGTCACGCCCCAAATCCGAAAATTAGATTCATTGGAATCCTGATCGCCGAATCCGGTGCCGACAGCCTCCGTAGTACCCCATTCTCGGTTCCTAGCGTCCATACGCCAGATTTCGATCCTGGGATCCTACAAGGAGGATTTTACAATGTACATTTAACTCATAATAAGCACAACCACAAGATTACCCAATTCACAAAGGCAACATTATCATCATATATCCACTAATATAATCATTTGATTACAATACTGAAGGGAAATACATAAATCAGAAATCAAGCTACAGAAGACCGCTGCATGCTCCAAGCTCAACACTGCTGCAACCTAACATCACCTGCACGCATCTATCGTGCATAAGCTTTTAGAAAGCTTAGATGGTGGTGTAAGTGTGTGCACAAGATAAGTGTCAAGTATTCAATACAATGCCATCATCATACAGTACTGAAAATACTGATAATCCATAAATCGTACAATATCGGGATAAACAGAATTACTAATAATATCATGAATTACCAGAGTAAGTAGAAATACTGACAAGAGTAGGAATTTTCAGAGTAAACGGAAATACTGGCAAGATTATAAATTATACGATATCAGAGTAAGTGGAAATACAGACAAGTCCATAAGTCAATCAATATCAAAATACGCAATATGGAACAACTATGCAATAAGGAGTCATAAAGAGCTAATTATCAGATGCCGAAGATGCAATGCAATATACGATGTAAATGAAATGACCATGTTGGAGTGTGAAGTCGGGATGATAGTACGTAGTATTGCATGCTACGGGGTCCACCACAAGGGACTTCTATCCAAACTAGTCCCATACCTAAATTTGGATAGTCAATGTGGTAAACTCCTGATCTCAGGTTCGTCGAGCGCCCAACCGAAATCCTTGCCATAACGAAAGTACACAATAATTAGTTGCGCACCACCAACCCAGTGGATAGTGAATGAATGAACGAATGAGCATACAACTCCTACTCAATAAGTCCACATATCAGTATGGTTCCTCTCTGAAAAATCACCGGGGTCTATTACACTCCAAACCAGATTGTTGCCCCATCGTGCGTAACAAGGTGAGTGGAAGAGACCTCACTATCCACCTGCCAATATCAGGCCTGGCTCGTCGATAGCGGACCCATTCCTCAAGCTGTTCAGACTCAGCCTAGCATTGCCCCCTCCTCTCGAGCAGGTAAGGCCGTACCCCCTTCCAACCGACCATGACACAGTGGGAGATGTGGCCTAACGGTATACGGCCTTCAAGCGCTCATGCATCCACTCGGCCTAGACGTTGGAGCAACCTCTAGAACCAAGAGGGTTTAGGGATTTTCACCCATGGATATCTATAGCACCCCATGTAGAACAGATTTTCGGTGTCCCATCTGGCCATCCACGATATGCCTATGGAGGTTACGGCCCTGATGTCACTAGGACGTACAGTAATCACAGCACATAATACAAGATGCATGAATCATACAATCCAGTCATGCATCAATCCCGCGCATATCGTGCGCTCAGGTGAGACAATCTCCACCCATCAGGAAGTCTCATAACAACCAGCACTATCTTGAGATCTAATTAGGAGATTTGCCTTTCATCCAGGTGAGATCTAACTAGGCTCGTCATTGTAATTTCTCCATTGCTCTGTGTGTTGTCTTCACTGTAACTTAGCTGCACTAGTCCTTTACAATATTATTGTTTGGTTTTTGGCTTTTTGCTAGTCCTTAGCTTTTGAGATGACTCAACATTGGGGAGATAAATGGACCCTCCTTGAAACCAAAAAGAATCGAGAATGGGTGAAAGTGTAGAATTCTCAGGAATTACTAACAATGCTTTAGCCTACCGGCAAACAATAAAACACAGTAATTAATGATATGTTCAGAAGACGAATTCATTAGGGGCTTTCAACTAAAATGAAAGGTGAACATTAGCAAAGGAGCCCAACTTGTCGACAACCCAATAGTAAAGGAGATACAAACCTTGATCACTCTCCTTAAATACCAATCTATTGTAAATTAAAATGCAAAAAGTGCTTTAAGGCGTCTAGGAAGGATCAAAGACACACACACAAAAAAAGAAGAGAAATGTATGGCCAATTCATTATGAGTTCAAAACACTTTAGTTTTCTTAAACTCGTTTGACTACACTTAAGTTACATAAGTTCATAGAAGTTGTAGCCCCAATCCCAAATTTCCATCTGAAACACAATCATAGTTAGGTTTAATCATTAGTCTCCTAAGAGCCTTTACTACTACAATATACAAGAAAGATGACAAAGGCAAACTCCTCAAAATCCTGAAGAAAAAAAAAAAAAAAAAGAAGAAGAAGAAGAAGAAAAAAAAAAAGCCTTTTGGAGACCCATTTATAAGCATAGAGAAGAAAGGCCAATCCTACAAACTTGCATTCACTTCTTCCACTTCACCCCAAAACCAAACCTCACTAACATGCAGTTTAGCCATGCACCTTTACCACATTAATCTCAAAGATAATAACCGATCGCTCTTCTTTATTTATGCCATAAGCACACCCATTCAGAATATGTACCTACCATGAACTTATGCTCCTTGAGATAGCAAGATCATGAGCCTCAAAACCGTTCTTACCCTTGTCACATGAACCAGGGCAAATAATTTATGACTTCCAATGAGACTAATGAAGAACCATTTTCCCTCAAGTTAACGCAATGACAGAGGTCCCAAATCTTTAAGGAATTTTCTGCTCTAATAAGATTCCAAAATGAAGCTCATAAAAAACCAACAAATTTACTAGGTAAGGACACCAAAATTACTTTTAGAAGTTCTTTTCATTGTCCATATCATGATTCTATTGCCTTGTTAGACTTGCTTCTTAACATGCCATATTTCCAATAAAAAATCCAATTTTTCAATGCTATGATTTTTCTAAGGTATCAATTTAAATTTTATCGCATAAGTTAGAGGTAACATTACCATTATTCAAGAACTCAAAAAATTGGGCTCAACCCCATGTCTAGCCAGGTCAAGTAAACTCAAAGACTCAATCGAGTCTTTAATTGACTCAATTAGGTATGAAATAATTAAATTAAATATATTTATTGGCACTTCAAATATTCACATGGTTATTTAAGTTTTAAAAGTATGAAAAATAGCAATAGAGATCAAAAACCTTCATTATTCTTTGTTGGTTAGAGACGGTGACTTTACGAGTGGAGGTCACAAGTTTGAATCATCTTTTCTATTTTAAATTTGAACTTCTCACCAAGAATGCCAACTTAACGATTCTGATTAAGTAAAGACCGAGTCACATGAAATCTTAACAAGTTGACTCAGCCAAGTTTTGAGTTGAGTCACCAAATTTTAAGATTCTGAACATAACCATGTATGACATGTTGTCAGATCTATTCCCAGGTTGTGTTTGCATGATCAAATGGTAACGTTCTAAAATTTTAATATTTTGCAGGTAATAATTTTACTTCTTTTATTCTTTTGATCATGTATACAAGCAAATTACATTCCAGGTCACGTTTGGATGCACAAGCGAACTAGATTATGTAGTTCCACTTTAGTCAAGAGGAAAGGTTAGAAGCTAATGACATTTCCTAGCATTCAAAATGAGGAAGTAGGCCACGAATTGTAGTTACATCTCTTTCAAGTACAACTTAAAAGTAGTATAAATGCAATTTGGATCCCAGATACTTGATTTTAATGTTAAGGAAATTCAATTGTTGGACCATAGTGACAAATCTCATTCTTGGGAATTTCTCAGGAGATTTCCAAACTTATGTTATCTTGGGATAATATCGTAAAATTATCACAAAAATAAAAAAATATTTATTATTAGTTAGTAAATAGTTTTAAATTTTAATATATAATTATATAATGCACAATTAAATTTACAAATAATTTTCATGTTAATATCGAGTTAATTTTGTGAAAATTTAATATTTGTCACAGGGTGCTAGACTAATAACTACAATTTAATTCAATTGCAATACAAACACACCTACGACAAACATAGTCATTGATACAACCTCAAGTGTAAATCTGTCAAAATACACAGGTAAGCTACTTCTTTTAACAAGTAATTAAAAGAAGAAAAAACCAAGAAATTCCAACTGTAGACGTAATGCACCTTCTTTTTCAAACATTGCAAAACACAATGGTTATAAAATTCTTCTTTTTTGCTTCAAGAGAGAGACGGAGAGGTGAGAGTGGGGAAATCGAGGGAGATAGTGGGGGAATGAAGTGGCCGCGTGAGATTTGAAAATAGTGAGTGTAGTTTGGTTACGTTTCACATGCATGGCGTGCATTTCTTTTAAGACAGTAATTTGATTTTACTGAAGACAATTGAATTACATAGGCAAGTGTTTAATGTAGGGAACTTCTTTGAAAATGTTATTTTGATAACTAACCTGATGAGTGTAATTTGTGGTTCAGTTCCTGGACCAATTTCTCTATCATATTCAAAGAAATCTACATTTTTCTTCGTGTTTCTTACATAGTTCTCTGTCCCATTTTTGTTTGACTTGAAAGTAAAGGTGATGCATCCTCTTATTTATTCAATCATGGAATGCAGGATGTTGCCGTTAAGGTTCTTACAGATCAGGACTTTCATAAGGATCAACTGAAGGACTTTCTAAGGGAGGTATGCATTTGAAACAATGCTAATAATGTTCTTTGAAACTGTACCCATTTATGTATTCAGATGTACGTCGGAGCTATTCGGATGTTGAGCGGGGGTCCTTGGAAGGTGGGAACCGCTGTTATGACCATGATGAAGCTGTCCATTTCCTATGGCCAACATTGGAGTGGCCTGGCTATTTGGACAGTCCCTGTTTATATCTGTATTTGCTCAAAATTGATGGAGTAGACCCGAATGTGCGTCATAGCTATCTGGATGTTGAGCGGGGGTCCATGGAAGGTGGGAACCGCTGTTATGACCATGATAAAGCTGTCAATTTCCTATGGATAGCATTGGAGTGGCCTGGCCATTTGGACAGGCCATGTTTATATCTGTATTTGCAGGGACCACACCCTTAACCTATAACCTAAACCTTAACCTATAACCTTAACTTATAACCTAAACCTATAACCTAAACTTAATTTCCTAAACCTTAACCTATAACCTAACCTAAACCTAAACCTATAACCTGAACACGATTTCTTAAACCTAAACCTTAACGTATTCTCAAATCCCTAAACCTACGCCTAATCCTAATCTCAACTCCTTAACCTAAACCTAAACCTAAACTTGAAAACCCAAACCTAAACCCGATCATGAACCCAAACCCGATTTCCTAAACCTAAACTTATAGCCTTAACCTAAACCTATTCTCAAATCCCTAAACCTATAACCTAAACCTATAACCTAAACTCAATTCTCTAAACCGTAACCTATAATCTAACCTAAACCTAAACCTATAACCCGAATCTGATTTCCTAAACCTAAACCTAAACATATTCTCAAATCCCTAAATATAAACCTACACCGAATCCTAATCTCAACTCCCTAACCTAAACCTAAACCTAAACTTGAAAACCCAAACCTAAACCCGATCCCGAACTCGAACCCAATTTCTAAACCTAAACTTACAACCTTAACCTAAACCTATTCTCAAATCCCAAAACCTATAATCTAAACCTAAACCTTAACCTTAACCTATAACCTTAACTTTTAACCTAAACCTATAACCTAAACTCAATTCCCTAAACCTTAACCTATAACCTAACCTAAACCTATAACCTACACTTATAACCTAAACCTAAACCTATAACCTTAACCTAAAACCTAAACCTAAACCTATACTTATAACCTAAACCTATTCTTATAACCTAAACCTATTCTTAAATCCCAAAACCTATAACCTAAACCTAAACCTTAACCTAAACCTAAACCTATAACCTAACACTTATAACCTATAACCTAAACCTAAACCTAAACCTACACTTATAACCTATAACCTAAACCTATAGCCTAAACCTAAACCTAAACCCAAACGTAAACCCAATCTCGAACCCAAACCCGATTTCCTAAACCTAAACCTTTACATATAACCTAACCTAAACCTATAACCTAAACTCAATTCCCTAAACCTTAACCTATAACCTAACCTAAACCTAAACCTATTCTCAAATCCCAAAACCTATAACCTAAACCTAAACCTATAACCTTAACCTAAACCTTAAACTTAACCTATAACCTAAACCTTAACCTATAACCTTAACTTATAACCTAAACCTATAACCTAAACTTAATTTCCTAAACCTTAACCTATAACCTAACCTAAACCTAAACCTATAACCCGAACCTAATTTCTAAACCTAAACCTTAACGTATTCTCAAATCCCTAAACCTAAACCTACACCTAATCCTAATCTCAACTCCCTAACCTAAACTTAAACCTAAACTTCAAAACCCAAACCTAAACTCCGATCCAACCCGAACACGATTTCCTAAACCTAAACTTATAACCTTAACCTAAACCTATTCTCAAATCTTAAAACCTATAACCTAAACCTAAACTAACCTTAACTTAAACCTAAAACTTAACCTATAACCTAAACCTTAACCTATAACCTTAACTTATAACCTAAACCTATAACCTAAACTCAATTTCCTAAACCTTAACCTATAGCCTAACCTAAACCTAAACCTATAACCCGAACCGATTTCCTAAACCTAAACCTTAACGTATTCTCAAATCCCTAAACCTAAACCTACACCTAATCCTAATCTCAACTCCCTAACCTAAACCTAAACCTAAACTTGAAAACCCAAACCTAAACCCGATCCGAACCCGAACCCGATTTCCTAAACCTAAACTTATAACCTTAACCTAAGCCTATTCTCAAATCCCAAAACCTATAACCTAAACCTAAACCTATATAACCTTAACCTAAACCTAAAACTTAACCTATAGCCTAAACCTTAAACTATAACCTTAACTTATAACCTAAACTCAATTTCCTAAACCTTAACCTATAACTTAACCTAAACCTAAACCTATAACCAGAACCCGACCTTAACGTATGCTCAAATCCCTAAACCTAAACTTACACCTAATCCTAATCTCAACTCCCTAACCTAAACCTAAACCTAAACTTGAAAACCCAAACCTAAACCCGATCCCGAACCCAATTTCCTAAACATAAACTTATAACCTTAACCTAAACCTATTCTCAAATCTCAAAACTTATAACCTAAACCTAAACCTAAACTTGAAAACCCAAACCTAAACCCAATTCCAAACCTGATTTCCTAAACCTAAACTTATAGGTTATAGTTTAGGTTTAGGTTTAGGTTTAGGTTTAGGTTTTAGGTTTAGGTTATAGATTATAGGTTATAGGTTTAAGTTAAGGTTCAGAGTATTTTTGTTTATGATGTTAAGCTTATATGTATTTATGCGTGAATGAATGTGATGTGGTGTTTGCATGGATGTAGTTTATATTTGGATGGATTTACTAGTTTGGGTTTAGATGGATGTGAATGTGAATACGATGAAATATATTATATAACAGTTGTATATCATGATGAATATGATGAAATATAATGTAACGGGTGTATATCAGGAATTTGGTGAGGAATTTTGTGCTGGATATATATTTTTTTAAAGAGACTTTTAGCGACGAAAATTTTTGTAGCTAAAAGTTTAGCAAAATATTTTTAGTGACGAAAATTTTCATAGCTAAAAGATTTGCCAAATATTTTTAGCGATGGAAATTTTCATAGCTAAAAGTTATGCAAATATTTTTAGAGACGAAAATTTTTGTAGCTAAAAGTTTTAAAAAATACTTTTAGTGACGAAACTTTTCGTAGCTAAAAGTTTTGCAAATAATTTTTAGCGACGAAAAGTTTTGTAGCTAAAAGTTTTGCAAATAGTTTTTTAGCGACGAAACATTTCGTAGCTAAAGTTTTGAAAATATTTTTTAGCGACGAAAATCTTCGTAGCTAAAAGTTTAGGAAAATTTTTTTAGCTGCAAAAATTTTTGTAGCTAAAAGTTTCACGAATATTTTTATCTACGAAAAAGTTTTGAAATTAGTTTTAGCGACGAAAATTTTCGTCGCTAAAAGTTTTACAAATATTTTTTAGCGACGAAAATTTTCGTAGCTAAAAGTTTTGTAATTATTTTTAGCAACGAAAATTTTCGTAGCTAAATGTTTTGCAAAAGTTTTTTAGCAACGAAAATTTTCGTCGCTAAAACTTTTTTGAGCAACGAAAATTTTTGTTGCTAAAAAGCTTCCCTTTGGCGACTATTAAAATTTTTTATCACTAAAAACTATTTGCTTTGATCTTTTAGTGACGAAAAATTTTTGTCGCTAAAACTTTTTAGCTATGAAAATTTTGCTTTTAGCGACGATAATTTTCGTCGCTGAAGGTGGGATTTCTTATAGTGAGTAGGGGGTTGAGAAGGTAATAGATGTCATGATGAATGCTTGTATGTAAAATGAAAAGATCTTTAGCTTGAACTTGAATAGGCTAAGGCATGGGTTGCACCTTGATTAATCCCGGCTAGACTTGGGGTTTGAGATGGTTGGGAGGAGGCTAAGGGGTAGCTGAAAATTTTAAACTTTGAGGGTTGGTTGCTCCTTTTCACCCTCTCTCTCTCTCTCTCTCTCTCTCTCTCTCTCTCTCTCTCTCTCTCTCTCTCTCCCCCCCCCCCTTAGATTTTGGAAATGAGAAGTGGTTGTTTGAAATGTGAAGAGGAGAGGGCTATTTATAGCCTTCTCCAATGGCAATGTGGTTATTGTTGAGTTTGAGAGGGGTAAATGCTGATATGACAACTTTGGATTGGTTGAGTGGAGAGGAATGCCACGTAGTCGGACTACCGCCCGGGCCGGATTTGGTCCAAAGCTCATCCAGCTAGAGCCGCATAAATCTTGTAGAGCAAGTGGTAGTCGGATTACCGCTTGGGTATAATTTCTCCTGAATTTTGGCTGGTGGGCCCTTTTTTAGGAGCTGAGAGCGGAACAAAGTCCGTTTTGGATATTTGGCTTGAAATGGCTCAAAATTAGCTCGATTGTGACCTGAAGTGGCTTAAAAAATGGATTGATTGTGGGTGAAGGTTTGGGTATGCTTTGGCTTGAATGATGGCTCGTGATGACTCAGGTTAGGATTAAGGTTTAAGCTGGAGTTAGGCTGGGTTTAGGGTTTAGGGTTTGGGTTTTGGATTTGGATTAGGGTTTTGGGTTTGGTTTAGGATTTTGGGTTCAGATCTGGGTTTTGATTAACATTTGAGGTTCAGATTAGGGTTTTGATTAGGGTTTGGGGTTTGATTTATTACCATGGTCTAGATTGTCTTGGCCTTTTCAAGATGTTAGCCTGAGTGCGGTGTCTAGAGATGCCCCTCTTTGGCCGAGGTTGCGAGCAACCGAAGGTCAAAGCAAGTGGACACTCCACCCTTTTGGTTAGAAAGGATAGTGATTCGAATTTGTTGCCGGCCATTGTATCATTATCAGCTGACTATTTGGAAAAAAATGACTTGCACATATAATGAGGGCTAAGGAAAACATTGTGATTATCCCTGCGCATTGGTGCGACATTTTGGGTCACCAATCACAACTCTTTCACGTCAGATTGTTAATAACATTAGAGGGTAAATCTGAAAGTAGGGCCTTTACGTGTTAGTGCAGCTTTACGAGGATTCCCGTACTGTTTGGTCTGTCGTTCCTTTCCTACGTAAACACCCTAGGAGTATTCGATTCATTTAATCATCAAAGTGGTTGCTACCCTGCGTGTTCGTGCGGCCTTACGGGGAACTCACTATGCCGACTTGGACTCGATCAAATTTTACGAATATCTCGGACTAGGTATGTGCAAGTAATCTTTTGCCATGTAGTCTGCTGATTCTGATACTTTGGTTACAATGGATTATTATCACTTGAGTTTGATTATTCTTTCCAGAGATAGATCCAATCATTTTCACTAGCCTTCGTACGACTGTCCAGATATAGAGATCGAGCCAATCGTACATATATTATGTACGGATTCGATCATCCTCCGGGGAAACCGGGAGAGATCGAATCTTATTTAATTGTTTGCACTGACTGCAACTGGAGAATATGGAAGATTCCTCAGTGTACTGCGCACTGTGTGCATTTTTTAAAAAAAGTTTTTATTTTAAAAACTAATCTCTTTGGAACTAGACTCATTGGAGATTATATTTGAAATATTTTTGAATTTTTTTAGAAAATATCTGTTCGATCTCGCGGGAGGGCATCGTTGTTCGGTTTTTATCGTATTGTCCAGATTGGATAGCCAGGTGGTCTCCACTAATGAATTAATGGGGCATTATTCATGATTTCTAGACAATGAGATTCTTGAGATGGGCCTTTGGATGGTCTTTTGGACAATGGGCATTGTGGGCTTTGAAATGGGCTTTTAGACAATGGGCCTTGTGGGCTTTGAAATGGGCTTTTGGACCTATAGGCCTTGTAGGATTTTTACTTTTGGGCCTTTGGGGCATTAAAATGTAGGCCTTGTGGGCTTTTAATTGTGGGTCTCTGGGCTTTGGATTGTGGGCCTCTGAGGCTTTGAAATGTGGGCCTCTAGGGCTTTGACTTTGACTTTGTGGATCCTCGACTTTATTGGCTGCTTGTCTTGTATATGCATGTATATTTTTATTTTTGTTCTTGTAAAGGAAGGAAAATAATGTACAGAAAGACTTTTTGAAAGGAAGCAAAAATTTTGTTCGTGCCAAATTTGTCGGTGTTTGCTTGTGTTTAGATTTGTGCTTTGGATGATTGGGATCAGAATATTTAACTTAGCCCACATAGAAATTGGTATTCTGAATTGTTTACTGGGGATCCTGATTCCCTAAGAGTAAAGCATACTAGGATCATGCCCCTTGGATTTGGGTAGAGTCTGACAGACTTCTGATCCAGGACTTATCTTTTCCTTATGTTTCTTTTCTTTGCTCGTTGCCTTGGCTTCCTTTATACCTGTACTTTTTTTTTCTATTTATTTTTGCCTGTAGCACCTTTTCAAGTTTTTACCACGACCGGCTTTCTCGTCATTTTTACCCATGGCACCTTTTTGGATTTTCACCACGTCTCAAGTTTTTGTTCTTGCCTGCCCCTTGGCAGCTGTGCTCTTTTTACCCTTGGTGCCTTTTCAGGTTTTCACCAAGTCCGCTACATGCCCACTGGTTTTACTTGAGGCGCCCTTTCGGATTTTCACCTCGCCCATTTTGCTTTGGCATGTTACTTTTCTTTTGATTTCTTTTTTTCTTGTACCGAGGCGGGAGGCTAAACTCCATTCATTGCCAGTCGACTGGTGAGCTGCCTGACTTTGTCTTCAATCATGATCGTGAAGTTGCTGACATTAGATTAAACAATCCTGAGGGGAAAACGGGTTGGTGAATTGTGTTCTCACTCATTGGGTTCGACTCTTCTTTTCCTTTTTTTTTTCTTTTTTTAGACCGCGCGCTTTATTTGTCCATTTTTTAAAATTTCTTTATCTTTTTTAATTTCTTCTTTTTTTGAACCCTTTGTTTTTTGGAACACTTATTGGAGGGACGGAATGATGATGGAATGTACCTTGGGATACTAACTTTCTGTCGTTTGACTTTAGCTTTACGTTTCTGGTTGTTGACATAGTTAGGTAGGATTACCCATGATAGATATTCACATTGTCAACGTTGATGGGCTCTGGAAGATCTTTGCCCCTAATGATGGTGAGATGAAGGGAACTTCCTGGAAGAATCTTCGCAAACGATCAATGAATCATCCCAGGATGACTTGGACTGGCCCCTGGATCTAGTAAGCATAATAATAAGATGTGCATTGTTACCATGTTGCTAACCTTTGTTTCAGACTTATTTGTCATTGGTCTTAGCGATCGTTATGTGCTTTATATTTGCGAGATGTAGTTGGTTGTATTGAGATTATCACCAATCATTTTCTTTGATTTCTCTTTTTCATTCGTACCGATGATGTAGGATGTTGTCGACGCCCGCTTTTGTCTGCCACGAGAATGTACTCATCACCATTGGATGCTTTTGGGGTCATTCTTTCGATGATGTCCACACCTCTTAATGAAGAAGGGTCAAGGTGTTGTCAAGTTATAAAGACTCGAAGCATGCACATGGATTCGTTACGCAAGGTTCAAATACTTGAAGCACTTCCTGACATGCTGCAATAGTTTATCTCCATCGTTTATCAGTGATAGCTTCATCACAAGTTCTTCTTGGGCATCGCATGTTCTTTTACGCGCAAGCTACTTACTCCATTGTGGACTTCAAACATGATCTTGACAGCTTCTTGATGGGTTTGACTTCAGGCTCCATAGAAGATGGTGTATGACTAACTCTTCATTCGATCTGGGTAAGGCTTCATAAGAGAATGTGAGGTTGGATAGCCATGGCCTTAAGAATTCTATCATCCTCTGCTTGTATTTAAGAAGCGAGGATTTCTTAATGTGTACTATTCTAGGGAGCTCAAGGGATCTAAGTTCACAATTTTAAAATCGTCCATAACAACATTTGGCCTTTGTTTCTAGCTTTCTAAGGGAATCCTCTAGTTTGAGAGTTGGATCATCATTTTCTCCATCTTGGACTTTATTCAAACCCACGAGTTTAGAGTCTAACTCCAGATCGAAATTATATGACTCAACTTCAAACTTGGGTGTTGTAACAGACGCATTTGACATATTATTGCTTGTGTGTTTTGAAAGATTTTCTACTGTTTTTGTGTTTTGAGAATTTTCTGATTTTTTTTTTTTTTTTTTTGGATTTTGGCAAATATATGATTTTTTGGCATTTTGACAAGTATCTGAGTTTTTTGGTATTTTGAAAATATTTAATGTTTTTGGCTTTTGGGTATTTTTTAATTTTGTTTCTTTTTTTTAAAAAGATTTTGAGAAGTATCTGATTTTTTTTGGCATTTCGAAAATATCTAATGTTTTTGGCTTTTTTGAAAATTTCTGATTTTTTTAAAAACTTTTTGGGAAAGACGGCGATGTGTACCAGAGATTGCCTGATTCTGTTTGAGGAGCCAAACATTCTTTTCTTTTATTGTGTCGTCTTAGGGATTGCGAACCACCTATTACCCTGCACTCCCTCCCCTTAGGAAGCGGGGCCAGACGGATTAGTAGGTGGGACCTCATTGGCATGCCTAAATGTCGTAATGAGTTTGGGATTGGGCTCAGAGTTGATGTTGGTGTCACTTTCCGCAGCTCATCCTCGATGCATTGTGAGTCTTTGGATTCTTCCTGCTCAGGTGGGACCCAGATAGTGGTCCAGCCAATCAGGGGCAATTCTTGCCCCTTGCCTAAGTCATTTTCAAATGGCTCAGTTAGGCTCGTTTTGCTCATTTGATCCTCCATGGTGGATATCGGCTTGCCAACCGGATAGATGATCTATTCTCTGATGGATTTGATTGATGTGCGGCTGAAGGGATCATCCTCCTCTTGTCGGTTTTGCCCTCCTCCGGTACATCTGTGCTTTGGTACCTCACCCTTAGGAGGCTGATATCCCAATCCTGTCATGCCTACATTTTCTTGATATTCAAGCTGACAATAAAAATGTTGGTGCCCGACTGAAGGGAAGACATAGTTTGATCCGATGGGACAAGCAAGAGGCATGTTATTTACAGTCTCAAACTCAAGGCTATGGTATGGGATGTTCGCATTGAAGCATTGTATGTCTATGATTGGGATATGTAGATGGTTGGTTACCTCTATCAGGGAAGTTTGTTTGGGATCATCTAGAATGATCAACGCCTTGTCTCTAAAAATGTACCTGACCTTTTAATGAAGAGTCGAAGCGATAGCATTGCCTCTGTGGATCCAAGACCGATAAGGGAGGAGATGAAATGAAGCTGTGATATCAAAGACCTGAAAAGTAATGGTTAATGCTTTGGGGCTAATCAAGATCTTGACATTAATATCTTCCTCGACATTTCTCCTAGAGGCGGGAACCACTTGTCCTAGACTCTTCTTTTGAAGGATTGAAGACTGAGTAGAGCTAGGTAAATCTTTTTTAGTACCGGAATGTCCTTCCTGAAAAGTTACCGCATGATTGAAGCTGGGCCCTGATTTTGCTGCGGCATGAGATATGTTGATTGAGAAGGAGATTTTTCTTGGAGCATGACAGTTGGAGCAAGGGTTGGATAGGAAGATGGTGCCCCTTGTGAGACAGAGGATGTATGGATTGGGATTGATTTGGGGTGGCTCTAAGGGCACAAAGATTGGACCGGCTGGAGATGCCCCTTGTATATTTAACAGCGAAGAGATTGGACTGGCAGGGTGTACCCCTTGTAAACTTGGGGGGTATTGTTGTTGGGTTGGCAATGATTGAATGGATGTATTGGACTGGATTGACCAAGGGTGGTTCTCCTTGACTGATATTGTTAGTAGGGGTTCCTGATGAGCTGGGGCATACTTGATACGGTGGCAGAGAATTCTGGAGGACGTTGGCCTGAGCCGCATTGTTAGCCTGCGGGGCGATCACAATCTGCTGACTTTCGATCAAATATTGGACTGCATGTTTTAAAGCAAAACAACAGTCAGTAAGATGGCCAGGAGACTGATGAAATGTGCAGTACTGGTTTTCATTGGAGCTTGGGGGTAGGGGATTTGGTAGAAGTCGGGGTTGGAGAGGTGTTAGAAGTTGTTTTGTACCAACATAGCCATGACCTGACTGTATGTTTGTGCTAAAGGAGTGAACTTCCTACCCAACATTACCTGCTTGTACGGGTTTTGCTCATTTTCCCTAGGCTGTTGCTGTTGTTGTTGTTGCCATTGTCCCTCTTGAGGGACGAATTGAGCTCCTTGGGTAGAAGCGACGAGTTTGTCTTCTTCTGTTGGATGGGGGTCAGGAATATTCCTGTTATCGTTCTCGTATCTAGTAGACCTTCCTTCCACTATTCGTTGTACTAGGGAGGCCTGATGAGGCCACCAAGAGGAGATCGTCCTAGCCTTTATTCCAGTTTCGACTTGTTCCCCAGCACAGATGAGTTCGGTAAAGTTAGTATATCGATAGGAGACGAGGTATCCAGAGATACCCGAGTTTGCCGAGTGGATGATCATGTAGATTTGCTCCTCGTCATCAATGAGTGTTTTCATTCTAATGGCTATTGCCTTCCACCGTCCAACGTAAGCTGACAATGACTCATCATTCTTCTGCCTTAGGGCAGTAAGATCCGCCCTTTTGGGTGCTACATTAAGATTGTACAGAAAACGATCAATGAAAGCTTGGGAAAGTTGTTCCCAAGTTTTAATTCGATGGTACTTTAATGATGTGTACCAATCTAACGCATCGCCTTTCAAGGATTTTTGAAACAAATAGATTAATGCTCCGTCATCACCTGCCATAGCATTAAGCTCTCCACAGAATGCTCTTAAATGGTCCATAGGACACCCCGTACCATCATACCTTTTAAATTTTGGTACCTCAAAGTTTTGAGGTACCATTGCATTAGGGAAGGGATAAAGATCCTTAAACTTGGTGAATGGGAGATCCACCCCCTGCTACTTCTGTAGCTTCCTCTGCATATCTTGCAATTGCTCTCGGACCTCTTCAATTTCGGAGGGACCGGTCAAGAGGAGTTTTTCCCCTCAGAATCGATTGGATCTCCCATTAGGAGGAAGATGTGCAGGAGGGTTGATCTCATTTGTATGTTGGGCTGATTTTGCAGGAAGAGGGAGAACAAGATTTACTGGAGGAATGAGGGAGAAAGTGAAAGGAGTTTGTGGGATTGAGCTTTTTGCACACTAGGCTGTGTTGCCTACATGTTTGGTATAGTGCCTGGCACTAAGCGAAGCAATATCTCTTGTAGTGCGTAGAAACTTTGGGCCATCTCATTCATGGTTGAAGTAGTTGGTGAGTCTGTTGGAGTTGTTGGAGGTGTCAGGGCCGGTGTCGTTGCCGATGCTGATACTTGAGGAGCTGGCAAAGCTGCCACCTATTCCTCATGGGTATCCATAGCAGCATGTGATCGAGTAGTCGTGGTTAGGATTGATACTTAAACAAGTGTAGCCAAAGATGTTTTTTTTTTGTATGAATGTAGTGATGATGTCCCTTGAGATTAAAGTATGACACACTTTCATGTCGGGTCTCAGCTAGTGCGAGCAAGCAATTCCCCAGTGGAGTCGTCATTCTGTGAACACTGAAAATTGGCTACCACTCTGATTTTATATTTGTTTATGGTGGTGGGGGTGATTAGGTTATTTTGTGGATGTTGGAGTCGCCACTAGCTATTTAATCTCAGAATCCCGCATTCAACTAGAACCCGCGAAATACGTAAGGTTGGAGAAATCCAAAGACTCTCTTACTTTAGATTGACTCCTGATCTACAATCTGGGATTCTTGATATGGGACCTTGGTTACAAAAAGGAAAGGTGTTAAGCACCCTCCTACCTGTACAAATGTACGGTCTCTAAATCTCAAGGGATGAATGATATAGTTGGATTAGGACTAGGCACACAGGAATTTCTGATGCAACAAGATCCGAGATTTTGACAAACCATAAAGCATACGTCCAATGATGTGTCTAGAGGGTGGATGTGATGATGCTTATGCAAAAAGGTAAAGAAAAGTGGACTAGTTTACTAGGAATTTCTGATGTGACAAGATCCGATGTAACGGCAAGTCACAGAGCATATGTTCACTAAAGATCTAGAGAAGTAGGGGGGTTGAGAAGGAAATAGATGTCATGATGAATGCTTGTATATAAAATGAAAAGAACTTTAACTTGAACTTGAATAGGCTAAGACATGGGTTGCCCCATGATCAATCCTGGCTAGACTTGGGATTTAAGATGGTTGGGAGGAGGCTAAGGGGTAGCTGAATAATCTAAACTTTGAGGCTTGGGAGCTCCTTCTCACCCTCACTATCTTCCTCTCTCTCTCTCTCTCTCTCTCTCTCTCTCTCTCTCTCTCTCTCTCTCTCTCTCTCTCCCTCCCTCCCTCCCTCCATCACTTGGATTTTGGAAATGAGAAGTGATTGTTTGAAATGTGAAGATGAGAGGACTATTTATAGCCTTCTCCAATGGCAATGTGGTTATTGTTAGGTTTGAGAGGGGTAAATGCTGACATGACAACTTGGGTTGGTTGAGGGGAGATGAATGCCACGTGGCGTACTCTTATTGGTTCTTGGAGGTTGGTAGGATGGTAAATAAGATAGGCTGGAGGGGTAAATCTATAGAAAAGTTGACTTTAGGACAAGGGAAGCTGTTGCACATGTCTCGCGCGCGAAGGTAATTGGATTACCGTCGGCAGTAGTCAGACTTCCGCTCGGGCTGGGTTTGGTCCAAAGCTCGTCCAACTAGAGTCGCGTAAATTTTTTAGAGCAAGCAGTAGTCGAATTACCACCCGGGTACAGTTTCTCCTTAATTTTGGCCGGTGGGCCCTTTTTTGGGTCCTGAGAGTGGAACAAAGTCCATTTTGGATATTTGGCTTGAAATGACTCAAAATTAGCTCAATCATGACCCAAAGTGGCTTGAAAAATGCATTGGTTGTGGGTGAAGGTTTGGGTATGCTTTGGCTTAAACGATGGCTCGTGATGACTTAGGTTATGATTAGGGTTTAAGCTGGAGTTAGGCTGGGTTTTGGGTTTTGGGTTTGGATTCGGGTTTTGGGTTCGGATTTGGGTTTTGATTAGGGTTTGAGGTTCGGATTAGCGTTTGCGGTTTGGGTTATTGACCATGGTCCGGATTGTCCTTACCTTTCCAAGATGTTAGCCTGGGTGGGGTGTTTACAAAGTATTACGATTCACATCCATCCAACATTTAATCATGATTGAATTGTTGATATATTGTCTTAAACTATCCATCGTCCTTTTGTAAGCATGAAAGGTCGTGCCTGTAAGAGGGTTTTTTATACGAAAGGATAAGTCCATAATTTAGTAGTGGAAATGATATTTATAGCCAAAAGTGGTGTAGTGTTTATAATCAATCCATTTAGGTGTAAATACCAATTGCATAAGCATAAAGGCAAGTTTCACTACATGAAAAAAATGGAATAAACAACGAATTTTGCGACGGATGTGGACCGTCGTAAAATAATGGATTTAAACTGTAACCATTTAAATCCATTGTTAAAATGAAGAATTGGGGGCTGACTATAGCGACAGATCAAACTTATCAAAAATATCAAATTAACAACGGATTTTGTCTGTTGCGAATGCAACGAATTCAACCCATCGCAAATCCCGCCCTCAAACGTTTAGCACTAACTCACTTTCTTATCATTTTTGTTGCTTCTCCCGAGCCTAAGCCCTCTCCCTTTCTATCTCTCTCGATCAAAACTCACCCCAGATCTACTATTATCTGTCCCTCCCCTTGAGTTCTCAGGAAACAATTCTCATATAGGAAAACGAAGGAGAAAAATCCTAGTTTTTCTCAGATTTTAGTGATCTCCACCTTACGAAAGGTATTGTTGTTGTCTTAATCTTTCCTTTTTATAAATCCTAAGAAGATGGAGAAGAGGAATCCAAATGTAGCAAGTTTTTTTTTTGGAGAAACTACTTTCCTTCTCTCAGATCTACTTCCTGCCATTTTCTTGCTCTAGATCTAGTGATTTCCAACCATGGGTGTTGGGATTTTAGTTCTCGTGGTGATTTTTTCAATGAACAACTAAAATATGGTTCTTGAAATTCTTTCATGCCCTAGCTTTTCAGAAAAATAAAATAAAAATGAGGTGAGACCTTCCAAAAAAAAGGTTTGTATTGCAATTCTCTTTCATATTTTCTTTTATTTTCTCCTCCTCTTCTTTTTGACGAAGTGGTGCTTGTCGATTATGTTTCTTTCTTTTTTCACTTTCTTCTTTTTTATATTGAGAGATGAGAGAGATTTGGGATTTGTGGATTGGTAAGATCTTATCATTTTTATTTATTTATTATTTATTTATTTATTTTTGTATTTTTAGAATGGTGATTCGATTCTGTTTCAAATGATTTTTTTTTTCTTCTCTCTCTCTCTCTCTCTCTCTCTCTCTCTCTCTCTCTCTCGAACGAGAGAGATTAGGGATTTTGAATTTTGGAAATTGGTGAGCAAGGGAAGAGCTATTCGTGTGGACTCATAGCGAAGATGAGGATTTTCTTTTTTACTTTTAAAAATTCAATTTCTGCCTTTTGTTTCATTTGGGTGCTTGAATTGTCTTTTATATTTTTAGGTAAGATTTTATTCCTGTCGCTCTCAATTCTAAACTCTTCCATAAAGTCATGGAGCTCTTCGATACCCTGCTGCCTGAAATCTCAGTAAAACCTTATGTTTTCTCCTATGATATCTTGATTCAGGCGTTTCGCAAGATAGGTTCTTTGGGTTTTGCTCTTTTGGTGTTGGACGTGATGGAGATGAATGGGGTGAAACTGGATTTGGTTACTTTCAATTCTCTTTTAAATGGGTTTTACGCAGGGAGTTAATTTTCAATTTTTGAGAAGATTTGGGTGAAAATGGATGAGTATAATGGCATTCTAAATATTATTAGTTACAGTGAAAGATTGAGAGGTGCTGAAACCCAGCATTTTCTGTTTCGATTCATTGATTAGAGGATATTGCAACGACATGAACTTAGGAGGCGAAGAGGGTTTTTAGTGAGCTAGTGAAGAATGATTGTCCCGAATCGGTGGACTTTGAGATTCTAATTCCTCATTCCTGTGAGAAGGGGGATTTGAATTGGGAAGTGAAGTTGTGCAAGGAGGGTATTCATCAGCGAGGTTCTATTGATATGGGGGTTATTCAGGGTGTGGTAGATGCATTGTTCATGGAGTCAAGGGTGGAATATGCAAAGAAGCTTGTGTAATTTGGGGTGTCCATGGGTTATGCCGCTTAGTCTGGTTTGAAATTGCCGTGTGGGCATGAATGATATTGCATTCTTATATGATCTTGTAAGTCACTTGTTTATGATCGGTTGAATTAGGCACATATTATATTTATGATATTTTGTGTTTAATTTTTACATGCACCTTTTGAATTGCAACATTTCTATTTCGTGTTTCCTTTCCTCATCTGCTGCAATTGTGATGTACCTCTCATTTTATGGTTGGAAATGGGATGTTTGCCTTATGGTCAAGAAAAAAAAAAGGTAAGCTTATCTTCCAGCAGCTTATTTAGGAGAGTTATTCATGTGGACTCATAACAGGGGCTATGTTTTCTTAAGGAGATTTACCTAATATGATGATTTTCTTATTTTTAAAATTCAAGGTTTTTATTATTATTATTATTTATTTTTTAGAGAGAGAGATTTGGGATTTTGGCTTTTTTCATATTGGTGAGATTTTATCATTTTATTTTTTGCTATTTTTTTAGGTGGTTTTGGTGATTGTGATGGAGGGTGGAGGGGAAGAGTTGTTCGTGCAGACTCATGACCCACGGGATTTAGGTAAGATGAGGATTTTTATTTATTTATTTTAAATAAATTTATTATTATTATTATTATTTTTTTTTTGTTTCTTTTGAGTGCTTGAATTTTTTAATTATTTTTGTAAATTCGATTTCTTATAATATATATATATATATATATATATATATATATATATATATATATATATATATATATATATATATATATATATATATTATTTTGGGTGCTTGAATTTTTCTTTTCATTTTTTATTTTTTAGGGGAGCTTGTCTTACGACAGCCTATTAAGGAGTTATTGTCATTCTATAGTATATTTTTAAAAATTAAAGAAATTAATTCTCAATGAATATATGATTAATTTTTTTTTTTATTTTTTTTTTTAAAAAATAATCTTTGTAGCAGTTTTGATAGAAACCCAAAGTTCCAGAATTCTATGTTTTTGGAAATTTAGCCCCGCTTTTGGAAATTTGTGACTACTTTGAGATATGAAGGGGTTACTTTTACAACAGAATTTCTCTCATTTTTTTAAATAATTCTCATTAATCATGACATAGAAGTGGTTTGAACTTATAAATGATTTTCATAAGCTGCATTATCGATTGTTCATTCAAGGCTTGGATTTCTACTTAACAAGTTAAAGGATAACTTTAGAAGTAACAATATTAAATGTCTGTGAGAATACATCCCATGAACAATAGGATAGTCACTGAAACAATAGTTGTTGGATCTAAAGACATGTTTCTAATCCAATATGTGATGGAGTTTTCCTCCTCAGGTTAGAGGAGATGTAGTGTTGTTCGTATGCCACAAACAGTGGAATCACCGTGCTACTCGTCCAGTCGAGAGCACTACTCGACCAGTCGAGTGAACAGTACTCGACTAGTCGAGGGTCACTCGACTCAAAGTCCAGTGAGCTCAGTGAACAGTGCTCAACCAGTCGAGGGCCCGACTTGACCAGTCGAGGTTATACAGATTTGAGTCTGGATCTTGCGTGGAGTGCCAAAATCTGAGGCCCTTTTGCAAGGGGTGCGAAAGGGAGTTTCCTAAACTATAAATAGGGGTGCCTAGGGCCTTTCTAGGCAATGCAAGAGGGTTTCCTAAAGATTTGCAAGGGTTTGCTAAAGGGTTTAGGGCTATCAAAGGTGAGAGAGAAAGAGAGAGAGAGAGAAAGAGAGAGAGAGAGAGAGTGGAAACTTGTGGAAGGGAGGTTATGCTCGTAGAGGTGATCTACTGTGCATTCGATATCTCAGCGCTTCTACGTCCTTGTGATCGGTAGGATCTTTCTGTTTTTCTTTTATTTTCTTATTGTTTATCCACTCCTGTGTGAGTGAAGAATATTGTAACGTTCTACTTCATAGTGGATTGTTGATCTAGACGAGGTCCTGTGGTTTTTACCTCTTTGAGGGTTTTTCACGTAAAAATCTCTTGTGTGGTGTGGTTTATGCTTTGATTTATTTCATTGCTTTATTATCCCATAATTCTTATTTGATTTGGGAGGCTAGATCCTAAGGTTTTGTGCAAGGCTCCCAACAAAGTGGTATCAGAGCTAAGTTCATTGAACGCAGTGAGATCGGTTCTTAATTATAGAAGGTTACTCATCAAGAATGATCAACCTCAATGGTTCTAACTGGACCATATGGAAGGCTAAGATGGAGGACTTGCTTTATTGCAAGGACTTGTATTCTCCAATTCAAGGCATATCAGTAAAGTTAAAGGATATGACAAATGATGATTGAAAGAAATTGGACGGGAAGGCGGTGGGATTCATTAGACAATGGTTGGACGATTCCGTATTCCACCATGTGTCTACGGAGACCTCAACCGTTAACCTATGGTTGAAATTACAAGGGCTGTATGAGATGAAGACAGCCGACAATAAGATTTTCTTGATACGACGAGTTGTGAATCTCAAGTTGAAAGATGGTGGTTCTGTAGCCGAGCACATGAATGAGGTCAACAATATATTGAACCAGCTCTTCGCTATGAAGATGGTCCTGGATGATGAATTAAAGGCTTTAATATTGCTTAGCTCATTGCCTGATAGTTGGGAGACATTGGTGGTGTCTCTAAGTAACTCTATGCCAGCAGAAATGTATCCATGTAATAGGTAACTAATTGTCTCTTCAATGAGGAGAAAAGGAGGAAGTCTCAGGGGTCTACTCAACAAGAGGCCGTTGTGACACAGGAACGGGGGAGAAGAAAGAACAGGAAGGGTGGAAAGGCTCGAGATAAATCAAGAGGCAAGTCAAGTACTAGGAAGGATGTTGAATGCTGGAATTGTGGCAAGAAAGGCCACTATAAGCATGAATGTCATAAGAATAAGAACGACAAGAAAGGAAAAGGAAAGGAGAAGGAAGATGAATCAGATTTCACTGCGGTTGCTTCAGATGGTAACGTTGTAGTTATTCTTTCAGTAGATCATGATGTTTGTCTCACGGCTACTAGTCAAGACACCGACCGAGTGATTAACTCGGGAGCTTCTTTTTATGTGACTCCATGCAGGGACTTCTTAATAAGCTACAAGTCAGGTGGCTATAGAACCGTGAAGATGAGAAATTCTGGGGTATCAAAGATCGTAGGGGTCGGTGATATTTGTGTGAAGACCGATGTGGTCTACACATTGGTTCTTAGGGATGTAAGGCACATTCCAGACCTTCACCTCAACTTGATGCCGATGGGAAGGTTGGATGATGATGGCTATGAAAGCTGGTTTGCTAGTGGGCTTTGGAAGCTCATCAAGGGTTCATTGATCGCAGCCAGAGGAAAGAAGTGTTGCACCCTTTATAAGGCAAGTGTCAGTGTGTGCAAGGGTGTGTTGAACGCAGTTGAAGATTCAACTATTGACATGTCGCACGGACGTCTAGGCCACATGAGTGAAAAAAGGGCTTCAGCTACTAGCGAGGAAGTAACTCATTCCAGACGTGATGGCTATACCTCTCAAAACCTGTATTGATTGTTTATAAGGGAAACAGCATAGAGTTTCATTTGTTAAAACTGTTTCTCATGTTAATAAAGTGCATGTATTAGAATTAGTTTATTCTGATGTTTGTGGTCTTATGAGGACAATAAACCTTGTGTGGGGCATTATATTCTGTCACTTTTATAGATGATGTATCTAGGAGGGTTTGGGTTTATGCTTTGAAATCCAAGGATGAGGTCTTTGGTGTATTTAAATTGTTTCATGCTATGGTCGAGAGAGAAAGACAGGTAGATCATTGAAGTGCATCTGCACTGACAATGGTGGTGAATACATTGGTGACTTTTATGAGTATTGAAAGTCCCTAGGTATACGGCATGAACAAACGGTTCCCAAGACCCCCCAGCATAATGGTGTGGCTGAGCGAATGAATCGCACTATTATAGAGAGAATCATATGCATGTTATCCCATGCGAAATTGTCCAAGACATTCTGAGGAGAAGTAATGCACACAATAGTGTATCTATTAAATAGGTCTCCCTTAGCCCCGTTGAATGGAGAAGTGCTTGAGAAGGTATGAACTGGACAGGATCCATTGTGCAGTCATCTCAAGGTGTTTGGATACAGGACATTCATTCACGTACCAAAGGATGAGAGGTCCAAGCTCGATATGAAGATCAGGCAGTGTGTATTCTTAGGATATGGTAATGAAAAGTTCGATTACAAATTGTAGGATCCGACCAAGAAGAAGCAAGATGTGGTTTTCTTTAAAGATCAGTGTATAGAAGACATTGGTAAGCTAGAGAAGAACCAGCCTAGTTCAAGTAAGCTAGAGGACATGGATCCGATTATTCCTTCCGTGATGCTTGATGATGGGGTATTACAGTAAGGTGCAGAGGACGAAGAAGTTCCTTTAAAAGATGGACCCGGGGAGCAACCCCCACTTGATCCACCTGTTGAGCCATAGGTGAAGAGGTCATCTAGGGACAGACAGTCGTCCAAGAGGTACTCGCTGCATGAGTACATTATGCTGACTGATAGGGGAGAGCCAGAAGATTATTTTGAGGCCCTAGCCGACGAGTATAAGGGGGATTGGTTGAAAGTTATGTAAGAAGAGATTGAATCCTTGCATAAGAACCACACCGGCAATATGGTGAAATTGCCTAAGGGCAAGAAAGCTTTGAGCAACAAGTGGGTGTTCAGAAAGAAGGTTGAGTAAAATAATTCATAGACGAGGTTCAAGGCAAGACTTGTGGTGAAAGGATTTGGTCAGAGGAAAGGCATAGACTTCGAGGAGGTATTCTCACCAATGGTGAAGATGACATCCATACGGGTGTTGGTTGGGTTGGCGGCTAGCATGGATCTGGATATAGACCAGTTAGATGTTAAACTGCCTTCCTCCATGGTGACCTGGAAGAAGAGATCTACATGTATCAACCAGAGGGCTTCGAAGTCAAGGGCAAAAAGCATATGGTGTGTAGTCTGAGGAAGAGCTTGTATGGGCTGAAACAAGCTCCACGGCAATGGTATAAGAAGTTCGACTCGTTTATGTTGAAGCATCGGTATGACAAAATGGAGTTGGTCTACTGTGTGTTCATGAGCAAGTTCTCAGATAGTGATTTCTTAGTTCTACTATTATACGTTGATGACATACTCATCATGAGAAAAGACATCAAGAAGATCGACAGGCTAAAATAGGAGTTGGGCAAGTTGTTTGCAATGAAAGACTTGGGCCCGGCTAAACAAATCATACGAATAGAGATAACCCATGACAGAAGCAGTAGGAAGCTTTGGCTGTCACAAGAGTGGTATATTGAGAAAGTCCTAGAGCAGTTCAATAAGAATATAACGAAGCCGATCAGTACTCCACTGGATGGTCACTTCAGATTGAGTGACAGACAGTGTCCCAAGATGAAGGCAGATGTGGAAGAGATGCAGAAGATACCCTATGCGTCATCTGTAGGAAGTTTGATGTATGCTATAATGTGTACATGCCCAGACATAACATATACGGTTGGTGTAGTTAGTCGGTATCTTGCCAATCGTGGCAAATAGCATTGGACAACGGTGAAATGGATACTGTGGTATCTAAGAGGCTCATCCAGGTTGAGCCTATGCTATGGTGACGGAAAACCTGTGTTAGAGGGCTACACAGATGCAGATATGGCAGACAACATATACTCCAGGAAGTTTACATTGGAGTTCATGTTCACATTTATAGGGGGAGATGTTTCTTGGCAGAGCAAGCTACAGAAGGTCGTATCATTGTCGACAACAGAGGCAGAGTACATTACAGTTATAGAGACATGTAAAGAGATACTTTGGATGAAGAGGTTTCTATAGGAACTTAGCCTGAAGTAGGTGCAGCACGTGGTCTATTGCGATAGCCAAAGTGTTATACACTTGAGCAAGAATCCAAGTCAGCACTCCAAGTCGAAGCATATAGAGATTCGGTATAACAGGATCAGGCATATTTTGAAACAGAAAGTGTTACAGCTTGAGAAGGTCCGCACAGATGATAATGGGTCAGACATGATGACCAAGGCTTTGCTCAAGGGCAAGTTTGAAGTTTGTAGAAATCAGGCCAGCTTGAAGAAGGTGAATTCCTCCTGAGTGGGAAAGGGAGAGATTCGATGGGGTTTTCCTCCTCAGGTCAGAGGAGATGTGGTGTTGTTCGGATGCCACAAATAGTGGAATCACCGCGTTGCTCGACCGGTCGAGTGAACAGTACTCGACCAGTTGAGGGTCACTTGACTCAAAGTCTAGCGAACTCAATGAATAGTGCTCGACCAGTCGAGGGCCCGGCTCGACCAGTCGAGGACTCTGCTCAACCAGTCGAGGTTAGGCAAATTTGAGTTCGGATCTTCCGCGGACTGCCGAAATATGAGGCCCTTTCACAAGGGATGCAAAAGGGAGTTTCCTAAACTATAAATAGGGGTGCCTAGGGCCTTTCTAGGCAATGCAAGATGGTTTCCTAAGGCTTTGCAAGGGTTTGATA
This sequence comes from Magnolia changhungtana, assembly GCA_030180095.1. Lineage (NCBI taxonomy): Eukaryota > Viridiplantae > Streptophyta > Magnoliopsida > Magnoliales > Magnoliaceae > Magnolia > Magnolia changhungtana. The sequence goes on from JASAUF010000474.1 coordinate 5,594,799, forward strand.
AAGGGTTTAGAGCTATCAAAGGTGAGAGAGAGAGAGAGAGAGAGAGAGAGAGAGAGAGAGAGAGAGAGGAAGCTTGTGGAAGGGAGGTTATGCTTGTAGAGGTGATCTACTGTGCACTCGACATCTCAGTGCTTCTACGTCCTCATGATCTGTCATTTTTCTCTGTTTTTCTTTTATTTTCTTATTGTTTATCCACTCCTGCGTGAGTGAAGAAGGTTGTAACGTTCTACTTCATAGTGGATTGTTGATCTGGATGAGGTCCCGTGGTTTTTACCTCTCTGAGGGTTTTCCACGTAAAAATCTCATGTGGTGTGGTTTATGCTTTGATTTATTTCATTGCTTTATTAGCCCATAATTCTGGTTTGATTTGGGAGGCTAGATCCTAAGGTTTTGTGCAAGGCCCCCAACAATATGTTCACACGATGGGCCTCACTGTTGATGTAGGATACCTAATTATTTACCTTTTTTCTGCTGAATTTGGACCCTCTCCTTCAACATTGTTGTATGGACTTATCGACTCCAAAACTCTAGATTTTCCAATCTTGAATATTTTTGAGGCAGCCACCTTCATATCTCTCTCTCTCTCTCTCTCTCTCTCTCTCTCTCTCTCTCTCTCTCTCTCTCTCTCTCTCTCTTCAAATCAATAATTTGGATCACCCAACAGGACCCAGATAAAATAACTATAGTTCTGATGTACTGTACCAGTAGCAATCTATCAGGATGTATTTTATCAAACTCACACGATTATAGCTACTGATTGTTAATTTAATCAGTACGGAAAAGTTGTTTCAACTAAAATCATAAATGATAGCTGCTCACTGTGATGAAGTTATGTATTGTTTAAAACGATTTAGCAAATTCATTGAAACAAAGAAATATCAAAACGACATGCTTTAGATGAGCTCTAGCTCTCTTGTTGGTAGTTGTAGAGGAACCGATCTTTATTCCGTGAGCTATGTGATACACTTCTATTTTCAGAAGATGAATCCATCGAATAGCTAGTTGTGGCGGCCACCTTCATTTCTCTATCTCACCAGATCAACAATAGTTTTGGATCACTGAACATGACCCCAAATCCAACAGCTATAGATCGGACGTATTGTAACATTCGTATTATGTTAGGATGTATTTCTATCAAACTCACATAATTATAGCTACTAATTGTCAAATGTAATCTATAGAAAAAGTTGTTTCAACTGAAAATCATAAATGATAGAAACTCACTGTGATGAAATTATATATTGTTTAAAATTATTTATCAAATCCATTGAAACAAATAAATATCAAAATGACATGCTTTGGTCGACCTTGAGCTCTCTTGTTGGCTGATGCAGAAGAAGCAATCTTTCTTCGGTGAGCTATGTGACACTTATTAAGTTGCAGAAGATGAATTCATTGAATTATAAGTAGTTGTGATGGTCACACATATCAACGGACCCAATTGTAACATATTTGCATCAATATATTTTTCTTAATTGGTATTGTAATCTATCAGACTCGGCCCATTTTCTATGACCTAAGCTGTTCATAAGATTGAGCTCCTTTTAAATGATCCAAAGCATTCATATAAAGGATCCAAAGCATGCATCTGAGCAGACCCATATTCAGCAACAAGTCATTAAATTGTTTGGGTCGTCTTCATTCCATGGTCTACAAAGTGGATTTCACGTGAAGCTAAAAATCACCAAAGTGTGAATGGATAGAATCTTGAAATATAGGGAATCCACCATTCATATTGATGGTCTAGATCACCAAACCATTGGCCCCACATTTGTGGAATCCTCCACCACAATCGCTCTGTTTTCCGCTGAGCTGTTGAGCAGGACACTAATTTCTCCAATGAACGTGAAATCTCTTGACCTATATATTTGTGCACAAACTGCACATATTTACATCTCTTTAATATACATACGAGATTCATGTTTAGGTGTTTTGCTGGAGAATTCTAGCAATGCTAATTACCATGACAGTGGGCACATCAATGGCTACTCGTCAAGGGCCATTAGCTATAGCGGCCCAGCAAATATGCTTGCAAGTATGGTTGGCTCTCTCCTTTCAAATGCATTAGCTTTGTCTAGCCAGTTATGTGGGTTATTGCTTTCAGTTTCCTTTGTTTGCGAAGGAAATTATCAAACACAAGAGGATGTCAGTTTGCGGAGGAGAATGTGGCAATCGAGGCTAGCACGAGTAATGACTGGAGCTCGGCTTTGGAACTCTTTAAAGGGTCTAATTGAAGGGCTAATAATGGAGTTTCGGTTGTACTACATCAAGCAGGCTACACATCTTCAGCTTGCTCAAATTACTCACCTTCTAGTTCCAATTCTGATGCGCAGATAATGATTCTTTTTTGTTATTTGATTGGTCTCTTTTATAGGCCTTTTGACACTCCTTTTTTAGTTCCAATTATGGAAATGTTCTCTAGTTATTGGAATTAAACACAATTACACGCTGCCCTATGCAGGACCGGACTGGGAGAATTATTTTCAAACTTTTTGACAAAGACCCTAGTAGCTTCTTAGGGACACTACATAGGTAAGAGGAGCCGTGAGATCAAAATCGTCATTTAGGAACGGTTTAAAACCGTTCCTAAATGAGGAGTCGCAGAGAATCAGAAATGGTTTAGGACCATTTTGGGTACCGTTTCAGTTTTTAGAAACGGAATTTTAGGAACAGTTTTAAACCGTTCTGCTGCCAACAATCACATTTTAGGCACAAAATTTTTGAAACGGCTTTAAACGCTTATTAATGTTGCTAACGGTCAGATTTTTGGACGGAATTTTGGGAACAATTTTAAACCCCTTTGTTCATCATATGAGAGAGAGAGAGAGTGGGGTATGTAATCTACTTGTATTCTATGTCAGATAATTATACAAATAGAAGAAAAAGATAATAGAATGATTCACATACATAATAATCTTTTCCTTCTTTTCTAGTACGCATTTCAATTTCAATACAACATTTCATTTCCAGGCTTCTATAATCCAACAATTCCTTGCCCTTTTCTAGAGTGATCATTGCCTTCAGATATGACATCCGCTGCAAATCCTCCTCTTCATTGTCTTCTCATCCATCCCCCACAACCTGATCGATCTCTTCCACCAGCTTGGCCTGCACATCCTGATGCTTCACTAGGTTCACCATGATCCCCCAGTTTTGGTAAAGAGAGAGATTGACAAATTAATCCATTTCGCTTGCTATGAATCATATACTGGGAAGTTGATATGAGTTGAAGGTCCCCAATACTTGAGCGCCGCTAAGTTGTAAGCTCTTGCAGCTTTCTCTTCAATATCATACCCCCCTAAAATCCATAAATGGCAATAAAAGGTACAATAAATAAACAGGATGTTGCATTGGATGATTAAAGAAAATTTCAAAAACTTGAAGGAATGAAAGAGAAGGCTCACTCAAATAAACTGGTAGGTAGATAATATAACCCACCAACCAGAGACGAGAAAGACAGTCATCCCTATAACAGCAACAACTTGAAGACATTGAGGTGGAAATTGCCTTTGCACGTGTTTGGATTCTACAATAGAAGATGCAACAGACAAAAGCATCTCAATCAGATGTATCTATTATGAACTAACTAAAATAATACCACTCTAAACTAACTTTAGAAAGAAACACCATAGTAAGAAATGTTGTATGAGAAGTAACCATGTCAGACACACCTTTCAGACATTAAAAGAGTGTATAAGATCACCTGGGCATAGTGTTCGTAGTAAACTGCTGAAACAAAAAGCAAATTGGCAAGTATCCAGCCATGAAAAATAGAAGTAAGAAAAACTCAGTAATTGAAAAACCAAGGCTCCAATGAATCAAAATAGTAGCTTTTCTTTCCAATGTCCAATAATCCTCTACTAATCCCTAATCTAAGTGCTAAAACTAGTCTCCTTTAAGAAAGAAAATGTTTCCTACTTTCTCTTCTTCTTCTTTATTTTCCTTTCTTCGAAATCCTAATGGATATTTATGATTTGGAGGGATTTTACTGCAATGTGCATGCTTCATGGAGTTTCAGATCAATTAGAAACTAAACTACTAGTAGAATCCCATGCTTCTTTACACTGTCAACCTTGAAACAAAACATACCATTTAGTATCAAATTCCCAACACAAAAACAAATGGTATTCTAGGTTACTTGAATGGCAGCTTCATTCTTACAAGCATCATTGTCAATTACAACCCTCAAAAAATAAAAAAGAAATTAGATAAATTAAAAGAAAAAATTCAATACCAAAAGAGAAGCCAAAACAAAAGAAAATAGAGAAAACCACAAAACCCAAGCTGATTTCGGGGGGAAAAACCCAGGCATGCTTAAAAGATTAAATTCCCAAAAATTACAAAAAGAAGCACTGCAAAACTCATAAAAAAGACCTTTTAAAATTGCAAATCACATACCGAATATTTGTGAAATATATTTAAAAGGCCTTTCACCTTGGTTGTCATTTGGGGTGCAAGGACGACCTGTTTGGCAAGCAATGCATCAATGGAATTCTTTCGTTGATGAACCTGTATCTCTGGACATAAAAAAATCAAACAGAAAATTAGAATAGAGTAAAAAAGAAGTCTGACATGATGTTTGTAAAAAAAGAATTTGATAATGATAATAGTAAGAGCATGACTTCGATGTGGAGCACAGACAGTTAATAAGAATTTATAAGGATTTTAGCATTCAAATTGTCATTTTGGCATATCACAATTGGTAGGCTTTTGCAGTTCCCTACATAGATAAAAGGTAAGTGAAATTGGCATGTAGAAATTAAAACCAAAATCATTTGAAGGTTGAATGTTCATTGCATTTTCATTCCTATACAACAAACTACATGTGTGAGTGTAGGAACATTGGTGTGAGATCTGGGTTTAGGCTGGCTGCACTGTGTAAGTGCCCTGATTGAAGCCAATCCACTCATCGAACGAGCCACATGCACATGTAAAGTGAGATGTGCTCATATATAACAGAAAAAGAAAAAGAAAAAAAAAAAAAAAAACATGTATAGTCTAAGGTTAGCCATATATAAAAATTTATAAAAAAAAAAAAAAAAAAAAAAAAAAAAAAAAACTGACCCAAAACAGGGGATGCATGTAGTGTCTTAGGGTGGCTCTCGCTTCATCCTATTCTTCCTTTTCCATTAAGTTTGGCTCCAACTTTGGGGAGAGGATTCTGCTTAGGGGCCAAAAATTGCTCCTAGTTGTCTTTCATAAAAAAAAAAAATAATAAAAAAATAAATAAAAAGAAGAAGTAGTAAAATTTTTAAAGAGCAATAGTATAAAAAGCACTAGAAACATTGAAGCAAATGAAAATTGAAACACAGGAAAAAATAGCCTAGGGCATGGCTTTAAAAACAGGTCAGCTTGGCAATAACCATATATATATATACATACATACATACATATATATATATATATATATATATATATATATATATATATATATATATATATATAACTTGCCTCCTTTTCAATAGCATGAGCTTTACAAGTAGCAATTGACACAACTAATATAGCATTTGCACCAAGTTCCCCCTGCATCCTGAAATGTTGCAGTCCAAATATTATAACTGATAAAGTGGGCACGTAATGAATTTTAATTTACCAAAAAAGAAAAGAATATTTTCTCTACATTGGTATATCTATATCATCAAATAAATCAAGAGGACTAAAGCATATTGAGAGAAGATACAAAAACCCAAAAGAGTGAATTTCAGTTTCAAAGCAATTACAAATATGCAGATTTTTTATTACTATGATAGTTAGCTAGCAGTGGCACCCATTACAAAGTAAAGAAGAAATGTTGGGCCCAGGTGCATGCTTGGTCTAGGGTTGCAACTTGGGTTCAGACCCAAGTTCTGGTTGGCCTAGCATTGGAAAACACCAACCCAATTTGAAAAGCCCATCATGGACACCTATCACAATAAGATGACAATTGAAGGTTCCATTAGATTACAGCACCAAATGTGTAATCTCATGTTAGGCCTAGAGCCATAGGGCCAAAAAATCAAGCTGGCCTATTATTCAAGTGGGCCACAATGAAGGAAACTGTTGGGAGAGAGACGGGCACCCTTAAATTTGTAGGGTTCAGCATGATGATTATTTAAATTCCATTTAAATAATATACTAGCAACTATATGTAATGCCTTATTTACTCCAGTGGAGATCATGCCATCCATCCACATTGCCATTGTAGTGGAAGAGAATAACTGTAAAATTCTTTGGAAAAAAAACTGAATTCCTTGAAATTAGAAGAAAATTGGTTTGCTCAAATGTACATGACAATGGATGAGAAATATTACTTTATGAACAATGGCATCAACATTGCCACTGTAGTGGAAGAGAATGCTACCATCAACTAATGAGTAAGAAAACTTAAACAGGAAGTTAAGAATATAGTAACATGAAATGGCACATATTGTAGTACAGAAAACCAAAACTTTGCATCAGATAGATAACTTATGACAAGAACATGTGGATTTGCATACCCAACCAAACATACCATCAATGCCTTTCCCATTTTTGCTCAAGAGTCCAGTGCTAATAAGAAACCCACCAACTAAAATCCAGTTAATACAAATGAATTAAAAAACAAAAAAGAAAAGAAAAGCTAAAACCAATTCTTGAAAACTGTTCATGCATGAGATGTCTTACAAATAAGAAGATACACTCCTCCTAGTATTTCACAGTCAATCTACACTAAAACATTATATTTTAACATGTTTAAGAATTAGAAGTCAACATTCGCTTTTCTATATATTAGAGTGGCAATGGAGTCATTCACCTGCTTCTTTGTCAAAGGCAATGTAGCCACCTTCACAATAACAGTGAGCAAGATAATTGCAAATTCATATGTATAGGGGATGTGTAAAGTTACAAGTCCATCCTTCAGCACCTATCACCAATGCAATAGTTCAATCATTCACATCTACATCGGTCCTCAATGCACCCAAAATCCAAAACAGTTGAGCAAATTAAACACAAAATATTTCACCTGTCGTGACAAACATCAAAAGCAAAGCAATGGGGAGAATGTTTATGCAAGAATGAGTTCAATCAGATTAGGTTATCTACTGTGCTGAACTTCAAGAAATATAGAGAAAATCCAGAAACTTTCACACATTGTCAGGATGGCAAAATCAAGAAATACAGTAGGTGAATCAGGCTTTTCATAGTATGATGGCACAATCATAATAATAACAAATAAGAAGATCCAACACTCAATTAGGACACACCAACAAAATAGTGGAAATAATATGTATACCGTTGAATACCATTCAAATCAGAAATGGCTCAAGTACGGTTGAATACCGTTTCAAATCAGAAACGGCTTGAAGCCGTTTCTGAACCAAACTTGTAACCGTTCGGTTAAACGATTTTGGTGTATTGAATCTTTGATCAGTCTCAGCGAAAACCAAAAGCTGCAATGAAAGACTTCAAAATAGAAAGACATACTCAATTCAATGAAGTCCGTCAAGCAGATGAAGAGATCCATAATGTGATGGCCTTTTATGTACATAACTAACAAGCTATTTGGCATTGTAAAATTTTGAGTATGAACAAGAAAGTAAATGGAGTGATACACAACCAAAAAGTAAAATACAATGGCAGATCAATTCCCTAAACATAAGTATAGCACATAAAACCCGTTTGATTAATTGTAATAAGCATAACATTTAATATCTTAGACTTAATATGTTCAGCTAGACGTAAGTACATCTAATTTGATGACTGGCAATGATATGTTCTCTCTCTTTCTCTCTCCAGTTAAATTGCAGGCTACAGCCTTACCATTTACCTGTGGAGTCTGTTTTACTCTGGTCCAACGGAGGGGCCTGCCAACATTTATTCTCTTCCTTAGGGTGCACCAAACCTAATGATTTCTTTCCAGTTAGAAGATACAGATTTAGGGATACTTGTTAACATCTCTGACTTGCATGCTCCATGTTTTGGCATAGTCCTGGATAAGTTGAAACACATCCACTTCCATCTTTACAAGGTCCTGAAAAATCTGTGAGTCCCTTTCAACCCAAATGCACAACAACATTGCCTTCAAAAGAGCTTTCCACAATATCCTACCTATTAGGCCACATGGTGTCCATTCATGTTCAAGCAAAAGAGATGGGATTGTCCCATCAAGGAGATGCTTGGGTCAAATTCACAATGGGGCCATCAGATCAGTAGTTTGGATCATGGGCCTTAGTTGTACTTGTACAGACCCAAGGATATTACTCACATCCTCTAGTCAAGGATCACACACTTTCTATTACTCTCGTTTTGGTTATATATATATATATATATATATATATATATATATATATATATATATATAAAGGATCACACACTTTCTATTATGGAGGAATGGCAGGAATAACAATACTGGAATAGAAATGTGATGCAGTGAGTACCTCAAAGCAATACTACACATCTTAAACTGATCAACAACTCGACTGGTTGTGATCGTAATGGACCTTTGGCTTAGTGGTTATTGAATGGTGGTTTAAATTGACCATTGATTTGGGCCTACCATCCAGGGTTATTGGATCGAATGGTTTTCAAGGATGGTCTTTTATCACATAGTTTTAATACTCGCCCTATGTGGCTTATTTTGATATTTGCCCTATGTGGCTTGTTTTGATATTGGCCTTACATGGCTTTGTTTTGGTATTTTCTCTATATGGGTTCGATGTTTTACATTGCGCAACCATGCGATGGTAAGCCCCATATACTGTAATATGATTAGCCACTAGTCGACGGGTTTCCATTAAACATCCTAAGATGGTAGTCTCATGAGTTGGGGATGGTGGTATGAGACCTATGCCCGAGCTGTCAGCCTATGCTAGTGACAAGGCCCCATAGTGACCTTTGAGCTTATTTAAAGTAGTTGGTTATAATTGGACTAATAACAGGTTAGCTAATCATGCATACATGGCACAGACCAGCATCTATTGCTATCGTATGTGATGTACGTAATGTAATCGTTATGTTGCACTTAGTATACTTTCACTGATGATTAGCCTTTGTCCGACTGGATGTTTTTCCTAGGTCGATGATTGCATGGGTGACGAGCCCAACTTCCGCACGTATATGCATCCCTGGGGCGATGACTGCATTCATGCATCCATGCATCTAATAAGACTTGCATCATGTATTGTTTTGTATACTCTATTTTATAATTATGCTTACCTAATATGATGGTGTGTAATATTGAGCGGAATTCACACTGAGTTAGCCACTCATCCATCAAATATAAAATCGTACAGGTAGTACAAGTGGCTTAAATGATATGCAGGTTCAAACTGATGAGAAGCCGTTATGATGGTCGAGGATGCATGATTGTACATGTCAAGGAAGCTACCTGATTTTGCAGCTCTTGTTTATATATTTCTTTTATATTTCTCATATATGTAAATCTTATAATTGTTAACATAGAGACGTTGTTTTGTATAAGTCATTATAGGCAATTTCTTATATAAACTAAATGTAATTGCAATTTTTCCTTTATGCTTACTTATCCATTCTACGCTCATCTGCTTACTCTGATAGTTGAAAATATATAAATACTCGAATTTGACCATCTTTTAAGGTTAACACTCGGGTTTTGGGAAACGAGTCATATACTTGGGTCCTGAAAATACAGGGTGTTACAATACAAATCTCAAGTGGACCTCACCATGGGAAATAGTGTGAATTGAAATTCTACCAGATATTTTGGATCAAGCTGATGTTTGTATTTTCCCTTCATTCATGTCGTTGTGATCTTATGAATAGATTGGATGACAAATAAACATCACTTTGGGCCCTAACAAAGTTTCAACGGTGGCAGTCATTATTCCCACTGTTTCCTTTGGTGTGGTCCATTTGATCTTTAGGCATACTTATATTTTGGATTCAACCACTAAAATGATTCGAAAAAATGGATGGACGGTGTGGATAACCCACATACATTCATAGTAGGCCCAATTGAGTTTACTCAGTATGATAAAAGGTAACGAGTAACTCAGTACGCATTCTCATTTCCAAATAAATAAATTCGCTAACTAGGCAATATAACTTAAAATTGCTAAATAGGGAGTTACTCGGTACGTTCTTATTCTCATCATACTGAGTAAACTTTTAATGTGAGTTACTCACTATGCAATCCGCTTCCATGCAACTTTTAATGTGCGAAACTTTTTTGGGTCCCACCATGATTTTTGTGTTGGATCTGGAAGTCCCATCAAAATTTTTAGATAATTTTAGTATGTAAGGCCCGTATCCTAGTCTGTACCATTCCTTAGACTTCCGCGATCCTCCCCGTTAAATTCTGGCGACCCACGACCTATCATCGGCATTTGCACATGACCCTGAGTTATACGCTATCAACCTGAGTCTACTCGACCTAAGACTTATACCCTAGCGACCACGCCGTCGTCGCAGTTCCAACGTCATGACTTGTGCACCGATGCAATACCCAGGCTGAGGGATGTGGGCCGGTGTTTATTTCAAAAAAACGACGCACATTCCGAGTCCCGAGAGAATCTTACCACCCATCACATCAATCAATCAATCACAAGTCAAGTACACAACCCATCCCTCTCTTACACAAGCTATCCCCAAAGTCAACTCTCTCTCTCTCTCTCTCCACCCATCCCTTTTCTTACACACACCCATCCCTTCCTTACAACAACCCATCCCTCTCTCCTTACATCTCCTCTCTCTCTCTCTCATTTTCTCCACCATTTTTTCCAAGCACCAAAGAGAGGACTGTCTAAGCTTCCCAAGAGAGACAAGTGTGGCCCACTTCCTACCCCCTCATCTCTCATCCTAGCCCTTTAATCTTCATCATCCTCCATTAAAATCGAAGTCGAGAAGCTTAGCATTCCAAGGAGCCAAGAAGAAGAGAAATCGGTGGGTGAATCTTCATTGTTTGTGGGAAAAAGGATTTCCACCCTTGATTTTATTATTGAGGGCCCACGTGATTGGGGACCATCTTGATGTATGAGTTGTATAAACCTTAGGGGAGCTCATAGTGGCGGAGCTCCCCCGCCTCACGACTCTCTCTCCCTCTCTCCCTCTCTCTCCCTATTTGCGGCCCACCATGATGCAAGTGTTTTATCGATGCTATCCATGATCGAACCCACCTTGCTGACGTTTAGCAGACAGGCCCACCCTGGCCGTCTATTTTGGACAGCCCCTGATGAAGGGAAAATAAAAATATTAGCTTGGTGCTGACCTGGTAGGCCCCACACATGTGGACCTACCTTATATCCACACCATCCATTGGTAAGGACGGTGGGTCCCATGCAACAGCAGCAATTGTTGTTGACGTCAGCAAGTTCTGTGGATCTGACATGAGGTATGTGTTACATCCATACCATCCGCCCATTTTCCTGGCAGCGGCTGAGGTCCACCCCACACGTGCTGCACGTGTGGGTAGGTGAGACCCACCTTAATATATGTATTTTGTATCCACACCATCCATCAGGACGATGTGCTGTGTGGAGCCCAACTATAATGTATCTGTTCCTCCACCGCCCATCCATTAGGCGGAAAGGTGGACCCCACCTCTGATGTATGTATTATACACACCGTCCATCCATTTTTCAGGGTGGTGGAGCCCACCTTAAAGTATGAGTTGTATATGCACCCCGTCCATCTCTAGATGGTGACAGGCCCACCTTGTATGTATGTATCCTATATCCAGTCTGTCCATCCACCTTGCTGGACCCACCCTGATGTATGTCCTTTATATCCTCGCCGTTAATCTATAAGGCCCACTGTAAGACTCGTATCCTAGACCGTACCGTTCTGTAAGCTTCCACGGTCGAATTCCAGTAACCTTTGACCTTTATCCAATGTTTGTGTGCGATCCTAAGTCAAGTCCTTAAAACCAAAGTCAACTCAAATCGAGACTTGTACCCTTACGACCGTGCCGTCGCCGTGGTTCCGATGCCTCATCTCGCACGATGATCCGATACCCTGGCCAGAAGATGTGGGCCTACGTTTAATTCAAGAAAAACACCGCACATTTGCAATCCCAAGAGAATCTCTACAACATATCTCATCAATCAATCACTCAAATCAATCAATCAATCACCTCATGTCAAGTACAAGAGCAATTCATGCTTTCTTTCTCCACAAGTCAAGCAACCTACCCCAAAAGTCAACAAGTCACTCACCTCACATCCATCACCCATCACTCTCTCTCCTTACAACCCTCTCTCTCTCTCTCTCATTTCTCTTCACATTTTTAAGCAACCAAAAGTGGTGCACGTCCAAGCTCTCCCAAGTGAGAAAAGTGAGTTGTGTGTGGCCCACTTTCCATCCAAAAAATCCATCATCCTAACCCTTCATTTCTCATCCTCTCCATCAAAGTGAGACACAGGGAGATCGGCGTTCCATCGGACCAAGAAGATCAAACGGTGGGTACTTCTATAAGTTAGATTTTTATGTTTTGATGATGGGTCAAGTGAGGCCTACCGATTAATGGTATGGATCTCACTTTGGACCATAGATGTGGCTGATGGCCCACCTTGATTCACATGATCGTTCCATGATAGGGACATTCTCCATGAACCCCATCATGATGTTTACTTTTCTAAGATTTAAAGACGTCATCTAGACCTTCCATTTTGGTGGAAAAGTAATCTCCACTGTTGATTCTTGATTTGGTGGGCCCACATGTATTGGGACCCACTGATGTATGATCAAATGCTTGAAAAGGAGGGCCCACAGTGTCGGGGTCCCTCCATCACACCGTGTCTCTCTCTCTCTCTCTTTCATTTTTTTCTTTATTATACGTGATGATGTGGCCATGGCCCACCCGGATGGACCCCACCATGAAGCATGTATTTTATCTAAGCCATCTGTAGGTGGGGCCCACTTTTTATATGTGTTATATCCACCCCATCCACCATTTGGTGGCCCACCTGAGCAGGGCCCATCTTATTACGTGGTATGCCCAAACTGTCCAGTGTCCAGGGATACTGGATGTTAATTGAAAACAAAAATATTAGCTTGATTTCAAAGCTTTTGGGAAGGGCCGCACATATAGGCCCCACCTTGATGTATGAATTCAATCCACATCATCTATCCCATTTCTCAACTCATTTTAGGTGTTGAGCCAAAAAATGAAGCCAATCTGACTATCTGGCGGGCCATAACATAGAAAACAGTATTTTCTACCATTGAATCCACCCTGATGTTTCTATACCCCAAAATATACCAAATATTAGGCTTGATGGGTCTATCTTGGGCCATAGACACCAATGGTTGGGTTGGATTTTACCAATGTGAACCCCACATGCGAAAAACCGTGAGAAAACGATTTTAAAAAAAATAATAAAAAATATAAGCAGCAGGGCTGCTGCTAACGTCAGGGATGGGCAACAGCGTCCTGCGCTGTGACGGGTGAGGAGGCAGGGTCGTTAGGTCCCAGCTGTGGGCCCCACCATGATGTGTGATGAACATCCACACCGTGTATTGGGTGGGCCCCCTTTTGGCTGTGGGCCACCCCTTAAAATCAGCCGTATACAACACTTAGGTGGCCCACATCATAGGAAACAGTTGGATTGAACGTCTGCCATTGAAACCCTTTTGGGTGTTATAGAAGTTTTAGATCATTATAATTTTTTTTTCCTTTTCATCCAGGTCCGTGTGACCTTATCAACGGCTTGGATGACATATAAACGTTATGTGGGCCCCATGTGGGATCCACTTGCATGAAGTGGATTGGCTGGTCTATAGCGCACCAACTATGTTAGCTGGTGTATTAACGTCAACATCTAGGTCTGATCACCCAGACCGTCCATTTATGTGGACCCCACCTCCCATCAGCGGTGTAATGACACCAGCAAGTTCTGTAGACCCCACACGGATGTATATATCTACACTATCCATTCTGATGGTGCACATGGAGTCCACGTGATGTATGGGCCTTATTCTTAGATGGTGGGACCCACCCTCTGTACATTTATTTGATATCCACGCCATTGATTTGCTCCATCCAACCATCCATTTGGACGTTTTGCTGGATGGGGCTCCCTTTAATTTATGTACTGTATTGAGATTTAAAAAATAGAAAGATCTAGTACCGCGTGGACCACACTATAGAAACAATGGGATTGAACATCTACCATTGAAACCCTTTGATCCCAAAAGTCTTGGACCAATAGGGAAATTTCTTCCTTTTCATTAAGGTCTGTGTGACCTTATGATCAGATTGGATAGAAAATAAACTTTATGGTGGGCCTTATGATTTATTTAACAGTGCAAATTTATTATCTCCACTGCTATTTGTGGTATGGTCCAAATGATCCTTCCATATAATTCTTTTTTGGGATGTATGAGGCCCACCTTGATATATATGCATGAGGCCCATGTGATTAGGCCCATCTTGATGAATTTATGGCCTTCCGTTGAGGCCCACCTTGACATATATAAGGCCCATAGGATGTGACCCATTTGATGTATCTGAGGCCCATGGGTTAAGGCCCAATGTAATGTATTTAGGGCCTGTGGGTTGAGGCCCATTGTGATATTTTCAAGGACCATGGTTGAGGCTCAATGCGGTGTATGTATGGCCCATTAAGTTGTGTATGAATCCCTTGTATGGGCCACTCCTTAGGAGCAATGTTTGTTAAATGGCCACATTGTTGGGTAATGATGGTTTAATGTCCACATTGTGACCTTCCCTTAGGCCTTGTTCAGCCGATTCTGATTGTTGAGGCCGATTATCAGTATCGGTTATCGATACCGATTATGAGTATGTGACAGTATAGCATCATGATACTTACACCTTGGAGCCCACTTTGTATATATATTGGGCCCCATAAGGAAGTCCAGTTTATTGCACGATAGAGAGGGTAAGGAAGCCCACTTATTACACTTAGACTTGGATCTGCCCTCCATAGGGGATATTGTGACGCTCTATCACTGTGATTACATGTGGGTGGGTGCACATGGGCGGACACTAATGTGGGTGGGGCCTGAGGAGCCTGGGCGAGCTACCAGTGATTGGCAGGCTACTATGCACACAGTGAAGGCAGAACTTTATCCCATATCGGTTGCATCATCCGATGTTGCGGTGGCTATAAGTTGAATTCTTTCCTTAACTATCGTGACGCATTTTAAATCAGTGAGCTTATCTTGATATTTGGACTAGATCCGCCGTCCTTCTGTAGACCCCCATCATTCGTATACATGTTGTGATGGATGATTGATTAAAGCAGATGTCATTGGGCTGAGATGTTTATGAGACTCCTTGTGAGACAGAGTTATCCCCACATGATCGTGCGATACGCGCAGGATTGATGTATGGCCTAGATGAGGTTGATGGTATTCATGGCTCATCAGGATTTACATATTGCATTGCATCCTCGACATTTTTTATTGTCGAATTATGTTTTACATTGCATAGCCTTGATATGAAAGTTAGCATTCATGCCTTGCATCGCCTAGCCTTGATACGGCTGATAGCACTCATGGACTTACCAGTATCTTTCCGCTTACTCTGATTACTCTGATATTGCTTACTTGGCACTTACCTTCTGCACACACTTTTACCACCCACTAAACTTTCTATATGCTTATGCATGATAGATGTGTGCAGGTGGCGTTAGGTTGCGACAGCCTTGAGCTTGGAGCATGCAGCGGACCTCTAGAGCTTTGATTTTTTCATATGTATTACCCTTTCAGCATTGTATTCAAATGATTATATTAGTGGATATGTGATGATGATATTGCCTTTATGATTTGAGTATACTTGTGGTTATGCTTCTTATGAGACAAATGTACGTTAGAAAATTCTCCTTGTAGAATCCCAGGATCGGAACCTGGCATATAGACGCAGGGAGCCGAGAATGGGGTACTACAGAGGCTGTTGGCACCGAGTTCGGCGATCGAGATTCCTGTGAATCTGATTTTCTGGTTTGGGGCATGACACCCACACTGCACATGTGTACCCAGCACGTCCAATAGGGAGCTGGACGGTGGGCCCTGACCTAGTGCATGTGTTGCACCCACACCTATGGGGCCCATGTGAAGTATGTGTTTCATCCAAACCACCCAATAGCAGTTGAACGCTGCTGGACATCAGGGCTAAAATTACCATTGTTAAAAACCTTTTGAGTCCCACTGTGATGTTTGTGGGGGGCCCAACAGCTAGCCCATTGCTCGGTGGCCCATGTACTAGTGGGACCCACTGTGCCATGTGTTTTATCTAATCATTCAATAGCTGGACCGTCTGGAAGGGTGAGATGCTAGCCCACCTTGTGACATGTATTATATTTACACTGTTCATATGGTGGGGCCCACTGTGATGTGTATGGCCCATCATGCAGGCCCACAATGATGTGTGTGTTCTATGTTCCTGCTACCCATTTATTTTCTAGGCTATATGGGTTATCCCACCAGGCCCACCTTGTTGTGTGTTACAAGCACACTGTCCATCTATTTTTCTGGACCATAAGGCTGACCTTTGAGGCCCACCTTGTTGTGAGCATTGAGCATACTGTCCATTCATTTTCCTGGACTATATGGGTTGCCCCATCAGGCCCACTATGTTATATGTGATACACACTCTAACCATCCCTTGTGCCTAACCCATGAGCTTTGTGTGAGGCCCAATATAATGAATTTGTAGCCCATTTGGTGAGGCCCATTGTTGTGTATATGTGGCCCATTTGGTGAGACCCATTATGATGTATGAGAGGCCCATATGGTGAGGCCCATTATGATGTATGAGAGGCTCATATGATGAGGCCTAATGTAATGTATGAGAGGCCCATTGTGATGTATATTAGGCCCTTATGTGAGGCCCATTGTGAAGTATATCAGGCCCTTGTGTGAGGCTCATTGAGATGTATGTGAGGCCTTTGTGTGAGGCCATGGACCCAACTATATGTTTGGCTCTATGTGGGCCACTCCTTGGGAGCAATGTTGGTTAAATGTCCATATTTGTAAGACCCGTATCCTAGTTAAATCTTGTTAGATGAATCCCTGCGATCATTTCCGTCGAAGTCCAGGCAATCCATGGCCTGATAATCGACGTTGCGATCGATCGTAAGTCGTATCCTTTAGATTCGAGTCGGTTTAATCCGAGACCTATATCATTGCGACCGCACCGTCGCCGCGGTTCCAACGCCGCGACTCACGCACCGATCCGATACCCGACCGAGAAGATGTGAGTCGGTGTTTATTTCGAAGAAACGGCGCTTTCTCAATCCCAAAGGAATCTCTACGACCCATCCCATCAATCAATCAATCACATCAATCAATCAATCACTTCAATGTCAAGTACAAAGCACTCATGCTTTCTTTTTCCACAAGTTAAGCAAACCCAAAAGTCAACAATCCATCCCCTCACCCATCACTCACCTCACATCACTCCCCTCACATCCATCACTCTCTCTCCTTATCTCTCTCTCTCCTCTCTCATTCCATCTCTCAACTCCTAAGCTCCATACGTCCAAACATTTCCAAGCAATCTCAAAGGCCAAGTGTGGCCCACTTTCCCCTACTCTCACATCTCTCATCTCAACCGTTGGATCATCATCAACCACCATTGAAAGTGGAGGCTAGGAGCTAAGGAGGCTAAGGGAGCAAGGAAAAGGCTAATAAGGTGGGTGATCCACCGTTATTTCTTATTTTAGGGCCCACTTGTTGGTGGGACCCATTTGATGTATGTGATTTAACCAAGAGGGGCCCATAGTGGCAGGGTCCCTCTATCTCACCGTGTATCTCTCTCTCTCTCTCTCTCTCTCTCTCTCTCTCTCTCTCTCTCTAGAATGAAGTGGGCCCCACCAAATCATGTTAAATTCACCCCATTCATCAAATGGTGTGGCCCACCACATTTTAGGCAAAATCCACCATCCGGTGGAAAGCCTTCATATAATATAACATATGATATTTATTTTATATTAATATTATACTATATATGTATATGTATGCATGGTGGGCCACGTGCATGTGGGACCCACCATGAGGCCGTGTGTATACCGTCCAGTGTCCAGAGACGCTGAACGTGATGGTAGGCTAACACGGAGTACGTGTGCTGAAATGGTGGTTTACTTACAAGCTAACAAAAAGAAAAAGGTGGTTTTAGGTAGGCCGCTCATGCTGGCCCCACCTTGTTGTATGTAGATGATCCACGCCGTTCATTCTATTCTCCAGCCCATTTTAGGCGTTGAACCAAAAGATGAGGTGATCCGATAATCGAGTAGGCCTTACCATAGGAAAAAGTGGTTTTTACCGTTAAAACTTTGAAAAATGATTGCTAGGGTCCACGTAAAGCTTGGATCCACCTGAAATTTGGTTTGGACGCCTAATTTTGTGGGACACATACAATGGACGGGGTAGATCCGGTTAATGTGGGTCCCACCTAAGGTAACAAAAATTATATATATATGAGAAAAGGTGGCGAGACACCTTGCTTGCCATGACGTGCACAAAGAGGAACGGGTCGCATTGGCCCTAGTTGTGGACCCCACCGTGATGTGTGTTCTAAATCTCTGCCCTCCATTTGTTGGGAACCCTTCGATGAAGCGTCGATTCCAAAATCAGCCATGAATAGTTCTTAGATGGCCCACATCGCCATTGTCTATATGAAGGTATGTTAAACCACTCGAAATGATTGCTGGGGTCTACTTGAAGCTTGGACCCACCGAAATTTGGTTTGGATGCTTTAAATTTTGTGGGACACATACAATGGATGGGGTAGATCCTGGTTGTGTGCCCACTTAGGGTAACAAAATTTTTACATATGAGAAAAACAGAAACTTGCGCCATGTACACAAAAGGTGGTCTCCATTGGTCCTAGTTGTGGACTCCACCATGATGCATATTTTGTATCCATACAGTCCATGAGGTGGACCACCCTCGAGGTGGGTCCCCTCCAAAGTTCAACTCGATCCAACGCTCGGGTGGCCCACACCACAAGAAAAAGCGGTGATTGAACTCTACCATGAAACCTTTCTGGACCCTTGAAGTTTTGGATCAATCGAAATTATTTTTCCTCTTCATTCAGTCTACGTGTGACCTCATGAACGGTTTGGATGGCTTATAAGCAATAGGGTGGGCCCCACGTGGAGCCCACATTGATGTATGTGATTTAATCCCACCGTCCAGGCGGACGGTGGGAGCCCACTGTAATGTATTTGTTTCCCCACCGTCCAGGGATGGTGGGTGTGCACGTGTCTGCATGCATGGGTGTGTGCGCGTGCGTGTGTGAGTGTGTACTTGTGTACATGTGTGTGTGAGCGTGTGTGTGAGAGTGTATGTGTGTGTATATATATATATATAATATTATATTATTAATATTGTATATGTATATATATTATATATATTGTATTATATATATATATATGGTGGACCCCACTTTGGTATATACAAAGCCCAAGTGATTAGGCCCACCTTGCCATATTTATGGCCGTCTATTGAGGCCCACCTTGATGTGTATGAGGCCATTGTTGAGGCCCACCTTGATGTGAATGTAAGGCCCATGTTATGAGGCCCATGGTGATGTATTTGGGGCTCATGGGTTAAGGCCCATTGTAATGTATTAGGGCCCGTGGGTTGAGGCCCACTGTGATGTATTTGGAGCCCATGGGTTAAGGCCAATGTGATGTTTTCAAAGGCCCATGGGACATGGCCCATTGCAATGTACTTAAGGCCCATTGATGCGGCCCACTTGATTTATGAAAGGCCCATATGAGGCAGCCCATTTGATGTGTTTGAGGACTTTGGGTCGAGGCCCAATGAGATGTATATAGGTCCATTGTAATGTGTGCTTCCCCATGGTTTGTGTAATGATATTTATGGCGGACCGTGCCTTGGGAGCAATGTTGGTTTGACGTCCACATTGTAAGTACAATGTTGGTTAAATGTCCGCATTGTGACGCTCCTTAAGGCCCACTGATAGGCCCATACTTGTACTCTGCAGTCCGTTTAGGCCCATCTTTACTTTGAGCAACGTCCATTATCATACCATAAGTATAGTGCTACCCCATGATTCATGATCATACGCATCATATGCATGCTTGAGATGAGGGGTGATTGATCATAGCATATGCCTTCGGGGACTGTTACGGGTTCCCTGATAGGCGGAGTTGCCCTACATGAGCGCATGGTTTACGCAGGGGCCCATGTTGCATGACCGGTAGTATGACTCATGCACTTGCATTGTGTGATTGTAATTCTTGTATGCCCTAGCGACACCGGGGCCATAGCCTCCACAGACACATCGTGGGTGGCTAGATTGGATCTAGGAAATGTTTGGTTCCAGCATACGGGCGCCATAGATGTCACGGGTGAAAATCCCTAAACCCGATGGTACCAGAGGATGACTCCAACGTCGAGACCGAGTGGATGTACGAGCGCATGAGGGCCGAATACCGGAGGCCGCGTCTCCCACCGTGTCGTGGTCGGTTGGAAAGGGTGTGACCTTACCCGCCCGAGTGAGGGGGCAATTTCTAGGTTGAGTTTGACCACTTGAGGAATCGGTCCGCTATATCGGGCCCGATATTGGCGGCGGATAGTGAGGTCTCTTTCGCTCTTCCAGTTGTGCGTCCGGATAGGGACGGCAAGCTGGCGTAGAGTGTACTAGACCCCGGTGATTATCCAGACTGATAACTGTATTGACATGAGGATTGGCATGCTTGAGCTGCATCTTGCATCGCATGGTCTTGGTATGGCCGATTGCACTCATATCTTGTACTGCATAGCCTTAGTACGGCTGACTGCATTCATGTACTCATCGGCACGATTCCACATTACTCTGATCATGCATTCTGAGCACGCTCATATTGCGCACACACTTACACCACCCTCTAAGCTTTCTATAAGCTTATGCACGATTGATGCGTGCAGGTGACGTCAGGACGCAGCCGTAGTCTCGCCGCAGTTGGAGTGTGCGGGTAGAGCTTCTGGAGTTTTGTTATTAGCATTATCTTGTATTTCCCTTTCTTACGCCTTGTACTTAAAGTTTTTGTTCATAGTGGATTTTGTGATGGTGTTCTTGTGGTTATTGTTCGTGGGTTATGCTTGTGGTTGTGCTCAGATTATTAGAAATCCTCCTTGTAGCATCCCAGGATCGGAACCTGGCGTATGGGCGCTAGGAGCCGAGAATGGGGTTCTACGGAGGCTGTCGGCGCCGAATTCGGCGATCGGGAATTTTGTGAGCCCGGTTTCCGAGTTCGGGGCGTGACAATATTGTTGGGCAATGATAGTTAAATTTGCACATTGTAACCTTCCCTTAAGTCTTTGTTAGGCCCATTCTCATCATTCTCTAAGTGGGTTGACCCTGATCATTGGGCCTCATTGATATTGCATGATCTATATATCCTTATTGGGCTAACCCAAGATGTTAGGCCCCCATTGGTTGATAGTAGGGTTATTTTTAATCTTGGAGTCCACCTAGGACTTATTTGGGCCCCCTAGGGCATCTAGTAGGCCATATGATAGTATGGTGAAGGAAGCCCGTTCTGGATCCTTATGATTATAGGTAGGCCACCTAGGCCCAACCTTAATATAAGGAGAGTTCATCCTCACCGTAGACGGAAGGATCCGTATTATTAGATTTGGTATATCCACAGTTAAGGATTGACCCTCATGTTATGGATTTACTATCCATCTATGGACCCCACCTTATGTACAGGCCAATTATCGATGCCGACTATGAGTACGTGCTAGTATAACATTATGATACAAGCCATTGAGATGGTATGAGGCCCATTGTGATTGTATTAGGCTTATTCTCATTTCCCCTTAGTAGGCTAACCCAAATTGATGGGCCCCTATTATTATTAGTATGATCTATCTCACCTTATTGGGTTATCCCAATTCTTTGGGTTCCCATTGATGTTAGTAGAAGTACCCAAACCTGGAAGCCCACTCTTGGACACATGAATAGGCCATCTAGACCCATCCTTATTATAAGGAGGATACATCATCACCTCTGGCCATAGGTAGAAGAATCTGTGGTATTAGATTTGGTGTACCTGCTGTTGAGGACCGATCCTCATGTTATGGATTAGATCTGTTGTCCTACTATGGACCCCGCCATATATAGGCCGATTATTGATTACCACCATGTTAGTATATATATGCACTGAGAATGTGTTAATATAGCATTATGATTGTATAAGGTCATTGCAAGGTTAATTGTTATATGAGGCCGATTGTGACCATGTGAGGCCCACTGTGATTGTATGAGGCCCATTGTAATTATATAAGGCCCATTATGATGGTATAAGACTCATTATGATGGTACGAGATCCATTGTGATGGTACGAGGCCATTGTGATTGTATGAGGCTCATTGTAATTATATAAGGCTCATTATGATTGTTTGAGGCCCAATTGTGATGTAAGAGTCTCATCATATGTGTGAGGACCATTATATGCGTAAGGCCCATTGTACGTGTGAGACCTACCATGTGTAGGTGATTATTGCACACCACCCATTCACTTGTATGGGCCATGAGCCGTCTTATACCGGCCCATTATGATGTATATGATTATAATCATGCTTGGTATACTTCATGATACATGGCCATACACATCATTCACATGCTTGTTATGAGGAGTGATTGATCATAGCATGTGTCATTGGGCTGATTGTTTATGGGACTACCTGAGAGACGGAGTTGCCCCACATGAGCGTGCGGTACGTGCTGGTTTGATGCATGACTAAATGGTATGACTCATGCATCTCACATTTTGTGATATGACTACCATACGCCCTAGCGACATTAGGGTCATGGCCTTTACAGGCAAGTCGTTGATGGCCAGATGGGACACCAAAAATGTTTGGTTCTAGCATACGGGCATGATAGATGTCCTTGGGTGAAAATTTCTAAATCTCCAAGCCCAGGGGATGCCCCAACGTTTAGACCGAGTGAATTTATATGAGCGTATGAGGGCCATATACTAGTAGGCCACGTCTCCCACTGTGTCATGGTCGGTTGGGAGGGGTATGGCCTTACCCTCTTGAGGGAGTAGGCAATGTTAGGCTGAGTCTGACCAACTCATAAATGGGTTAGCTATCGACGAACCTGTCCGATATTGGTAGGTGGATAGTGAGGTCTCTTCTATTTACCTAGTTGTGCGCTTGATGAGGCGGCAACCTAGCGTAGAGTGTACTAGACCCCGTTGATGATCCCAGAGATGTACGATACTGATATATGGACTTATTGAGCAGGAGTTGCATACTCAGTATTCTACTCATTCATTCATTCATTCACTATCCACTTGGACAGGTGGTGCGTAACTAATTTGTTATGTATACCTTCGCACTGGCCAGGATTTCGGTTGGGGCGCGCGACCAACCTGAGATCAGGAGTTTACCACATTAAGTTTAGCTATTTAAATTTAGGTATGGGAATGGTTTGGATAGAAGTCCCTTATAATGGACCCCATAGGTTACGATACTATATACTATAATCCCGACTTCACACTCCAGTTTGGTCATTTCTCTTGCACCGCATATTGCATTGCATCCTCAGCACATAGCATTTGGTTTACTATGCTTCTGTATTGCATAGCCTGAATGATGTTGATGGTATTATGGACTCACTAGGATCTGCATATTGCATTACATCCATGCCATATGGCATTTGGGTTACTATGTTTATGCATTTATATGGCCTAGATGAGGCTGATGGTATTCATAGCTCTTCAGAATTGCATATTATATTGCATCCTCGGTATCTGATATTTGGCTCATTATGACTCCGCATTGCTTAGCCAATCTGCATTGCGTACTCTGATATTGAATGACTTATAGCCTTACCAGTATTTCTGCTTATGCAGATATTTGCGTGCTTAACACTTATCTTGCGCACACACGTACACCACCCTCTAAGCTTTTTATAAGCTTATGCAGATAGATGCGTGTGGGTGACGATATGACGCAGTCAAGCCGAGGCAAGAGCATACGGTAGAGCTTCTGGAAATTTTGACATTTATCTTGTATTTTCCCTTCATGTATTGTACTCAAGTTTTCGGTTTTAGTGGATATGTGATAATGATGTTGCCTTTTTTATTTGGGTAAACTTGTGGTTATGCTTAGCTACAAAGAAATTCATGTTGAAAATTCTCCTTGTAGGATCCCAGGATTAGAATTTGACGATGAACACTAGAAGTCAAGAATGGGGTACTATGGAGGCTGTCGGCATCAGATTCGGTGATCGGAAATTTTATGAGGTTTCTGAGTTTGGGGCATGACATAGCATGAGCCCAAAAATGATGTACATTCGAAGCTTAAGTGGATCACACCACATAAAGCAGTGGGCATTGGAAATGGATTGGCTAGTGTATCACACACCACCAATCTGACTAGTGTGTTGACTCACCAAGTTCTGTAGGTCCCACCATGATTTTTGTGTTAGATCTGGAAATCCCTTAAAAAATTTTAGATAATTTTAGAGTATGAGCCCAAAAAATGATGTACATCCAAAGCTCAAGTGGATCACACCACATAAAGGAGTGGGCATTAAAAGGGGATTGGCCGGTGTATCATACACCACCAATCTGGCTGGTGTGTCGACTCACCAAGTTCTGTAGGTCCCATCATAAGGTATGTGTTATATCCAAACCATCCATCCATTTGGACAGCTCGCCATAAGGCTTGAGCCTAAAAATAAGACAGATTCAAAGACCAAGTAAACCATGCTGAAAAAAAAAAGCAGTGGGAGATTGATGCATGATTTTTATCCACGTCATCCATCCATTTTTTCAAATCATTTTAGGATGTAAAGAAAAAACAAACATGACTAAGTTCCAAGGATAAGTGATCCACACAATGGGGATCAAACATCTACCATTGATTGTTGATTGGGAGGTCGATCGGGTGATTTTCGGTGATGTGCAACGTTCAATCGTCGATTGGAGACTTGATAAAATGATGGACGATAATTTCAACCATTCGATAGAGGATTGGACGTTAATCGGATGGCGAACAACACTTTATATCGTTTGATTGTTGATTGGAGGTCGATCAAGCGATCGTCGATGATGTGCACCATTCCATCGTCGATAGGGGAATTGATGACACGATTTATGGTGGTATGTACCATTCGATCGTTGATGGGAGGTTGATTAGATGGTTGACAACACTTTGTATCGTCCGATTGTTGATTATGAGGTCGATCGAGTGATCATCAGTAATGCGCACTGTTCGATCATCGATCGGTAACTTAATAAAGCAATCTACGTTGGTTTCCACCATTTAATTGATAAGCATACAGACAAATGAGCACACAGACAGATGGAGGGAATCTCAAATATCACCTTTATCCAAACTTTTGTGGCCCCTAAGAAGTTTTCAATAGTACAAGTTTAATTTCCACTAGTTCTTTAGGATGATCCACTTGGGCTTCGGATATGCTTAAATTTTAGACTCGTTTCATAAAATGTGCTACTAAAATGTATGGACAATGCGATTTAGACACATACATCACATGTAGGGGTGTACATTGAGTCAAACCGAGTTGAGCTGACCTTAGCTTGACTCTGCTCGGCCATTAGCTGACCTCAGCTCGAACTCGGCTCGGCTCGATCCTCGAGCCTGACTGGTTAGATCGGCTCGGTTCGGTCAGTAGCTTAGGCCAGTTCGAGCCGAGTTTGAGCCAAGATCGAGCCGAGTTCGCCTGTGCAGCATTGTCACAAACACCTGAACTGCACCTCCAAAATCTCACTATATTTAAGATAGCAGCATGGTTTTACATATATTTTATTAAACACCTTCTAAGCAACATAAAAATGAAGAAAAAAAGGGTATTGGTTTGATATACATACCTTCCTTGCCACCAGCCATACTTTGTTGAGTCATTTCATCAAACACTTAGTGAGCAACATCAATATCAAAGTAACCGAGCCACCGAACTGGTTAGATCTGCGTTCGATTCCAGATGGGTTCGATCCGAGTCAAGTCGAGATGGGGCTAGCTCGAACTTGGCGTGAACTCATTTTCGAGCTCAAAAAATCAGCTCGACTTAGCTCGAACTCAGCTTTGAACCGAGTCGAATCGAGCTTTTTCGAGTCAAGTCGAGCGAGCTAACCGAGCTAGCTCGGTTCGTGTACACCTCTAATCACATGTAGGACACATAGAGTTTACTTAGTGTTCTTAACTTAGTGGGTGTTACTCATATAACTACTTAGAGAGAGAGAGAGAGAGAGATGGGTGTTGGGAGCAGATAAGTTGCTGCATACCTAAGTACCACCTTAGTGGGTGTTACCCATACTGTAGGGCCCACCTTGATACTATGTTAGATATTCACACTGTCCATTTGTTCGTATGGCTCATTTTAGGATGCGTATCAAAAAATTAAGCATATCTGATGATTTTTTCTTAAGCCACCGCAAAAATCTATTGGAAAATCACACTAATTTCTTATAGTGTGTTTTCTATAGAAAAAATTAATAGTGGACTCCACGTGAATGGGAGGTTAATGAAGCAATTGTTTCCACCATTTGAATGAAATTACATTTGTCACAAAAAGACTAATTTAGTATTTTTGCAACGCATTGACTTAGTCGTCGCTAAAACAAACTGTTTGTAAAAAACAACGTTTTGCGACAACACTCAATTCGTTACATAAAGTGGACATTAGCGACGATAATTGAAACGTATCACAAAAAGTATTTCCTGCTAAATAACTTGTGCAATAGGTTTTTGCGATGACAATTGCATCTCGTCGCAAAAATGTCGAATATTGGCGATGACCTACAATGTTCTTATAAATACTTTACCCATTCACAATAAAACTACAGTCGTCGCAAAAAGCTAAAGTTAGTATTTCTCACAACGAGTTGACGTAGTCATCACTAAAACAAATTTTTTGCAACGACTTTTATGTCGTTGCAAAACCTAATATTTTGTGACAACACTCAAGTCGTCGCATAAAGTGGACATTGGCGATGACAATTGAAACGCATCACGAAAAGTATTTCCCACCATGTAATTTCTTGCTAAATAACTTGTGCTATAGTTTTTTGCGATGACAATTGCTGCTCGTCGCAAAAATGTCGAATATTCGCGGCAACCTAAAATGTTCTTGTAAATACTCTACGCTTTTGCAATGAAACTACAGTTGTCGCAACAAGCTTAAGTTGGCATTTCTCGCAACGAGTTCAAGTAGTCATCTCTAAAACAAGCTATTTACAACGACTTTTACATTGTTGCAAAACTTAATGTTTGGCGATGACACTCAATTCGTCGCATGAAGTGGACATTAGTGGCAACAATTGAAACACATCGCGAAAAGTATTTACCGCCATGTAATTTCCCAATAAATAACTTGTGCGATAGTTTTTTCTGATAACAATTATAGCTCATCACAAAAATGTCGAATATTAGCGACGACCTACAATGTTCTTGCAAATACTCTACCCTTTCTTAATGAAACTAGAGGCAACGTAAAAATCTTAAGTTGGTATTTCTCGCAATGAGTTGATGTAGTCATCGCTATAACAAACTGTTTGCCTCAACTTTTGTGTCGTTGCAAAACCTAATATTTTGTGATGACACTCAATTCGTCCCATGAAGTGGACATTAGCGACAACAATTTAAACACGTCGTGAAAAGTATTTCCCACCATGTAATTTCCCGCTAAATAACTGGTGTGATAGGTTTCTGCATTGACAATTGCAGCTCGTAGTAAAAGTTTTGAATATTGGCGACAACCTGCAATGTTCTTGCAAATACTCTACCCTTTTGCAATGAAACTACAGTTGTCACTAAAAGCTTAAGTTAGTATTTCTCACAACGAGTTGATGTAGTCATCACTACAACAAATTGTTTGCAACGACTTTTGTGTCATTGCAAAACCTAACATTTTGCGACGACACTTAAGTCGTCGCATGAAGTGGACATTAGCAACAATAATTGAAACGTGTCACAAAAAGTATTTCCTGCCATGTAATTTCCCGCTAAATAACTTGTGCGATAGTTTTTTGTGATGGCAATTGCAGCTCATCGCAAAAATGTTGAATATTCGCAACGACCTACAATGTTCTTGCGAATACTTTACTCTTTCATAATGAAACTACAATTGTCGCAAAAATTTTAAGTTAGTATTTCTCACAACGAGTTGACGTAGTCGTCGCTACAAGAAACTATTTGCAACGACTTTTGCGTCGTTGCAAAACCTAACGTTTTACGATGGCACTCAAGTCGTCGTATGAAGTGGACATTAGTGACAACAATTGAAACGCATCGCGAAAAGTATTTCCCATCATGTAATTTCCCACTAAATAACTTGTGCGATAGTTTTTTGCTATGACAATTGCAGCTCATCACAAAAATGTCGAATATTCGTGACGACATACAATGTTCTTGCAAATACTCCACCCTTTCGCAATGAAACTAGAATCGTCACAAAAATCTTAAGTTGGTATTTCTTGCAACGAGTTGACGTAGTCGTCACTACAACAAACTATTTGTAACGACTTTTGCATCGTTACAAAACCTAACGTTTTGCGACGATACTTAATTCGTCACATGAAGTAGACATTAGTGACGAAAAATGAAACTTATCGCGAAAGGTATTTCCTGCCATGTAATTTCCTGATAAATAACTTGTGCAATAGGTTTTTGCGATGATAATTGTAGATCATTTCAAAAGTGTTGAATATTAGCGATGACCTACAATGTTCTTACAAATACTCTACTCTTTTGCAATGAAATTGCAGTCATCATCAAAAGCTTAAGTTGGTATTTCTCGCAACGAGTTCATGTAGTCATCGCAAAAAGACCTGTAGAAAAAAGTCTAATTTTGTATTTGTGCAACAAGCTTTATCAGTCGTCGTTAAAGCCATTGCTTGCAACAACTTTTGTGTCGTCATAAATTATTTTTATTTTATTTTTTTACGACCACAGCTAATTCATTACAAAAGGTGGTTATTAGTGACGACTGCTCAAGCTTGTCGCGAAACGTCTTTCTCGCCACATCATTTCTTGGGAAAAACTCATGCAGCAAGTTTTAGCAACAAGTTTTGCAACGTCAATTGAAGCTTGTCACAACAAAAGTGACTATTAGTGACAATTTAAAATACCGTTGTAAATAGTCAATTTTTTGCGACGACTTAGAATGTCCTATTGTGCGCTTCAATAGTCGTTAGACGGTTGTTGATAGTGTTAAGGGCCTCGTCAATCTGCTTTAGATTCATAGTGGGATGTAGACCAAAGCCACGTCCTAAATGAGTGGGCATACACAAGGACACTCTAAAGGAAACCTTGGGTCCTAGGACAATGTGATGATAGTGATAATACTAACCAAGAGATGACGCTAAACACACTAACCAGAAAATTCAGGAAGTCGCTATCTTCAAATCTTATGTTGAAAATTCAGCAAGATAGTACTCTGAGAATGCCAAACTGAAAATTTAGCAATGTGACAACCTGAAATTACTATGTTGAAATTTTAGCAATGGTATAAGTGGGGACGCGAACTGAAAATTCAGCAATAAGATACTCCAACAAAAATTTAGCAATATGATCCTATATGCAATGCATACTCTACTAACCCTAGATGTGACTCTAACCTAGATGCAATACAAAAATCTTATGCTAAACCTATGGTCTCTGATACTAAATTTGATACAGGACACACGATTTAATGCTAGCATGCAACATGGAGATTATGAAAGAGTCCATAAAACAATTCAATTAACAAAAGATGCTAACTTACCAAGTAATTAAGAGTAAATAATAAGAAATAAAATTTGATTTAACCTAAATCATATGCCCGTATGTTAAGAATCACATATATCAATTAAAACTAGGACCGATGGAATGATAGAACTTCCAATTTAGCATAGGCACATTCCACATCAAATGGACAAATTTGTAGGTTTTATAATTAAGGTTAGAAATGAAAAAATCTGAAATATGGGGAATTAGGGTTTATGGGAATTGAAGATTTTGGAATTAAGATTTTTAGAAATTGGAGAAAATAGAAAATTGAAGATCCAGGGTTTAGAAGGTTGTAATGGAAGGAAAAAGAGGAAGATATTAGATGAAGAGAATACCTTTTGAAAAAGAAGAAGAGTAAGGATGTACCTTGGAATCTACCACCAAACAAGCTTCTACCCTTCTACATTTTAATTAGAAGGGAAGTTTTTTTTTTTTTTTTTTAAATCCTAGAAAATAAGGAGGAAAATTCCTTCACACAAGAGAGCTCCACTCTTTTTTTTTTCTTCTCAATGAAACCACTAGGGTTGGAACTCCACCCACCCTATGCTTTTATAATTAAAAATTCAGAATTAAAATCCAACATAATTACAACTATGCCACTCACTTAAGTAAAGTGGCCCATCATCCAAAATAAGAAAACTAAAACGTATATTATCAATCCCAACCATCAAATAAATCCCAAAAATAACAAAAAATATTTTTTAAAAAAAGTAAGATCAGAGTCCAAGGGGCCCACATCAGGAAGATCTGGTGGGGCGATGACTTGATCAATAAGATCCAACGATCAGATCGACACGAAATAGAAATCATATTACTAAAATAATCTCCTAAGCACCTCACATGCATCATCCTAAGGTAGGGTCTTCTTGATGCACGTCTAATGTATGTGGGGTCTTCAGAATGGCCCGATGGGCCCCATTTAGAACTCGTCTCCCATTCACAAAGAAAGTTGCGCTGATGTGGGTAGTCATCTCTATCTCTGGTACATCCAAGTATGTCCTCTGATGTCAACATGAACAACACAAGGACCTGATCAGATAGAGTTAGCCGTCTCCCTTCTTGGGTTTCTTCCTCCTAATTAGCCCTAATATTGCTTATCCGCGACGGAATTGTTTCAAGCAGTACGATCATTCTACTTAAGTTGTATATTAATCTAATTTTATCTGAGGAGATAAAGTAGAATATGAGTGGGCGCACATGATTTGCATATGGCCTTTCATGCAAGCACCACTATAGGCCTATATATTAAACTTGACTTGTAAAGCTTTGGAATAATTTTTTTATTTTCAATTTCTTTCATTCACAAAAGCAACGGGAACAAGCTATACAGGGCCTTCGGGCCGGCCCGACTCACAAAATAGGACTCTTGTGTTTGCTTATCATATACGCACTTTACATAATCCTGGCCTAACTACCATTAGAAAGGAGGGACAAGAGGCTAGTGAAAATTATAGATGCCTGAGAGGAGCTCCTTAGATCACCAAACCAAGCGTTCCATTCGTACAAACTAAGACAAAATGATCGAATACACATCTTAATGAACGATCATAGTATAAGGACAAAGATATGACCGATTTGGTTTTGTTTTCCATGCGGGGTGACCGGACCCAAGGCCAACAGATGAAAACATGTTCCCAGATCATATAATAACAGCTTCAATCATGTCTAACTATTTTTTTAATTTAATTTATTATTATTGTTATGGGAAGATCCAAGCCCCTTATAATTCTGAGGACCGACGATATCGAACTGATAACTACATGCGACGCCCATGGCTGAGTGAGTCGTAGAGGTACCTCGGCCCTGAGAGTAAGGATCAGGATGAAACTCGATTCAATAAAGTAGGCCCGATGCTCCGCCTCGGACCTCGTGATAGAAGTCTCTCAGAACATGCAATTGGCGAGAGGTCAAACCCACCAGATCAGGTTAGACTATGAACGTGATTGCTGCTCGACAAAGACTTGTAATCACTCCGACTGAGGCCTCATCTATCAATAGGGCCGAGCCGAGTTTAGATCCCGAAGTGAACACTTCATAAGCTAAGCTTAGAAACTACCATAAGCGGACGGGGCCGGTTACTTTGCTTGCATACATGCATGATACGCACAATATCCTACATGATCCTCAAATTGCGCACAGGATCCCCACGATCCAAAAATCCCCCTGATTGAGTGAATCGTGGCGAGATTGACGAACCTCGACCATCCAATAGTCGGGTATAAATACAAGAAGACCCCATTGCTATAGGTACGCAACATCTTGCACTCTCCCTCTACAATTTGACTTAGACCCCAATTCCCTTGACCTGACTTAAGCATCGGAGGGTCCCCCGGCTTAGCCAGGGTCTCCTTTGCTTACTCTTTGCATAGGACCAGGGTCCCTTGGAGACGCATCATATGGAGTGGAGGGTGATCCAGATTTTGTCATCAACATTTTTGGCTCCGTCTGTGGTAATCTGATATAAAAGGTCAGGTTCCTATTCTCGAATAAAATGGTTGGAGGAAAGAAGAAAGTAGTAGCTGTAGAATCAGAGCCAAATGAACAAACTTGTTCCTCCTTCCTACTTCACGTTCAACCCTGGGGCCTTCCCACCATTCTTGCAATCGGGCGAGTAAATATTGCGCTATGTAGAGCGAAATACAAGCCCTACATGTCGAGGTGAACAGGATGAAACAACAACAGGAACCACGACTGCAGCCATCCTAGGAAAATCATATTCCTGAACTAGTCAGTCTGGTTGTGGAAGCTCACTCCGCGCTGAGTGTGAGGCCTGATGTGCCTCAACGCCCCTAAATGCTGCTTTCGGGTCAGAATCCTCCTCCGACCCAAATTCGAGCCTCAGCTCGGAACATGGTCACATGAGCTCCGACCAATGCTTCGATCACTTCAGCCCTGGCACCGACGGATCTCCGCCATCGGCTAGAACGAAGGAGGGGAAGGAGAACTCTGGAAAGAGAAAACAACCAAGAGATCGTAGTGGAAAATAAGGACCCATGGGAGAAATGGTTCACGGAGCTCAACGACAAATTCTTGGCCCTGAAAAGGAAACAACAGCCAACGTCATTTCCCATCGCTGTTCAGGCGATGATGGAAGAGATCGAGCCTCCCTTCACCTCAGAAATCATGAACCAGGTGATGCTGCAGAGGTTTAGGATACCTCTCGTCATTCAATACTCTGGGTCTGGAGATCCATCCAAACATGTAGAAGCCTATCGCTCATGGATGCAGATATAGACAGCGACGGACGCTATAATGTGCCGAGGCTTCTCGATCACGTTTACGGATTCCGCATGGAGTTAGTACCTACAGCTCAAACCAAATTTCATCAGTTCCTTCGCAGAGTTAAGCCGACTATTCCTTACCCAGTTCATAAGTGGTAAGAGAAGTTGAAAGCCCAACACTCACTTATTTGCCATTAAGCAAGAGCCAAAGGAGTCGTTGAAAGACTGCATCACTCGCTTCAACGAGGAATCGTTATTGGTAGAAGACTACGATGACAAAATGGCACTCACCGCTGTGTTCAGTGGTATAAAAGAAGAGAAATTCACATTCTCCATTGGAAAGAACCTGCCAAAGACACTGGGTGAACTAGTCACTAGAGCTCAGAAGTACACCAACGCGAAGGAATTCTCTAATGCCCCGTAAAAATGTCCAAGTGATAAAGTCGAATGGTAAAGGGAAGAGGCCTATGAACGAAGAACCCAAGCCATTTAACAAAGGGGTTGATGACCGCGCCCCTTGCGATCATCGTTCGAGTAAAAGGCTGGAGGGAAAGTTCTGTTCCTACAGCCCCCTCAACATGTCCGCCGAGCAGATTCTATTAGACATCCGAGGAGAAAAGTTGCTGAATTGGCCTGTTTGCATAAGGGTCGATCCAGATCATCGAGACAAGCACAAGTATTATCGCTTCCACCGAGACCACAGCCATAATACGACTGACTATGTTGATCTCAAAGATGAGATCGAGGCCCTTATTTGGAAGGGATACCTGCGTCGATATACCAAGGAAGGAAAAACTGCTCGAAAGAAGAAAGGGAACGAGAGCAGCCAAATAACACCGTAGAAGAGCCCGCCGAAATTCGTAAGTCTAGCGGAAGCTAAATAACACCGGAAGGCTCATCGGGTGGAGGAGATTCAAATAGGGCGCAGAAGGCTCATTCTCGGAAGTCTAAACTGGAACATTATGTCCACTTAACCAAGCGGTTCAGCAAGGAACTTCGGGTCAGTCCATGCACTCTGACCTTTACGGAAGAAGATGCGCGAGGCATTTAGCACTCACATAACAATGTTCTTGTAGTTACCATGACCATAGCGAACTGTAAGGTATACCGCATCTTAGTCGACACCAGGAGCTTAGTCGACGTGATCTATTCTGAGGCCTTTGAAAGAATGGGGATTCCAAGGTCTCACATCAGACCTGTAAAGAACCCCTTGCACGACTTTGTTGGGGAAAGAGTGATCTCCGAGGGAGCTATCTCTCTCCCCATAACTACAGAAGAAGGAAACATCAAGTCACTCTCATGGTGGACTTCTTAGTTGTCAATGTACCATCGGTACATAATGTCATCTTAGGCAGACCTTCCCTTAACATGATGAGAGCAATCATCTTCACCTATCACCTAATGATGAAATTTCCCACCGAGAAGCTCCAAGGGCAACAGCGAGAAGCTTGAAGATGTTACACAATGGCAGTAAAAAAGGGTTCAGTTAAACAAGCACTCACCATCAGCATTTTAGACCCTACGGGACTTGTGGAAGGCTCATCCGTGGAAGACCTGAAGAAAGTACCACTCGACGACTTCATTGAATCTGGAGCGACGACTCGAAATATTAACATTCCTACGACAACATATGGACATTTTTGTGTGGTCCCATCAAGATATGCCTGGAATATCTCTGAATGTCATGGTCCACAGGCTGAAGGTGGATTCAGATCACTGACCTGTCAAGTAAAAAAGAAGGCCATTCAATGTTGAGCGGTATGAAGTAATAGCTGATGAGGTCTCCATTCTGCTCAACACCGGATTCATAGAAGAAGTACATTATCCTGACTGGATTGCGAATGTGGTCCTTATAAAGAAAGTCAATGGGAAATGGTGGGTTTGTGTAGATTACTTAGACCTAAATAAAGCCTGTCTGAAAGACAAATTTCCATTGCCTCGGATCGATCAGCTGGTAGACAACACGGAAGGACACAAATTACTCTCTTTCCTAGACATATACTTCGGGTATAATTAGATCGTAATGCACCCCCCAGACAGGCAGAAGACTACCTTTGTCAGAAACAAGGGACTCTACTATTACCGGGTCATGCCGTTTGACCTGAAAAATGCTGGGGCTACGTACCAAAGGCTGGTGAATCAGATGTTCTCGAAGCAGATCGGATGTATAATGGAAGTGTACGTTCATGACATGTTGGTGAAAAGCATCAAGGCAACTGATCAACTAACGGATCTCGGAGAAACATTCACCGTCCTCCGAGAATACCAGATGAAGCTGAACCCCACAAAGTGGGCTTTCGGAGTCAGTTCAGGGAAATTTCTTGGGTTTCAAGTCAGTTAGAGAGGTATCGAGATGAACCTCGACAAGATCAAAGCACTCCTCGATATGAGTGCGCCTCAGACTGTTAAGGAAATACAATACCTCACGGGGTGAGTTGCGGCGCTCGGACGTTTCATATCCAGAGAAACGGATAAATTCCTCCCCTTCTTCCAACAGTTGAAGGGTCATAAAAAGGCAGAGTGGACGTCGGAGTGCGAACAAGCCTTCTAGCAACTGAAGTAGTATCTGGGTTCACCCCCTGCTATCCAAACCTGAAGAGGGTGAACCCCTGCTCCTCAACCTCGTGGTCTTTGCCTTGGCCGTAAGCTCGGCCTTAATCAGGGAGGTCGGAGGCAAGCAATACCCAGTGTATTATGTGAGTAAAGCTATGGTACCTGCGGAAATGAGGTATTCACCCCTGGAGAAGCTAGCGCTCAGCCTCTTTACTAGCTGGACTCAGATTGGCGGCAAGTCTGGGCGTTCAATCTCTTCAGGTCCGGTGTGACTCTCAGCTGGTGGTAAAGCACATTTCTACCGAGTATGAAGCTAAGGAGACAAGATAATCACTTATCTCAATGAGACAAGAAAATTGATCAAAAGATTTTAGAGTTGCACTATCCCCAAATCTCGAGAGCAGAAAATTCATGGGTCGATGCCCTAGCTAGGCTCGCCTCGGCCGCCAAAGGGAAGATCCCGCAAGTCATCTCCGTTGAATTCATAGAGCATCCGAGCATTGACAAAATGGAAAGGAAGGAAGTCAACCCAGTACATGCAAATCTAAGCTGGATGGATCCGATCTTTGACTACCTCACGATCGACGAGATCCCCTCAGATAGATTGTAAGCCAGGCGACTAAGAGTCCGAGCAGCTCGATACACCATCTTGGATGGTATCCTATACAAGAAAGGACATTCCCAGCCTTACCTCAGGTGTCTCCGATCCAACGAGGCAGAATATGTTATTTGGGAGATCCACGAAGGAATCTGTGGAAACCATTCCAGCAGCCGAGCCTTAGCCTTGAAGATACTCTGACAAGGATACTTCTGGCCGACTATCAGGGAGGACTCCAAAGACTATGTTTGGAAGTGCGACAAGTGCCAGTGTTTTGCAGCCGTGCCGAGACAACCTGCTGAAGAAATGACTCCTATGAATGGCCCTTGACCATTCACTCAGTGGAGAATCGACGTCATCGGCCCTCTGCCTACCGGAAAAGGGCAAGTCAAGTTCGCCATCGTTGCTATCGACTACTTCACCAAATGGGCCGAGGCTGAGCTAGTCGCCAAGATCACAGAATAGAAGGCGATCAACTTTGTCTTGAAAAACATCATTTGTCGGTTCGGGATTCCGCGCACCATCGTGTCAAACAATGGTCGGCATTTCGATAACGATAAATTTCGAAACATATGTTTAGGACTCGGCATCACAAACGCATACTCTTCTCCTCGACATCCTCAGTCCAACGGACAAGTGAAAGCAGCCAATAAAGTTATCAAGCACCATCTTAAGAAGAAGTTAGAAAAAGTAAAAGGTAGTTGGGCCGAAGAACTTCCGTTCGTTTTCTGGGCCTATAGGACCACACCCTAGTCCTCAACTGGAGAGACTCCGTTTTCACTCTCTTAGGGCTCGGAGGTGATGGTGCCAGTTAAAATCGGTCTCCCTATGACCCGAGTTGAGAACTACTAAGAAAATCAGAATTCTAAGCTATTGCAGCCAACCTGGATTTGCTCGAAAAAGTTAGAGATATCTCAAGGCTCCGAGTCGCGGCTCGGCATCAGCAAGTTGCGCGATTCTAAAATTCGAAGGTCAATACCAGGCGGTTCCTACCAGGGGACTTGGTCCATCGCCGGGTATTCCAGAACACTGCTGAGCCTGGGGGTAGGACACTTGGGCCTA
The DNA here is from genome assembly GCA_030180095.1 of Magnolia changhungtana. NCBI lineage: Eukaryota > Viridiplantae > Streptophyta > Magnoliopsida > Magnoliales > Magnoliaceae > Magnolia > Magnolia changhungtana. Next base: position 5,631,894 of record JASAUF010000474.1, read on the forward strand.
ATTGGGAAGGGCCTTATCAGGTCGTCCGATCGACTAAATCAAGCTCCTACCACTTAGAAGACCTCGAGGGTCGTAGGCTCCCAATAAATGCGCTCTTCCGAACGACAAGCTTTTAAGGCTCTTAATAAATGTACGCCTCCGAGCGACAAGCCTTTAAGGCTCTTAATAAAGTTTACTTCTTATCTACATGAACGAATTATCTACTAAGGAAAAGTTGCCTCTCATATGTGGGGGCGGACTCAATGAACTGATCCCTTAAAAAAAGGGGTTAGCGCATTATCCCACAAAAATTCTACATGGCATCCCCTCTTAACTCAGGGAAAAAGCTAAAAGGTGACCCGACTCATCCAAAATAGGAGTCGGCTCATTGATTAACGGATAAAACAGATGCACCTCGCCAATTATGGGACGAGCCGACCCCTTAGGGGTCCGGACTCAACAAATAGGTTATAAAGGCCTCGAACTTTGTGAGGCGACATTGTAAGGAGCTGACCCTCCAAAGGGTCGGCTTGGCCACACCTCAAAGTAAATCGACATATCTATGAATCAGTTCGGCGATCAACGATTGACGGCCAACATCTAAAAATTAACTACGGATTAACATATAAGAAAAATCATCAATCATCCACTTTCATCAGAAGGTCAAAAAGTAACCAGAAAGAAAAGTTTTGACTATTTTCCAAAAAAATAAAAAATAAAAAATAATCCGATCTACACAGTCGGAGGATGAGCTTGAACGTCGGAGGTCTGATCCGGGCGAACATCTCCGGTAGGCGCCTCTTCAGCTTCTTTAGACAACAAAGATTCGAGGTTAAGGTCCGAATACATACCTTGGACCGAATCAATACAATCATCAAAGCCGCAGCTGTAAAACTTGTCAGCTTTGACGTCCCTTTCCTTTGAAGTTTTGAAGGCTTCTATTGTTGCGACCGTCGCTCTACCAGAGAAGCTTGATCCTCAGCCCGTTGAGCTTTCCTGGCTTGGGCGACAGCTCGGGTCTGCTCTTCTACCGCCTCAACCTTAGCTTGCTCAAGAGCTGCACCCAGACGTGAGTTCTCTTGAGCCAGCGAGTCTGCATGAACCCTGGCCCGGGTCAGCTCGGCGGTCGCAGTGTCACATCGAGCTTTGAAGTCGTCGCGACCCCTAGTAGTCGCAGCTCCCTAGCTTCAAGGTCAGTCACGACCCCTTGAAGCCGCAGCTCCCTGACCTTCCCGTCTTCAAGTTGCCGACACCACTCACCCTACTCGAGCCGGAGGAAGGTGCCTTCATTCCGCAAAACCTCAACTTGGGTCTTGAGGGCCTCCACTTCAGCTTCTCTCTTTTTCAACTCCCACGCCCTCTCCCAAGCCGAAAGAAGCTTCGGGACAGACTGCATAAAAATGAAAATGAGCATTTGAAAATAGTGAAGTAGGAAAGTCGAAGAGAGTCAGCAGAGATACCGTGTAAAAAAGCCATGTCATTCAAGAATGAGATGTCCGACTTGCTGAGGAGGTGGGTTATGCTCTCCTCAGGGGTGTGTTTGGCAACCCAAGGTGTCAGACAAGATAAATGGTAGCTCGGTAAGAACTTCCCGCCACTCGTCCCCACGTGAACCGAGTCTGTAGCTTCCGCAAACCCGGTCCGACTACCGACCGAGGCCTGAGCCTCAGCCCCAGGGTCATCTCCAACCACGGAAGGGGTGATCATGACGTAAGCCATCCGAATGGTCTCCTCCCGTTGGGATGACGAAGGAATAACTATGCAGGGGACTGCGGTAGCCAGACAAACCCCTCCGATGGGGGGAATGACAGAGGGCAGAACGGAAGGAATCATGGTTTTCGAAGCAGGAGCGATGGTTGCTGGGGCCCGCATATCGAGAAGCACTACTATCGGAGCCCCCGTGTATCGATAAGCACTGCAGTCAGAACTGCCGGCGTATCGGCAAGCACCGCTGTAAGCCCTATATCCTAGACCGTAGCATTCCATAGGCTTCCGTAGTCTTCCCAGTCGAATTCCGACAACCCACGACCTGCGAATTTCGTTTGCGATGACCCTTAAGTTTAATCATGTAAGCCCGACCTGGATCGACTCAAAAATTAGCGCCATACCAACCGTCTTATCGCCGTGGTTCTAACGCCGAGTTTCATGTGGTAATCTGAGTTGTACATCAAAAGATATAGGTCGCGCCCTATTTGGACCATTGATTATGTTATGGTGGGACCCACCTATCACAATGGCACTTTTCCCAAGGCTAGGGTGACATCACCCTAAGCCATCCATAATTTCTAGTCAAAGCAATAATGACCCTAGCCCATAATTACTCCCTTTTCCCCAAAACACTTATTACCTAGCTAAGAGAGAGAGAGAGAGCTATGATCATTACTCTCTCTCCTTCATCTCTCTCTTCCCTTTTCCATTCTCCATTCCACCATTGTAGAAAGACATTGGACGTCCCAAGCTCTCCAAGATTCCCAACCCTCTCTCACCTTAAATCCCCCATATCTGGCCATCAAAAACTCATCTCTACCATTGAAGGAGCCCCATTGGAGCTTCGGAGCATTAGGAGGAATAAGGAAGGTGGGTGTTTCTTTCTCTCTCTCTCTCCCTCTCTCTATCATTTTTAAGTGATGATATGGCTGTGTGGCCGTCCGGATGGACCCCCACCTTGATGTATGTCTTATCCATACCATCCGGCCACTTGGTGGCCCACCTGGGTAGGGCCCACTCCTCCTTAGTATGTCAGTAGGTGGGACCCACCTCAAATATATGTGTGTGCCTAACCGTCCGGCATCCAGGGATGCTGGACCTCATTATAAAGCGAAGCGTGGACTGGCAGCATGGTGCACTCTCCAGCAAATGAAAATAATATACATATATATATATATTAGCTTGATTTAATGGTTTTTAGGTGGGCTGCTTATGTAGGCCCCCCCTTGATGTATAAATCTGATCTGCACCGTCCATCTCATTCCCTGACCCATTTTAGACGTTGAGCTGAAAAATGACACCAATCTGACTTTCTGACGGGCCATAGCATAGCAAATGGTGGTTTTCACCGTTGAAACCTTCCTTGATATTTCTAAACACCGAAAAATACTTAATATTAGGCTTGTTTGGCTTGTCTTGAGCCATGGGACGCAATGGCTGGGTTGGATTTACTTGGAGTGGGCCCCGTGTAGAAAAAACCCTGGAAATTTTAATTTTTCAATATATATATATATATAACACAGCAGCAACAGCTGCTACTGCTGACATGGAGAGAAGACGCGCAAGCGTCCTACGCTGGCATGTGGACGAGCAGGGTCCAAGGCTCCAGCTGTGGGCCCCACCTTGATGTATGTATGTCATCCAAGTCGTTCATGAGGTAGGCCCTTGTTTGACGTGGGCCCCCTCCAAAAATTAGGCCCATCCAAAGCTCAGGTGACCCACATCATAGGAAACAGTGGGAATTAACCGTCTGCCTTTGAAACCCTTGTTGGATCCACAGAAGTTTTGGATCAAGATGAGATTTGTTTTAACCCTTCATTTAGGTCTGCCTGACCTTATGGATGGGCTAGATCTCATATAAACATAATGGTGGGCCCCACGTGGGACCCATAATGATTTATGTGTTTCATTTCCACCGTCCGCTGGACGGTGGAGCCCTCAGTGATGCATCTGTTATGGAGTCGAAATCCTCTATTATCGGGTCAATAGGATTTTCCTGTTACCCTAGTGGTTTGGCATCTAAAGCTTTTTTTTATTTTTTAAGTGAGTGTTGACGTGGACCAATGATTTTAAGGTATTAGGAATTCACTGTTGACTCGATAATAGAGGATCCGGACTCGTTTGACGGTGGGTGTGTGTGTGTGCGTGTGTGTGTGTGTACGCGTGTGTGTGTGCGCGCGCGCGTGTGTGTGTGTGTGTGTGTGTGTGTGTGTGTGTGTGTGTGTGTGTGTGTGTGCGTGTGTGTGTGTGTGTGCGCGCGCGTGTGTGTGTGCGTATGTGTATATATATATATATATAATATTATAAATTATATATATATATAATTGTGGGCCTTCATGGAACCCACCCATGATGCATGTGTTGCATCCAATCTGTCCACCCATTTTGCAAGCTCATGTTTGGGCACGAGACAAAAAAAATAAGTCAAATCCATAGCTCATGTGGACCCCGCCCTCGATGCATGTGTTGCATCCAAACCGTCCAATCATCTAGTAAGCTTGCCTTAAAAAGCTTGAGACTAAAAAATGAGGCAGATCTAGGATCAAGTGGACCACATAAGAAAGAGTAGTGAGGATTGAGTGTTTGCCATTGAAACCTTCTAATTTACATAAGTTTTGGATCATTAGGAAATTTGTTTCCTCTTAATCCAGGTCTGTGTGACCCTATGGCCAGATTGGATAGAAAATAAATGTTATAGTGGGCCTTGAGAATTTTAGTGGTAGAAAGCATTATCACCACTTGTATTTAGGTGTGGCCCATTTGATATGCATGAGGCCCAAGTGGTGTGGCCCATTTAATATATATATATATATATATATGGCCCATGTGATTCGGCCCATCTTGATTCATTTGTGGCCATCTGTTGAGGCCCACCTTGATGCATTTGAGGGCTCGTTATTAAGGCCCACCTTGATGTGTATGAGGGCTCGTTATTGAGGCCCACCGTCATGTGTATGAGGCCCGTTGTTGAGGCCACCTTGACATACATGAGGACCATGTGATTAGTCTCATTTTGATGTATTAGGGCTCATGGGTTGCGGCCCATTGTAATGTATTAGTGCCCATGGGTTGAGACCCATTGTGATGTATAAAGGCCCGTGGGTTGAGACCCACTGTAATATGTATAGGGCCCATGGGTTGTGGCCCATTGTGATATGTATTGGGCCCATGACGCGTGACCCATTTGATGTGTTCGAGGCTTAGATAAGTGGCCCATTTAATGCATATGAGACCCATGTGTAGGGCCCACATGTGATATATATTAGGCCCGTGTATAGGGCCCACTTATTGCATATTTGAGGCCTACGAGCATGACCCAACATGATGTATTTACGGCTCATGGGTTGAGACCTACTGAGATATATTGGAGGCCCAGGTATGAGGCCCACTTGATTGTATTAGGTCCATGTGTAGGGCCCACCTATTGTGTGTTTTAAGCCCATGGGTTGTGGCCCATTGTAATGTATTCGGGGCTAATGGGACGTGGTCCATCCATGGTATTCGAGGTCCATGTGACACGACCCACAATGATGTGTATCAGGCCCTTGCGTGAGGCCATGGGCCCACTTTATGTTTGGCTTTATGTGAGCCACTCCTTGGGAGCAATGTTGGTTAAATGTTCACATTGATGGGCAATGATGGTTGAATGTCCACATTGTGACCTTCCCTTAGGACTTGTTAAGCCCATTCTCATCATTCCTCAATGGGTTAACCTAAATAAGTGGGCCCTATTCGCGGTAGACGGATGGCTCCATGTAATCGGATTTGATATAACCACGCCCGAGTGCTAATCTTTATGCCATAGTTGATCGGCTGATCATCAATGGACCCCGTTTCGTTGATCTGCTGATTACCGATTCTGATTATTCACCGATCCCGATTGTCGTGGCGGATTGCCGATTATCGATCGAGGCTAATTATCATGACCAATTGCTGATTTTTGATTGACGTGACCGAATTGCAGATTTCGATTGACGTGGCTGATTGCCGATTCTGCTTGTTGTGGCCGATTGACTAATTATCGATCAAGGTCAATTATCGTGACCGATTACCGATCGTGGCCGATTGTCGATTGACGTGACCAATTACTGATCGTGGCCGATTGTCGATTAACGTGACCGATTACTGATTCTGCTTGTCATGGCTGATTGACTGATTACCAATCGAGGCTGATTATTGTGACAGAGTACCGATCGGGGCCGATTGTCGATTGACGTGGCCGATTACCAATTCTGCTTATCGTGGCTGATTGACTGGTCACCGATCGAGGCCGATTACCGTAATCGATTACCGATCATGGTCGATTGCCGATTCTACTTGTCGTGGCCGATTGACCGATTATCGATCGAGGTCGATTATCGTGGCCGATTGTCGATTCTGATTGTCGTGGCCGATTGCCGATTCTGATTGTCATGGCCGATTGCCGATTTCGATTATCGAGGCCGATTATCGATGAGGCCAATTATCGTGGCCGATTGTCGATTCCGATTGTCATCGTTGACTACCGATTGCAATTGTCGAGGCCCAATGTGATGTATATGCGGCCCATATTTGAGGCCCGTTGTGATGTGTATTCAGCCCGTGTTTAAGGCCCAATGTGATGTACATGAGGCCTATGTGATGAGGCCCATTGTGATGCATTTGAGGGAAAGGCGATGGAACCCATGGTGATGTATGTTAGGCCCAAGTGAAAGGCCCATCGTGATGTGTATTAAACTCTTGAGTGAGGCCCATGTTGTTGTATATTTGGCCCTTGTATGAGGTCATGGGTCCAATATATGTTAGGCTCTACGTGGACCATTCCTTAGGGGCAATGTTGGTTAAATGTCCACATTGCAAAGGTCAATTGTCGATGCCAGTTATTAATACTTATTATGAGTATGTGACTGCATAGCATCATGATATATGCCCATACTCATCATCTGCATGTTTGTTATGAGATATGATTGACCATTGCATATGTCATAGTACCGGTTGTTATGAGACTCCCTGATCGGTGAAGATTATCTCACCTGAGCGCACGGTATGCGCGGGATTGATGCATGACTGGATTATATGATTCATGCATCTTGCATTGTGTGCTGTAATTACTGTACGCCCTAGAGACATCAAGGTCATAGCCTTTACAAGCATTCGTGGATGGCCAGATGGGACACCGAAAATCTGTTCTATATGGGATGCTATAGATATCCATGGGTGAAAGTCCCTAAACCCTCTTGGTTCCAGAGGTTACTCCAATGTTTAGACCGAATGGATGCATGAGGGTCGTATACTGTTATGCCCCATATCCCACTGTGTCATGGTCGGTTGGAAGGGGTTGCGACCTTACCTACCCGAGATGAGGGGGCAATGCTAGGCTAAGTCTAAGCAGCTCGAGGAATGGGTCCGCTATCGATGAGTCGGGCCCGATATTGGCAGGCGGATAGTGAGGTCTCTTCCACTCACCTTGTCGTGTGTGATGGGGCAACAATCTGGTTTAGAGTGTAATAGACCCCGATGATTTTCCAGAGAGGAACCGTACTAATATGTGGACTTATTGAGTAGGATTTACATGCTCATTCGTTCATTCATTTATTATCCACTCGGGTTGGTAGTGCGTAACTAATTATTGTGTACCTTCGTTATGGCAAGGATTTCGGTTGGGCGCGTGACTAACCTGAGATCAGGAGTTCACCACGTTGAGTCTGACTATCCAAATTTAGGTATGGGACTGGTTTAGATAGAAGTCCCTTATGGTGGACCCCGTAGCCTGCGATACTATGTACTATTATCCTGACTTCACACTCTAGCATGGTCATTTCATTCACATCGTATATTGCATTGTATCTTCGGCATCTGATATTTGGCACTTTATGACTCCTTATTGCATAGCTATTCCATATTGCGTATTCTGATATTGATTGACTTATGGACTTGTCTATATTTCTGCTTACTCTGTTATCGTATAATTTATGATCTTGCCAGTATTTCTGTTTACTCTGAAAATTCCTACTCTTGTCAGTATTTCTGCTTACTCTGGTAATTCATGATCTTGTTAGTAATTCTGCTTATCCCGATATTGTACGATATATGGATTATCAGTATTTTCAGTACTGTATGATGATGGTATTGTATTGAATACTTGACACTTACCGTGTGCACACACTTACACCACCCTCTAAGCTTTCTATAAGCTTATGCACGATAGATGCATGCAGGTGATGTTAGGTTGCAGCAGTGTTGAACTTGGAGCATGCAACGGTCTTCTGGAGCTTGATTTTCGATTTATGTATTTCCCTTCAGTATTGTAATCAAATGATTATATTAGTGGATATATGATGATGATGTTGCCTTTGCGAATTGGGTAATCTTGTGGTTATGCTTATTATGAGTTAAATGTACATTGTAAAATCCTCCTTGTAGGATCCCAGAATCGGAATCTAGCGTATGGACGCTAGGAACCGAGAATGGGGTACTATAGAGGCTGTCGGCACCGGATTCGGTGATCAGGATTCCAGTGAATCCGATTTCTGGATTTGGGGTGTGACAGAAGTTGGTATCAGAGCATAACTTGGGAATACCTGAGGATAACATCACATATCTGTTGATAGCTACCTTACACTCTCTGATTGATGAGAACCTAAAATGGTTAGATCCCCGAGTTTGAATAACTTAGAGATTTTCTGGTATAGCTCCCTACCGATAAAATTGTGAGGTTGTATAGTATTTCAGTTTCGATCATTTTTAATCCAAGATTCGAGGTCCAGTTGGATCATTGTAGTGTTGATGAGGCGCTTTGGGAGTAGGAGGCTGAGATTCGCGAGCATTGTCCCCATCTCTTAGGCATTTGATTATGATGGCATGTTGCGTTCGGATAGGATTTCACTTCCTTGGTAAGCTCTGTATTGGTTGTGTTGTGGTTTAAATTTTGAGGAAGAAATTTTTATTAGGAGGGGAGAGCTATAAGCACCGTATCCTAGACCGTACCATTCCGTAGGCTTCCGCGATCTTCCCAGTCAAATTTCGACAACCCATGACCTACAGATTTCATTTGCGATGACCCTTAAGTTTAATCATGTAAGTCCGACCTAGGTTGACTCGAAAATCAGCGCCATAGCAACCATCTTCTCACCGCGGTTCTAACACCACATTTCATGCAGCAATCTGAGTTATACATTAAAAGATATAGGTCATGCCCTATTTGGACCATTGATTATGTTATGGTGGGACCCACCTATCACAATGGCACTTTTCCCAAGGCTAGGGTGACATCACCCTATGCCATCCATAATTTCTAGTCAAAGCAATATGACCCTAGCCCATAATTACTCCCTTTTCCCCAAAACACTTATTACCTAGCTAAGAGAGAGAGAGAGCTATCATCATTACTCTCTCTCCTTCATCACCCTTATCCATACCATCCGTCTCCTTAGTGGCCCACCTAGGTAGGGCCCACTCTCCTTAGTACGTCAGTAGGTGGGACCCACCTCAAATATATGTGTTGTGCCCGACCGTCCGGCATCCAGGGACGCTAGACGTCGTCACAAAGCGAAGTGTGGACTGACAGCGTGGTGCACTCTCCAGCAAATGAAAATAATATATATATATATATATATATATATATATTAGCTTGATTTAATGGTTTTTAGGTGGGCTACTTATGAAGGCCCCACCTTCACATATAAATCTGATCCATGCCGTCCATCTCATTCCTTGACCCATTTTAGGTGTTGAGCCGAAAAATGATGCCAATCCGACTTTCTAACGGGCTATAGCATAGCAAATGGTGGTTTTCACCGTTGAAATCTTCCTTAATATTTCTAAACACCGAAAAATACTCAATATTGGGCTTGTTTGGCTTGTCTTGAGCCATGGAACGCAATGGCTAGGTTTGATTTACTTGGAGTGGGCCCCGTGTAGAAAAAATCCTGAAAATTCTAGTTTTTCAAAATTATATATATATATAACACAGCAGCAGCAGCTGCTGCTGCTGACAGGGAGAGAAGACACGCAAGCGTCCTCCACTGGCGTGCGGACGAGTAGGGTCCACGGCTCCAGCCGTCAGCCCCACCTTGATGTATGTATGCCATCTAAGCCATTCATGAGGTGGGCTCCTGCTTGACGTAGGTCCCCTCCAAAAATTAGGCCCATCCAAAGCTCAGGTGACCCACATCATAGGAAATAGTGGGAATTGACCGTCTGCCTTTGAAACACTTGTTGGGTCCACAGAAGTTTTGGATCAAGATGAGATTTGTTTTAACCCTTCATTTAAGTCTGCCTGACCTTATGGACGGGCTGGATCTCATATAAACATAATGGTGGGCCCCACGTGGGACCCATGATGATTTATGTGTTTCATTTCCACTGTCCGCGTGGACGGTGGAGACCTTAGTGATGTATTTGTTATATCCCCACTGTACAGGGGACGGTGGGTGTGTGTGTGTGTGTGTGCGTGTGTGTGTGTGCGTGCGTGTGTGTGTGTGTGTATATATATATAATATTATAAATTATATATATATATATATATATGATGGTTGGCCTTCATGGAACCCACCCATGATGCATGTGTTGCATCCAATCTGTCCACCCATTTTGTAAGCTCATGTTTGGGCACGAGACAAAAAAAATAAGTCAGATCCATAGCTCATGTGGACCCTACCATTAATGCATGTGTTGCATCCAAACCGTCCAATCATTTGGTAAGCTTGCTTTAATAAGCTTGAGACTAAAAAATGAGGCAGATCTAGGATCAAGTGGACCACATAGGAAAGAGTAGTGAGGATTGAGTGTTTGACATTGAAACCTTCTGATTTACATAAGTTTTGGATCATTAGGAAATTTGTTTCCTCTTAATCCAGGTCTATGTGACCCTATGGCCAGATTGGATAGAAAATAAATGTTACAGTGGGCCTTGAGAATTTTAATGGTAGAAATCATTATCACCACTTGTATTTAGGTGTGGCCCATTTGATTTACATGGGGCCCAAGTAGTGTGGTCCATTTGATATATATATATGGCCCATGTGATTTGGCCCATCTTGATTCATCTATGGCCATCTGTTGAGGCCCACCTTGATGCGTATGAGGGCTCGTTATTGAGGCTCACCTTGATGTGTATGAGTGCTCGTTATTGAGGCCCACCATCATGTGTATGTGGCTCGTCGTTGAGGCCACCTTGACATACATGAGGAACATGTGATTAGGCTCATTTTGATGTATTAGGGCCTATGGGTTGAGGCCCATTGTAATGTATTAGTGCCCATGGGTTGAGACCCATTGTGATGTATAAAGGCCCGTGAGTTGAGACCCACTGTGATGTGTATAGGGCCCATGGATTGTGGCCCAGTGTGATATGTATTGGGCCCATGACACGTGGCCCATTTGATTTGTTCGAGGCTTAGATAAGTGGCCCATTTAATGCATATGAGACCCATGTGTAGGGCCCACCTGTGATATATATTAGGCTCGTGTGTACGGTCCACTTATTGTGTATTTGAGGCCTATGAGCATGACCCAACGTGATGTATTTGGGGCCCAAGGGTTGAGAACCCACTGATATATATTGAAGGCCCAGATATGAGGCCCACTTGATTGTATTAGGCCCATGTGTAGGGCCCACCTATTGTGTGTTTTAAGCCCATGGGCTGTGGCCCATTGTAATGTATTCGGGGCTCATGGGACGTGGCCCATCTGCGGTATTCGAGGTCCATGTGACACGACCCACAGTGATGTGTATCAGGCCCTTACGTGAGTCCATGGGCCCACTTTATGTTTGGCTCTATGTGAGCCACTCCTTGGGAGCAATGTTGGTTAAATGTTCACATTGATGGTCAATGATGGTTGAATGTCCACATTGTGACCTTCCCTTAGGCCTTGTTAGGCCCATTCTCATCATTCCCTCAATGGGTTAACCCAAATAAGTGGGCCCCATTCGCGGTAGATGGATGGCTCCGTGTAATCGTATTTGATATAAATACAGCCAAGTGCTGATCTTTATGCCATAGTTGATCAGTTGATCATCTATGGACCCCATTTTGTTTATTTGCTGATTACCGATTCTGATTATTGACCGATCCCGATTGTCATGGCCGATTGTCGATTAGTGATTGAGGCTGATTATCTTTCTGATTGACGTGACCGAATTGCCGATTCCAATTGACATGGCCGATTGCCGATTCTGCTTGTCGAGGCTGATTGCCTGATTATCGATTGAGGCCGATTATCGTGACCGATTACCCATCGTGGCCGATTGTCGATTGACGTGACTGATTGTTGATTCTGCTTGTCATGGCTGATTGACCGATTACCGACTGAGGCCGATTATTGTGACCGAGTACCAATCGTGGTCGATTGTCGATTTACGTGGCCGATTGCCGATTCTGTTTGTCGTGGCCGATTGATTGGTTACCGATCAAGGCCGATTATTGTGACCGATTACCGATCGTGGTCGATTGTCGATTGATGTGAGCGATTGCCGATTCTGCTTGTCGTGGCCGATTGACCGATTATCAATTGAGGTCGATTATCGTGGCCGATTGCCGATTCTGATTGTCATGGCCGATTGCAGATTTTGATTATTGAGGCCGATTACCGATCGAGGCTAATTATCGTGGCAGATTGTCGATTCCGATTGTCGTGGTTGACTGCCAATTCCGATTGTCGAGGCTCAATGTGATGTATATGCGGCCCGTATTTGAGGCCCGTTGTGATGTGTATTTAGCTTGCATTTAAGGCCTAATGTAATGTACATGAGGCCTATGTGATGAGGCCCATTGTGATGCATTTGAGGGCTAGGCGAAGGAACCCATTGTGATGTATGTTAGGCCCATCTAAAAGGCCCATCGTGATGTGTATTAAACTCTTGAGTGAGGCCCATGTTGTTGTATATTTGGCCCTTGTATGAGGCCATGGGTCCAATATATGTTAGGCTTTATGTGGACCATTCCTTGGGAGCAATGTTGGTTAAATATCCACATTACAAAGGCTGATTGTCGATGCCGGTTATTGATACCGATTATGAGTATATGACTGCATAGCATCATAATATATGCCCATATGCATCATCTGCATGTTTGTTATGAGATATGATTGACCATCGCATATGACATAGTGCCGGTTGTTATGAGACTCCCTGATAGGTGGAGATTGTCTCACCTGAGCGCACGGTATGTGCATGATTGATGTATGACTAGATTATATAATTCATGCATCTTGTATTGTGTGCTGTGATTACTGTACACCCTAGCGACATCAGGGTCGTAGCCTCCACAGGCATATCATGGATGGTCAGATGGGACACCGAAAATCTGTTCTATATGGGGTGTTATAGATATCCCTGGGTGAAAGTCCCTAAACCCTCTTGATTCCAGAGGTTATTTCAACGCCTAGACCGAGTGAATGCATGAGCACATGAGGGTTGTATACCGCTAGGCTGCATCTCCCACTGTGTCGTGGTCGGTTAGAAGGGGGTGCGGCCTTACCTGCCCGAGAGGAGGGGGCAATGCTAGACTGAGTCTGACCAGCTCAAGGATTGGGTCTGCTATCGATGAGCCGGGCCAGATATTGGCAGGCGGATAGTGAGGTCTCTTCCACTCACATTATTGCGCGCGATGGGGTGACAATCTGGTTTGGAGTGTAATAGACCCCGGTGATTTTCCAGAGAGGAACCATACTAATATGTGGACTTATTGAGTAGGAGTTGCATGCTCATTCGTTCATTCATTTACTATCCACTTGGGCTGGTGGTGCACAAGTAATTATTGTATACCTTCATTATGGCAAGGATTTCGGTTGGGCGCACGACTAACCTAAGATCAGGAGTTTACCACGTTGAGTCTGACTATCCAAATTTAGGTATGGGACTGGTTTAGATAAAAGTCCCTTGTGGTGGACCCCGTAGCCTGTGATACTAAGTACTATTATCCCGACTTCACACTCTAGCATGGTCATTTTATTCGCATCGTATATTGCATTTCATCTTCGCCATCTGATATTTGGCTCTTTATGACTCCTTATTGCATAGTTATTCCATATTGCATATTCTGATATTGATTGACTTATGGACTTGTCCGTATTTCCACTTACTTTGTTATCGTATAATTTATGATCTTGCCAGTATTTCTATTTACTCTGAAAATTCTTGCTCTTGTCAGTATTTCTGCTTACTCTAGTGATTCATGATCTTGTTAGTAATTCTGCTTATCCCGATATTGTATGATTTATGGATTATCAGTATTTTCAGTACTGTATGATGATGGCATTGTATTGAATACTTGACACTTACCTTGTGCACACACTTACACCACCCTCTAAGCTTTATATAAGCTTATGCACAATAGATGCATGCAGGTGATGTTAGGTTGTAGCAGTGTTGAGCTTAGAGCATGCAGCGGTCTTCTGGAGCTTGATTTTCGATTTATGTATTTCCCTTCAATATTGTAATCAAATGATTATATTAGTGGATATATGATGATGATGTTGCCTTTGTGAATTGGGTAATCTTGTGGTTATGCTTATTATGAGTTAAATATACATTGTAAAATCCTCCTTATAGGATCCCAGGATTGGAATCTGGCGTATAGACGCTAGGAATGGAGAATAGGGTACTACGGAGGCTGTCGGCACCGGATTCGGTGAAAGGGATTCTAGTGAATCCGATTTCTGGATTTGGGGCGTGAAAGAAGTTGAAATCAGAGCATAACTTGGGAATACCTGAGGATAACATCACATATCTGCTGATAGCTACCTTACACTCTATGATTATTGAGAACCTAGAATGGTTAGATCCCCGAGTTGGAATAACTTAGAGATTTTCTGATATAGCTCCCTACCGATGAGATTGTGAGGTTGTATAGTATTTCAGTTTCGATCGTTTCTAATCCAAGATTCGAGGTCCAGTTGGATCATCGTAGTGTTGATGAGGCGTTTTGGGAGCAGGAGGCTGAGATTTGCAGGCGTTGTCCCCATCTCTTAGACATTTGATTATGATGGCATGTTGCGTTCGGATAGGATTTCGCTCCCTTGGTAAGCTCTATATTGGTCGTGTTGTGGTTTAAATTTTGACGATGAAATTTTTAATAGGAGGGAAGAGCTGTAAGCCCCGTATCCTAGACCGTACCATTTCGTAGGCTTTCGCGGTCTTCCCAGTCGAATTCCGACAACCCATGACCTACAGATTTCGTTTGCGATGATTCTTAAGTTTAATCATGTAAGTCCGACCTGGGCCAACTCGGAAATCAGCACCATAACAACCGTCTTGTCGTCGCGGTTCTAACGCCGCATTTCATGTGGCAATCTGAGTTGTACATCAAAAGATATAGGTCACGCCCTATTTGGACCATTGATTGTGTTATAGTGGGATCCACCTATCACAATGGCACTTTTCCCAAGGCTAGGGTGACATCACCCTAAGCCATCCATAATTTCTAGTCAAAGCAACAATGACCTTAGCCCATAATTACTCCCTTTTCCCCAAAACACTTATTACCTACCTAAGAGAGAGAGAGAGCTATCATCATTACTCTCTCTCCTTCATCTCTCTCTTCCCTTTTCCATTCTCCATTCCACCATTGTAGAAATACCTTGGACGTCCCAAGCTCTCCAAGATTCCTAACCCTCTCTCACCTTAGATCCCCCATATCCGGCCATCAAAAACTCATCTCTACCATTGAAGGAGCCCCATTGGAGCTTCGGAGCATTAGGAGGAATAAGGAAGGTGGGTGTTTCTCTCTCTCTCTCTCTCTCTCTCTCTCTCTCTCTCTCTCTCTCTCTCTCTCTCTCTCCCTCTCTCTATCATTTTTAAGTGATGATATGGCTGTGTGGCCGCCCGGATGGACCCCCACCTTGATGTATGTCTTATCCATACCATCCGGCCACTTGGTGACCCACCTGAGTAGGGCCCACTCCTCCTTAGTACGTCAGTAAGTGGGACCCACCTCAAATATATGTGTTGTAAGCGAAGCGTGGACTGGCAGCGTGGTGCACTCTCCAGTAAATGAAAATAATATATATATATAAGCTTGATTTAATGGTTTTTAGGTGGGCTGCTTATGTAGGCCCCACCTTGATGTATAAATCTGATCCACACCGTCCATCTCATTCCCTGACCCATTTTAGGCGTTGAGCCGAAAAATGACGTCAATCCGACTTTTTGACGGGCCATTGCATAGTAAATGGTGGTTTTCACCGTTGAAATCTTCCCTGACATTTCTAAACACCGAAAAATACTCAATATTGGGCTTGTTTGGCTTGTCTTGAGCCATGGGACGTAATGGCTGGGTTGGATTTACTTAGAGTGGGCCCCATGTAGAAAAAACCCTTGAAATTCTAGTTTTTCAAAAATATATATATATATATATATATAACATAACATGAAGCAGCTACTGGCCGTGGCAACGAGGGAGAGAAGACGCGTTGAGCTTCCGCGCCTGGCATCTATGGGACGAGCAGGGTCCACGGCTCCAGTCATGGGCCTCACCTTGATGTATGTATGCCATCCAAGCCATTCATGAGGTGGGCCCCTGCTTAACGTTGGCCCCCTCCAAATATTAGGCCCATCCAACGCTCAGGTGGCCCACATCATAGGAAACAGTGGGAATTGACCGTTTGCTTTGAAACACTTGTTGGGTCCACAGAAGTTTTGGATCAAGATGAGATTTGTTTTAACCCTTCATTTAGGTCTGCCTGACCTTTTGGACGGGCTGGATCTCATATAAACATAATGGTGGGCCCCACGTGGGACCCACAATGATTTATGTGTTTTATTTCCACCGTCCGCGTGGATGGTGGAGCCCTCAGTGATGTATTTGTTATATCCCCACCATCCAGGAGACGGTGGGTGAGTGTGTGTGTGTGTGTGTGCGCGCGTGTGAGTGTGTGTGCATGCGTATGTGTATATATATAATTATAAATTATATATATATATATATATATATGATGGTGGGCCTTCATGGAACCCACCCATGATGCATTTGTTACATCCAATCTGTCCACCCAATTTGCAAGCTCATGTTTGGGCATGAGACAAAAAAAAAATAAGTCAGATCCATAGCTCATGTGGACCCCGTCCTTGATGCATGTGTTGCATCCAAACCGTCCAATCATTTGGTAAGCTTGCCTTAATAAGCTTAAGACTAAAAAATGAGGCAGATCTAGGATCAAGTGGACCACATAGGAAAGAGTAGTGAGGATTGAGTGTTTGCCATTGAAAACTTCTGATTTACATAAGGTTTGGATCATTAGGAAATTTGTTTCCTCTTAATCCAGGTCTATGTGACCCTATGGCCAGATTGGATAGAAAATAAATGTTACAGTGGGCCTTGAGAATTTTAATGGTAGAAATCATTATCACCACTTGTATTTGGGTGTGGCCCATTTGATATACACGGGGCCCAAGTGGTGTGGCCCATTTGTATATATATATATATGGCCCATGTGATTTGGCCCATCTTGATTCATTTGTGGCAATCTGTTGAGGCCCACCTTGATGCGTATGAGGGCTCGTTATTGAGGCCCACCTTGATGTGTATAAGGGCTCGTTATTGAGGCCCACCGTCATGTGTATGAGGCCCGTTGTTGAGGCCACCCTGACATACATGAGGACCATGTGATTAGGCTCATTTTGATGTATTAGGGCCCATGGGTTGAGGCCCATTGTAATGTATTAGTGCCCATGGGTTGAGACCCATTGTGATGTATAAAGGCCCGTGGGTTGAGACCCACTGTGATGTGTATAGGGCCCATGGGTTGTGGCCCATTATGATATGTATTGGGCCCATGACGCGTGGCCCATTTGATGTGTTCGAGGCTTAGATAAGTGGCCCATTTAATGCATATGAGACCCATGTGTAGGGCCCACCTGTGATATATATTAGGCCCATTTGTAGGGCCCAGTTATTGTGTATTTAATGCCTATGAGCATGAACCAACGTGATGTATTTGGGGCCCATGGGTTGAGACCCACTGAGATATATTGGAGGCCCAGGTATGAGGCCCACTTGATTGTATTAGGCCCATGTGTAGGGCCCACCTATTGTGTGTTTTAAGCCCATGGGCTGTGGCCCATTGTAATGTATTCGGGGCTCATGGGACGTGGCCCATCTACGGTATTCGAGGTCTATGTGACACGACCCACAGTGATGTGTATCGGGCCCTTGCGTGAGGCCATGGGCCCACTTTATGTTTGGCTCTATGTGAGCCACTCCTTGGGAGCAATATTGGTTAAATGTTCACATTGATGGTCAATGATGGTTGAATGTCCACATTGTGACCTTCCCTTAGGCCTTGTTAGGCCTATTCTCATCATTCCCTCAATGGGTTAACCCAAATAAGTGGGCCCCATTCACCGTGGATGGATAGCTCCGTGTTATCAGATTTGATATAACCACAGCCGAGTGCTTATCTTTATGCCATAGTTGATTGGTTGATCATCTATGGACCCCATTTTGTTTATTTGTTGATTACCGATTCCGATTATTGACCGATCCCGATTGTCGTGGCCGATTGCCGATTAGCGATCGAGGTTGATTATCATGACCGATTGTTGATTTCCGATTGACGTGACCGAATTGTCGATTCTGATTGACGTGGCCGATTGCCGATTCTGCTTGTCGTGGCCGATTGACTGATTATAAATGGAGGCCGATTATCATGACCGATTACCGATCGTGGCCGATTGTCGATTAACGTGACTGATTGCTGATTCTGCTTATCATGGCTAATTGACCAATTACCGATCGAGGCCGATTATTGTGACCGAGTACCGATCGTGGCCGATTGTCGATTGATGTGGCTGATTGCCGATTCTGCTTGTCGTGGCCGATTGACTAGTTACCGATCGAGGCTGATTATCGTGACCGATTACCGATCGTGGCCGATTGTCGATTGACGTGGCCGATTGCCAATTCTGCTTGTCGTGGCCGATTGACCGATTATCGATCGAGGTCGATTATCGTGGTCGATTACCGATTCTGATTGTTGTGGCTGATTGCAGATTTCGATTATCGAAGCCGATTATCGATCGAGGCCAATTATCGTAGCCGATTGTCGATTCCGATTGTCGTAGGTGACTGCCGATTCCGATTGTCGAGGCCAATGTGATGTATATGCGGCCCATATTTGAGGCCCGTTGTGATGTGTATTCAGCCCGTGTTTAAGGTCCAATGTGATATACATGAGGCCTATGTGATGAGCCCCATTATGATGCATTTGAGGGCTAGGCAATGGAACCCATTGTGATGTATGTTAGGCCCATGTGAAAGGCCCATCGTGATGTGTATTAAACTCTTGAGTGAGGCTCATGTTGTTGTATATTTGGCCCTTGTATGAGGCCATGGGTCCAATATATGTTAGGCTCTATATGGACCATTCCTTGGGGGCAATGTTGGTTAAATGTCCACATTGCAGAGGTCTATTATCGATGCCGGTTATTGATACCGATTATGAGTATGTGACTGCATAGCATATATGCCCATACGCATCATCTGCATGTTTGTTATGAGATATGATTGACCATTGCATAAATTAAAATACTAAAGTAGATATCTATCAAACTGACCTTCAGCCTGAAATTCTTATTCCAAAAATAATAATAATAATAAAATAAAAATAAAAATTGGATGACTTAAAGTAAAATGTGAACCAAAGATACATTTGGGCAAAAACCCCAATATAAGCCTCCAAGAGAATTGGTACCTAAATAGTACAAACGACACAAGAATGTCAAAATTATTTAATTTTCAATCTTTTTTGGCCAACATTTATTTATTTATTTTCAAATTATGAGGGATTTCAACTTTTCCATAAATGATTGCTTCACTACCATGTGGGAAAGATGCACTAGTATGTCCACATATATAAAGGACACAAACCAGGACATCAAATATTTTATTTTATCCACTTGGAAATAAATACATGTAACATTTGTTGGCAGGCAAAAGGAAAACATTACAAGAGAAACAGTCTACATTTGCCTCAAAGCCATTTTGGGAGAGGAAAAACATAATATGTGATTGTAAGTTCTTGATTCCTATGATTACCATATTGTGGCATACCTAGGAGTAAAACAACCTAATTTTTTAGGCCATAAGTTTTAAACAATGTGGCCCACCTACTGAAAATCTCCTAATCATATTGGTAATGTGAAGATCCCCATTATGACATGTCCCAACCAAATGTGGTACCTTGTTACATGCTCAAAAGGGACATCTATGAGGCGGAGAAGAATTGTTTTTTGTTGCAATTGGGAGAAACAGAAATGCAAGGCAATACAATCCAATTGATCCCAACTGAAACCCTGTAAGTTTCAACATTCAAAGCATATTTCATTGAAACCTGCATTCTTTTCTTCTTCTTCTTCTTCTTCTTCTTCTTCTTCTTCTTCTTTTTGTATTGCAGTCATTCTGTAATATTCCTTCCCTCCCAAGAAAAAAATGGTAATTGCATTTCAGAGTCCAAGTTCCTTCTCTGTTAGTGACTAACATGGAACTTCACTGTCAGGCATGACGTTTGCCAGGCTGGCTTATCCAAGCCATTAATACCATGGCCCCATCAAAGATGGACATTGCCCCCAAAATCTTCCAAATTGGAGGATGCTAGCCTTCCAGTAATCTTTGGCCCTTTCCCCTTAAATGTGGTATTTTAGCACACTTACCCATGTATTTGTATGCAAATAAATGAATGATTAGCATTGTCTGACCGAGAAGATTTTTTGGGCATAGTCCATTGATGATGAGAGACAATTGTTCAATGGCATGGATCACCAAACCATGGACCACACATGTACAAAATCCACACACAATAGGGAAGTTCCATGTTAGTCACATTTCAAAATCAAACAAAGAGAGAGCAAGGTATTATTTATCACACACCACGAAAAAGAAGGATATAAAAAAAAAAGTTGTTCTTTTGTCCTTTCTCCATCAAATGCATGTGGGGATGTATACATGCGGGTTCTTAACAATAAAATATGTTCATCAAAACCACAATGCTAATAGAATAAATAAATGAAAAAGAAGATCTATGGAATGCAGATGAGAACAGAACAAAGCAGGTCAATGTGACAATAGATTTGAAACCAAAATGAATGTTCCTGATCTCATATCAACAGTTGCATTGCCCTTCCTTCCCTTGAAAATAACATCCATCAGCTTGTGCAGAAAGTGACCAAAAGGCCCTCCATATGCAAAACCATAGAGCTACAAATTAAGATAGGATAGACAGTAGAGTTAAACAATACTAGACATCTTATAGACATAGGTTCCATTATACGTAATATATGTGCATTGGCAACTATAAGACATTCAATGCAGAGTAATTATATGATTAATGACCCAAGTCTTTGCACAGTATACATGGGATCTCAATTCTAACAGGTGGACCCATGGTTCGGTAATCCAAGGCCCAACCATTGATGTGTTGTGTCCCACTGTTAATGGAACATGCCCTAAGAATCTCCCAGATTGAACCAATCTTGCAATTTTTCTTTAAGTTGAATGTAGAGTGCTGTGTATTTCTCTTATTAACTAACTGTCAGCCTCAAATTGGAAAAGCTAAGATTGTCCTATTAAGTATAGTTGGGAGCATAGACCAATAGTCTAGATTACCAAACCATGAGCCCCACTTGTCAGAATTGAAAACCTATAGAAATTCTACAAAGCCACTGGTCACGAATCATATAGTTCCTCATCAACAAAATGCTTAAAGAAAGCTCTTTTTGGAAAAAAAAATTATGAAAGAAAAATAGCATTCAAATTCATTTCAGCTGTCCTCATCTTCAAGGAGATTATCTCTAGCAACAAAAGGTTACAATTTGAAATTCACATGTGAATCCACATCATCATGTTTAAACACGCAGTCGAGGAGTATATTTGATTCTAAAAGAGCACTTAAGCGCATACACTCAACTTATTTGATTGTCCCTTCAGCCAAGATGGAGTAATAAGAAAGATGGCCTCCGTTTTCGTCAACATAAATGTAACCCAAACGGATGAAGTGAGATAGAAAGTCCAACAAAAACATGAAGAAAAGAAAATGAAAATGAAAGCCTTTTTCAGCACCTCTTCTCTACCAACATAAAACAGAACAAAAATAATATTATTATTAATAATAAATAATAATAATAATAATAATAAATAATAATAATAATAAAAGGAAGAAAAGAAACTTTTTTTTAGCAAAGGAAGATATCCTTCTATCTGTAACCACTTAGTGTATGAATCTATGTGAAATACAACCCACCTTTACCACTAATATTGTTAGAAATTTGAACTTGAGGAGACACAAACCTTGCATGAATCATGGATCCTGCTATCATTAAAATTCGAATCAGGTCTATTTCAAAACCAGATCTGGAAACCCTAATTACCCAATTTGGGGATTCGAATCCAAAATTTTGTGATTTAGGATTGAAACCCCAAATCCAGTTACCAGATCTGGAGATGATGCAAGTGAGGAAGAGAGGGAGAGAGAGAGAGGTCAGACCGTCATCGGAAGGAGGGCGACGCAAGGCCTCCGGGCTAGGGGTGTCTGGGATCGGGACGAGAGAGAGAGAGAGAGAGAGAGAGAGAGAGAGAGAGAGAGAGAGGGAGGGAGGGCGACGAGAGAGGGCAGAGGGTAGGGGTGAGAGAGAGAGAGAGGGCGGAGGGAGGGCTACGAGAGAGGGCAGAGGGTAAGGGTGAGAGAGAGAGAGAGAGAGGGCAGAGGGAGGGCGGGACCAAGAGAAATGGGGGGAGATTGGGCGCGGCTCTGTTTTAAGCATGCACCCAATTTTGGGCGGGACCATGAACGGTGCTCTGTGGGCCCTACCATGATGTATGTGTTTCATCCATTCCGTTCATCCATTTTTAAAGATCATTTTAGAGCTTTATGCCAAAAATTAGAGAGATATAAATCTCAGATGGTCCACACCACATGAGAACAATAGTGATTGGATATCCGCCATTAAAATCCTCCTAAGGCCCACTGTACTTTTTGTTTGACATTCAATCTATTGATTTGGTCATACAGGATCAGATGAAGGGAAAAAAACAAAAATTAGCTTGATCCAAAACTTTTATGGCTACCAACATGTTTTTAATCGTCGACACTCATTCAACACTGTTTCCTGTAATGTGGTCCACTTGAGATTTGGATATATTTCATTTTTGGTCTCATATTGTAAAATTATCTGTAAAAATATATGGATGGCATGGATGAAACACATACATCATGGTGGGGGCCACAGAGCACCGACCACTGGCCATTGGCTGGGTCAGGGAGTAGTCAATCCGTTCCCAAGTGTACTGAGTAAATCACTATAGGCCATAAGAAGATTTCAATGGTGGAAATCATTATTCCCACTGTTTCCTGTGGTATGGTCCACTTGAGCTTTGGATATGCTTTAATTTTGGGCTCAACCACTAAAATGATCTGGAAAAATGGATTGATAGTGTGGATAAACCAAATACATTCACTATGTCATTGTTAACTAGATACGGCAGGGTAGGATGCAATGTGCATTGAAACCCTTTCGAGGTTCACAAAAGTTTCGAATCAATATTAAATTTATTTTTCCTATTCATCCAAGTATTTGGACCACACCACATGAAATGGTGTTGATTGAATATCCAACATTAAAAACTTCTTGTGATTGAGCGAAAGTATGAGGCAGATTCAAAGTTCGAGTGGACCCAATCATCCGTATACGAAACTCAGGTGGGTCATACCATCTAAAACTATGTGAAGACATCCTAAAAAATATAAAAGCACTTGGTGGAGCCCAAATGAGTTTTGGATGTGGCTGAAACTTAGTCTAACCCCTCATCCAAGTGAGACACGCATAATGAATGGGTTGGATCTATGAATCACATTTAGGTGGGCCCAATATATGATTACGAATGTTACCCCTCTCCACTATATTATGTGGTGTGGCCTACCTAAGTTATGATTGAGTTTTGAGTTTATTTTTAAGCTCTTGGCCCACCCGAGTCATGGATTGACTTTCTGCATACTGCTCAACGCTTTTCTCAGATCGTTTTAAGATATTAACAAAAAAAATGGGGCGGGTCCAAGGCTCACATGGACTACAGAGTGGGGATTGACAGTGTGGAAACATTATTCCCACGGTTTCCTATGGTATGGTCCACTTAAGCTTTAGATATACCTCAATTTTTGGCTGAACCACTAAAATGATTTGAAAACATGGATGGACGGAGTGGATAAGACATACATTCACGGTGGTTCCAACTAAGTTTACGATATCATTTTAGAGAATTATCCAACAAAATGAATCATATCCCAAAATTAAATGGACCACACCACAAATACTAGCATGGGATGATGATTTTCACCATTAAAAATTTTGTAGGGCCCACCATAACATTTTTTTCCCCATCCAATCTGTTCATAAACCCGATCCAAACAAAAAAATGACTCAACGCAGTTTTGGATTTTGGACCGGTTCTTCTGTTGTAAGCCCGATGAAATCTAGCGGGCCAACCCAATCTGTTATCAATCCTGGGAATCCATACCTAGCGAAGGAGACATCGTCCTCACAGACGGCTGAGGATAAAGCACACGAATAACATAAGGTTCTCTCACAAGCAATTACCTCTTGAAAACAATGTTAAAAATGGAGTCCAGTGATTTTATCTACTGTTTTGGTTGAGATGGAAAGGGGAGCCTTTTAAGATGGAACTGATTTTCTTATCTTTCTTTCTTTCTTTCTTTCTTTCTTCTTCTTCTTCTTCTTATTCTTATTCCAATTTGATATATCTTCAAGAATTTGATCAATAAAACACTTAGGGCATGTTTGGACGGGCATGTTGGATGGGATTCGGTTGTATTAGGGTAGATTACACGTCTTTCAATACAGTGTCAGTGGATTACATGCAATCCCACTGGATTGCTATATCCAGCGGCGCAAGTATGGCGTGTTTGGATGGGCGGACGATAATCCAAAATGCATACAATGATTGTGTTTGGATGGGCTACTGGTTGATGCTCCGTGGGACCCACCACAATGTATGTGTCTCATCCATGTTGTCCATCTAATTTAATAGATCATTTTATGATCTAAGAGCAAAAATAAGTTATATCCCAATCTTAAATGGACCACATTACAGGAAACATTATTGAATGAGCATTGACCTTGAAAAAATAATTTGGGGCCATAAAAGTTTTGGATCAAGCTCATTTTTGTTTTTTCCCTTCATCTGGGGTTGTACAACCTAATCAACCAATTGGATGTCAAAAAATAGTACAGTGGGCCTTACGAGGATTTGAATGATGGATGTCTAATCAATATTGTTTTCATATGGTGTGGTCCAACTGAAATGCGTATACCTCTAGTTTTTTGGATCAAGCCATAAAATGATCTATAAAAATGGATGAATGGAAAGGATGAAACACATACATCATGGTTTCCAAAAAAAAACCCCTATTCAGCATTGAATTCCACAAGATTGCGTCGTACGCCCAATAACCATCACTTTCCAGTGACCAAATCCATTGCAATCCAGGGGATTTTCATCCGGCCATGGATCCACCGCCTATCTAAACAAATGACTACTTTGACGTCGTGGGATTCGAGTACCCAATCCAACCTAATACGGGCTACTCCAACCCATGCTACCCGTCTAAACAGGCCCTTAACATCCAACAATAACTGCACTTTATGAAAACAAAGGTGGATTTGAAGCAGACGCATGATATGCAGTGTGGGAGACAGACCCCAGCTATAGAAGCAGAAAACCAAATAGACTAAGCACCTTAGAAGATTCATGTTACTAAGGTTATGGTAATGATGGTGACAAATGTAAATACTTCAATACTAATGTTTAGGGCCTGTTTGGTTTTCCATAATACTAGTAAATTGCTGTAAATCACTGTAAAAAAGTAATTATTACATTCTTTCACCTATTTGGAAACGAGTAAGTAATTTCACCTGGGAAATCGGTCCAAAAATGTTGACTTAAATTTGTGGGCCCCACCATAATGTATATAATATATTTGTGTCATCCATCTATTTTATTATAATATTTTGAGGCTTTATCCGAAAAAATTAGGAAGATCTAATGTTCAATTGGCCCACATGAAAGGAAACAATGGAGTTAATTTGTCCACCGTTGAAAGTTGATTCTTTTACTGGGCCCACGTTGAGGTTTATTCACCATCTAACCCGTTCATAGGGTCACATGGACATGGATAAGTGAAAAATATAAATATAAACCTGATCTAAAATTTCTAAGGGCCTCAACAAGTTTTTAATGGTAGGCATTTAATTCTCATAATTTCATGTGGTGTGGTCCACTTGACCTTTGGATTTGCCTAATTTTTGGGCTCATGTCTTAAATTCATTTGGCATAATGAATAGGAGGTGTGGATAAGCAACACACATTATGGTGGGCCCCATATTTATTTTACAAATTCCTTGATTTGAGTGCTTAAAAAGTAACCGGTCAAGTCAGCATTGGGAAAGATGAAGGTAAATGAAGGTAAGTATCTTGGTAAATAATGATTACTCATTTACAATGTAATTACACTTGAGCTAGAAAACCAAACAGGCCCTTAAGTTACAAGATGGAAACAGATCCAAAATGGAACCTTGAGAATGGCAGGGAGATAAATTGTTGTCGCATGTATTTCACGAAGAAAACGAATCTAAAACACAAAATCCAATTGTAGTAGTAAATGTCAGAAAAAAGCTTTATGTTAAATGGTTTAAAACTCATATTTTTAAAATCTTAAAATGTAAAGTTGGTACTGAATATTTCTTTATTGATTTTAACTTAAAATGGTGGTGTTTCTTTGTTAAAGTTGGTGTTGAACTCACACCATAAACAAACTAAAAAACTTATGTTAAAAGAAAAGAGTCTTGAAAAAGGGTTTTCGAAAACCCCTTTTTTGAACCCTAGCATGCGACGCAAGCTCTCCTCCACTTATTTGATTCTCTCAATCCACAAGGACATTGAAGGGGAGATTTCGGCCGATCATTAGAGCTTGTAAGAGGGTCCATTTGTTGTTTTTTTCAAGGGCATTGGAGTTGAAATGAAGGAGAAAATCAGATTTCCTCCTTTTCGCAACCATATGGCTATGAAATTGCAATTTTTAGATTTTTGATTGATTAAATCTCTCTTCTTGAGCTTGCAAGAGGTATGTTCTTGCTCCTTAATGAGTTCATTTTCATTTAGAATGAAGATTTACTAGTTATTTTGTGATTTTTTCATTTTAAGTTACCTATTACCCTACAATATTTGTAGGGTAAGGGTTGTTATGCAATTTTTTATAGATGGTGTTTGTGTGTGTGGCTATGCATTGTTTCTATGGTGTGTGTATGGGTGGTTGTGCATTGTTTTCTATGGTGTGACCCATGTGGGGCCTAATAAGGGGTGTGTATGGGTGGTTATGCATTGTTTTCTATAGTGTGGCTCATGTGGGCCCATTAAGGTGTGTATGGGTGGTTGTGCATCATTTTCTATGGTGTGGCCCACGTGAGGACCATTATGGTGAGTTTATGGGTGGCTATGGCGGTTATGCATTGTTTTCTATGGCCTACAATGAATCCACCGTGGCTCATTGTTTTCTAGTCCATGTGGGCCACCACTCTATGATGGTGGTTTTTTACATTTTAGTCTTGCCATTTGTGATTTACTGATCTATGAGTTTGTGACTTAATATTTTTTTTTTGTTATTTATTTAGCTTGGTACTGAACCACTAAAACATTTTTGTGATACATTATTTAAATCTACAATTTTTTCTAACTTTACTACATTCATGTGTTACTGCATTAATAATTATAATAATAAAATTCATTATGTATATTCGTAGGGCCTGTTTGGCCAGGCGGATCCCATGGGATTAGGAGGGATGGGGTGGATTTTAAGATAATGATGGTGGTGTCAGTGGATTGGTTTAAGATCCATGGGATTGCTATATCCCAGGACAAGTTCACTATTGGGCAGGTTATGTATGGCGAGGAATGAAAAATATCATATCATGATCTTCAATGAGTGTATTGGTGATTGGTCTTCTAGTCAAAATTCACATTCTCGTTTGTCACACAATATTTTGAAAATCGTAGTGAATTCTCTACCTAGGATAGCTTTTCCAGACTAGTTGATCATGAGGGTGGGCCATGAAGGCAAGGGACACCAACCCAGAGACCATCATCTCATTGACAATTCTAACCGTCCAATTATTGCACGTAGTGGGACGTTAGAGACGGGTTGTTGTCAGAGAGAGGTGGAAGTGAATTGATTATATACAAAGCACATGTACTACATTGTACTACATTTTACTGTACAGGGCTTTTTTAACATCTTGTTGTAAGGTCGGAGAAGAAAATAATTATTTTAAAATATCTTCCGGTAAGAAAATTCCCATACTGGAAAAAAATAGTTGTGCAGTCACCCATAGTAAATAGTTCTTGGGCTGTAAATGATAGAGGCTACGGCCAGCATAAAGCTTAGCCCATTCCTAAATCGGGCCTGAAATTCAGGCATGGACCCATAAAGTTAATTAGGCCTATGGTTGGTTGGTCCATTGTACATGTAAATATACCTATAAATGGACAGGGGATCTGGATAAAAAAATTATTATTATATTTTAAGTGGTACTGTCATTTTCTAGCCCATACATAAGCCCTGAAGCCCATGGGCCAAAATCTTTAACTTAGGGCCAAACCGTACAGGATCTAACCTGAGAGCACAAGGCTTCCCTGGTTGAAAGCCATAGTAGTGGAGCTATGGTTACTTGAATGTGCTTAGAAATTATACATATATTATTGTCATCATCATCATTTAACTCTTAATTCAACTTTTATCTTTATCATAGAATCACTATACGCATTTCATTTATGCATATTCTGAAGCTTCAAAGAGTGTTATTTGTGTCCACATGTCCAGTTTAGTACATCGTGCCTCGAATTACATTGTACCCCACTATTTGTGTTATAATGTAAAAAAAATTATTTTCCACGACTCTAAAAAATGGCTGCAAACCAAACACCAACAAAAATGGCCGCCTTATCGGTGGTGAATGATACAATACCCAATACACTGATTTTAATCCTTGGTTTTCAATGACAAGTGGGGCCCATGGTCCAATAATCCAAACCCATGCATGTTTGTCCCAACAGTAGATGGACTACGCCTAAGAATCTCCTCTATAGGGCAATCTTAACCTATCAATTTTTGGCTTCTATATAAAAGGTTACGTTGTCTTGTCTCACTCATATACCATTTCATGTTATATACATTGTATTATATACATCATTGTATATACATTGTACGAGGGTTACAGTAATCTTGGAGTGCAGAAAATTTTCAAGTCTGTGCATTTTAGTCCAAGTTCCTTCCTAATCATGATAGCCTTGGGAGAGTCGATACGAGGGATGGGTTGACTGCGAAAGGGAAGATTAAAACTATATTGGGTTATCTTGCTGATCCTGAAATCATTATGTCCGGCAAGATAACCCTCTCAAGGCTACCGTGATTATAGAAATAACTCGAACTGAAATGCACATACTTGGAAATTTTCTGCACTCTAAGACTACTATAAACCTCATACAATTTACTTAAAAATTTTCATCAGCTATAGGTCACCTGGTATAAAGAGCTTGTCTTTCCTATGGACAACATTAGAGTGGCCTGGCTATTTGGACAAACCGTGTTTATGTATTTGCTCGAAATTAATGGAGCAGACCCGGATGTGCGTCGGAGCTATCTAGATGAGCGGGGATCCTTGGAAGGTGGGAACTGTTGTTATGACCATGATGAAGCCGTCCATTTCCTATGGACAGCATTGGAGGGGCCTGGTCATTTGGACAGGCCATGTTTATGTATTTGTTCGAAATTAATGGAGCAGACTCGGATGTGTGTCAGAGCTATCCGGATGAGCGGGGGTCCCTAGAAGGTGGGAACCGCTGTTATGACCATGATGAAACTGTCCATTTCCTATGGACATCATTGGAGGGGCCTGGCCATTTGGACAGGTCGTGTTTATATCTGTATTTGCAGGTACCACACCCTTAACCTAAACCTATTCTCAATTTCCTAAAGCTATAACCTATAACCTAACCCTAACCCTAAACCAAAACCTATAACCTAAACCTTAACCTAAACATAAACCTACTCTAAACCTAACCTTTCCCTAAACCTTAACCGAAACTTACAACCTTAACCTAACCTTAAACTATACCTATAACCTATACTTATAACCTTAACCTTAACTTAAACCTAAACCTTAACCTAAACTCAAATCCCTAAACCTTAACCTATAACCTTGACCTAAACCTATACTTATAACCTAAACCTATTCTCAAATCCTAAAACCTATACTTATAACATAAACCTATACCCTAAACCCTAAAACATAAACCAAACCTAAACCCAATCCCAAACCTGAACCCGATTTCCTAAACCTAAACCTTAACCTATAACCCATACTTATAACCTTAACCTAAACCTATTCTCAAATCCTAAAACCGTAAACTATAACCTAAACCTAGACCTTAACCTTAACCTATAACCTATACTTATAACCTATAACCTAAACCTTAACCTATAACCTAAACCTAGACTTATAACCTTAACCTTAACCTATTCTCAAATCCTAAAACCTAACGTATAACCTAAACCTAGACCTTAACCTTAACCTATAACCTATACTTATAACCTATAACCTAAACTTATTCCTATAACCTAAACCTAAACCTTAACCTATAACCTAAACCTAGACTTATAACCTTAACCTAAACCTATTCTCAAATCGCAAAACCTATACATATAACCTAAGCCTAGGCCTTGACCTTAACCTTAACCTATAACCTATACTTGTAACCTATAACCTAAACCTATACCTATAACCTAACCTTAACCTAAACTTATAACCTTAACCTAAACCTAAACCTTAACCTAAACTCAAATCCCTAAACCTTAACCTATAACCCAACCTAAACCTATACTTATAACCTAAACCTATTCTCAAATCCCAAAACCTATACTTATAACATAAACTTAAACATAACATTATAACCTATAACCTATAACCTAAACCCGATCCCGAACCCGAACTCGATTTGCTAACCTAAACCTTAACCTATAACCTTACTTAAACCTTAACCTATAACCTATTCTCAAATTCCAAAACCTTAACCTATAACCTAAACCTAGACCTTAACCTTAACCTATAACCTATAACCTATAACCTAAACCTAAACCTAAACCTTAACCTATAACCTAAACCTAGACTTATAAGCTTAACCTAAACCTATTCTCAAATCCCAAAACTTATACGTATAACCTAAACCTAGACCTTAACCTTAACATATAACCTATACCCTAAACCTATACCTATAACCTAAACCTAAACCTTAACCTATAAACTAAACCTAGACTTATAACCTTAACCTAAACCTATTCTCAAATCCCAAAACCTATACATATAACCTAAGCCTAGACCTTGACCTTAACCTTAACCTATAACCTATACTTGTAACCTATAACCTAAACCTATACTTATAAACTATATTTGTATCCTTAACCTAAACTTATAACCTTAACCTAAATCTATTCTCAAATCCTATAACCTATACTTATAACATAAACTTAAACCTAAACCTAAACCTATAACCTATAACCTATAACCTAAACCCAAACCTAAACCTGATCCCGAACCCGAACCCGATTTCCTAAACCTAAACCTTAACCTATAACCCATACTTATAACCTTAACCTAAACCTATTCTCAAATCCCAAAACCTTAACCTATAACCTAAACTTATAACCTAGACTTAACCTATACTTATAACCTTAACCTAGACCGTAACCTTAACCTATAACCTATACTTATAACCTATACCTAAACTTATAACCTTAACCTAAACATATTCTCAAATCCCAAAACTTATACTTATAACCTAAACCTAGACCTTAACCTTAACCTATAACCTATAACCTCTACTTATAACCTTAACCTAAACTTACAACCTTAACCTAAACCTAAACCTTAACCTAAACTCAAATCGATAAACCTTAACCTATAATCCAACCTAAACCTATACTTATAACCTAAACCTATTCTCAAATCCCAAAACCTATACTTATAACATAAACTTAAACCTAAACCTATAACCTAAACCCAAACCTAAACCCAATCCAGAACCCGAACCCGATTTCCTAAAACTAAACCTTAACCTATTCTCAATTTCCTAAACCTAAACCTAAACCTATAACCTTAACCTAAATCAAAACCTATAACCTAAAACCTTAACCTATAACCTATAACCTAACCTTAACCTAAACCTAAAAACTAAACCTTAACCATTAACCTAAAACCTAAACCTAAACCTAAAACCTAAATGTATTCTCAAATCCCTAAACCTAAACCTACACCTAATCCTAATCTCAACTCCCTAACTTAAACCTAAACCTAAACTTGAAAACCCAAACCTAAACCCAATCCAGAACCCAAACCCGATTTCCTAAACCTAAACCTTAACCTATTCTCAATTCCCTAAACCTATAACCTATAACACTTTTGAAACCTAAACCTAAACATTAACCATAACCTATAACCTAAACCTAAACCTATAACCTAAACTTATAACCTATAACCTAACCTTAACCTTAACTTAATCCTAAAACCTAAACCTAAACCTATAACCTAAACCTATAAACTAAAACCTAAACCTAAACCTAAAACCTAAATGTATTCTTAAATCCCTAAACCTAAACCTACACCTAATCCTAATCATAACTCCTTAGCCTAAACATAAACTTCAAAACCCAAACCTAAACCCAAACCCAAACCCGATTTCATAAACCTAAACCTTAACCTATTCTCAATTCCCTAAACCTATAACCTATAACCTTTTACCTAAAACTAAACTTATCCTAAACCTATAACCTAAACCTATAACCTTAACCTAAACCTAAAACCTAAACCAAAACCTATAACCTTAACCTAAACCTTAACCTATAACCTAAACCTTAACCTATAACCCAATAACCTAAACTTATAACCTTAACCTAAACCTAAACCTATAACCTAAACTCGTAAACTAAAACCTAAACCTAAACCTAAACCTAAAACCTAAATGTATTCTCAAATCCCTTAACCTAAGCCTACACCTAATCCTAATCTCAACTCCCTAACTTAAACCTAAACCTAAACTTGAAAACCTAAACCTAAACCCAATCCCGAACCCGAACCCGATTTCCTAAACCTAAACCTAAACCTAAACCTTAACCTATTCTCAATTCCTAAACCTAAAACTTAAACCTAAACCTAAAACCTAAATGTATTCTTAAATCCCTAAAGCTAAACCTACACCTAATACTAATCTCAACTCCCTAACCTAAACCTAAACCTAAACTTGAAAACCCAAACCTTAACCCGAACCCGATTTCCTAAACCTAGACCTTAACCTATTCTCAATTCCCTAAAGCTATAACCTATAACCTAACTTAAACCTAAACCTATAACCGACACTTATAACCTAAACCTAAACCTATAACCTAAACCTAAAACCTAAATGTATTCTCAAATCCCTAAACCTACACCTACACCTAATCCTAATCTCAACTCCTTAACCTAAACCTAAACTTGAAACCCCAAACCTAAACCCGAACCCAAACCCGAACCTGATTTCCTAAACCTAAACCCTAATCTATTCTCAATTCCCTAAACCTTAACCTATAACCTAACTTAAACTTAAACCTATAACCTACACTTATAACCTAAACCTATAACCTAAACCTAAAACCTAAATGTAATCTCAAATCCCTAAACCTAAACCTACACCTAATCCTAATCTCAACTCCCTAACCTAAACCTAAATTTAAACTTGAAAATCGAAATCTAAACTCGATACCGAACCAGAACTAAAACCTGATTTCTTAAACCTAAACCTTAACCTATTCTCAATTCCCTAAAGCTATAACCTAAACCTAAACATAAACCTAAATCTAAACCTAAACCTTAACCTAAACCTAAACCTATAACCTTAACCTAAACTAAAACCTATAACCTAAACCTTAACCTATAACCTATAACCCATAACCTATAACCTATAACCTAAACTTATAACCTATAACCTAACCTTAATCTAAACCTAAAACCTAAACCTAAACCTACAACCTGAACATAGTGTAGGTTATAGGTTTAGGTTTAGGTTTAGGTTAAGGTTGTTTTTCTTTTCATTTGTCTGGATCACCTCTCATATGTTCTCTCTCTTTTCATTTGTTTTCTTCCATAAGATTGTTTGTGTTTGGATGGATGCAGTTTATGTTTGGATGAATGTAGTTTATGTTTGGATGAATTTATATAGTTTAGGTTCAGATGGATGTGAATGTGAATGTGATGAAATATATTATATAACAGGTGTATATCAGGAAGAATATGATGAATTATATTCTAACAGGTGTATATCAGGAAATGAGATGGAATATTTATTTTTTAAAGACTTTTACCTACGAAATATTCCGTATGTAAAAGTCCCTTTAGCAACGACACTTTTCGTCGCTAAAAGTCTCATCCAAGATTTTTAGCTACGAAAAGTTTCGTAGTTAAAAGTAATCCTTTCGAAATAATTTGAAAGTGTTTACAGCCTTTACCGACAAACATTTTTGTCGCTAAAAGTCTCATCCACGTTTTTTAGCAACAAAACTTTTCGTAGCTAAAAGTAATCCATTTGATTTTATTTTTTTAAATTGTTTGCAGCCTTTGGCAATGAAAGTTTTCATCGCTACAAGTCTCATCCACGATTTTTATGTACGAAAATATTCGTAGCTAAAAGTAACCTATTCCATTTGTATGAAAAATTGTTTGCACCCTTTAACGACGACAATTTTCGTCGCTAAAAGTCTCATCTATGATTTTTAGCTACGAAAAGTTTCGTAGCTAAAAGTAAAGAAAGTGTTTACAGCCTTTAGCAACGAATATTTTTGTCGCTAAAAGTCTCATCCACGTTTTTTAGCTACAAATATTGTCGTAGCTAAAAGTAACCTTTTGAATACTTAGAGAATTTGTTTGCAACCTTTAGCAACGACAAATTTTGTCGCTAAAAGTCCCATCCACGATTTTTAGCTACGGAAATTTTCATAGCTAAAAGTAATCCATTCGATTTTTTTGAAAAATTGTTTGCAGCCTTTAGCGATGAAACGTTTCGTCGCTACAAGTCTCATCCACGACTTTTAGCTACGAATATATTCGTAGCTAAAAGTATTCTATTCCATTCTTTTGAAAAATTGTTTGCAGCTCTTCGCAATGAAAATTTTTGTCGCTAAAACTCTCATCAACGATTTTTAGCTATGAAAATTTTCGTAGCTAAAAGTAATCCATTCAGTTTTTTTTGAAAAATTGCTTGCAGCCTTTAGCGACAAAAATTTATGTCGCTAAAAGTTTCATCCATGATTTTTAGCTACAAAAATTTTCGTAGCTAAAAGTAATCCAAAAATTGTTTGCAGCCTTTGGCGACGAAAATTTTCGTCGCTACAAGTCTCATCCACGATTTTTAGCTACGAAAATTTTCGTAGCTAAAAGTAATCCATTTGAATTTTTTTAAAAATTTTCGTCGCTACAAGTCTCATCCACGATTTTTAGCTACGAAAATTTTCGTAGCTAAAAGTTAAAATTGTTTGCAGTCTTTAGCGACAAAAATTTTCGTCGCTAAAAGTCTCATCCACGATTTTTAGCTACGAAAATTTTCGTCGCTAAAAGTACATTTTTAGCGACGAAAAGATGTTTTGTCGTTAAAAACCCTCTTTCTTGTGCTGACTTCTCTAAATCTCTAGTGAACGTATGCTCTGTGACTTGTCATACATCAGATCCTATCACATCAGAAATTTCTAGTGTTCTAGTCCACTTTTCTTTACCTTTTTGCATAAGCATATCACATCCACCCTTTAGACACATTATTGGACGTATGCTCTTTGGTTTGCCGAAATCTCGGATCTTGCCGTATC